>CM017777.1:25185482-25785482 GCA_008121275.1 Drosophila lowei
TAATATTAATTAAGTATATGTCTGTGACTGAACAACACACATACAAACACAAGCAAACACAAAACAATGATATTCATCATTGTACATTACATTACATTCTGGTTGCGCGTGGGTTAGTGCAAGCGCAGTGCAAATCCCTTAGAAGCTGAGGAAAAAGCAGAACACTAATCGGAACCGTTTGTTTTTCGTCGTTTAATTTTACGACTGGCCCGCGCATACATGAAGTTATATTGTACCCTTTCAAGCTCAAGTAGTGCCTCTGTTGATTCTGTGAACCTTGTGGCGCTGGTAAAATGGCGGAAAACCATAATATTGTTCATGCTTTGCCGGCGGCCACTAGTGAGGTGGAGTTTTATAAAGCCAAGACGGGGTCTATCCAGCGGCAACTCGTTACGATGAACGCATTTCTTACTGATGATTCCATAGTTTAGTTTGACGAGCCTGATTAAAGCATAGCGAATCAATGTGCGCTGAATTCCACGCTGCACAGAGCAGCCTGGAGAGGCTCGGTCTGACGGAGACCGCCGGTGACGTGCGTGCCGATTTCGCGATGGTATACTTGGATATCGAAGCCAAATTAAATCGCGAGCTAGCCGCACAGCAGAAGCAGTTGAGTAAGATAAACTCAACTACCATGCCTCATTATTTCACCGGAGAAGCTTCTTTCAACATGTCATCTCGGAAGTCAAGGCTGCCGCATCTGGTATTGGCTCGCTTCAGTGGAGACTACACAGAATATCCTGATTTCTTCTTGATGTTTACGACTGTGTAGGACAATGAGCAGGAGCTAAGTAGTTTGGAAAAATTCCAGTATCTAGAAAGCATACGTTCCCTCGAAATGTCCGATGCGAACTATGGAAAAGCGTAAAAATTGCTTATTAATCGTTACGACACCAAATACCTTCATTTTCAGGCACACGCAAAGACGATAACTGGGCTTCCAGGTGTTCAGATAGGATTTGCCAGAAGTTTTCGGCAGCTCAGCGATAAGGTCAATGCTCATCTGCGTGCAATTCGGGCTTTGGCATCATAAGAGGAAACTTTAGATGGAGTTCTGATTCTCATCGCAACGAAGAAGCTGGATGGCAAGACCGGGAGAAATGGGAAGAAGACTTGCCGAGCAATTAGCTATCGAAGTGGAATTCCATGGCTTCATTTCTGGAAAGGCGATGCAGGATGATGGAGAATCGGGAAAATGATTTTCTAACCGAAACACCAAGACATCAGGTGGGAGAAAGCATGCACAATCCTAGCTAAAATGTCCTCATTTACTAACATAAATAGCTCTGCATGTAGGTTTTGTGGTGGAATGCCCTAACCAAATGCAACATGTTTTTAAATTTGGCCCCTACGTTGCGCTATAAGGGAGAAAAGAAAATGCATCTCTGCCTCTGTTCGGAGCAGCAGCCGTCAATAGCTTTCAAGAAATTTCAAATATTTCATCTAACTCTCTTATTCGAATGCTCTTAAATTATCTGGTGTCGCGCTCCTGTCAATTCCGCTCTCAATGCATAGACGCATACATACCTACATCTTACTGCTTAAATGTTCTTACTTCTTACTGCTTATATTGCAATGCTTCGATTGTTTCTCAGTGCAGTCCAAGTCGCCGAGGACTTATCATTTGTTAAAAGCAGGGAACGCAAATAAGAGTTATGAATGAAAATTTAAGCTTAATAAATCAATGTGAAGGAAATAAACCAAAATTCATACTTTAATCATATTCAGGGATATCAGGAAAAACTTCTATTTCCCAATTTGTAATGAAAAAATCATAAATAACACTTATTTCTGATTTTATTCATAACACAGCCCCACAAAAAAAACGAAGGGGAACGTTGTGGGTTGCTGCTGCGACCGCAACTCTACATTTATACCCGATACATAGTCAGTATGGCTACATTAAACGACAAAGAGTGCGTGCGACGGGCGCTGCGTAGCCACTGCAAATTGATTTGTTACTTTTGGCTATAATAATAATCCGATCTTATTCGGATTCGGCAAGATTCGGCAATCTGGTAGATATGGCCATTCTCTATGATTGTGCGTTTTTAATTTTCTCCTATCTTCAAAATTGTGGTTGCCACAGATTTTCAATGTTTATGGCTGCGGAAGGGGGTGGGCCGAAATTTTGAAACACAATTGTAGCAGTGAGCTATCAATAGTGAGTTCTGCAGTTAAAAATTACAAATAGTTTTGTAACAGTGAGAGCACTACAGTCAGGTCTAATATGGTTATTCTCTACGATTCTGCGTTTTTGGTTTTCTCGTATCTTTAAAATTGTGGATGCCACAGATTTTCGTCCTTTGTGGGGGCGGAAGTGGGCGGGCGATGTTTTGTAATATACTTGTAACAGTGACATATCACAGAAGGCTGGATACAAAATGTCGTTGCTCTAGCTCTTATAGTCTTTGAGTACTAGGCGCTGATAGGGACGGACAGACGGACGGACGGACGGACGGACAGACAGACATGGCTCAATCGACTCGGCTATTGATGCTGATCAAGAACATATATACTTTATGGGGTCGGAAACGCTTCCTTCTGGACATTACACACGTTTTCACCACAAATCATACTCTTCACAGTCCAAGTCCAACAGGAACTGGAATTCCTGTGTGTAAAACTGATTCTTCCCGCTTTCGCTATATTCATTACTTGCTCATATATTCCACCTTCTTCGGATATCTCAATTTATGAGCAGCACTTGTCCGCTTTAACCGCTGTTTCTTCCTGCTTATCAGATAAAGATCATATGATAGTTCTTGGTGACTTCAACGCCAGGAACTGTTTGGTCTTCGGTAAACGAGTCTTGTCCAGTGCCCATGTCACGACATGACTTTGACGGCTTGTTTAACCTGTCTCAATCTCAAGTCAATCGTATGAAAAATTCCTTGGGTCGATTGTTTGATCTGTGCTTTGTATCGGATCCGACCAGTGTTTGCATAACCCGAGCCCTTCCGCTCACTATACCTGAAGACGCCTAACATCCCACTTTCGAAGTGTCGCTAGATATAGGACCAACTGTATTGGATCGGTCGAGTAGGCTACCTGAACGTCCGCCGCTCTCGTAAAGCCAGAGTTTGCGAAGCATAATAACCTCATTAGGGATTTTGATTGGTCCGCTTTGTACTGTGCACTGGATAGTCATAAAAGGCTTTGCAAACATTTTTATACCCGATACTCAAAATGAGTATTGGGGTATATTAGATTTGTGGTGAAATGGATGTGTAACGTCCAGAAGGAAGCGTTTCGACCCCCATAAAGTATATATATTCTTGATCAGCATCAATAGCCGAGTCGATTGAGCCATACCTGTTCGTCCGTCCGTCCGTCTGTCCGTCCGTCCGTACTCTGTCCGTCCCTATCAGCGCCTAGTGCTCAAAGACTATAAGAGCTTGAGCAACGACATTTTGTATCCAGCCTTCTGTGATATGTCATCAGTTACAAAGCCATATTTTAAAACATCGCCCCGCCACTTCCGCCCCAAAAGGACGAAAATCTGTGGTATCCACAATTTTAAAGATACGAGAAAACCAAAACGCAGAATCGTAGAGAATGACCATATCTTCTAGGACTGCAGAATCTGGATCAGATCGTATTATTATTATAGCCAGAATGATGAAAACAATTTCATTTTTTTTTCTCGCCCGTCTCTCCTAACACACACGTATCATAGCCGGCTTTGCCTATTACTAAATATGAGTCCCTAGATCTCAGAGACTATAAAGTTAGAGTGTCCAAATTTGGTATCCACACCTGAAATATCGGACCTTGACGAGTTGTTATTAAAATTTCGCCTCCCCCTTCCGCCCCCGCAAGGACGAAAATCTGGAGCATCCACAGATCTCAGAGACTATTAGGGCTGGACTTGTAGAGCTCTCACTGTTACAAAACTATTTGTAATTTTTTCACTGCAGAACTCACTGCTGATAGCTCACTGCTACAAGTGTGTTTCAAAAATTTCGCCCCACCCCTTCCGCCACCACAAAGGACGAAAATCTGTGGCAACCACAATTTTGAAGATAGGAGAAAATTAAAACGCACAATCATAGAGAATGGCCATATCTACCAGATTGCCGAATCTTGCCGAATCGGAATAAGATCGGATTATTATTATAGCCAAAAGTAACAAATCAATTTGCAGTGGCTACGCAGCGCCCGTCGACACGTTCTGACTGATTTTCTGTCTCTCCGCACGCACTCTTTGTCGTTTTAATGTAGCCATACTGACTATGTATCGGGTATAAATGTAGAGTTGCGGTCGCAGCAGCAACCCTCACAACGTTCCCCCTCGTTTACAATGCTCTTGGCACATTTTTGGATTCTTGTGTCCCACTTTTGTCCGATTAGATCTGAAACCCCTTGGTTTTAAAAAGAATTATCCAGTCCTAAAACTTAAAAATCAAGACTTTATAAAAATTGCAAGAAGTGGGTTCTCCATTTCTCCCTCTCGCTATGTAATAAGCTCGGTCAAACTTTTCAGTTCTTAATGCCCAATGCTATAAGAACTACCTATCTCGATGCAGGATACGTTTTCTCAGGACCTAAACAGTTTACTACTTCGTAAACAGTAAGCGTAGAACGTCCGCAAACCCATCCTCGCTATCATTTCGTAATTTCATAATAAACGAGGGGAACGTTGTGAGTTGCTGCTGCGACCGCAACTCTACATTTATACCCGATACATAGTCAGTATGGGTTCATTTAACGACAAAGAGTGCGTGCGAGAATTGACAGAAAATCAGTCAGAACGTGTCGACGGGCGCTGCGTAGCCACTGCAAATTATTTGTTACTTTTAGCTATAATAATAGTCCGATCTGATTCGGATTAGGCAAGATTCGGCAATCTGGTAGATATGGCTATTCTCTACGATTCTGCGTTTTAATTTTCTCGTATCTTTAAAATTGGGATGCCACAGATTTTCGTCCTTGTGGGGGCGCAAGTGGGCGGGGCCAAGTTTTGAAATACACTTGTAACAGTGACATATCACAGAAGTCTGATACAAAATGTCGTTGCTCTAGCTCTTATAGTCTTTGAGCACTAGAGGCTAATAGGGACGGACAGACGGACAGACGGACGGACGGACGGACAGACAGACGTATGGCTCAATCGACTCAGCTATTGATGCTGATCAACGGTCGGAAACGCTTCCTTCTGGACGTTACACATCCACTTTTACCACAAATCTAATATACCCCAATACTCATTTTGAGTATCGGGTACAATAAAAAAAAAAAATGCGTGTTATTAAGGTTGAAGAATCTGTAGGGGATATTATTTGGTTCAATTATCTGTTCAGGTTTCCAGGGTAGAGGTCCTCTTAGATCATCCTGTTGGGCAGGTCGACTGGTGTATTCTGGCCAGCCTACGCCGGTATCTTGTTCTTGCAAGACGTCTCGCCAGTATATTAGGGTGGCTTCTGAGCTACATATGGTTCTTCGCTTGATTGTTGATAACATCACCAACAAGTGGTACGTTAAGGTCCTTGGCAATGTCCCGGTTACGGATATACCACTCAGCTCCGGAGATCTTACGCAGAAATTTACTCTGGAACGTCATGATCCTCGCAAGATTAGTTTTTGGCGGCAATCCATACACCTGAATGCCGTACTTCCAGGTAGGTGCTAGTATGGCTTTGTATATCATAGCTTTGTTTCTTAAACTGAGCTTGTTGCTTTGTTTAAGTAGCCAGAACATGTTCTGGGCCTTACCCACCAACTTGCTCGTCACGCTACGGATGTGACTGTCGAAGAAAGTTAAACGTGCATCCAGTGTAACTCCGAGGTATGTGTGATTCCTACGTTGCTCCACCAGTTTCCCAAGCAGGAAGACACCAGGGCTAGAGCCCATTCTTAAAGAGTGCGTCACCACTGCCACTTATCAGGGTTTATGGAGATGTTCCATCGGCAGGCCCAGTTTTCAAATAGCTTGAAATATTGCTGTAGATTGTCTGTGGCATCATAGACACAGTTAGCCTGCGAGAGTACTGCTGTGTCATCAGCAAATGTTGCCACCTTGAGGGTCTGCCCTGGTTGTCTTCGGACTGTAGAGGATTGGCATGTCGTGGGTGAATAAGCAGTACAGTGTCGGCCCAAGCACGCTGCCTTGTGGTACTCCTGCCTTAATGGTCTTGGTCAAAGAAGCTGCACCATCCTGCACTACACGGAAGGTCCTCTCCGTCAGAAAGCTTTTAATAACTTCATGCAGCTGAGGGTTAAGCATCAGTTTGATTTTAGCGAGTAGTCCCTCGTGCCACACTCGGTCGAAAGCCTGCGAAATATCCAGGTAAGCAGCTACAGTGTACTGCTTGTTTTAGAAGCCATCTGGTATGTGTTCTACTACCCCTGTGCAGTTGTTCGGGTGTGCCGTGCTGAAGCCTGAACCCAAATTGGTAGTTTGGCATGGCTGTTTTAACCAGCGGCGACTCCAGTACCCTTCGTAGGATGCAGCGCTCAAACATTTTGCCAAAAGTTGACAAGAGACTAATTGGTCTATGGTTGTTGAGGTCTTCCGGTGGCTTTCCTGGCTTTGGCAACATGATTATGTGGGCACATCTCCAGGCTTTGGGAAAGTAATAAATCTTAGCGACGCGTTAAAGATTAGCAACAGATACAGAATCGCTCATGTTTGGTAGCGCCTTTGCCACAACATTGTCAATCCTATCGTCGCCAGGGGCCTTCTGGAACGAGTTTGGTATGAATACTCTGTTAAATCTCTGTTATAAGAATATTTCAAATTTCGCCTCACAAAGACGACCCCACAAAGACGAAAATCTGTGGCATCCACAATTTTTGAAGATACGACAATATTAAAAACCCACAATCATAGAGAATTATCCGCTATCTACCAGATTGCCGAATCTGGATCAAATCAGATCATTATTATAACCAAAAGGACCAAAATAATTTGCAGTGGCTACGCGGCGCCCGACGACACGTTCTGACTGATTTTCTGTCTCTCTCTCGCGCACCTCTTTGTCGTGTCGTTCAAACCATACGATATGTACCGGGTATAAATGTAGAGTTGCGGTCGCAGCAGCCGCTCCACAACGTTTTCCCCTCGTCTTATGCCCCGATTTTTAATGGTTTACCAGGGGGTAGCAGGGGGCAGCTGCTAAAGCTGCTAAAAGCCTAAGCCAATAACAAAGGCTCTGCCAGATTGGTGAATGAAACAGCTGACTTTGATTTGTCCAATTTTGGGGAGAAGAAGAGACTTTTCAGTGCTGCCAAATATTTGGCGGGAAAAGAGAGATAGAAATATCTGCTCTGCTCTGGCTAATACTCTTAAAGGGCGCGCAATTGTATGGAATGTATGTATGTATGCGTGTATGATGGATATACCAAAAATCACGGAATCTTCTGAGAAAAGACATGCACTTAATTCGAATTTTGCTCTTCTTCGTTGCTATGATTTAGAGTATTTTAGCGTATTAACACTTTTTAGTGAAGCTTGGCACCCAACATCAAGACAACTGTAATTTCGAATATGTAGATGTGTATGTGTATGTGTATCTCCTTTTCTTTCATTTTTCATTGAAAATGTCTGTGACCAGATTCTTGCAATGCCAGAACTTGGTCGATGGAAAGGCGCGTACTAGTTCATGCTGAATGCAGGCTAGAGTCGGAAAATCACAGTGGATTGCGTTTACAACCATAGGGTTTACTGAGGTCTTCACGACCTTAGTGAGCGCATTTTTGTCCGTAAAATGTATTATATGGCGCGTTTTTTCCCCGAAAAGAATAAACATCTGCTTTAGAGGAAAACGGGCCACTTCTAGGACGATATGATTCCTAAAACAATTGACAGGTTTGTCTGTCGTTTCTATCGTGTAAAGTCAAAGACGCTTCGCTGTGTATTGTCGCTGCGTCAGATTGTGGCGCGCTGTCTTCCAATGCATTGATGTTTTGTCGAGACAATGCGTCTGCGACATGGTTTTCTTTGCCTGGCTTATAGAAAAGCTTGGCACCGAGCTCGTCAATGCGTGCCTTCCAGCGTTTTATTTTAGAGTAAGGGTTTCCTTCGGAAACCTTTTCACTGGACACAAACGTGAGTGGCTGGTGGTCGGTGAACACATTAATGTCCCTGACTCCGTAAATGTAGTGGCGAAGCTTTCCCAAGGCCCACACAATCGCTAAAAGCTCCGTTGATTGGTAGCGAAGTGACGCTCTTCGTTCTTTAGTGTCCCTTGAAATCATAGTTATTGGGCGGCCGCCTTGTGGATGGACCACCCCGATGCCATAGGCAGAGGCGTCGGTCGTTAGGTCGAAGAGGTTTTGTAATCTGGGTACATCAATATTACGTTTTTCTGATGCCAGAATGTTCCTTAATTTCTGAAAGGCATGTGTCGTTGGACCTCGCTCAAATGATAGTGGTTTTGTTATTTGTATTTGCTGATGGACCCATTTTCCCCTTTTAAAATATCAGAAAGCGGTCGGGCAATTGACGCAAAACCTTTCACGAAGCATCTGTAGTAACTTGCCAGGCCCAAGAATGATCTTTTAGGCCGAACAACGTTGTTGGTCGACGTACTCCTGGGTGGCCTTCACCTTCTCAGGGTCCGTCCTCGTGCCTTCGTTACTCACAATAAAGCCGAGGTATTCCACGCTCGTCTTAAAAAAATGGACTTCTCTCAGCGAGTGACTCCCACGTTGGCGTCATAAAGGCTTTTTCAACACCCAGTCGACGTGTATAACATGGTCGTCTTGAGACTTGAGAAAATAATTACGTCATCGACATGGACGTAGCATGTTTTGCCGATTTTTCGCGCAAAACATCATCGATTGCTCTCTGGCCACGACCGAAGTATTATTATAGGCAGAGCCCCCGTTACTCCTCTTCCATTTAACATTTTTATAAAGTCTGTCCCATGGCTGGAGGAGCATCGACGTCAATATCGTTTGTGTTTTTTGACGTCTCTGCACTTGTGGAATTTGATTCTCAGTCGTGTTATCGAATCTGGAGTGTACCGCTCTTAAGCAGAATGTCGCCCTACCTGCGATAGCAGGACAAGGCCAATGATGCCGTCAAATGATGATAGCAATGATTCCAACAAAAATGGGAGGTCTTGCTGAATATTGACAGAAGGCATTTCTTCGAAATTTCCATTTGTCCTGCTGGATTGAGTAGGACGGGGAAAGGGGTGTCTCGGAAAGGATGCGCCCCGAAGCCACATGGCTAGATGTAATTCTTTGACGCACCCGTTTCTATGAGAAGCTTCATATTAATGCCTGCTATTTTCCGCCAAACGAATGGCAGCAGGGATCTTCCCCTAAAAAATTAACTGAGTCACTCGTACTCTAATTCGCCCTCCGCTTCTATCTCAGCGACAGCTTCGGCCGCAGCCCCATTGTAGGCCGTGGGGTCTAGTTGTCCCCGGCTTTAGTGTGCTCTCTATCCTCTGCTGCCAATTTCTCGAGGTGCGCTCTGACGCGTTTGTTTTCCTCGCAAAATTTTGATTGCGTCCACCCGACCCGAAAGGTTTTTGGTAAGCAGTGGGCAGTCTGAGTTTGGAAGAAGAAGGATCTACATCCATGGGCTCCGGGCCCTGGTCCCGAGTCCTGCCGCTTTTTAGATCGTTGGTTGGATCTTCCCCTGCTGGGCGTTCGACGCGTCTTGCCTTTTGTCGTAATGAGGACTTTTATTGGAGTCCACAGCTCTAGTTTGCCTAAAATTGCCCTGGAGTTGCGCTTGAGTTTGGTGCTGGCCCGTTTTTGGGCATTTTCCTCCATGGCCCTGGCGTAATTTGCAGCCAAAACGCTGCGATCCTTGCTGGATTCCAACGCTTCGGTAAGGGCCAGAGCGGTCTGCAGATCTTTCGGTCTTGCCGGAAATACTGCTGTTTTCAATGTTCTTCTTAAGCCTGAAACGAATACGTCTAAAGCGTCGTCCCTAGCTTTCTCGTTTAGAATGCCCGCTGCGACCGCATTATGGACCATTATGTTTTGTTGGTAATGAGAGAGAGCTGCTTCTCAATCTCGTCATAGTATTCCGCCAAGGACAGGTTTCCCTGCCGCATGGTGGCCAGTTTTTGTTGTATCATGCTCACTGGAGTTTTGTCGGAATACGAACTATCGGATCTATTCAAAATTGCCTTGAAATTTAAGACTGTATTGAAAGATGACAGGACGTTATATGCGGCACCTTTTATTTTATTCCTGATGATGCCTGTCGCCATGTAATGTCTAGCGCTGCCCTCATAGGGCTCGAAGTTTTATAGGCCGCCAGCGCCACATAATTTTCCTGTTTGCCGTCGAACTCGGGGACGGACTTAACCATGTCCAATGGCTGATCACACTTTACATCGGGATTTATTGCTATCTCCTTATACGCTTCAACTTTGGGGCAGGCGTACCTGTGCTCAACTGAGCAATCTCGGCTTGTAATTGCTCTAACCTGGTCTCGAACCGCGAGGCCTGATTTTGCAGTGCGGCCTCTATAGCTGCTGCGAAAGTTGCCGGATCCATGATGTCAGGGGAACGTTCGTTGCTTCCAGTCAAACGGAGGCCCCGGATTGTTCTTGCTTGCTATCCTCTGGGTCTTGCAGGTCCCCACACAGTGAAACTAAGCTATCGGACCGCTTAAAGTACTTTGAGGTCACTATTGAACTGTTAGGGCTATCGCCCATTAGCAACTTCTTATTTTATTTGTATTTTCTTTTTTTAATAAATTTGATTTTGATTTTAAATATCTCAGCTGCACCACTCAGTATTATTTTATTTTTATTGGGTCGCGATTACCCAAATGCTTGGATACAATTTTACAAAAAGAGCTGATTACATGGTTCTCTGCGGCTTATACCGTGCTTTATTTGATCTAGTTATTAGTTTCCTTCAATTAATTAATGGTTCCTTTGTGGGTGGCGATGTGTAGCGAGGGATTGCCCTTCAGCTTGTTGTTTTTACTTTTGAGGCGAGCGATTGCCCTTCAGCCTATTTTTTCTTTGTAGATGTTGATGCCGGGAGCGAGGGATTGCCCTTCAGCCCTTTAAAATGTAGGTTTAATTATTTATTTCACCTCACTTGTTGTTTATTACACTTGCGGCGTTAGCTCGCTAATTTAGTAGTAGAAACTCGAGTTGGGTAAGCACTCTTTATGTTTCTTTTATTTTTGTTAAACCCGAAGCGTTAGCTTACGAATTTTTTTTTTAAATAATCACTCGCGTTGGATAAATTTCCGTTGGGCGCCAGTTAAGTAGAATAAACGTTTATTGAAGTATTTATTATTTACTCGTCGAAGCGAGATTTATTGTTCCTCGTTGGAGGTCTTAGAGAATCTAAATTTACACAAAATGAAAGTCTTAATGTTAAGTCCCCGGCCGCCGGCTGCGCAGTCGCCGGTGCATTAATCTGCTGACATGGCACACGCGCCGGTGTTATGTTGAGCAGCGGCAGTTTCCCACGTTCCACGGCCCCATAGTTGTTGTTGGGCCGTCTGGGCAAGTGTCTCTGTCAACGCTGCAACTCTCGTGTTCTGTTACGCGACGAGGCATGTGCTGTATTTGGTTCATATGAAAATGTTTAAGCTCATTGACCCGCTGTAGGGTCGAGAACCAAATGCAGAGGGAGGGGTATCCGGCTGGATCGGATAACTTATATATATATTCTTAGATCGTATATTTACATATATCATTATTTTAGTTAAAAATCACTTTTTTACATGGGATTAACAGAGAAGTCTGACGGTGTTTACACATGATGTGTATAATTTAAAATCAACCTGTCTACAACAAGGATATAAAAGTGCAATTTTAGTGTAACATTTTATATTTGTTAGTATAAATTAAACAAATAACAGCTTTTATTTTATTTCCTACGCCAAAGTGTTCCGCACGATTGAATTCGTTCTAAAATAACCACCAAAAACGAATATAGAAGATAACTAGAGACGAATACTTTTGTGACTGACCGTACGTATTTTTTATTGTTTTTTGTTTTGGAAACAGAAACGTGTACGCGTTAAACAAATATACGTGTTTTTGTTTTTTTTGTGTAAGTAATTTGTATTCTTTTAATTAATCTTAACAAATGCCGCTACGAAGACGATCAAATTTTTACCGAAAAGCCGTAATTCAAGAAGGATACGAAACATTATTTCCAACTAAAACGAGGGGAACGTTGTGAGTTGTTACTGCGACCGCAACTCTACATTTATACCCGATACTTAGTCAGTATAGCACTCCTCCGGCAGACGACGCTAGCATTGAACGACACGACAAAGAGTGCGTGCGAGAGAGACTGAAAATCAGTCAGAACGTGTCGTCGGGCGCTGCGAAAATTGATTCTTTACTTTTGGCTATACAGTAGACGCTCGGAAATTAGAAATCTCAGATATTAGAATCTTCCGGGTATTAGAACCGACCGTTTTTTTGCACTGAACTCTCCAAAATTAGAACCAGTAGTTCTAAGTTCAGAGCGTATTTTTATACCCGATACTCAAAATAAGTATAGGGGTATATTAGATTTGTGGTGAAAATGGATGTGTAACGTCCACAAGGAAGCGTTCCCGAACCCATAAAGTATATATATTCTTGATCAGCATCAATAGCCGAGTCGATTGAGCCATGTCTGTCTGTCCGTGTGTCCGTCCGTCTGTCCGTCCCTATGAGCGTCTAGTGCTCAAAGACTGTAAAGAGCTAGAGCAGCAACATTTTAAATCCAGACTACTGTGATATGTCACTGTTTCAAGTGTCTTTCCCAACTTCGCCCGACCCCTCCCGCCACCAAAAGGATGAAAATCTGTGGCATCCACAATTTTAAGGATACGAGAAAACCAAAAACGCAAAATCGTAGAGAATGACTACATCTTCTAGACGGCAGAATCTGAACCAGATCGTATTATTATTATAGCCAGAATGAAGAAAACAAATTAATTTTTTCTCGCCCTGTCTCTCTAACACACACGTATCATAGCCGGCTTTGCCTATTGCTAAATATGAGTTCCTAGATCTCAGAGACTATAAAAGCTAGAGCAACCAAATTTGGTATCCACACTCCTGTGATATCGGACCTTGACGAGTTGTTATTAAAATTTCGCCTCACCCCCTTCCGCCCCCGCAAAGGACGAAAATCTGGAGCATCCACAGATCTCAGAGACTATTAGACCTGACTGTCGAGCTCTCACTGCTACAAAACTGTTTGTAATTTTTCACTGCAGAACTCACTGTTGATAGCTCACTGCTACAAGTGTGTTTCAAAATTTCGCCCCACCCTTCCGCAGCCATAAACAACGAAAATCTATGGCAACCACAATTTTGAAGATAGGAGAAAATTAAAACGCACAATCATAGAGAATGGCCATATCTACCAGATTGCCGAATCTTGCTGAATCCGAATAAGATCGGATTATTATTATAGCCGAAAGTAACAAATCAATTTGCAGTGGCTACGCAGCGCCCGTCGACACGTTCTGACTGATTTTCTGTCTCTCTCGCACGCACTCTGTCGTTTAATGTAGCCATACTGACTATGTATCGGTATAAATGTAGAGTTGCGGTCACAGCAGCAACTCAAAACGTTCCCCCTCGTTTGTTATTATTTCAATAAAAATAAAAAAATAAGAATTATATTGGAATTATATTTTATATTTTTTAAATTAAAAATCAAAAATATCCTTTTTTATTGAGCCTTTTTTAGCAATCTACTAGAGTATTTGGCATTATCACACCTGCATCCCAGTTAAGGCCCCGCAGAGCAAAGAGTCAAAAAATTTTCTGGACTGATTTTATACGGTCCTGTTGTACTTTGCACTGAGGGCCCCATACACAGGAGCCGTATTCTAAGGCCGGACGAACTAGCGAGGTAATTTGACGTTGACATACAATGACTGCATTTTATAAGAGGCGATGCAATTACTGCACCGTCAAGGGCCCGTGTGACACCAGCAGAAGGCTGTTACGCGCGGATCCCAGGCAAAACGCAGCCCTCCTCCCGCCCAACCGACCGAGGGGCGCTGCCGCATGACGCGCGGCGCGTAGCCGAACCGAACACGAACATGCAGGAAAGATGTTAGACTAATGTTCGAGGAAAATTAGCACTAAACTTACTAAGAAACTAAGCATGCATTCAGAATACAAATACCACTACAATTACTAATTACTAGAAAGGTGTGTGATTATTATTAACTTAATAAGAGGAAGAGAATTAGTGGTGGATATAATCTGGTAGAGGGAATTATAATCCGAGCATAAGACCCTAAACGGTTCATTTAAGGAATATTTCGATCTACAAAGTGGAAGGAACAACGGTATAAAATTTCTAGTGAGTCTAATAGGAATCGTGAAGTTTATGCGGCCCAACAGATCAGGGCTGTCTATGTCACCCCTGATCAAGTTGTGCATAAAATCACACCTAGCATTTTTCTACGGTTAACTAAGGATGGGAGTTTTATTAATAGCAGTCTACTAGAGTAAGAAGGCAGTCTCACACCCGCATCCCAGTTAAGGCCCCGCAGAGCAAAGAGTAAAAAGTTTTCTGTTTCTGTCATCCACCAGGGTAATTCACCCAAGGGAACCACCACAAAGGGTATAGGGGAGCCAACAAGGGGCTAGAACGATGAAATGTCATTACTTTGCATTTCGAAGCTTTAAGGTGTAACAAGTTTGCTCAGCACCATGACTAAAAGTTGTTGAGATCGGATTGCAAGCGAGAATGAAATGAAATGTCCTTATACTGACAGAGTTTAACATCATCCGCTTACATGAGTACTCGAGAGTATGTTAATACCGAAGGCAAGTCATTAATAAAGAGTGTGAAGAGTAAGGGCGTAGATGGCTGCCCTGTGGTACTCGAAGAAACATTGACTGGTGAAGAGAGGGAGTTTTTGAAGACGACTCTTTGAGACCTGGAACAAAGGTAGCTAGAAATCCATCTCAGGAGGTTGGGCGGAAACCCTACAAGGTCAAGTTTATGTGCTAAGAGGGATTGGTTGACGGAGTCGAATGCTTAACTAAAGTCGGTGTAAATAACATCCATCTGTAAGTTACCTTGAAGGCCTTTAATAATGAAAGAGGTAAACTCTAACAAGTTCGTAGTGGTTGATCGCCGCCTTATAAATCCATGCTGAGTTGGAGATATAAGTGATTTGCAGAGATGTTGCAAGTGCGTAGTTAAAACCTTCTCAAACATTTTAGGAATAGCAGATAACTTTGCTGTACCTCTATAATTTTTTACATTAGACTTGCTACCTTTCTCATGGAGAGAAATAATAAAAAGAGTCCTTCCAGATCGGGGAAGTATGAAGAATCAATGCATCAACGGAAATACCTGAGTACACAGCCAAGAACTCCATTTGGACCCAGTGAAAACACCGGCTTAACAATTTAAAGATCACGAACTAGCGAGATTTCTTTTAACAAAGTGCTAAAATGCCATTTGAGCTTGGTAAACTGTATGACTACAGCTGATCAGAGTAGCTTTCCTGGGAAAAGGTTGCTTAGAAAAATTGGTCAAAAAAGATCGGCAATGCCAGATCATTGTTTAACGACGTATTCTCAGCCACACGGCCTCAAACTGTAATGCAGACCGTTAGGTTTCGAGATAGCATATCCCACGAGGCCCGAAAATCCAGCGCATTTTGCCAGCAGAGGTTACTCGGCTGATCATGGGTGCATTTTTGGTCCATTAAAAAAGTTAAAAAACGAGGGGGAACGTTGTGAGTTGCTGCTGTGACCGCAACTCTACATTTATACCCGATACATAGTCAGTATGGCTACATTAAACGACAAAGAGTGCGTGCGAGAGAGACAGAAAATCAGTCAGAACGTGTCGACGGGCGCTGCGTAGCCACTGCAAATTGATTTGTTACTTTCGGCTATAATAATAATCCGATCTTACTCGGATTCGGCAAGGTTCGGCAATCTGGTAGATATGGCCATTCTCTATGATTGTGCGCTTTTAATTTTCTCCTATCTTCAAAATTGTGGTTGCCACAGATTTTCGTTGTTTATGGCTGCGGAAGGGGGTGGGGCGAAATTTTGAAACACACTTGTAGCAGTGAGCTATCAACAGTGAGTTCTGCAGTGAAAAATTACAAACAGTTTTGTAGCAGTGAGAGCTTGACAGTCAGGTCTAATAGTCTCTGAGATCTGTAGATGCTCCAGATTTTCGTCCTTTGCGGGGGCGGAAGGGGGTGAGGCGAAATTTTAATAACAACTCGTCAAGGTCCGATATCACAGGAGTGTGGATACCAAATTTGGTTGCTCTAGCTTTTATAGTCTCTGAGATCTAGGAACTCATATTTAGCAATAGGCAAAGCCGGCTATGATACGTGTGTGTTAGAGAGAGACAGGGCGAGAAAAAATGAAATTGTTTTTTTCATTCTGGCTATAATAATGATACGATCTGATTCAGATTTTGCAGTCTAGAAGATATGGTCATTCTCTACGATTCTGCGTTTTGGTTTTCTCGTATCTTTAAAATTGTGGATGCCACAGATTTTCGTCCTTTGTGGGGGCGGAAGTGGGCGGGGCGAAGTTTTGAAATACAATTGTAGCAGTGACATATCACAGAAGTCTGATACAAAATGTCGTTGCTCTAGCTCTTATAGTCTTTGAGCACTAGGCGCTGATAGGGACGGACAGACGGACGGACGGACGGACGGACAGACAGACATGGCTCAATCGACTCGGCTATTGATGCTGATCGAGAATATATATACTTTATGGGACCATCCACCATCTACCAGCATAAAATTACAAAGTTTTGTTCTGAATTGTGAAATTTTCACAACTTTAAATTAATAAATTGGCTATATTTTGGACTATAATAAAACAATCCATATATGTACAATATACGTTACTATTTGGACTCCATTAAAAATTGCAGCAGCTTTGCTTGGAAGTTGGTTTGGCCTTGGCTGCTCGCTATTTGCTGGAGTATCTCTCGCTTTGTTTCCTGGTGCTCATCCTGTAATTTCTGCTGGTCCTCCTGGACTTCAAGCATTTTCCGCACAATCTCCAGAAGGTTTTCCAGTTTAATCCGCTTTGGTGCGGTGCCTTGGTTGCAGAAATAATACTAGAGCCGTAGTTGGATCTGTCCCGGTTGACATAAACGGAATTATTTCGGGACACCCGCGAATCCGTCAAATGTTTGTAGCGAGATTATCAATATAAGCAGTCCATTTCGATTTGCGTGTATTGTTTGTTTATTTATTGGCTGCAAAATACTACTCATAAAAAAAAAGAAAGCAAATACATATGTACCACCACTAACCATACAGTATATAGATGTGCCAGTTCATACCACGAATGCGTCACACACTGGCTAGCGCGCAGAGTACCCCAGAGTACCGACGCGTCATCATGAGAGAGAACGCAGAGAGAACTTCTTTGCATGTGTTAGTACACACGCAATATGTTTCGACAAAATATGTGATTTTTTGAACGCTTTCAGCTCTTTTTCTGTTTTGCCTACAGCATGTTTTAATGTATGGGTGCACATGCATTCTCACGTATTTTGCGTGTGTGTGTTTAGTATTGCTGGCCGCTAGAACTGAAATTTGAGTTTGGTTATTGTTTTGGGTCTTTTGATGAACTGACCTACCGCCACATTATATATGAAGAATGGGCAGGGGGTGGGGGTATGGTACACTAGGGCGCGGGAAATAATATAAAAGCTGTTATTTGTTTGATTTATTCTACAAAATATAAAATATTACATTAATATATGTAATTACACATTTATTTCCTTATTTTTAACCAGGTTGAAAATAATTATACAAATTTTGTATTAAATAAAATAATGGTTCTCGACTTCTTTGTTTATTTAGAACTAAAATAAATATGTATCATAAATATACGATTTAAGAAAAATGTATAATCATATACTTGAATAAATATGCATACATATGTACTGTATGGACCATTAAGTTTTATTCAATTATTTTCATGTCAATTTCACAAGATTCCGATTACATTTTAAGAGTATTCATGTTTTAAAGCGGCTTTGGATGCCGGTCGCACCTTGAATACTAATTTTGGACAATAATATACGAATTCTAATTCAACTATGAAATATCTTATGTACATATGTACATAAATATATCATAATTAATTCGTATATTGCATGGGGTATTCAAAATTACAGTTGTCTTGATGTTGGTGACAAGACTCTTAAAAGGGCAAAATGAAAATTTCGAATTTTGCAAAGGTTCGTTGCTTTGACTTACAGTATTTTAAGGTATTAACACTATTTAAAGAAGCTTGTCACCTAACATCAATATGTAAAACCAATTCCAATTATATTTATGCATATTTATTTTAGTATATAAATATTTTTTCTTTTGTCGTATATTTGGACACATTATTTTAGTTGTAATAAAGTCGAGAACCGACGGCGTTTACATAATTTTTATAATTTATAATCAACCTGTTTAAAATAAGGAAATAAATGTGTAATTACATATATTAATGTAATATTTTATATTTTGTAGTATAAATCAAACAAATAACAGCTTTTATATTATTTCCCGCGCCCTAGTGTACCATACCCCCACCCCCTGCCCATTCTTCATTTATAATGTGGCGGTAGGTCAGTTCATCAAAAGACCCAAAACAATAACCAAACTCAAATTTCAGTTCTAGCGGCCAGCAATACTAAACACACACACGCAAAATACGTGAGAATGCATGTGCACCCATACATTAAAACATGCTGTAGGCAAAACAGAAAAAGAGCTGAAAGCGTTCAAAAAATCACATATTTTTGTCGAAACATATTGCGTGTGTACTAACACATGCAAAGAAGTTCTCTCTGCGTTCTCTCTCATGATGACGCGTCGGTACTCTGGGGTACTCTGCGCGCTAGCCAGTGTGTGACGCATTCGTGGTATGAACTGGCACATCTATATACTGTATGGTTAGTGGTACCACCTATGTACCAATAAGGTACATATGTACCTTATTACCACCAATTTCAGGTCTCTCCATTTTGTATTGTGATTGTTTTTTTTTTTTTTTTTCAACGATTTAAAATTCGAATTAAGATTTTAAATGTATCTAGGCGCGAACTATTTTTTATTGCCATTCATTGCTTCTTAGGGTTGCATTTGAAAACCATCGGCTAACTATCGCATAGAAACGTGCGGTTTAGGAAAATCCAAAATTGATGGTGGACTAACTGGAAAATTTTCGGAACGGCAAAACCTTACGGACCATCCCCGAAATGGATGGTGGATGGTCGTCAGTGTGAATAGCGTATTACTGGGAAATTTTCGGAACGGCAAAACCTTACGGACCATCCCCGAAATGGATGGTGGATGGTAGATGGTGGATGGTCGTCAGTGTGAATAGCCCATTAGGAACATCCCAGATGGATGGTGGACTAACTGGAAAATTTTCGAAACGGCAAAACCTTACGGACCATCCCCGAAATGGATGGTGGATGGTCGTCAGTGTGAATAGTCTATTAGGAACATCCCAGATAGATGGTGGACCAACTGGGAAATTTTCGGAACGGCAAAACCTTACGGACCATCCCCGAAATGGATGGTGGATGGTTGTCAGCATGATTTAGGAACATCCAAGATGGATGGTGGAGTACCTGGAACGGTAAAAACTTACGGACCATCCCAGAATTGGATGATGGATGGACGCCTGTGGGAATAGGCTATTAGGAACATCCCCGATGGATGGTGGAATAATTGGGATATTTTCATGTTAACCAAATATATTCGTATAATATATGTATTCAATATTTACGTGATAATTTTTCAAAGTAACAATGACATTCTCGATACCTATTTTTTTTAGCGAAAACATGGAGAAATTTTAAGATCGAATTTGCATTGTTTATGAACAAAAATTTCCAGTGCGTGGAAAACGCCGTTCTACGAAAATACTGAAAAGATTTAATTGACATATAACTCTGGTCACACCTATTTTATCCATAGAAAAGAAGAGTTAGGTAATTGCTTTTTGAATGATTTTTTACTGTGTTAATCAACTAATCAATTTTTCCATTAGTATCGTATCAAAATGCAAGGGCTTGGGTTACAAAGTCTTAAGAAAAATCCTGCAGTAAGATTAACGGTTTAAAATTGATTTTTTTTAGTTATATAATCAGTTCATTTTGTAGCTGATCCCACTTTATGTCTGTGTTGGGGCAGGAGCCATAGGTGCTGTCTATTATATGGCTCGTTTAGCTACCAGAAATCCAGACGTGACATGGAATCGCTCAACAAACCCAGAACCATGGCAAGAGTACAAAGACAAACAATATAAGGTACCTTCTCAACTACATAAGTATACTTATCCAAATATGCAGTTAGCAGAGCGACCAGTTACTTTAAACTTTTCATTAATCATAGAACCGATTTGTCTATTTAATGAAAATATTTGCGCATATGATTTCATGCATGTATATATGGATTTATTTATTTTGTCCATATGCATATATCTATGTATGTAAATTAAATGCATATGTTTATGTACATCTACATATACATACAAAATGATCAGAATGTTATGATCATTGGTGTAAAGACAATGTTCAATAAGAAAAAGCATAATTTAGTTATCATATACATATATAATGTAGTTTCGGGACACATATACGTATATAGTAATTATGGATACAAACAACATATCATTTCTTTTCAGTTTTATTCTCCTGTGAGGGACTACTCAAAAACAAAGAGTGCTGCTCCAAACTATGAGGAATAATATCTTTAATGTTATTAAATTCAATATGAAAATTAAATGCATTCAATGAATTAAAAATTTTGATGTTTTTATTTATTTTTCGAAACTAGTCATGCATGCATACTTAGTGTCAATAGAAACAGAAATTGTTTAAATATTAAAATGTATTTCTAGATTTCTCCGAAAAATTGTATACAAATTATGTTTTGATGGTCCGATCCGGAAGCTGAGCTGCGACTTCGGGATGATTAGGATGGGGATATACTTATTCCCTATCACTGGCCGTGTGGCTCAGCAATGTTCAATTAATAGACGGTGACTTACGGCTAAGTGCCGGAGCAATGTATAAATTTATTGTATTCCAAGACTGGTTGCCACAAAGAATTGAATGTAAAACTAAACCTAAGTAGAAATATGAAAAAGCATGAGCGGTCCATGGTCGGCGAGCCGACTCAGCATAATTGTTGCAGCCGCTAGTGACATAAGCAACCGTCTGGCAATTGCTCCCCTACGCAAGTTCCAAGAAGCAGCGTGTGTGCGTTGCACTTCGAACTAAATACATCGCAGTTTTGGTCGCGTGGGTTACTTTATAAGTTACTGCGAGGGCTGTTCGTTAACTTGCTTGTTAACTACTCCCCCCTTAAGACCATTGCCGTCCTCGGTGATGCTTAGCTCCTGGATGAACTGTTGCAACTTGATTGAAGAGTTCCTTCGAAACCAGCATTGGTATATCATGATGAGGCTACAAAACGCGAGGCAGAGCCTCCAGAAATCACATCGTCTCTCAATTCTCGGATGGCATGTGTTTATTCATCTGTTTTAGTAACTAACCACATGATTATGCCTGGTAATGTTTAGCAGAGGTGAGTCTGCGATGCCTGAGACCTTAATTACGACATATAACATATACATAGCTAAGCCTCCTAAATGTATTCCGCGAGCGCAGGTATCGTGAGCTGATATTTTGCAGAACGTCGCGTAGTTGGTTGTAGCGCATTTCGTAATAGCCAGCACTTCATCGTTGCATTTGGCCACTATGTTGTCATGTAATTGCAGTACCGTGTCGTTGTGGGTCACAGGAAAAATGATGACCTTCTACAAATAGTCTTAACTTTAGGGTGTTGAGACAACGAGCTTTTTCGCTCACTATAATTGTTATCGTTTGCTAAAATCGATGGATAAACGGTTAAGGTGCAGCCGTTTGACCAATCCTTCAAATGTCGCATTTTTTCGTTAAATTCGGTTATTCGAATTACGACCGTTGTGTTTTTTTTTCACAAAAAATACGACAATTTTGTATTTATAAAAGTTTTTAACGGTATTTGAATGCCACTTGGGAAGGAACGTAGCGGAAAAAAGTAAAATTTAGCTGAAAAGTATAATTTTGAATATTAAATTATAGTTTGTGATTTGCACTACCACGCTAAATGTTAAGCTAATGAGCTTTTTCACTAGCTGTTAAAGTTTAAATAAAAAGGTCGATCGCGTTCGATTTATTGTTGTAAGTATGCAAAAAATTTATGACAATAAAATACGAAAGCGATATGACGACGATCAGCTTAAGATACACTAATTGCAGGATTACTGTAGCATATTACCTATACAGAACGAGCGGATGGGGATTGTATCCGACACGAAGCACGTGCTGGATCCGGCTTGGAAATTCGGTAGAGTAGGGATGGGTTTATATTGAAATTCGCTCGGATACCGTGCTCGCAAACATTAAAAATACAATTATTGTTCAAGTGCTATTTCACACTATCCACAAACATAGAACACCCATACCCTCACAGCCTAGGACAGACAGGACGGAAACGGACAAGGTCATAGTGGCGCAATTACTCGCAGTGCTTGCGCTTCGCCATCCCAACCATGATCATCGCATCCACCTCCCAGTTTTGATGATTCCTAATGCCTATGACTAACAAGACAGGGACGAAACCCGACGCATAGCTCCAAAAAGAAAGCTTTAGCACGTATTAAACAATACAAATTTATTTCACATAAAAACCTAACTCTACTGACCCCCCGAACATTGGAAAAACTAAAATTTCTATTCTGTAAATTTAACAGGGAAATGTAGGCGGTATAATGTTAATTTTATGTAACTATGTTATTAAAAGCTAGAAGCGCAAGCTGCTGAATATTTCTGCTGTGTCATTGGTAGAAGGGGGAGTGAAGGAGTTTGGAGATGATACACGACATAGGCCGGATATAGAGCGGGCGAGAGAGTTACTCTAATATACCTGAAAGTGGCAGTAACATGCGCATTTCGTTCCTCTCCAACGTAGAAGCGCTTCGACGTGGGCTGAAACGGCAATAAAAACGAATAGCTCTAAGAAAGCACTAACATGCTCTTAAAGCATGAAGGAGAGAGATGGAAGAGGGAATGAGAGGGTCTACAGCTGTGTTACGCTCTTGTTTGCTGCCTTTATTTGGGTTCCTATATCCTTTCCCTGATGGTATTCCCCTCCCTTGGGAAGAAATTAAATATTTGCGCTGAAGGCGACTAAACTAAGCTGCCGATGCTACCGCGGAGATGCTAGCTGCTGAGGCCTGCTGTTGTTGGCGCTAATGATGCCGGCGCTGTAGGTGCTGATGTGGGGGTGCTGAGCTGTTGATGCTAGCGCGGTGGATGCTAGCTGTTGATGCTAACGCGGTGGATGTGAGCTGTTTCGTGGCGGTTAGCTGCTGAGGCTAGTGCGGTGGCTGTGAACTGTTGTGTGCCGCTTAGCTGATATTTGCTCAGACAAGCGCTGATGGGGCCGGCACTGTCGTGGTTTGCTTCCAGCTGCTGAGGAGGAGCTGCCGTAGGCTGCGGATGCTGAAGGTAGCTTGGTCCCGTAGGTGACTTAATTAGCTAGTTGGCGGTTAGCTTTTCGCGTTGGTATTAGATTTTTACTAGGCAATAGCGTGCGCACACTTCTCAGCTTTTTCACTCTTCATCGGGAACTGTGTCTCTTTCCTTTCTTTCCCAAGCCATCGCACATCGCTTTTTCGAGCCCCTTTGGACCCGATCCAATTCGGAGAAATTGGCTCTTCCGAACGTGGCTCTTTCACTCAATCGCATTAGTGATCCCAGAGAGTATGTTACCTATTTCCCCCACATACTTTTAGGACTTCTTGACCGACAAGCCACACTACATTACCGCAGTAACTTAATGCAAGAGAGAGAACGAAAGAAAGCGATGGAAGGAAAGCGTAAGCTTAAGCTCGTGCTGCTGCTAAGCCGAGTACGAGCGATAGATAAAGAGATAGAGTGCGAGAGAACAGTTAGATGCTATAGCTGTAGAAACGAAACAAAGGAAGCTAGATAGAAAGACGAAAAAACGAAAGATCGCTGTCGTGCGTAAGCATACACAATTAACAATGTTTATATACAGTTGGCAGTGCAAATAGCGAACAAAAGGTAGATTTACGTTACTCTGCACCACTGGCTAATATTTAAGAAATTTGTTGATTAATATCGGGCTGGGAAACCCGACAATTATTATATAAACAAATCAAATTAATTAAAAAATAAAAACGAGGGGGAACGTTGTGAGTTGCTGCTGCGACAGCAACTCTACATTTATACCCGATACATAGTCAGGATGGCTACATTGAGCGACAAAGAGTGCGTGCGGGAAAGACAGAAAACGTTTCTGAACGTGTCGTCGGGCGCTGCGTAGCCACTGCAAATTGATTTGTTCCTCTTGGCTATAAAAATGATCCGATCTGAACCTGCACAAGTGTGTTTAAAAATTTCGCCCCATCCCTTTCCGCCCCCGCAAAGGACGAAAATCTGTGGCATCCACAAATCGTTAAGACTATTAAAGCTAGAGCAACCAAATTTTGTATCCATACTCCTGTTAGGTTTCACTGTTACAAGTGTATTTCAAAATTTCGCCCCACCCCCTTCCACCATTCACAATATTGAAGATACGAGAAAACTAAGAACGCACAATCATAGAGAATGACCATATCTACCAGATTGCAGAGTCTGGATCAGATCGGATCATTTTTATAGCCAAAAGGAACAAATCAATTTGCAGTGGCTACGCAGCGCCCGACGACACGTTCAGACACGATTTCTGTCTCTCCCGCACGCACTCTTTGTCGCTCAATGTAGCCATCCTGACTATGTATCGGGTATAAATGTAGAGTTGCGGTCGCAGCAGCATCTCACAACGTTCCCCCTCGTTACATCTGTATCTTGTTTGCTTTTCTCACACAACAATAGAAGTTTTATCGCTCTTTCCTTCGCCAGGGGGCTTACACTGCAGTAGGAAGAGTTTGTGAGAGAGAATCATTAAGCGCGTGGCTACGCCATTGTAGCCAGTGGGCGGGGCGAAATTGTAAAATACGCTTGTAACAGTGTGGTATGTGACAAGAGTCTGGATATACAAATTTGGTTACTCCAGCTCTTGTAATCTCTGAGATCTAGGCGTTCATCGGGATGGACGGACATGGCTATATTGACCCGGCTATTGATGCTGATTAAGAATTGATATACTTTATGAGGAAGACGATGTCTTTGTTACTTTCGAGGACTTTAGTTTGCATAATCTAGATTGGTTGTTTTACCAGCAGTGTAAAAGTGTTTGATCACACGGGAGCAGCTTATAAGCTCTGAGCACATACCGGGTGTTTTTTTGGGATTTTTCGACAGATGTGAAACCCCGATTCACTCTAGCAACATTCACCTTCAATCAAAACAGCTGATGAGCATTAAACAACAACGTTTTTGTATGAATTGTGAAATTTTATCAATTATAAGTGTTCGGAGCAGCAGCCGTTAATATCTCTTAAGTCACGTCTCTCTTAAGTTTTCTGTTATCGCACTCATCCTATGTACGCTTCCAATGCATACACGCACACACATATGTAACGCTCTTACTTCTTATAAGCCACTGCTTCGACCCCTCCATCAGTCTAGTCGGTCGTTCCTCTTCGAGGCAGTTGGTTAGCAGTACTCTTCGTCGCCCAAAACGCCTAACACCTAAATCTAAGTCCACGGCCACGGCCTCGAACAAAAACACACAAACAATATCGAACAATAAACGCCAAATTATAACCTTAACAACGGAGCTATTTTTTTAATTTGTAAATGTGGAGTCAGAGTTGCCGAAAAGGCTCGACAGCTTCCAACATTTTGGTGACCCCGACGTGATAGCCGTGGTCTCGTCGTGTGTTAGTAGTGTTTCAAGTAGTTCGTTAAATCAAATTCGAAGTTTAACGTAACATTTGTCGAAAAGTAGCGAACGAAAGATCGTTGTGGCCGACCGTGGTAGTTCTAGCGACCCGCTATTCGTTTTCGCTTCTCTTTCGCCGTCTGTTTCGTTGCTGCGCAGCGCACTGTCAAGACCGGCTGCATAGAGCTCTAAACGTGGTCCGTTAGCTTTCTTCGCCTCCTTTTTCGTCGTTTGCTTCAGCCAGCTCTCGTGACCGACTGCACATATCTCGAATTCGAATTCGAACTCGAAACAGTGCAAAACATCTCGGTCGTTCGTTTGTGCATAACTGTCGGTTCTTTTTTCGTCGCTTTGTTGCTTTGCCGGTTTGTAAACTCGTCTGAACTTTCGCGTTGCATCATTTTTATTCAACAATATATAGCCAAAACCATGGGCAAAAGGAAAAATAATAGATGGAGTGGATCGTTGGCTATGGGCAATGATAGTGATACAGTGACAGTTGGCGATGCTTCACCTAGTGAAAGGGTTAGTGCGAACGCAGCCACCACCCAATTCCCTGCATCGCGGATTTCTTTCATGAGGCTGAAGGCTAGAGCCATTTTCGACGGGCGAGTCCATACGCACAGTGATGGATCGTGAAAAGCTGCGCCAAATGGATGAATATGATCTGCGAGGATTGTTGGAATCATCGACGGAGCTGAAATCGAATTTTATTGTGGCACGCACCAGTTTGGAGGAATTGGATTTTGAGTCTATGTCCAGTGAAATACCAGGAAAATTTGACTTGTCCATCCTATCATTGAGGACCATTCTACAGCGTGCGTTGGGCAATCGTTCGCCGCCCACGCATTGTTACACGTTTCAAATAAACCCAAGTGAATCCCAATCTATTATGTACATGGCCAATCGATCGCGCTTGCCACTGCTGCAGCTGCCCAAGTTCAGCGGAGACTATACAGAGTGGACAAGCTTTTACTCCATGTTCACAGCTGTTATTGATAGTGAAGCTGAGCTGACTTCTATCGAGAAGTTAGTTAGTTAGTTCCAATACCGCATTACATACTCTCAAAAACCGATTTGCTTATAAACGTCTCATTCTACAGGCACACATTAGAGAAATATTTGGGCTGTCGCTTGGGGACTCATCTGTTGTTTCGCTGCGGGCGTTTACGGACGCCGCCACCTCACATCTTCGCGCGTTGGATGCGCTGGCAACTAAGTAGGAAATAGCTGATTGCATCATCGTCCACGCACTCTGGAAGAATTTTGACAGGCAGACTCAAGTTAAATGGGAAGCAGCGTCGTCGAATCACGATCTTCCATCCTGGGAGAAATTATCTGCCTTTCTGGAACAAAGATGTCGTACCCTTGAAGGCATTCACCACTCCATGCAAGGGCAAGATGGTCAGGTTGGCAAGTCAGGGAAAACCGTGAGTACGCATCATCGAAAATCGCTTGTAGCATCGTGCGCTCTTGTTTCCTGTGTGTTTCGTGAGGGCACGAACCATATGATTGCCAATTGTCAACGGTTCAAAACTCTATCGCCGAATGATCGTCACAAAGAAGCAAAGAGGCTCTTGTTATGCGTCAATTGCCTACGAAAGGGTCATCACTTGAAAGATTGTAAATCAGGTCCCTGCCGTACTTGCCAATCGAAGCAGCACACTCTTCTGCATTTCCCTCGTCCAACAGAGCCCTTCCATACTGTTTCTACATTTGAGCCGCAGGCAAATCATACCGCAATGATTGCATTGTCGCCCTCCTCGCCCGCCCGCCCTCGCAAGCTCATATATCCCAGCGTCCGTCTGAGCCTGTTCTATTCGTCAAAAACAGCGCTGGAACTTTCATGCCATGTCGCGCATTGTTGGACTCGGGCTCGCAATTGCATTTCGTAACTACTCGTCTAGCTAATCAGCTTCAACTGCGAAAAACTAAGCTGCTGACTGCAGTCTCTGGCATAGGAGATGCTAGCTTCTCAACTGAAGGTATCTCGGTGGATCTCGTTCTGAAATCACGGATTTCAGATTTCACCACTAGCATCACTGCTGTCGTTGCCCAGAAGATTACGGACAGTCAACCTCGCGTCTCAATTAGCACTGCTAATTTTCCTATACCTTTGAATATCCAGTTTGCTGACCCGTCGTTCCATAAGCCGCAGCGGATAGATCTGCTCATCGGAGCCGGACTTTTCTTTGAGTTGCTGTGTGTGGGACAAATTCAGCTGGCGCCTGGATTACCTTTGCTGCAGAAGACACATCTCGGATGGATTCTATCTGGTGGCGGGCACTCGCCCCCAACTCCTCGTCGTTCATCGCAACCCAATCTTCGGATGACACCAATCACAGCACTCGGCTCGATGACTTGGTTCGTCAATTTTGGGAAGTGGAGCACATCTTTAAGCCAATCGTTAGGGCAACAAAGGAGGAACTTAACTGCGAGGAACACTTCGTCAACCATCACACTCGCTTACCCACAGGGGAATACTCTGTTCGCTTGCCGAAGCGAAGTTTAGAATCCTTGGGAGATTCTTATTTGCAAGCAAAGCGGCGCTTGGAAAACTTGGAGCGCAAGTTCGTGCGTAATCCAGCTCTTTATGACAAATATTCGGCATTTATAAAGGAGTACCTGTCCCTCGATCATATGTCTCTGGTGCCCAAGGAAGATAGGCACAAGTGCAAATATTTCTTGCCACATCATTGCGTCATCAAAGAGGACAGCTCCACAACAAAGCTGAGGGTCGTATTCGGCGGCTCTGCAGCTACCACATCTGGTCTTTCGTTAAATGATCTGCTTATGTCTGGTCCCACCATTCAAGCTAAGCTATTTCACACACTCATCTGTTTTCGTATATTTTCCATTGCTCTTACAGGTGATATCGGTAAAATGTATAGGTGTGTGCGTGTCTCAATGCCTGACACCATGCTCCAATGCATATTGTGGAGGGACTCTCTTGACGACGACATACAGACCTTCAAATTAAACAAAGTCACCTATGGGACTAAGCCTGCATCGTTTTTAGCTATTCGAGCTATGCATCAGCTAGCCATGGATGAGTCGTCTTCTTATCCACTGGGGTCGGAAACCATTCTACAGGAGTTCTACGTAGACGACATGATATCTGGAGGCAATTCGGTCGAGGAAGTACTAGATATTATGCGTCAAACCACGCATCTTCTTCAATTCCCCTGATGTGCTTCGTAAAGTCCCAGAGGCCGAGAGGGAAAGTTTTCTGTAGCTGGACGATGGCAGTGATGTAACCAAAGCGCTTAAGCTCATTTGGGAGCCCCATAAGGACAAATTTTTGTTTACATTTGCTCCACAAATCGGTGTTGGCAAGCGCACTAAGCGTTCGGTGTTGTCAACCATTGCACGGTGCTATGATCCCATGGGTCTGATCGGACCTACATTGACAAGAGCGATAATAATCATGCAGCGCATGTGGAGGGACAAGCTGCATTGGGATGAAAGTCTTCCTCAGCCTTTGGAATCGGCCTGGACTGAGTTTTGCAAGGATTTCGCTACTGTGGGTCACGCTACATTTCCCCGCTACTTACTTCAACCTAAGACCCGGTTTGAATTGCATTGCTTCTGTGATGCCAGCCTCCAGGCCTATGGGGCTTGTATCTATGCTCGTTCGTTTACGGATACCGCCGCTGAGGTTCATTTGCTTTGTTCGAAGGCTAGGGTTGCCCCACCGAAAACACTCACGATGCCTAAGCTTGAACTATGCGCAGCGTTCTTATTGGCCAATTTGCTTCGCGAAATCAGGAAAATGGATACCTTTGACTGCCCAATCATTTGTTGGTCGGATTCAACTGTGGTCCTGTCTTGGCTACGAGAGGAACTATCCAAGTTCAACGTTTTTGTCTCTAACAAAATCTCGGCCATACAACAACTTACCAGGGGCATGGATTGGCGCTATGTGCCAACTGAAATGAACCCAGCTGACATTCTGTCAAAGGGAGCCGCGCCTCAGGAGCTCTTGCATTCTAATCTGTGGATAAATGGACCTGCCTTCTTGCAAGGAGAAAAAGGTTGCTGGCCTGAACGGTGCTCGCCAGAATTCAATCTTCCAGAAATTCGACATAGGGTATTACTTTCGTCTGAGCGTGTCGACATCTCGCTTTCGTTTAAGCACATCAACTCATTTGGAGTTATGATGCGCATTTTTGGTTACGTTCAGAAGTTCATCAGTAGAATGAAGTCACCGGATCTCTCATCTGAGGACCTTCGCAAAGGATCGCACTTGTTATGTCGCATCGTTCAACGGGCCCACCTGTATCCTGAGTACCATGCTCTGCGGAAAGGGAACTGCGTAGAGGCTTCCAAAAGAATCATCTCGCTCTCGCCGTTCATAGATGACTTTGGTCTTATTCGTGTTGGTGGCCGCCTGCGGCACTCAACTCTTGGCTTCGATGCACGCCACCCAATCATTTTGCCCAAGGATCATCCATTGACGTTCGCCATCATTACGCACCTTCATCGGAATCATCACCATGCTGGTCCGCAGTCGCTACTTGGAGCGATTCGCTTACAGTTTTGGCCCATCGGCGGCATGAAAACTGTGGCTCGCGCCTTGCGAAAATGCGTCATCTGCTGCCGGTCCAGACCTCGTCTTGTGGAACACATCATGGCTGACCTACCGAAGGATCGAGTACAAGATTCGCCTGCATTCAGCGTCACTGGAATTGATTACTGCGGTCCCTTCTACTATAAGCCAGATGGGCGCAGTCGAGCACCGATGAAATCTTACATCTGCGTGTTCATCTGTTTTGCAACAAAGGCCGTCTGGTTGGAATTGGTGAAGGACCTAACCACTGCTGCTTTCTTGAGCGCCCTCAAACGCTTCGTTGCGACGCGCGGAATTCCCCCGATGCATTTGGTCGGATAATGCCACCAATTTTGTGGGCGTAAGGAACGAGTTAGATAACCTTCGGCGGCTATTTATGAGCGAGAAGCATCGTGCTAAAGTTCATAATCATCAACAACGGCTTCGACTGGAGATTCATACCGCCTCGCTCGCCGCATTTCGGCGGCTTGTGGGAGGCAACAGTGAAGACGGCCAAGCAGCATTTCTATCGCGCCTTGGGATCGTCACTTTTTGGATTCGACGAGCTGCGGGCATTGGTCTGCCAAATCCAGGCTGTAATGAATTCTCGTCCTCTTATCTCGATTTCAGAAAACCCTGAAGATCTTGGCGACCTTACACCCGGACATTTTTTAATTGGTCGTCCGCTGATGGAGTTCCCTGAGCCAGACGTTACGGGTCTCAACTTCAATCGACTCGATCGCTGGCAGCGAGTCTCCTGTGGATGAAAACTTGCCACCGTTGAAGTGGCCCTTAGCGCGGGTGATCGAGGTTATAGCTGGAGCTGATGGCGCTGTTAGAGTTGCCATCCTGCAGACAGTTGAGGATCTTGTTAAAAGCTCTGGTCTTTCAACGGGGGGGAGTATGTTCGGAGCAGCAGCCGTTAATATCTCTTAAGTCACGTCTCTCTTAAGTTTTCTGTTATCGCGCTCATCCTATGTACGCTCTCAGTGCATACACGCACACACATATGTAACGCTCTTACTTCTTATAAGCCACTGCTTCGACCCCTCCATCAGTCTAGTCGGTCGTTCCTCTTCGAGGCAGTTGGTTAGCAGACCTCTTCGTCGCCCAAAACGCCTAACACCTAAATCTAAGTCCACGGCCACGGCTTCGAACAAAAACACACAAACAATATCGAACAATAAACGCCAAATTGTAACCTTAACAACAGAAATTTTTAATTTGTAAATGAACTGAAAAGTTTAGCCGACCTATTATATAGCTAGAGAGAAAATGGAGAGCCAACTTTTGAAATTTTTATAAAGTCTTGATTTTAAGTTTTTTTTTTTAGACTGGATAACTCTTTGGTAAGCCAAGAGGGCTTTCCAGATCAATCGGACAAGAAAACGGGACACGAGAATCAAAAAATGTGCCGAGAGCATTGTAAAAATGTTTGTGCACAAATACAAGGCGGACCAATCAAAATCCCTAATGAGGTTATTAAGCTTGGCAAACTCGGCTTTACGAAAGCAGCGGACACATTCAGGTAGCCTACTCGACCGATCCAATACAGTTGGTCCTATATCTAGCGACACTTCGAAAGTAGGATGGTAGGCGTCTTCAGGTATAGTGAGCGGAAGCCCTCGGGTTAACAACAGTATGGTCGGATCCGATGCAAAGCACAGATCAGGCAATCGACCCAAGAATTTTTCACATGATTGACTTGAGACAGGGACAAGTCAAGCAAGCCGTCAACAAAGTCATGTCGTGACATGGGCACTGAGTTACTAGACTCGTTTACCGAAGACCAAACAGTTCCTGGCAAGTTGAAGTCACCAAGAACTATCATATGATCTTTTATCTGATAGCGAGGAAGAAACAGCGGCTAAAGCGGACAAGTGCTGCTCATAAATTGAGATTTCCGAAGAAGGTGGAATATACGAGCAAGTAATGAATATAGCGAAAGCGGGAAGAATCAGTTTTACACACAGGAATTCCAGTTCTTGTTGAACCTGGACTGTAAAGTGTTCCGACGTGAAGTCAGAGTCCATTGCAATCAGAACCCCCTCCTGCACGTCGAGACAAACGGTCCTTTCTTAAAGTTGTGTACCGACCTGCCAAAACCTCGGAATTTAGAATGTCTGGCTTTAACTAGGTTTCAGTAATCACAATAACGTGGGAAGAAAATGCAACACTATCCCGGAAAGAATGCTGAGCTTACTACGTAAGCCTCTAACATTCTTAGTTATAGAGAGTCTTTGTCATATAGAGGTCGCCAAGCTCCATTGACCACCTTTTTATAAACATAAGCACGTCCATGGCCTTATTTACCATGGTATAAATGTGATCAGAAAACTTTAGCTTGGCGTTTAATATAACACCAAGATCATCCACCAGGGTAATTCTCTCAAGAAAACCACCGCATATGGTATAAGGAGCCAACAAGCGGCTAGAACGATAAAAATCATTACTTTGCAAATTTACACAACACCATGACTGAAATTTATTGAGATCGGATTGCAAGCAAGAGGTAAATGAAAGGTCCTTATACTGGAAACAGAGTTTAACATCATCCGCATACATAAGTACTCGAGAATATGTTAATACCGAAGGCAAGTCATTAATAAAGAGTGTAAAGAGTAAGGGGCCTAGATGGCTGCCCTGTGGTACTCCCGAAGAAACATTGACTGGTGAAGAGGGAGTTTTTGAAGAGGACTCTTTGAGACCTGGAACAAAGATAGCTAGAAATCCATCTCAGGAGGTTGGGCGGAAACCCTACAAGGTCAAGTTTATGTGCTAAGAGGGATTGATTGACGGAGTCGAATGCTTAACTAAAGTCGGTGTAAATAACATCCGTCTGTAAGTTACTTTGAAAGCCTTGAATAATGAAAGGGTTGAAGAGAGATGAAGGAGAGAATTAAAGAGATATAAGTGACTTGCAGAGATGTTATCGCCTTTAATATATTTTAATTATTACTGCATTATTGTTTAAAAATCAAGTTACTATAATATATGATATACTCCTCTAAACATTTTGGTGACCCCGACCTGATTTGGAGCCTGCACCACGGTCAAATTACTTATATCGTTCTGGCAATTTTTTATTCACGATCAAGCTGTTCGCACACAAATCGTGTCCAAACATATAAAATACACGCATACAAACACAAGCAAACACAAAACAGTGATATTCGACTTTGTATATTACCGGCAGTTAACTGCAGTTAAGTGCAAAGTTTTAAAAGCTTTAAAAGGCACATACATATATAAGTCTACACAAGTTAACAAATTTGACCTAAATTGGCCACTGGGCGATGCGACTTCCTGTAAGCAGAGGCGGCGCCCGTGGGACGCGTCCGCCACGAACACTTGCATTTGACACCTGACACTAGGCGCAAGATCAGCATTAATGCTGAGCAGCGGCAGACTTCGTGGACGGCGGATGAGGTTTCGCAATTGGGATATTAGGTAGCATAAATCAGTCTTTAGTGATCCGCCGACTGGCAGTCACAACTCTGTAATTTTGCCTTGCCGTCATTAACTTACTAATTTTTTTATCTTAATACTTATATTAACCAATTTATCTTGTTTCAATAAAGTAAATCATTATAATTATCTAAGCAATAGTTGTTTTAAACATTACTGGCGGCCAACGCGATACAACGACTGCTCAAGGAAAGTGAAAATAAAAATTCAGAACATAACAAACCGAAAGAACAAAATGAATATAAACATTGAGTGCGGAGACAACGCCCGCTCAAGGAAGGTAAAAAGAATGATTCGAAATCAAAACCGAAAAAAAAGTCAACCTAAAGTGGAAGTGAAAATCATTGAGGGCAAGAGAAACGCCCGCTCAAGGAGGTAATAATAAAAATTCGGAAAATCAAAAATGAAAAATAAGGAAAGTAAAATAACATTGAGTGCGGAGACAACACCCATTCAAGAAAAAATAAACTTCGAAAATCCTAAGCCGCAAAAATAAGTAAAACGAGGAGACGTTGAGTTATGCTGCTGTGACCGCAACTCTACATTTATACCCGATACATAGTCAGTATGGCTACATTAAACGACAAAGAGTGCGTGCGAGAGACAGAAAATCAGTCAGAACGTGTCGACGGGCGCTGCGTAGCCACTGCAAATTGATTTGTTACTTTTTTAACTACAATAATAATCCGATCTGATTCGGATTCGGCAAGATTCGGCAATCTGGTAGATATGGCCATTCTCTATGATTGTGCGCTTTTAATTTTCTCCATCTTCAAAAATTGTGGTTGCCAGATTTTCGTTGTTAATGGCTGCGGAAGGGGTGGGGCGAAATTTTGAAACACACTGGTAGCAGTGAGCTATTAACAGTGAGTTCTGCAGTGAAAAAAAAATAGTTTTTTGTAACAGTGAGAGCTCTACAGTCAGGTCTAATAGTCTCTGAGGATCTGTAGGTGCCACAGATTTTCGTCCTTTGCTTGGGGGCGGAAGAAGGCGAAATTTTTTGGCAAATCTGTCAAGGTCCGATATCATAGGAATGTTATTAGAAAAATTTGGTTGCTCTAGCTCTTATAGTCTCTGAGATATAGGCGCTAATGTTTTGCGCTAAGCAAAGCTGGCTATGATACGTGTGTGTTAGAGAGAGACAGGGCGAGAAAAATGAAATTGTTTTCTTCATTCTGGCTATAAAAATGATACGATCTAATTCAGATTCTGCAGTCTAGAAGATATAGTCATTCTCTACGATTCTGCGTTTTTGATTTTCGTATCTTTTAAAAATTGTGGATGCCACAGATTTTCGTCCCTTTGTGGGGGCGGAAGTGGGCGGGGCGATGTTTTTAAATATACTTGTAACAGTGACATATCACAGAAGGCTAGATACAAAATGTCGTTGCTCTAGCTCTTATAGTCTTTGAGCACTAGGCGCTGATAGGGACGGACGGACGGACGGACGGACGGACGGACGGACAGACGGACGGACGGACAGACGAACATGGTCAATCGACTCGGCTATTGATGCTGATCAAGAATATATATACTTTGTGGGGTCGGAAACGCTTCCTTCTGGACGTTACACACATCCATTTTCACCACAAATCTAATATACCCCAATACTCATTTTGAGTATCGGGTATAAAATTGAGTGCGGAAAATGCCCGCTCAAAAAGTGGAAAAAAAAGAAGATTCGGAAAACAAAGAGCCGAAAAGAAGCTGAACATAAAAAACATTGAGTGCAGTGGCAATGCCCGCAAAAAATTTCGAAAGAAACTAAAACCAAAATCTGTTACACCAAAGCGGACGGCTTTGTGCAGTGGCGACAGTAAACGAGAAAATACACGGTCCCTCAACTGAAGACGAGCTGCTGGAAACTTTTAAAATACAAATAGAGGCCAACTAGGAAGAACAACATGTTAGTGGAACTTTTTAGTCAATATCGCCGACAAATGAAAATTCATTAAAAACAAAAAATCGAGGGGGAACGTTGTGAGTTGGGCTGATGCACCCCAAACCTACATTTATACCCAATACATAGTCAGTATGGCAGACGGCGCTGACATTGAATGAAAAAGAGCCGTGCGAGAGACAGAAAATCAGTCAGAACGTGTCGTCGGGCGCTGCGTAACGGCCGGGTTTATATTTTGTCTATAATAATAATCCGATCTGATCCAAATTCGACAAATTCTGGAAGATATGGTTATTCTCTATGATTGTGCGCTTTTAATTTTCCCGTATCTTCAAAATTGTGGATGCCACGTTTTCGTCCTTTACGGGGACGGAACGGGGTAGGGCGAAATTTCGAAATACACTTGTGCAGGATCGATATCACAGGAGTGTGGATACCAAATTTGGTTGCTCTAGCTCTTATAGTCTCTGAGATCTAGGCGCTCACTTTTGCGATAGGCAAAGCCGACCATGAAACGTGTGTGTTAGAGGGAGACAGAGCGAGAGAGAAAGAAATTGTTTTCTTCTTTCTGGCTATAATAATGATACGATCTGGTTCAGATTCTGCCGTCTAGAAGATATAGTCATTCTGTACAATTCTGCGTTTTGATTTTCTCGTATCTTTAAAATTGTGGATGCCACAGATTTTCGTCTTTTGTGGGGGCGGAAGAGGCGGGGCGGAGTTTTGAAATACACTTGTAACAGTGACATATCACAAAAGTCTGGAAACAAAATGTCGTTGCTCTAGCTGTTAAAATCTCTGAGCACTGCCACAGCTCGGCAAAAAAGAACTGATCTACGAGAAAGACAAGCGGCGCACAATGGCGAATCAGACGAAAAAGGTGGCAAAGTCGAAGATTTTTTAGCGCTATGCATACAATCAATACACGCATCTAATAAAGAGTTTTCAAGAGCTTTTAAAATCAAAATAATCGGACTTTTAGTTTAGAAGATATGAGGACTCAAAGTTGAAAATTGTTTCAGTCTGCAAAATTGTATTTAACTTTTATTCAAATACTGCATCTTTCAGGTGGAAAAAAAGTAAACTATGTAACGTATGATTCTGTTTTTCGTATCTTTCATTAGTTGCGTTAATTCCTAGGAAAACTTTTTAAAAATATGGTTAGTTGGAGAGACAGTTGTTTAGAAACATTTGTTTTGCAAAGCATCTTAAATTTAAGCTCTCTTTCAACTTTGACTGGACTTTTAAAAATATATCTCTAAAGAGCTAGTATTTCTAAATTTACCTGTCTTTTTGACCAGGTTTTGCATGCAAGAATTAGATGTATGGAGTTCATTTTAAAACTTGCATATACCAAAAGACCAGGAAAAAATTATTCAAGAAAAATTCTTAAACCATACTTCGTTCTGCCAACGGTTGTGGCCTCCTACTTTTCCAAAGGCTTAATTTGATCCGAGGTAGCTCCTGCGTTCCGCCTCAGTGCTCACATTCATATATAGCTTTCTGTAAATAATATTCCTACCTCTCCCAGCTACCAGATGATTCCATACATACGTACACATTTACACAAACATCGACTTCTACATAGTCATCTACTTTCGTCCAACTCCATACATTTCGGTTGACAACCATTTAATCGAGAACTCACAGTTTATAACTGTTTCCACTGGTTTTGTTTCCACATCCATTGATAATTCCTTTGGTATTTTTGTCCAATTGGCTTCCACCACACAGACAGCAGTCAACTAGTGGCTTTGCAAAATAAATATTTCTTTCTGCTCTTGTTGTGGTGTCCGTATCCAGCCAAGGTTGTAGCCATCCGCCCCACCGCATCCACCCGCATCCGATTCGAAATTTTTGCTGCGTGTGAGTGCCTAATATGCCAACAGGTCGCGAGGAGAGCCAAAAACTTTTGCCGGTGACCTCTCCAAGTGTTAAAAGGTCACGTAGCTTTCCGCCCTAGAAACGACAACCTCGGTGACTCGAAAGGTGAAGTCCCCAGGTACTCCAAGGCCCACTACAAGTTCCGCTGTTGCGGAGACAAAATCGCAATGGCCCAGTCCGCCGTCTCTTCCGCTCGGGCCAAGTTTGTTTCAGCCATCAATCGGGTGACCAATTTGGAAGCCCGACTTACCACTCCGGTACCAGCACCCCATCCGCCGCCATTTACCAGGTCCGCCGAGACCAATTGCAGAGTTCGATGCCTGTTCCATAGCGATGGTGGACGAGGATCCAGAGTCCAAGAATGTCCTCCAAGACATGTATGACGAATGCTATGAGGGTTATGAGCGCTAAAGAGAATCACCCAAACCGGCTATGCCCTCACTTCCTCCAAATGTTCGCTGATGCTCGTTCCAGCTGCATCAAACAAAAACAGCCTTGTCTCAACTACTTCGCGCTAGGCCATCAGATCCGGGAATGCCAAAGTGCCCATAGCTGCAGTACTTGTGGGGACCGACACCACACGCTGCTGCACCGTGGCAATCCAATTCCCAGTAAATCCACTTCCACAGTCGTATAAAATCCGAGTTCTTCCGACGTGCAACTCAGAGTTCAAAATTATTTCGCCTCCGGCCAAAGGATTGCCCTGCTGGTCACGGCAATCATTAACAGTTGCCACCTGGGGACAAATTTCCGCGCCCGCGTTCTAATCGACCCGGATCCGAGACAACGTTTATCACGGAACGTCTCTTCAATATAATCAAGTTGCCGTTCCAACTTATCCTGGCACAAGTCTCTGGCCTCAATTAGACAGTATCCGCTCAATCCAAGAAGCCCTGTCATTTTGCCATCCGTTCCTCGACGATGCCGGCGCTGACGATAGGGTCCGTGTGGTGGATATACTTACTGCCCGCGGCGTCCTCAAAGACCTGTTGTGAAGGTCGTTCTCCTTCCAACAATAACGTGAATGTGCCTTTCAAAGCTCCAAGTTTCGTTACTCATACTTATTCGATTACTTTTTTCTCCTAGCTTGTCGCGTCTAGACATGGCACCACGTTCCAGCGCCAACAGCACCAGTGAGAGCCGGCGTCCACGAGGTAGAACCTCCTACCGTGGCCGAATCTGCTCGGGAATACATCCGCTACGGACCTGCCCCGTGTTTCTACGCCTGAGCCCTGAGAAGAAGCTCCGAGCCGTCCTGGTGAACAAATACTGCGCAAATTGTATGGCGCACCAGCACTCCGGGAAGAACTGCCGCAGTGACGGCTGTGCAGGGTGTGTGGCAAGAACCACCACACGCTACTCCACACACCACAATCGAGGAACCAATCTACTCGACCACTGATTTTATCAATGACGAAGTAAAGGACTTATTGCGGAACAAAATTATACCCATTTGAGTTGTCGGAAAGAAAGGAACCGATGACTCAGGTTCAAGAAAAACGGTTAGTCATAGACTTAGACTTAGTCAAAACTATACCGGACAAGTACCCAATGCCTTGTATTTCCAAGATACTTTCAAGTCTGGGAAAAGCAAGATACTTCACTACGCTTGATCTTAAGTCTAGGTGCCACCAAATCAGGCCAGCTGAACGCGATCGTGAAAAGACCTCAAACGGAGTTATATATGAATTTTTCGGTTTGCCATTCGGGCTCAAGAATGCATCGAACATTTTCCAGCGAGCCATCGATGATGTTTTGCGGGAGCATATCGAGAAATTATGCTCCGTGTACGTTGACGATGTCATTGTATTTTCAAGGAGCGAGCCAAAACATATGAAAGACACAAACATAAAGGTTTTTTTATTTATTACGCAATTTTATTGCGGTCGCCCTCGCTACCTAATTCTCTCTAATTTTCTAATTTTCTTTTTGAGACTAACGGCAAGTAGGTAAATCCTAATCTAATATATTTATTTAATTAATTACAATTAATTATTTAGAGTACGGGTCTAACTATTATTGCTAGGTGGGAAGGTCTCTTCGCCGGACTCGTGTAGGGCTAGTGTGCCAAGTTAACGACTGCGCAAGTCTATTGGGATGGGCCTGAAGTTTGACTATATATTTTGCTTTCACCTTGGCGATTTCAACAATTTTGGGGGCAATTAACCCAAACCGGGTTTTAAAGGGGCCCCTGGAAAGGGGTTTTCGGAATCTTTTCCCAATGAGGCGAATTGGATCAACAGAAAAAGATTTAATGTCCAAGAATTACCAAAGGTGGAACCCTCTGGGAGAGTGCTGGGTAAATGAGGGCCGGATATGCTTAATTGTAACTGATATGAGGAAACCCCTGAAATGGGGTTTTCGGTCATAAATCCTGGATCGACTCAAGATTATAAACAAGAATAAAACCCGTTCATCCAACTTGGTGGAAATTTCGAGGTTTGCGGTCCACAACCCCAGTGCCCAACTTTTAGAAGAATTTGCCTCCCGAATGGGAAATTGAAAATTGCCCTGATATCAACCGCCGAAACTCCGTTTCCAAAGAGGAACCTGCGGTTTTCTCCTGGGATTAAAATTTTTTGGGCGAAACGGTGGGTTAAAGGTAGGAGTGATAAATGGTTTTTGGGTACAACCCGGGGGGAAAACACAAGTCTTCCCTAAGTGTTTTTCAACCTGGGCAAAGATGTGCCCTAAAGGCCGTTACCAACCCACGATCCAAACCGGTTCTCAAGGGCATCGGGGTGGCCCGGGGAGCGATTAAAAGTGCAGGAAAAACGAAACGTTCGGAAGCCAATGTGGGAAAACCTCAATGGATTGGCTGAAATGGAAACAACTGTGCAAAGGGATTTGAAAATGGGGCCGAACGGTTGTTATAAAGCTTTTTTTGGCCAGAACGAAATTGGGCCCTCCGTTTCCAACCATGCAGCGGCCAAACCGGTTTAAGATTGAGAAACTTAACCCGTTTAATGCCTACGACCAATCGAAACCTTGGCCGGAGTGGCAGGGGAGTTGAATTTTTGGGGAAGAGGTTCCCGATGGGGGGTTCGATTTGGCAATTTTCCTGAAAAAATTCTACGTTCCATTCCAATTTCGGGTCCAACCCTTTGCCCTTTTTTTGAATTGGAACCCTCTTGGAGCATGTTGGGGCCTAAAAATTTTTTTAAGTTAACGCTTTGAAGCGAGCAACCCAAATTTGCCAAAATTCCCTTTCCGCAAGATGGTTTTGATTTAAAAAATTCGTGTTATTACGTTAAATTCCAAAACGAAAATTGAAGAACCCCGGAAAGGAACTACGCTTAGGGCCGCCTTTGATTAATTTTCCATGCCGAGCTGGGCCTAAATTTTGACTCCATTGAACTCATTTTAAACCAAATAAAATTCAAGTTTTGGAGCCGATAACTTGCCAAGTTTCCAATTGGTGAAAATTTTTTTTTAAAAAAAGTTTCAACCCAAATTGATGAATTTTCGCGAAGGAACCAACTCTTAACAGACAAAATTTGGGCCTGAATTTCCCGGGGTTAACCATTAAATCCAAAAACCGGGGAAAATTTGGAATTGACGAGGATAAGAAGGAAGGCCCAGCTTCCCGGGAATTTGGATGTTATTTAACGGGGCTACTTAACCAAAAATAAATCGCTTTATGTTAAGGCAAAGGGGAGTTCAAACTCTTTAGCTTTATTATTTGAGAAACCGTTTCCAATTTGTATACATCGGCACTGTTGTGCAACTTTCCCTTTTATTCCCAAAAGATTTTACCCAAAATTTATTTTTTAGGAATTTTCCATGGGTTACAATTGGAACCAAAAGAAAAGGCCCTGTTAAAATGACGAGGTTGTAAAAGTTTAATCGTAGAGGAAGGTTGGCAAAACCGGGAAAAAGCTTGGATAAAAAGCATAGAACCTTTTTCGACCAAATATTTAGTTGGGTTTCCGCAATTTTAATTGAAAGGTGTTAAGGCCTTTCAAGGTCAATTTGGGAATCCAAGGAGAAAGCTTTTTCATTTTAAAATGTTAAATGGTTATCTTGGTTCTTTAATTGGGTTTTTGGAATTTTGTAGGGTTTAAATTTTGGATTCTGCCAATTTAGGGAGGTTAAAATGGACGAGTCATTGGTTGTTAAGTAGAAAGTTTTCCATGTGAAGGAGCTTCTTTCGCAACCTCGGAACAATTTTAAAATGAGGCTTCCTGGCAAATTTATTGGTTTGTTTTTCTTTTTGGTTTGAAAAATTTAGTTTCTGTTGAACACGATTGAATTTGGAAACAAAAATGGCAATTCTTTCTTTGATGGATTCCAATTTTGTTCTTTGGCAATTTTTGTGACCCTGATTAGTTTCATTGAATCGTTTGGCTTAAAAGGAGCCCTCCAATGATTTACTGAGGTTTTTCTTTATGGTTCTTGTGAAATTTTCTTTTGGGAAGGTTGTCCAATTTTCTTTAAACGCTAAATTCTTATATTGGGGAAGCCTTTCCGTTTTTTCTTTATTGGACCAATTTAGTTGTTCTTTAAAATTTTGATTTTGGTTGGACAATGATTTTTGCAGTGAGAAATCCTTTTTCCTCTTGGTCTAGAATTGGTTCTTTAGATTGATTTAAATGGCATTAGTTTGGTGAAGTTTGGGTTAGACGATTTTGTTTTGGTGGCTACTCCTTTGGTAGTATTTTTTTCGATTGGCATTATGGTTTCTTTCCGTCTTTCTTTAATTTCTGGCATATTTGGAAATTTACTTTTGGTTTGTTTGCCGGTTACGAAATTTTCTTTTGATTGTTTAAAATTTTTTCCCGAATGAATTTTTGCTGGAAGAATTTTTAAATTTGAAATTTTTGCCTTGAAGTTTGGGGAAAACCTATGGTCAAGGGATTATTTCCTTTAGAGACCTGCTTACTTGGGGCAAAATTTTTTGCAGTTGCTCATTGTTTGTGCCATTTATTTGTTATGCATTCAATTGGTGGCATTTGATGTTCAAGTTTGGCTTGCATTCTTCTAATGAAACGGTCTTTAATTTAAGATAGCTCGGGGAAAATTTGTTTTTATTTTTTGCCAGTTTTACAATGATTGTCCTTGTTGTGTTCAAGTTTCCCAATTGCAGAGAATTTGTTTTGAATTTTTGGTTGAAATTATATTAGAATTTGAAGGTTTCATTAATTGGTGGTTTTTTTTAAAGTTCCGATCTTGGTGCCACCTTGAAAATGTAATTAATGTTTTTAGAATAATTTTGGGGAATTATCATTTTTTTTCCCTTTGGTTTTAATTTTTTTATTCCTTGCTATGTAATGGGCACAAATTCCGGAATTTAAGATTCTTGGAAAATTTAAATTTTTACGTTTTTTTTTTCCTAGTGGGTTTTAATGTATGGTATTGAATTATTGCAATTTACCTGGCCGGTTGAAAGTTTCCAATTTATAATTATTTTAACCTTTGGGTTTCCGGTATAAGGGGATTTGATTGGCATTGTTGACGTTTATATCCTTATGGAATTTTATTTATTTTGTTCCCTTCCATTGTTAGGTTTTTTTTTGGTTATTTCCATTAATTTTGCAATTTTTTATTTTACTCCCAAATGTTGGGAGTTTAATTTTTTAATTTTTTGGCCTTTCAATTTATTTCCGGTTATTTTTGTTTTTTTTTTTTTGTGCGATTTTTATTAATTTTATTAATTTATATTAGATAAATCGACAGGTGGAGGTATTTATGTTTATCGTTAAATTATTAATGGTTTACATAATGGTCTAATTTTTTGGCATTTTAAAATTTTAATTTAGATTTTCCTACAATTTTTTCAAGGGCTTTTCTTTATTTTTGGTTACATCCTTTATTCCTTTCGGAACTTTGTTATTTTTCCTCTTTGAAAGGTTTTAAATTTGGAGTTAAACTCTTTTTTTTTTGGGTTTTTTTTAATAGTTTTTTTTTAAAGGCTTTTCGGAATAAAGTTTGCTGAAATTAACCGTCGAAAAATTCCAAAAAAATTGATTTTAGGTAAGTTTGGTAAATAACAATTATTCTAAATAAGAAAGTTGACCCAATTTACGTCATTTTTCGTTTCGAATATCTAATTTAAGGAAAATAATTTGAGCAAAAGAAAGAAAGCCACAGCCGGTCATTTTGCTTTCAATTGTTTGGGGTTAGATCTTTTTGTTTTTGGTTTTCCGCCTTCCAAGGCGTACCTGTCGCATTTGGGAGGGGTAGGGAGAAACTGGACCTTTGGTGCGGAAGAAGAGGGTTTAAACTGAATTCTTTCCAAATTCCCTTACCTTTTTTACTGAAACCCAACTGAACCTAATAAAATCCCAATAAACCCAAATGCCGGAAATTTTTCCCTAACAAAATATAAGATCCAAGGGGAAACCTGCCCTTTTAACCTGAGGGAAAGCTAGTTTCAAGGGTTGGACCCTTTCTTGCGGGTCCAAACCTTGGAGGCCGGATTTTTTAGGATTCATGCGATTTCCCCCGAAGGCTTCCGCTGGGGCTTTGTTTAGCTTCAACGCGAAATTGTCCTTCCTATTGTGCTTTTCCGGCCGAATGCGGATGTAAATTGCCCAAAACTTTCCCGAAAGTGGCTCTTTCTGGGTTCCCCACTAAAGGCAATTTATTTCTTTTATTTTTGGTCCCAGTCGGAAGGCAAGCGTGCTTTCTCATCAGTGCGAGGCTTCACATTCGGTCCCGGGGTTTTGGCAATCTAAAATGAACGACCTTGTCTTTTTGCCGGGTAGCAGTTGGTTTGGGTCCCGAACCAATTTTTGGCCAATTCTTCCCTTCTCTTTGACTTTCCAGGTCTGGAATCCGGGCTGGAGCTTTTCCAACAAAATTACCCAAACCTTGGATTGCCTAATGTGGATTTACTCCACGAGAACTCAAAAATAATCCAAGCGGGAAAGTGGAGCTCATCCGAATGGCAGTGAGGCGGCCCGAAAGGCTTTAAATTGCTTTATTAAGGAACCTCAACCATTATTCCCAAATTTCACTGTCGAACCCAATCTCCGACTTTCTAAAGGGGTGCTGTTACCGCAAAGAACAGAGGTTAAAGAATCCCCATGGGAAAGTTTTCCCTGGGGATCGCCCCGGAAAACCTTGAGGCCCCAGTACGGAAAATATTTAAGGCAGGAATCTCTGGTGGAAAAAAGTTTGGGGAAAGGAAACGTTTTTTAAAGGTCCCCAGCTCCCAATTTGACCCATAACAAGCGTATCCCTAACCCTATTTTAATTGAAATTTGAAAGGGAGCTTGCACCGAATTTAACCCCCCTTTGGAAAAGCAGCCATTTTTCCCAAACCAGGGATAAACCTGCCCAATGAGAATCAATTGCCCAAAAGGGCCGAGGGTTGTAGGTTTTCCAACGGAAATCGTAAGCCGGTGAATTCTAAAGGGGCAGGGAGTTTATTTGGAAGGGAACAAAAATGCCCATAGGGAACCCTTAAATTTTGCCGCGGTTTAAAAAACAATTCTTATTGCCAGGAATGAGAGTAAATCAGGCTTTAACTGGGAAGGCAAGGCGGCCAAAATTGCAAGTACCTTCCAAACCGCCCAAGCCTGGAAGAGGTCGGAAAGGTGGCTTGCGAATATTAAAAAGCTTCGTAAGGGCACGGAAGAAAAATGGCCCCGTGGAGACCAAGGTCCAAACCATGTCTGTTGGCGAGGATGACGGGGTGGGCCCAAGGGAACAAAAATGTTCACTCGAGGGAAGGGAATCATCTTGCAGAAATTGGTCCTAAAAAGCCTAACGCGAATTGGAATTCCAACTGTTCCCGGGGAAAAACCAAGCTTCCAAAGCGCCAAGGCAATCAATTTTGGTTTCAGTTGAGAAGGCTCAAGATTTGGCGGAAAATCGGTTTTTAAGCATAGAAAGGTTTCTGGGGCCTGAACTTAAGGAATTGTTCCCTCGCGGTGCTGCCCACACGGTTCGCGGGTTGATTACCAAAAGTTTCTTTTTGCCGACAACGCTTGTTTTCAAATTTTAATTATCAGGCCCCTTTGGAAGCCGCAAAATGCCGCAAAAACCAACCGTTTTGGGGGATGAATTTTTTCCCAGAATCCCTCTGGTGACCATATTTCCCCTTTTAAATCCGTCCAAGAACGAGGCTTCCAAACCAACCGAAAACCCTTGGCCGTGGTTTAGATGCAGAATGGGAAAACCAATCACCCAATTTACGAAAAGGAAGATATCCAGCCGGACTCCCAACCTTTTGGCCTTTACCTTTCACTAGGAATTTTTGTGGTTTAAATCAGGGATTTATTAACAAGCGAATATTCCCGGGATTAAGGTCGAATTTCCCGCAACCCCGGCCGTTTGGTTTTATTTGGCTTTAATTCCTTAATTCAAAAATCCGACCGATGTTAGCCAAAAAATTTAGCACAACAAAAGCGCCGTGGCAGAAAATGCGCAAATTCGGAATGTTACGTTAGTGTTTCACTGAGGCAATATCTTTCACGGAAGATGTTGAGTACGCAAAACAAAATTTTTGGGTTTAACTTTAATAGGAATTTTAACTCCGATTCAATATAGCCACCTTTTGGCTTGTTTATTTATTTGGGCAATTTTCGTTTAATGGCCAACATTGCTTTAAGTATAAAAGTTTTGGAATTTTTCCAATGGGAGAATAGAATTTTACGCCTTTTTGGAGGGCAAGGCAAATTATTCCGGGTTTTGGGGCAGAGGATCATGTTGAATTATTTGTTTAAAAGCGGTTTCCAATACTAAAATGAACAACAATGTTGTTGGGAATCAAGAATTATAATTTGATGTTCCCATTAAGGTTTTGCAAGTTCAGTAAGTTTAACAAGTGTTCGAAATGAATAAAAGTTGAATACGGTTTATCAATCGACTTTGACTGAGGTTACGAATTTAGCTTCTGTTCTGTTTTGCCAATCGTTATAGGTGATTTATTTAGTTGTGATCTTTGGAAGTTGTTAGTTTTATAGCGAACTGTGGCCAACTTACGGGAATATCATTTAAAGGATTTCCCGGATCTGATGATATAAATTTATAGATTTTTTGGACGGGAATTGATTTATTAATTATGGTTCTGTCGCTAGTGGCAATTATTTCAGATTGTCAAGGTTAGGAATTCTATGTAATGTTATGCAATTATGTTTAGGTTTACTGATTAGATTTTTGCCTTTTTAAGCTTGCATCAAAACGAATGTTTCGTGTTGTTCATTTCGGTATCAGGTTTTCTGTTAGTTATGATTCATGATTGTGGAATTCAGTATTTGGATTTAAGGGTTTTTTGATTGTTGAGATTTCCATTTCTATGGTTTGAGTCAATTTTTTGTTACATTGCTACTTTGAGTTTGTTTTAAATGGCATTACTTCTTTATGATCACCAGGTTTGCTTTGGATTCCGTTGTGAATTCTCTGTAAGTTGATTTGCGTTGCAGACATATTTGTATGTTTTAATGAGGTTTGCTTCTGTTGTATTTTTGTGCCAGCCTCTTTGGTGATTTCATGTTGTTTGGCAAGCTTTGAATGATACTGTTGGTAATGTGGCCATATTTTTGCTAGAGGTCACTGTACTGATGCTTGATAATGTAATGATCTGTACAAAGCTTTGATGAGTCTTAGTTTGTATTTGCATGTATCTTTCGGTGAGATCTTAACGCTGTTGACGAGTTATGTCGACTTTACAAGCCTGTTTTTAGTGACTTTGCGGTCTTGGAGACAGTCATGTTTGTTAGCATTTACGTTTATTTTGATTCGCTGTACATAAACCATTTGGCAATGCATTATTGCTGATTAGGATAGCTGATCTAATCTGTGAGCAACGTATTGGGCATATATGGATTTGTCTTGAGAGTTCATATGAAGCATTTGACTTGGATTCTAAGATTCATGTGCGATGCTTGTCGTACCTTTGACAATTAATTGAGCATGCCATTTTGAGCAATGTTATCATAGGTCGTAATTATGCATCTAATGATCAGATCTTCTGGTTATAGCATCAGAGTTGCATTGTATTGTGCTATGTCTACACATTGTGTAAGTTCATGATCTTGACTTGAAAAGTACAATGTGCATTTGATTGGACATGATTCGAGTGATAGTTATGATTACTTGTTCAAGTATCACGTTGTTTGATTGTATCGACGTTGCATTGTAAATTTGCACGACTGACATTGTATCAGGCATATCTATATCATGTAGAGTTGAATGTAATGTGTTGCTGTAAATTGTCAATTACGATCAATTATTTGCATTGTTAGCGATGTTTGTTTATCGTAATTCATTATGTTCAGATTACTGATTGTAGATTGGATTATGATTAGTTGCAGCTGCTTTCAGGCATTCACATGTGTTCATGATTATTGTTACCCTATTTAAGCTAGGCAGTATCAGATAGTTCTGCCTAGGATTCGAGTCATTTCGCTTAATGCTTAATTCGCATGGGTTCACCTATTTCAATCGATGTACTTGTCTGAATTGCTAGCATTCATTTTTATCTTACATTTTATTATGTTTCTCCAGTTGGTTCGAAGTTTGATCTGTTAACTATTGGGTTAGATTGTTGCTATTTTATGTGATATAGGTACTTCATAGATGTTAAATTTGTGATTTTGATAAACTTTCTTATGATTCGTCATTTAGCAGTTTATTATAGCATGGATAGTTTCAAATTGTATGGATCACTTACATTATTTGTTAACTTTCTAATTTTGCTACATTATTAGCTAACTTAGTCTTAGCTATTAACCTGTCTATTATTGCATATTAGCTTATCATGACTTTTGGTATCTTATCATTTGCAACTATTAGTAATCTTTTCTTTTAGTTGTGGTTTAACATAGTTCAATTTTCCTTGACACTATTTTGCTCATAGTTTGCTTGTGGCTAATTCTTTATTTGTCTCATGTATTACTATCGTCATGTTTTAGTTGACATTAATGTTTGAATTTACTTGCTACTATTGGTTGAGGGCATACTTGGTTGCTATGACGTAGCATTTAGTCTTGGCTGATTATGCCGTTTTGTTCTTGTTGAGTTGTTGAGGTTCATTTGGTTATTCACCAGTTGCAGTTGTTTAGCATTCCTTAGTTTATCTTGGCACATTGTAGGTGACAGTACGAGGGCTGTACTTCACGATCTAAGTGCTGCATGTTCAACGGAGTTGTAGAATGCGTTGCTTAGATGTGAGTCTACGAAGCTTAAGGTTAGGATTAGTAGCATGAAGTAAAGCTAAAGAGACAGCGAGACGGTAGGGACAGCTCCACGATGGTAAACTTCAATTGTTCAGGTTAAAATATTTTTAGGATAATGAATCGGTGCATTATAGAACTAGGAACAGCCAAATGCAGAGCAATTTAGAGCCAAGAGTAATGAGCAATAAGCGTTACCATTTATAGTCGATCTCATAGCTGCATTGTCGATTCAGATTGAGCAGCGAAACTTAATTGTCATAAGCGCTCATCCGATCCTTGCCACGTAAGCCTATAGCTCAAGCTTAACGGTCATATGCTAGCGAAGACGTATTTACCTATTCAATCACCATGATGACGCATAAACGCTGGAAGGCGCGAATTTATTATTAAGCATCACACAATCACTGACGTGAAGATGCCTAAGGCTCGAAGGCCCTTCGCTCTGCTGGGGTTTTGGCTCTCTTGTGGTTTTATCGCTGCAGGCCTCTGCTCGTAGTTGCTTCCAGCACTTCGGCAATTGTGTCCCGTGGCTCGCTGCTGCTGCTGCTAGTGCGTGGGCGGTGTATCGATCGGGGATAATCTGTGTCGATCGGTTTCGGACTGCGCTGAAGCCTATGCTGCGCTCTCGGCTTTTGGATCTGTTGGTTGCCGCTGCTCTCTCTCGGTTCCATCGGCGACAATTCTGTCGCTTGCTCTCTTTGTGACTTTGTTCTCGTTTCCCGTCGCTCGGCAATGCAACGCTGAGGGTAGGCTTTCATCCCAATCCAAATTTTCTCTCCAAAGCTGGTGAAGGAAGATTTTGCACCTGACAATGACTGGATTTATCAATCCAAGAGGGTCGTAGAACCGCGCAATCGTAGATAAAACCGACCGCTTTGATGGCTTTGAGTTTGTGTCCAGTGCGGACAAGGCAAAAAGCAGCTGATCCGAAGCAGGGTCCCACGCTAAGCCGAGAGTTTTGGCTATGTCGCTTCCATCATTAAACTTTAGGAACTTCTCTATGTCATCTTCAGGGGTTCCCTCAAGTACTTCCTGGTGACTGGAGCACCATTTCCTAAGTCTAAAATTACCACGGACAGTAAAGCTGATGTTTGGTGCATCTTGTCCATGACCTGTGCGACCGAATTATCGCCCGAAATAAGGTCATCCACGTAAAACTCCTGCCGCAGAGCAGCTGAGCCAAGAGGGTAGGACTCACCCTCGTCGATGGCCAGTTGGTGCATTGCGCGGACCGCTAAAAATGATGCAGCCCTCGTCCCGTATGTGACGGTGTCTAATGTGTAGACTTGAACCTCGGACTCGATGGAATCTCGCCATAGGATGCACTGATACAAATTGTCGGATGGAGACACTCGTACGCAGCGGTACATTTTACAAATGTCCCCCGTGAGAGCGACTGGATATGTTCGAAAGCGAATCAATATGTTAAACAATGCAGGCTGAATAACAGGGCCTGTCATCATCACATCATTTAGAGAATATCCAGTTGATGTAGCTGCGGATCCATCGAAAACGACACGGAGTTTTGTCGTCGTACTTTCCTCCTTTAGGACACAGTGATGAGGCAAGAAATATTTGCAGAGGCTACGGGAATCAGGGTTGACTTGGTGCATATGATGCAAATCAATGTACTCCCTCATAAAGGCGGAATACCGCTCTTTGAGTGTAGGATTACGCTCCAGTTTTCGCTCCAGACTGATGAACCGTCGATAAGCCTGAGCATAAGATTCTCCTAAACGATCAGTATTGTTATTTAGTGGCAGACGAACTGCATACTCCCCGGATGGCAACCGTGAAAGGTGGCTTACGAAATGTGCTTCACAATCGTCTTCTTCTTTGGTATTCAACCCAGCCTCCACACAATTCTCGACTTCCCAAAACATACGAAGAGTTTTATCCAACCTTGCTTCCATCTCAGCTTTCGAATCTGGACAATTGTGCGTGGCCAAAAGCGCCGAGCTTGATACCTTCTGTCCACCGCCAGATACGATCCACCCAAGCCGGGTCTTCTGCAGAAGAGGCAGGCCATCGGCGAGTTTGATTTGCCCTACGCAGAGGAGATCATAAAAACGCTCGCACCAATGAGGAGATCAACCCGTTGAGGATTGAAAATGCAGGATCAGCGAGCTGAATGTTAGATGGAATACTCCAATCGGATACATTTACTGTCATAGTTGGTTGAGAATCGGTAATCGTGGGGGCGATGAGAGCAGTAAGCGTAGTTGTGTAAGCAGAGGTGCGAGAATGCATACAAATGCTTATGGTGGATCCCTCAGTAGAAACGCTGGTATCGCCCAGCCCAGACACAAGTACAGACGATTGAGTTCTCCTAAGCTGTAGCTGCTGGGCGAACCTGGATGTGACGAGATGCAGCTGCGATCCTGAATCTAAGATGGCACGACAAGGAACTAAAACGCCAGACCGATTCTTCACGAGAACCACGGCTGTAGCCAGAAGCACGACATCAGAGTGAAGACCTTGGGCAGCAAGAGAGGTAGACGAAGGTAAAGGCGAGCTGCTAGCAGAATTTTGAGCAACGGAAAGAGTGTCCGGTTGAACGGCCAGATCGGGAGGAGTAATACCTGGGCAGCTTTCTGTGGTGGGCTGTATACTATCGAAGTGCAACAAACTATGATGCCTACCGCCGCATACTCGACATTTTCCACTATTGCATGCGCGGGTCCGGTGCCCCGGTTTTAGGCAATTGAAGCATAGGGAAGCTTCTTCACTTCTTTGTGGCGCAGCAACGGTGAGATTTCCGAATATCTTGCACGAGTATATTCCATGGCCCGCTGAGTGGCAAAAGACGCATACAGACGGGTCGGCGGAAGAGTTGGAAGCTACAAACGTTTTCTTAACCTGCGTATAGGAATGGTTTTTTCCCACCTGATCGCTACTAGAGTGTGTCGCTGTAGCATATTCCAATCGCTCCATTTTCTGGCAGCGTTGCTGCAAGAATTCGAAGAATTCCTCTGCGGTAGGTATAGCATCCGACGATGTGTGCTCCTCCCATTTGGTTTGCGTCTTCGAATCCAACTTCTGCAGCAGCATGTTGATGACCATGAATCCTGAAATCTCCTCAGCAGTTCCCAATGTCTGCAACGCTCGCATGTGTAAATTGACTGCATCCGAAAACTCCCGAAGCCTTTTAGCAGAAGGCGAGTCTACCCTCTTCAGCCCAAGAATCTTCTTGATGTGTGCCTGGAAAACAAGTCTTTTGTTATTAAAGCGTTTATTAAGTATATCCAGAGCCGCACGATAATTGGCACTGGAGAGCTCCAACGATCGAACCGAATCCAAAGCCGCATCAGCGAGGCAAGAGCGAAGGTGATGGAATTTCTCGATGTCACTGAGATCCGCATCCGCTTCAATCACCGATTTGAACATTGCCGCCAAAATCCGAAAACTCGACGTATCCACCAGAAAACTTAGGCACCTTCAGCTCAGGAAGTCGCTGCTTGTGAGCCATGATGATGGTACTATGTCCGGAATGGTTTGGCAGAGTCGTAGAATGGGCAGCGGCGTGTGACTGGCTTACTTCAACAGCAGCCAGCAACTCAGCTTTCACCGATATGAAAAGAGTATCGAAGTTTTCGCGCAGCTCACTCCCAATCTCGTTTTGATCGAGAGCCTCCAATTCATTATGGGCCTTATTGAATTTCTCTCGAATTTCTGCCAACATATCAAGGCGCACCTCGACTTCCGCGGCGGTCAACTTATCGATTTTATTCCCCGCGAAGGATATACAGACTCAGTCTGGAATCAGCCACCACAATATTTCCGCCCGCGCCTGTATTCGGATCGTTGTCCATGTTAACCGTTGTGCAATTCGACACAACAACGGAAAATGAAATACCGCTTCAGCGACGATGTATAGACGCGAGAGCGAGAATGCAAGACACGAAAAGTCAAGAACCGCGGCTGCAGCTGCGCAGAGAATGAGATTTCGACGCTTAAATTACCGGAATTTGTATATAACTATTCCAGCCGCACTTTCACTGAATTTGCACTTTAAACTGTTTTTCAACGTGCACCCAAATGTATTTGTTGGTAGTTAAACTACCCAACAACAAAATATTGTATAATTAATAAGTGTTAACGGAACGCGATTAAGCAATGGTTTTATATCACGTCGGGGGGTCACCAATGTTTGAGATGCCAAGCTTTTTTGGCACCTATTTGTTTCAAAATGAAAAGAGAGTTTGGGTTAAACTTTATAATTCGTATTTAATCTTGGTGGCTTAGCGGAAGCCGATTGCTTGCTATGGCCAGATAAAATTTATGCGAGATCGATATGCAACCAATGCGCAGAGGGGTTAGCATAGAACTAAAAATAGACGACGGCGATCAAAATGATTGCCGAAGTGGCGGCAGCAGATCAAAGTAATTTCCGAAGTGGTGGCGGCAGAGAGCCCCTTTAGCGGGAGAGCGCAGCAGCTCTGCAGAAAGTCAACGTTTTACAACATAGGCGGCTCTCTTTGCTCATACAATAATAATGCTTAAAGTTACGGTTATTCTTCGGCGGCTGGCCCGAACAGTGCCAAAGAGATAGTTATCAGTATCTTCGATTGAGCTCTCTGGATTATTTGTAGATTACTAGCGCAAGCGTTCTCCATAGTTCGGAGTCATATGTCAAAATTGGTTTGAGAACTGCATTGTAAAAAAGTACTTTGTACTCCAGTTTTAGTAGCGAACAGACTTTTGTGAGCCAATGTAGATTACTAGCTTTAAATTTCAGTATATTTCTCGTCGCTTCGATGTGTTTACGCCAAGTGAGCCGTCTATCCAAATGGACAAGAAATGTTACTTCGGTGGTTTGTGGAATGTCGATGTTGTTCTGGTTGATACTGGTTTGTCTGTATAGGGTTAAGTCGTGTCGGTCCAAGCACGATAACCTGGGGAACACCAGCTTTAATTGGATGATATTCAGAGAGGAAATCTGTGCATCTTACTGCGAACCTTCTTTGCTGTAGGTATGACTCCAATATTTTATGGGTGTTCTGCGCAAGTAATATTCTGATTTTGTGAATTAAGCCATTCAGCCAAACGCGTTCGAAAGCTTTGGCGACATCCAGAAAGACAGCGGAGCAACACTCTCGTCTTTCAAATGCATTTCGTATCTCAGAGGTTATCCGGCTTACTTTTTCAATGGTTCCATGTTTTTCGTGAAATTCAAATTGGTGCATTAGGGTTGCACTTGATGTGCAGGTATTGCTTGATATGATTCAGGAACAGCTTTTCAAATGCCTTTGATGATGATAGTGACTGTGACTTGTCCTTTCCGGTTGTATGGATCATTGTGACGACAGATTCCTTCCATTGTTGAGGATGATAGCTCCATTTCATCATGCTGTTGCTATATTGTACTGCTCGGCAATTCTATGATCATTTTAGGAGAGATGAAGTCGTGGCCCGGTGCTTTGTTTCCTTTGAGACTTGGTCCTTAATGAATCTTGTAACTTCTCCTGCTTGGAATATGAAAGTATTCAAGATTTCTGGTTAGTGGCAGCACAAAGCTATTTGTTGCTGGATGTGGTTTGAAGACGTTTTCTAAATAGACGACAAATGTACTTGCGTTCTTTTTGTAGCTGCGAGCCCACACTCCTGTTTGTGTACGTAACGGTGATTCACTCTCGATTGGTGGACACACGCCTGCTTTAGCTTTCAACGGTGGGAATCGTTTGCTGTTTGGGGAGAGTTGCTCCATATAGTTTGTTTGAGCTCAGATTTTCTCATCTTCTATGGCTTTGCGTAGTAGACGGTTAGCTACTTTTAACAGCTCTTTCGACGCAGGCTATTTATGGTCTTGCCATTCTCGCCCAAGCCTTCTCTTCCCGCGTAGCAGATCTTCAATATGCCTGGGAACACGACTACTATTGTGAATTTTATTACCTGTTTTTATTGGAATGGAAGGTTTTGCAGCCAGTGACATTACAGCCACTAATGCTTCAACTGAGCTATCTATGTCGTCTTTACAGTAGATGTTTGTGCATCCATCAATGTGGGAGCATAATTCCTGTATTTGAGGCAATCTGTTTTGCTAGAAGTTAGAAAGTGTGGCCGTTCTAAGAACTGTGGATGGTCATAAAGGCGAAGTAGGATGGGCGAGTGTTCCGATGATAAGTGCTTTACACGAATCTGAGCCTGCGGCACTCTTCTTGTAACAGCAATGTCAATCAAGTCGGGTTGCTTCTTTGGATCTGTGGGCCAATATGTTTCATGGTGTGATTATAGCATTATATAGTTGTCTTCCTTTCTGGTTGCTGAGTCGAGATCACCAATGGTTGTGCTTGGCATTGTAGTCACTAGCTGCTAAAAAAGCGGTCACCTAATATGTCGAAGAATTTTACAGATTCTGCCTCGGAAACGGAGAAAAACGGTGGGCAGTATACTGTGACTATGTTTAAGTAACCGCTTTGAGTTTCGATATGAATTGATGTTGCTTGTAGATAAGTTGTATCAAATGATTGCAACGGATTTTGCCTGATGCGACGCTTGAACAGAATTTGTGCTGTAAAATGCCATTTTCATTCCAGAAATATATATTTAGAGGAACCATTTAAGCAGATTTCTGTTTTATTAGGAGCTCCCAGAGGAAATTTTGATTGCTCATAAGTTCCTGCATCGTCTGTTGTATCGCTACCATTGTATTTGTTATAGTTAGCAGCATTGATTCAATTCCAATAGGCAATTAGGATGGATGTGCGGAAGTAGTTAGCAGTGCCGTTTCCCCCACAGTTGCTACATTTTTTTTCGCAGATGGGTCCTCCTTATTAACTTGGCAAGGCTCAGTGAGATGTACATCCCCGCAGGCAACGAAGACTGCGCGTAGGGTGCAATAAGTTTTCATGTGTCCATATTCCTGACAATTTATGCATTGTACGGGTCCATTTGGTTTGTGTGGTTCCTCAACGGTGATTCAACGGTGCAGTAGATATTGGAGCTTGTAGATTGGTTGAGCTTCATTTATACCTATAGGCATACTATGAAGAGTCAGTTCTACCCTAAGCATTGGTAGGGGAATTTTATTTTGACTTCAAAGCCCTTATCTTCAACGGTGATTCTACGGTGCAGTAGATAGATAGATTTTTAGCTATAGGCATAGTATCAGGAGTCAGTTCTACCTTAAACATTATTTGGGGAATTTTATTTCTATTTATTATGTTCGTATCCATTTTGACTTCAAAGCCCTTATCTTATCTATTATCTCTGTCTATTATCTATCAGCTATTATCTCATTCACTGGAACTGTTGATTCGATTCCTTTGATAACCACTTCTAATCCTTTGCTACTTTTAAGTTGGTAGGTATAATACTTCATTTTTTCATTGTCGAGGTATTTGGACACTGATCGATAGTTATGTTTGCCATTGACTTGTATTTTTGTTTCATTTATGTTACCCCTTTTTATGGGCGTGACATAGAATTTGTTTTCGCCAATTGTATCAGTTAATTTTATAACCAATTCAGTAAAATTTGCCTGACAAACATAAATAGGTGGAGGCTTTACTTGCTTAGCCTTACGTGTTTGAGCGTTATCATCATCATCTTTTATGATGATTCATCTATGAATCGCGAATCTATTGTTTGTTAGCGCCTTCGTTTGAACAGTGTTTTCAGATGTTTTGGTTATTTTCCGTACACTATTTTGCTTAGTTGCTTGAGGGCTCAATTTTCTTTTTATTTGCACATAGCGATCGAGCCCAGTGTTTATAAGCCTAGTCCGTTAGCGTTCTGTGTACTATTCGTTTCGGGCAAGCTTGTCGCAATGAGTTGACAATACCGGGCGATTAGAAACTGCCGTTGTTGTTTTTGTTGTTGTTGTTGTTGCTGTCGTTGTTAAAGTCGTAAGTCGTAAAGTTGTAAGCGAGGGCATTGTACTGGTAAGACAGTAAGGGTCGGGGGACGGGCACTGGGCACTCCACGAGTCACTTTGCAATGTGCTGCAATGAACATGAGGGTGTCAAAAGAAAAATCCTAATTCTTTAAGGAAAATGTAGAGTTACTTGGCCTTGTTGAGTCAACTGAAGACACAAGAACAAGCCCTGACAAAATCAAAGCCATTCAGGAATTTAGACAGCCCTCCAACTTGTTCGGGGTAAGATCATTTTTCGGTCTCACCAGTTACTATAGGTGCTTCATAAGGGACTTCGCTCAATGGCAAGACCTATTTCAGCATCTTGAAGGGAGAAAGCGGTAAAGTAAGCAAACAGCGCTCGTGATCCATTCTTGTGCTGTTTCAGGAAGTGCAATAGCAGGCCTTTGAAAAGCTTAGGATCATTTTGGCGTCTGAAGACGTCATTCTCCACTACCCGGATTTCAACCAACCGTTTGAGCTGACCACTGATACCTCATCCAGTGCCATTGGAGCGATACTATTACAAAAAATAGACAAATAACCATGATATCTAGGACCCTAGAAGATAGAGAACTAAATTATGAGACCAATGAGAGAGATGCGTGCATTTCACCACTAACTGTACGGGAAAAGCGACATACAAATTTACACAGATCTTCAGCCACTGATTTTTACAGTTTCTGACAGATATCCCAACTCAAAAACAAAACGCTGGAAGGCGCGAATTTATTATTAAGCATCACACAATCACTGACGTGAAGATACCTAAGGCTCGAAGGCCCTTCGCTCTGCTGGGGTTTTGGCTCTCTTGTGGTTTTATCGCTGCAGGCCTCTGCTCGTAGTTGCTTCCAGCACTTCGGCAATTGTGTCCCGTGGCTCGCTGCTGCTGCTGCTAGTGCGTGAGAGGTGTATCGATCGGGGATAATCTGTGTCGATCGGTTTCGGGCTGCGCTGAAGCCTATGCTGCGCTCTCGGCTTTTGGATCTGTTGGTTGCCGCTGCTCTCTCTCGGTTCCATCGGCGACAATTCTGTCGCTTGCTCTCTTTGTGACTTTGTTCTCGTTTCCCGTCGCTCGGCAATGCAACGCTGAGGGTAGGCTTTCATCCCAATCCAAATTTTCTCTCCAAAGCTGGTGAAGGAAGATTTTGCACCTGACAATGACTGGATTTATCAATCCAAGAGGGTCGTAGAACCGCGCAATCGTAGATAAAACCGACCGCTTTGATGGCTTTGAGTTTGTGTCCAGTGCGGACAAGGCAAAAAGCAGCTGATCCGAAGCAGGGTCCCACGCTAAGCCGAGAGTTTTGGCTATGTCGCTTCCATCATTAAACTTTAGGAACTTCTCTATGTCATCTTCAGGGGTTCCCTCAAGTACTTCCTGGTGACTGGAGCACCATTTCCTAAGTCTAAAATTACCACGGGACAGTAAAGCTGATGTTTGGTGCATCTTGTCCATGACCTGTGCGACCGAATTATCGCCCGAAATAAGGTCATCCACGTAAAACTCCTGCCGCAGAGCAGCTGAGCCAAGAGGGTAGGACTCACCCTCGTCGATGGCCAGCTGGTGCATTGCGCGGACCGCTAAAAATGATGCAGCCCTCGTCCCGTATGTGACGGTGTCTAATGTGTAGACTTGAACCTCGGACTCGATGGAATCTCGCCATAGGATGCACTGATACAAATTGTCGGATGGAGACACTCGTACGCAGCGGTACATTTTACAAATGTCCCCCGTGAGAGCGACTGGATATGTTCGAAAGCGAATCAATATGTTAAACAATGCAGGCTGAATAACAGGGCCTGTCATCATCACATCATTTAGAGAATATCCAGTTGATGTAGCTGCGGATCCATCGAAAACGACACGGAGTTTTGTCGTCGTACTTTCCTCCTTTAGGACACAGTGATGAGGCAAGAAATATTTGCAGAGGCTACGGGAATCAGGGTTGACTTGGTGCATATGATGCAAATCAATGTACTCCCTCATAAAGGCGGAATACCGCTCTTTGAGTGTAGGATTACGCTCCAGTTTTCGCTCCAGACTGATGAACCGTCGATAAGCCTGAGCATAAGATTCTCCTAAACGATCAGTATTGTTATTTAGTGGCAGACGAACTGCATACTCCCCGGATGGCAACCGTGAAAGGTGGCTTACGAAATGTGCTTCACAATCGTCTTCTTCTTTGGTATTCAACCCAGCCTCCACACAATTCTCGACTTCCCAAAACATACGAAGAGTTTTATCCAACCTTGCTTCCATCTCAGCTTTCGAATCTGGACAATTGTGCGTGGCCAAAAGCGCCGAGCTTGATACCTTCTGTCCACCGCCAGATACGATCCACCCAAGCCGGGTCTTCTGCAGAAGAGGCAGGCCATCGGCGAGTTTGATTTGCCCTACGCAGAGGAGATCATAAAAAACGCTCGCACCAATGAGGAGATCAACCCGTTGAGGATTGAAAATGCAGGATCAGCGAGCTGAATGTTAGATGGAATACTCAATCGGATACATTTACTGTCATAGTTGGTTGAGAATCGGTAATCGTGGGGGCGATGAGAGCAGTAAGCGTAGTTGTGTAAGCAGAGGTGCGAGAATGCATACAAATGCTTATGGTGGATCCCTCAGTAGAAACGCTGGTATCGCCCAGCCCAGACACAAGTACAGACGATTGAGTTCTCCTAAGCTGTAGCTGCTGGGCGAACCTGGATGTGACGAGATGCAGCTGCGATCCTGAATCTAAGATGGCACGACAAGGAACTAAAACGCCAGACCGATTCTTCACGAGAACCACGGCTGTAGCCAGAAGCACGACATCAGAGTGAAGACCTTGGGCAGCAAGAGAGGTAGACGAAGGTAAAGGCGAGCTGCTAGCAGAATTTTGAGCAACGGAAAGAGTGTCCGGTTGAACGGCCAGATCGGGAGGAGTAATACCTGGGCAGCTTTCTGTGGTGGGCTGTATACTATCGAAGTGCAACAAACTATGATGCCTACCGCCGCATACTCGACATTTTCCACTATTGCATGCGCGGGTCCGGTGCCCCGGTTTTAGGCAATTGAAGCATAGGGAAAGCTTCTTCACTTCTTTGTGGCGCAGCAACGGTGAGAGATTTCCGAATATCTTGCACGAGTATATTCCATGGCCCGCTGAGTGGCAAAAAGACGCATACAGACGGGTCGGCGGAAGAGTTGGAAGCTACAAACGTTTTCTTAACCTGCGTATAGGAATGGTTTTTTCCCACCTGATCGCTACTAGAGTGTGTCGCTGTAGCATATTCCAATCGCTCCATTTTCTGGCAGCGTTGCTGCAAGAATTCGAAGAATTCCTCTGCGGTAGGTATAGCATCCGACGATGTGTGCTCCTCCCATTTGGTTTGCGTCTTCGAATCCAACTTCTGCAGCAGCATGTTGATGACCATGAATCCTGAAATCTCCTCAGCAGTTCCCAATGTCTGCAACGCTCGCATGTGTAAATTGACTGCATCCGAAAACTCCCGAAGCCTTTTAGCAGAAGGCGAGTCTACCCTCTTCAGCCCAAGAATCTTCTTGATGTGTGCCTGGAAAACAAGTCTTTTGTTATTAAAGCGTTTATTAAGTATATCCAGAGCCGCACGATAATTGGCACTGGAGAGCTCCAACGATCGAACCGAATCCAAAGCCGCATCAGCGAGGCAAGAGCGAAGGTGATGGAATTTCTCGATGTCACTGAGATCCGCATCCGCTTCAATCACCGATTTGAACATTGCCATAAAATCCGAAAACTCGACGTATCCACCAGAAAACTTAGGCACCTTCAGCTCAGGAAGTCGCTGCTTGTGAGCCATGATGATGGTACTATGTCCGGAATGGTTTGGCAGAGTCGTAGAATGGGCAGCGGCGTGTGACTGGCTTACTTCAACAGCAGCCAGCAACTCAGCTTTCACCGATATGAAAAGAGTATCGAAGTTTTCGCGCAGCTCACTCCCAATCTCGTTTTGATCGAGAGCCTCCAATTCATTATGGGCCTTATTGAATTTCTCTCGAATTTCTGCCAACATATCAAGGCGCACCTCGACTTCCGCGGCGGTCAACTTATCGATTTTATTCCCCGCGAAGGATATACAGACTCAGTCTGGAATCAGCCACCACAATATTTCCGCCCGCGCCTGTATTCGGATCGTTGTCCATGTTAACCGTTGTGCAATTCGACACAACAACGGAAAATGAAATACCGCTTCAGCGACGATGTATAGACGCGAGCGAGAATGCAAGACACGAAAAGTCAAGAACCGCGGCTGCAGCTGCGCAGAGAATGAGAGATTCGACGCTTAAATTACCGGAATTTGTATATAACTATTCCAGCCGCACTTTCACTGAATTTGCACTTTAAACTGTTTTTCAACGTGCACCCAAATGTATTTGTTGGTAGTTAAACTACCCAACAACAAAATATTATATAATTAATAAGTGTTAACGGAACGCGATTAAGCAATGGTTTTATATCACGTCGGGGGGTCACCAATGTTTGAGATGCCAAGCTTTTTGGCACCTATTTGTTTCAAAATGAAAAGAGAGTTTGGGTTAAACTTTATAATTCGTATTTAATCTTGGTGGCTTAGCGGAAGCCGATTGCTTGCTATGGCCAGATAAAATTTATGCGAGATCGATATGCAACCAATGCGCAGAGGGGTTAGCATAGAACTAAAAATAGACGACGGCGATCAAAATGATTGCCGAAGTGGCGGCAGCAGATCAAAGTAATTTCCGAAGTGGTGGCGGCAGAGAGCCCCTTTAGCGGGAGAGCGCAGCAGCTCTGCAGAAAGTCAACGTTTTACAACATAGGCGGCTCTCTTTGCTCATACAATAATAATGCTTAAAGTTACGGTTATTCTTCGGCGGCTGGCCCGAACAGTGCCAAAGAGATAGTTATCAGTATCTTCGATTGAGCTCTCTGGATTATTTGTAGATTACTAGCGCAAGCGTTCTCCATAGTTCGGAGTCATATGTCAAAATTGGTTTGAGAACTGCATTGTAAAAAGTACTTTGTACTCCAGTTTTAGTAGCGAACAGACTTTTGTGAGCCAATGTAGATTACTAGCTTTAAATTTCAGTATATTTCTCGTCGCTTCGATGTGTTTACGCCAAGTGAGCCGTCTATCCAAATGGACAAGAAATGTTACTTCGGTGGTTTGTGGAATGTCGATGTTGTTCTGGTTGATACTGGTTTGTCTGTATAGGGTTAAGTCGTGTCGGTCCAAGCACGATAACCTGGGGAACACCAGCTTTAATTGGATGATATTCAGAGAGGAAATCTGTGCATCTTACTGCGAACCTTCTTTGCTGTAGGTATGACTCCAATATTTTATGGGTGTTCTGCGCAAGTAATATTCTGATTTTGTGAATTAAGCCATTCAGCCAAACGCGTTCGAAAGCTTTGGCGACATCCAGAAAGACAGCGGAGCAACACTCTCGTCTTTCAAATGCATTTCGTATCTCAGAGGTTATCCGGCTTACTTTTCAATGGTTCCATGTTTTTCGTGAAATTCAAATTGGTGCATTAGGGTTGCACTTGATGTGCAGGTATTGCTTGATATGATTCAGGAACAGCTTTTCAAATGCCTTTGATGATGATAGTGACTGTGACTTGTCCTTTCCGGTTGTATGGATCATTGTGACGACAGATTCCTTCCATTGTTGAGGATGATAGCTCCATTTCATCATGCTGTTGCTATATTGTACTGCTCGGCAATTCTATGATCATTTTAGGAGAGATGAAGTCGTGGCCCGGTGCTTTGTTTCCTTTGAGACTTGGTCCTTAATGAATCTTGTAACTTCTCCTGCTTGGAATATGAAAGTATTCAAGATTTCTGGTTAGTGGCAGCACAAAGCTATTTGTTGCTGGATGTGGTTTGAAGACGTTTTCTAAATAGACGACAAATGTACTTGCGTTCTTTTGTAGCTGCGAGCCCACACTCCTGTTTGTGTACGTAACGGTGATTCACTCTCGATTGGTGGACACACGCCTGCTTTAGCTTTCAACGGTGGGAATCGTTTGCTGTTTGGGGAGAGTTGCTCCATATAGTTTGTTTGAGCTCAGATTTTCTCATCTTCTATGGCTTTGCGTAGTAGACGGTTAGCTACTTTTAACAGCTCTTTCGACGCAGGCTATTTATGGTCTTGCCATTCTCGCCCAAGCCTTCTCTTCCCGCGTAGCAGATCTTCAATATGCCTGGGAACACGACTACTATTGTGAATTTTATTACCTGTTTTATTGGAATGGAAGGTTTTGCAGCCAGTGACATTACAGCCACTAATGCTTCAACTGAGCTATCTATGTCGTCTTTACAGTAGATGTTTGTGCATCCATCAATGTGGGAGCATAATTCCTGTATTTGAGGCAATCTGTTTTGCTAGAAGTTAGAAAGTGTGGCCGTTCTAAGAACTGTGGATGGTCATAAAGGCGAAGTAGGATGGGCGAGTGTTCCGATGATAAGTGCTTTACACGAATCTGAGCCTGCGGCACTCTTCTTGTAACAGCAATGTCAATCAAGTCGGGTTGCTTCTTTGGATCTGTGGGCCAATATGTTTCATGGTGTGATTATAGCATTATATAGTTGTCTTCCTTTCTGGTTGCTGAGTCGAGATCACCAATGGTTGTGCTTGGCATTGTAGTCACTAGCTGCTAAAAAGCGGTCACCTAATATGTCGAAGAATTTTACAGATTCTGCCTCGGAAACGGAGAAAAACGGTGGGCAGTATACTGTGACTATGTTTAAGTAACCGCTTTGAGTTTCGATATGAATTGATGTTGCTTGTAGATAAGTTGTATCAAATGATTGCAACGGATTTTGCCTGATGCGACGCTTGAACAGAATTTGTGCTGTAAAATGCCATTTTCATTCCAGAAATATATATTTAGAGGAACCATTTAAGCAGATTTCTGTTTTATTAGGAGCTCCCAGAGGAAATTTTGATTGCTCATAAGTTCCTGCATCGTCTGTTGTATCGCTACCATTGTATTTGTTATAGTTAGCAGCATTGATTCAATTCCAATAGGCAATTAGGATGGATGTGCGGAAGTAGTTAGCAGTGCCGTTTCCCCCACAGTTGCTACATTTTTTCGCAGATGGGTCCTCCTTATTAACTTGGCAAGGCTCAGTGAGATGTACATCCCCGCAGGCAACGAAGACTGCGCGTAGGGTGCAATAAGTTTTCATGTGTCCATATTCCTGACAATTTATGCATTGTACGGGTCCATTTGGTTTGTGTGGTTCCTCAACGGTGATTCAACGGTGCAGTAGATATTGGAGCTTGTAGATTGGTTGAGCTTCATTTATACCTATAGGCATACTATGAAGAGTCAGTTCTACCCTAAGCATTGGTAGGGGAATTTTATTTTGACTTCAAAGCCCTTATCTTCAACGGTGATTCTACGGTGCAGTAGATAGATAGATTTTTAGCTATAGGCATAGTATCAGGAGTCAGTTCTACCTTAAACATTAGTTGGGGAATTTTATTTCTATTTATTATGTTCGTATCCATTTTGACTTCAAAGCCCTTATCTTATCTATTATCTCTGTCTATTATCTATCAGCTATTATCTCATTCACTGGAACTGTTGATTCGATTCCTTTGATAACCACTTCTAATCCTTTGCTACTTTTAAGTTGGTAGGTATAATACTTCATTTTTTCATTGTCGAGGTATTTGGACACTGATCGATAGTTATGTTTGCCATTGACTTGTATTTTTGTTTCATTTATGTTACCCCTTTTTATGGGCGTGACATAGAATTTGTTTTCGCCAATTGTATCAGTTAATTTTATAACCAATTCAGTAAAATTTGCCTGACAAACATAAATAGGTGGAGGCTTTACTTGCTTAGCCTTACGTGTTTGAGCGTTATCATCATCATCTTTTGGGTGACTATGAATCGCGAATCTATTGTTTGTTAGCGCCTTCGTTTGAACAGTGTTTTCAGATGTTTTGGTTATTTTCCGTACACTATTTTGCTTAGTTGCTTGAGGGCTCAATTTTCTTTTTATTTGCACATAGCGATCGAGCCCAGTGTTTATAAGCCTAGTCCGTTAGCGTTCTGTGTACTATTCGTTTCGGGCAAGCTTGTCGCAATGAGTTGACAATACCGGGCGATTAGAAACTGCCGTTGTTGTTTTTGTTGTTGTTGTTGTTGCTGTCGTTGTTAAAGTCGTAAGTCGTAAAGTTGTAAGCGAGGGCATTGTACTGGTAAGACAGTAAGGGTCGGGGGACGGGCACTGGGCACTCCACGAGTCACTTTGCAATGTGCTGCAATGAACATGAGGGTGTCAAAAGAAAAATCCTAATTCTTTAAGGAAAATGTAGAGTTACTTGGCCTTGTTGAGTCAACTGAAGACACAAGAACAAGCCCTGACAAAATCAAAGCCATTCAGGAATTTAGACAGCCCTCCAACTTGTTCGGGGTAAGATCATTTTTCGGTCTCACCAGTTACTATAGGTGCTTCATAAGGGACTTCGCTCAATGGCAAGACCTATTTCAGCATCTTGAAGGGAGAAAGCGGTAAAGTAAGCAAACAGCGCTCGTGATCCATTCTTGTGCTGTTTCAGGAAGTGCAATAGCAGGCCTTTGAAAAGCTTAGGATCATTTTGGCGTCTGAAGACGTCATTCTCCACTACCCGGATTTCAACCAACCGTTTGAGCTGACCACTGATACCTCATCCAGTGCCATTGGAGCGATACTATTACAAAAATAGACAAATAACCATGATATCTAGGACCCTAGAAGATAGAGAACTAAATTATGAGACCAATGAGAGAGATGCGTGCATTTCACCACTAACTGTACGGGAAAAGCGACATACAAATTTACACAGATCTTCAGCCACTGATTTTTACAGTTTCTGACAGATATCCCAACTCAAAAACAAAACGCTGGAAGGCGCGAATTTATTATTAAGCATCACACAATCACTGACGTGAAGATACCTAAGGCTCGAAGGCCCTTCGCTCTGCTGGGGTTTTGGCTCTCTTGTGGTTTTATCGCTGCAGGCCTCTGCTCGTAGTTGCTTCCAGCACTTCGGCAATTGTGTCCCGTGGCTCGCTGCTGCTGCTGCTAGTGCGTGAGAGGTGTATCGATCGGGGATAATCTGTGTCGATCGGTTTCGGGCTGCGCTGAAGCCTATGCTGCGCTCTCGGCTTTTGGCTCTGTTGGTTGCCGCTGCTCTCTCTCGGTTCCATCGGCGACAATTCTGTCGCTTGCTCTCTTTGTGACTTTGTTCTCGTTTCCCGTCGCTCGGCTGTTCTTGTGGCTTTTGTTTTGGCTTTCTTTCCCTCCGCGTGGGGTGTGTGTGAGAGCGTTTCATCCCTGGTTCTCTCTCTCTCAGCTGTTGTTTCCCCTTCGTGTGGCCGGGTGTGGGAAGGCTCCATGGCTTGTCGCTGGGGTTTTGTGCTCTTTGTTTCGTCGTCAGTGATGCCCGCAGCTGAATCGCCACCGAGGTCACTGTTCCCCCCATAACGTTTATTTTTATTTTTCTTAACCGCTATATATCCGAATTTCTCTTTTATAAACTATCGCTGTGAATAAACGAAATACCGCTGGGATAATCATAATAAAATAAGAAAACCACAATGTCACCGGCTTCACTTTGCCGAGGCTGATTAAATCATAGCGAATCAATGTGCATTGAATTTCACGCTGCACAGAGCAGACTGGAGAGGCTCGATCTGACGGAGCTCGCCGGTGACGTGCGTCACGATTTCGCGATGGTATACTTGGATATCGAAGCCAAATTAAATCGCGAGTTAGCCGCACAGCAAAAGCAATTGAGCAAGATAAACTCAACTACCATGCCTCATCTCGGAAGTCAAGGCTGCCGCATCTGGTATTGGCTCGCCTTAAGTGGAGACTACGCAGAGTGGCCAGATTTCTTCTCGATATTTACGACTGTGGTGGAGCACGAGCTAGGTTAGATTATGTTAGGTTAGCCCGTACGGCTCGATCTATGAGCTGAGCGACCTCTGCTGCTTTCGTGATGGCAAAAACTTCTGCCTGGAATATGCTGCATTGGTCCGGTAGCTTATATGACAGCCTTATCTCAGGGCCTGCATAGTATAGGCCCGCTCCTACTCCTCCGCCCATCTTGGAGCCGTCTGTATATATGTTGTGGTGCTCAGTTTGGTCCCTTCCCTTTTTCCAGTCTTCGGGCCCCAAAGATGAGATTGATTTGGCGTCGAGGTAAGTTTGGGGGGTCATGTAATCAGTAGATCTGGTCATGTTCCTGCAAAAAAAACTTTGCCCGTATCCTTGTGGAGAAGTGTTTGCTGATGTGATAAGGCTCTGTCCTGCCTTTCCTGCAGTCAGACGATGGTGGATGTGCATTGAGTCGATTCCAAGTAAGGTTTCGAGTGCTTTTGTTGGGGTTGACCTCAGCGCCCCTGTAATACAGAGCAGAGGCTGTCACTGAGTCTTTTCCATAAGCTTATGGTACGTCCCACCACCGAGACCTAGTTCCAGTGCATTAGGACAGGGGACAGGCCCCATGTGCTGCCTAGAACCTTCACGGATGCGTGAGGTGCAATGGTGGCCTTCCTCACCCTCTCCACTACATTGGGTTTCCATGCCAGTACTGTACCCAGATATTTGACTTGTGTTATTGGGGTTAGCCTATTTTGGTAAATTTTCAGGGGGGTCCATATCGGTAATTTGTACCTGTTGGTAAAGAGTATGAGGTCCGCCTTGTCCGCGTTGATACTGAGTCCTACTTCTTCCGCCCACTCACGTATCTCACCTCAGTAAGCTGATGGTGGATGGACATACAGCCGGATTACATATGCTTATGTCATCCGTATAAGCTGTTATTTTTGGGGACTTCTTTTCAAATCTCGGCCACCATTGCCGTCGTTGCTAGGTCCTGACGCTTTTTTTGCATCAGTGACCCCGGTGCATGCTGGGAAATGAGCTTCCATTAGTGCTGTAAGGGCCTCTTCAATGCCCTCTGTCCACTGTCCATCGTCAAGCTTGAGTTGACTGTATGGTTGGCTGCTTTAAAAGCAGCTTCCGGAGTCTTGCGGTTTCAGGTACTTCCTCAATGTTGGAGCAGAAGTTGCTGGATGAGTTTCGTTGTGCCTTGCGAATTTCCTTCTTGCAACTCCTAGGTAGGAATTTGTTTTTCTCGTTGATAATCTCTTCGTTCGCTTGTTTGGCGATCTTAAACAATTCCTTGAGGTTTTTTTTTTGGAGAGAGAGATCTCGGTTCCAATAGAGTGGCTTGTACCTCTTCTTTGTTCTTGAGGGTTTGCACGTTACGTTGCATCCAGTAACTCCTTGGATAAGGTCTCTAGGGACTTTCGCTATATCCCCCGCAGATTTCACTTAAACTTTTCCCAGATTGTATTCCGGGGGCTTCCATAGACTGTTATCTTTAAGGACTCGCACTTGAACTGAATGTACTTATGATCTAAGAAGGATGGTCTTTCAATGACTCTCGAGCCAGATACCAAAGTACTCTTTCCTGTTACGAGTGTTAGGTCTAGCACGTTTGACGTTAATGTCGGGGCTTCCCCACTCATTGTGGTGGGCACACCCATTGCTGGTTTTTGGTGCCGGCTTCTCGGGCCTGTCGCGTGCCATATAGCAGGAATCTACCAGAAGGCGCTTTTCCCCACTTTCCCGCATCACTACTGTCAGGTCATCCGTGCTGTAATGAGAAATAAGGTAAGCATGAAATCCCTTTCTTACGAGTATGACGGTTCTGTTCCTACTTACCGATGTTGAGCCTGACGCAATCCAGGGCTCCTGGACTAGAACTATGTCAGCGGGTCCTTGCTCGATGGCAATGAGGAGCTCCGTCGACGCTGCCTTGCTTTTATGCAAGTTGAGCTGCAGCACACTTTGCTTCATGGGTGGCTGGCTCAGTTGACTCGAGACCTAGCTCCTTCTCCACCTCGCCTGCGGGTGTGCGCGTCCTAGTCTTCGGGGTAGCGTTTTTTGAGGTGCAGGTAAACGCTGCCCATGCCCCACGCCATCTTCCCGAAGCTGGGGTACAGGAGATCCTCTGCCTCCTTGTTGATTTGAAGGATCACACATTGGCCCCCCTCGTTGGGTAGTGGGATACCAATGAGGAGGATCCTCCAATCCGCCGTTGGCACGTCCGCGTTTTGCCGCTGAAGGAGCTTCAGCGCACGATCCCCTTGGATTGTGATGGGGAAGAGTACCTTCGCCTTAGGTTTGGACGGGACTAGCTCCCTGTCCAGCACCTCCAGCTTAGCCGCCTCCCACATCGCTTCCAGTTGACAGACCGTGCGCGTCAGTCACCTTTGGGTTGGGTCGTCGTTGCACTTCAGTATTTTTACCCCCTTGACCCACCCAGCACCATCGAAGGTGGGCATAAGGGCCGAGGGGTCTTTCTCCATCTGAGCAAAAAGTGCGTTTACAAGACGAGCATGCACCAGCTTCCACTGTGCCGCTGTCATCCTGCCATTCTCATCGCTGCGATCAATGAGTGCCACGATCAGATGTCGTTTGGTCATGTCACTGACCTTCGCTTTAAGCTTAGGTATCGGCTTCTTGGCCGCTTTCGGTGGAGGGGCTTCACTCTTGGGCCCGCGTCGATTTTGCATTTGATTTTGGGGGCCGCTTTGTATTGCGCTTTAGCCTTCATCCTCTCTTTGGAACGCTTCGGCCCTTCCCTACGCAAGGAACTGGTGCCTGGTTCCGGCGAGCGGAGAAGGCTTTCTTCCTCCTTCCTGCCTATTGAGAGCACGCTCTTCCGATCCGTGTCTGTTTCGACCACGGCATCTGTGCGGCTCAGCGTGCGGAGTGAGTTGTAGTTGTGGCAGTAACTTTGCAACTGACCTGGCCTGCTCCCGCCAAGTCCGAGGTGTGACCGCTGGCGACCGCTGGTAGCGATCACGCTTTCCACCGACGTTTGGGTTGACATCCCAACCCGTGTTTGATCCTTCTTCGCCGCCATATTTGGCCCGAGGGTCCATACCAGTTAATATTTTTCAGGGGGCCACCCCCTAGCGTTGTATGCCTGACCGCCAGGCTCCTCTAGCCATGGCCATGGTTCAGTTCCCCCGGACTTTAGATCGGGAAGACGCCGGACCATTGCCTTAGCTAGACACTGCATTGCCTCGGGCAGAGCAAGCGACAGTGCATTACCTTGTCCGGGATAATGCAGAGCCAGTCAGCACCCTCGTGAAGGGTTCAGCTAGAAGATTTTCACCAGCTTTGTGGTATAAAAGGCACACACATCTTTTACAATGTACTTAAAACTTAAAATATACAAAATTTAAAGAAGTTGGTTCTCCTTCTTCTTTCTCTCACTATGTTATAGCTCGGTCAAATTTCTCCGTTCTTAAGCATTACCTTTATGCAGGATACGCTTTTTTCAAAACCCCAACCAGTTTTACAGCTTCATAATCAGTCAACCTCGCATACCGATGCTCGCTATCATTTCTTAATACGTCGGCAAATAATGATCAGGCTATAGCCGATCTTTTTGCAACATTTTTCCAAATAGGCTAACCCCAGAAAAGCTACTCTGGTCATCCGTACTTATACGGTTTTCCAAGGTCATATGGCATTTCAGCCCCTTAAATAGACTAGATAAGCCGGTGTTTTCACCGGGTCCTGACGGGGTTCCAGGCTGGGTACTCAGGTACTGCACCGAGGCTCTATGTGGACCCCTGCTCAAACTATTCACCCATAGATTATTCTTGCTTCCCCCAATCTGTAAGGAATCGTTTATAATTCCTCTCCATAAAAAAGGTAGCAAGTCTGACGCAAAAAATTATAGAGGTATATCAAAGTTATCCGCTATTTCTAACACTAACACGTAAGAGTGTCTTAAAACACTTATTATATTATTCATATTAGCAAAAGCTCTTAAGCTTCTACATAATTTGCATATTTTTTTGGCTGTTAATAACAATCACACCAATTACGTGAAGAAGTTTTGAAAGCTCTCAGAAGCTTTTAACGTTACTTTTTATTTCCATGTGCACCATGTGCAAACCATGTGTTTGTTGTTGCCGGCTATTTCACAACTACTTCCAATTTTTTGTTTATTGTATGATTTTTATACCCGATACTCAAAATGAGTATTGGGGTATATTAGATTTGTGGTAAAAGTGGATGTGTGTAACGTCCAGAAGGAAGCGTTTCCGACCCCATAAAGTATACATATTCTTGATCAGCATCAATAGCCGAGTCGATTAAGCCATGTCTGTCTGTCCGTCCGTCCGTCCGTCCGTCCGTCCGTCCGTCTGTCCGTCCCTATTAGCGCCTAGTGCTCAAAGACTATAAGAGCTAGAGCAACGACATTTTGTATCCAGACTTCTGTATTATGTCACTGTTACAAGTGTATTTCAAAACTTCGCCCCGCCCACTTCCGCCCCCACAAAGAACGAAAATCTGTGGCATCCACAATTTTAAAGATACGAGAAAACCAAAAACACAGAACCGTAGAGAACGACCATATCTTCTAGACTGCAGAATCTAAATCAGATCGTGTCATTATTATAGCCAGAATGAAGAAAACAATTTCATTTTTCTCGCCCTGTCTCTCTCTAACACACACGTATCATAGCCGGCTTTGCCTATTGCTAAATATGAGTTCCTAGATCTCAGAGACTATAAAAGCTAGAGCAACCAAATTTGGTATCCACACTCCTGTGATATCGGACCTTGACGAGTTGTTATTAAAATTTCGCCTCACCCCCATCCGCCCCCGCAAAGGACGAAAATCTGGAGCATCCACAGATCTCAGAGACTATTAGACCTGACTGTCGAGCTCTCACTGCTAAAAAACTATTTGTAATTTTTCACTGCAGAACTCAATGTTAGAAGTGTATTTCTTTTTGCACAGAGAGCTCACTGCTACAAGTGTGTTTCAAAATTTCGCCCCACCCCCTTCCGCAGCCATAAACAACGAAAATCTGTTGCAACCACAATTTTGAAGATAGGAGAAAATTAAAAACGCAGAATCGTAGAGAATGACTATATCTACCAGATTGCTGGATCAGATCGGATCACTATTATAACCAAAAGTTACAAATCAATTTTCAGTGGCTACGCAGCGCCCGTCGACACGTTCTGACTGATTTTCTGTCTCTCTCGCACGCACTCTTTGTCGTTGAGTGTAGCCATACTGACTATGTATCGGGTATAAATGTAGAGTTGCGGTCGCAGCAGCAACTCACAACGTTCCCCCTCGTTCATAATAGAAATTGAAATATTAGAAGAAATGGCAAAGCGGGTTCGTTACAAGTTGTCCGACTTGACTGATGAACGGTTGCTGGATTTATTTGAGTCAGTCCCAACGGATGAGGAATCTCAAACATATCAAGTGACGACGAGGACGATGACTTTAATGTGGTAGAACCACTGCATTAGAGGATACTGAAACTGTATCATTTATAGACACTAATGTTGAAAATGTTCAAAATATAGTACAGAAACAAGAGCCTACTCGGAAAACTGTAGTATTTCACCTACACTGAACGAGCACTGTGTTATTTTTCAGCAAACGAATTAAATTCGATATATGAGTTAGCCGTGCAAGAAAAGTCGATGGATGCGTTTGAGCGTTAAGCTAGGTACACACGATGCAAACAATTTGCAGCAAGTTGATTGCTGCAATTAAATTTGCACGTTTGAACACGAGTGCAAACATTTTGCTCCCACACCCAATGGGGAAGCAGGGACACGAATGTAAGGGGATAGTCACTGTTCAGCTTCATCCTGTACTCAAATTTATTCATTTGCCATCGGGGCAACGACCCCACGTTTATAATTAAAAATCGGCAGGAGGTTACTGACCTCCCGCTAGTGTCAAACAAACTGTTAGACACAATCAAGAGTTGAAAAGTCCTAGAGGACCATTCCTTCTCGGACCACAGGTACATCGAGACGATATTATCCTTCGAGATCCCCAAACCCACCGACTATATTAAACCCAGAAAAGCCAACTGGGAAAAATATAGCACAACCCTGGAGAAACTACTCCCTCCTAACGCCCCTAAATGCCCGAACACGGAAGACGACCTAAACCGTCTTGTGAACAGGTTTGCGGATGCGTGCAACAAAGCCTTCAAGGCAGCATGCCCTTCTAACAGACCAAGGGGGAAAAAAACCCCCCTGGTGGTCTAAGGAACTAGACACCCTTCGTAGGACTTGTAGGACTCTCTTCAATAGAGCCACAAGAGCTAATGAGGGCAGACTATAAAACCAGTCTAGCACTATACAAAAAGGAAACGAGGAAGGCTAAAAGAGCCTCCTGGAAAAAATTTTGCTCCGAAATCGAGGAAACGTCGGAGGCCGCAAGACTCCGGAAAGTTCTCTCAAAAACTACCCCTTCGGTATGTTACCTCAAAAAGAATGATGGTACGTGGACCAACTCCAGTGAGGAGTCCGTACACATTCTGCTCAACACGCATTTTCCCGGATGTACAACCACCGAGCCGACATACCTCCCAGGAGAGGGATCGGTAGAATCGATGGACCATATCCTTACAAAACGGAACATAAGTTGGGCAGTAAACAGCTTCAACCCGTTTAAATCGCCAGGCCCGGACCAGGTAATCCCGGCCCAACTTCAGCAGGCCGGGGATACGGCCATCAACTGGCTAAACAGTATCTTCAGGAAGATACTGGCGGTATGTACAATACCGCAAGCATGGCTTAAGGCTAGGACAGTTTTCATCCCTAAAGCAGGTAAAGCCTCACACTCAACCCCGAAAGACTTTAGACCAATCAGTTTATCGTCTTTCCTACTCAAAACCTTTGAGAGACTTATCGGGTTAACACCATAAGTCCTCATCTGTACTCAAGTGCGCAGCATGCCTACCGGAAAGGAAAATCTACGGAAACGGCACTTCATGAAGTAATCTCGAGTGTAGAAAAATCTCTGCATCTCAAAGAATACTCACTAATAGCTTCTCTCGATATCGAGGGAGAAGCCCTAACTGACCTGGGGGTGGACCGTCACTTGGTGATGCTCATTGATCAATTGCTCATACGCCAGACGGTGACATCATCGATGGGATCGTCCACCCAGTCAAGGTATGTCAACAGAGGAACCCCGCAAGGTAGAGTTCTCTCTCCTCTTCTGTGGAACATGGCAGTCAATAAGATTCTATGCGACCTGGAAGAGGGGGGCTGTAAAGTAGTGGCATACGCGGACGACGTTGCAATTATCTTCTCGGGGCAATACCCCCAATCACTCTGCGACTTAATGACCGTAAAGCTTGCTCGATTGTCCGGATGGACAGAATCGCGCGGACTGGGAATAAATCCCTCGAATACGGAACTCGTGTTATTCACTAATAAATACAAGGTCCCGCCCCTTAAGCCCCCAATACTACATGGATGCAGGCTCTCCTTCAGCGACAGTGCCAGTTACTTAGGGTTGGTAATTGATAATTGGGTTGGTTAATTGGAACCTGAATGTCTAGGATAGAGTGAAGAAGGCAACGACAGCACTCCACACTTCCAAAAAAGCTATTGGCTTAAAGTGGGGCATGAACCCAAGCATAGTCCTAGGATATATCTGCCAATAGTCAGACCTATATTACTGCCTGCCCTATCAAAGGACAATCACCAATCAGCTGGGCAAGATTCAGCGAACGGCCGCCCTCTGCATCAGTGGAGCTCTTCGAACTACACCAAATGATGCGCTAAACGCCATGTTATGCCTCCAGAGCCTTGACCTTGCAGGAAAGGAGCGGGCAGAAATGGCAGCAATACGTCTTAGGGACTCTGAACAATGGGTACCTCAGCACATAGGTCACTCATCTATACTAAATAAAAACAACATGGTCCCAGCAAGAACGGACTATCAAGTTCCAATGGAGCACACGGAGACTCCATTCAGCACAATCATCCCTCATAGAGACGAATGGCTCGAGGGACTCCCCGGCCCAGACGGGGCCATGAGCATCTTCACGGATGGCTCAAAGCTGGACGGCAGGGTTGGAGGAGGAATCTACTCTGAACAACTTAACATAAGGCAATCTTTCAGGCTTCCGGATCACTGTAGCGTCTTCCAAGCGGAAGTTACAGCAATCAGGGAGGCTCTGTACTGCCTTCACACGGTTACCACCACGGCAACCAATCTAAACATCTACAGCGACAGCCAAGCTGCGATCAGATCACTTAACGCGATCTCCTCGAACTCGGCTACTGTGGCGAAGTGCCGCAGATCTCTTCATGAGATGGCTCAGCAATTTGCTATCAGCCTTATATGGGTCCCGGGCCACCGGGACATCGAGGGCAACTGCATAGCGGACGAGCTGGCCAGATCTGGTACTACGACCCCCCTTCTCCAAGATAAGGAGGATATTTGTATGCCTATGGACACCTGCAAGCTCATCATAAAAGAGCAGTACAAGCGACTGACAGACGAAAAGTGGCAAAGAGGGCCACGTTGTCGCACAACTCGGCAAACATGGCCGACCATAGATAAGAAGCGCACCTCAGAGCTCTGTAAACTAGGCAGGGAAAGGTGCAGCGCAGTCATACGTTCCCTCACAGGACATTGGCTAATAGGCACCCACGCAAACAGGCTGGGAGCCCCACACAATGATTTCTGCCGCAGCTGCAGAGACGAGGACGAGGAGGAGACAGTGGAACACCTGTTCTGCTCCTGTCCAGCTCTCAGCAGAAGGAGGCTACAACACTTAGGCTCTGCCTTTCTAAACGACATCTTGGAGATGTCTACGTTATGTCCCAGAAAGATCGCAAACTTTATAAGAGCATCTGGCTGGGACAACTGTTGACATGAAATCTCACTTGCAGGAAGGGAATGATCCCAAGCGTTATCACAATGGGCCGAAACCGGCCTAAGTGTGCCGGGCTCCGAGCGAGCTTGGCAGCCGCCTCTACCTAACCTAACCTAACCTTCCTCGAATACGTAGATATGTGTTGATGGGTCCAGAAAAGTAAACTCCACAGCGTTCAAAGGGTCGAGCAGAAGCGAGTAGCATAGGCGGTAATGAGCCCATTAGTTGTTGTAGGAGCTTTGGTCTGTAGCGAATGCAGTGTACATGGGAGCGGACAATTCGACGTGCCAAGTCTCTGGCGTTAACGATCCAATACTCCAAGCGAATGAGAGCCCTTAAGGCTAGTTTCATACAAATTTGGACTGACTGGGCAGCAGGACTGACCGTCTGGTAGGTCTGAGTATTCCAATCGTCCACCAACTTTGATAAGTTAAAATCCGTTCACGCTTGCTAAAAAGGGAATAAGAAACTTTAAGCTGCTTTTTAATGGTTTTTTCTTCTGAAGTAAAGGGATATCCTCTGCAAAATGAGTTGAATATTCCAAATAAGGCAATGTGAAGCGAAACAAAGTTCAACTGTCGTGGGTGAGATTGTGGTAAACGTCGATTGCTTCCGGCATCTTCTTATGAACCTAACCATCCACGCAATGAGACGAAGACTGTGAGTGTACGAGCTGACATTATCGACGATGTTGAGGATATCATTTGTCTCCTGTACGGCAGCGAACAAACTTTTCTGCTTCTCCGAGTTAACCACGTCCATGTCAACATAAAGTGTTCCTCCTGTGGTGGGCCAGCTTTGCGAATCCTCGACTAGAAACGTAGGACCCGAAAACCATGGAGACTTGATCAACTCGCTCACGTTACAGCCTCGTGACAGAATATCAGCAGGGTTTTGATGTGTGGGCACATAGCGCCATTTTCCATCAAAAGTTAAATCCTGAATATCGGACACTCTATTGCCAACAAAGGTCGAAAAGGTGACTGAGTGTTGTTGCAGCCAATGCAATACGAGCTGTGAGTCGCTCCAAAAATAAGATGTGATAATGTGTTAACTCAATATGGCCTTGATTTTGTTATACAACTGAGAAAGTAGATGTGCACCGCATAGTTCAAGCTTCGGCAGAGACTGTTTTTCACTGGTGCTACTCTTGACTTAGAAGTGACAAATTTCACTGTGACCTGTCCATAGATGCGTCGCAAAATCCATGTATTTAAATGATCCAAGTGTCGGGCTGCAAAAAAAAACGAGGTACCGCTAGCGACGACAGTGAGTTCAACGATTCCAAACAATTGCTCCATGCGTGGCTTAAATTCTGGGGGACAGACTCGTCCCAGTCAAGTTGCAAAAGCCACAACTCCTAAAGAATGATCTTCGAGACAATGACTAACGGTGTTAGCAGACCGATTGGATCGAATAGCGACGACGCAGTAGACAAAATTGTTCGTTTTGTGGTAGTGGGATAGACTTCCATTGGATTGAATGTAAGCCTAAATGCATTACTTTGTTGATGCCAAGTTACGCCGAGTGTGCTACTGACTGAGTTTTCTGATATGTTTATTTCCTTGGTAGATTAATCTTCCAATACGCCTGGATGATTTGAATGCCATTTGCATAATGGAAACTGACCACAAGCGAGAGTTGAAGTGATTTCTGTTTTTAGTTTGAGGAGTGTATCTATATCATCAGCCCCACACAAAAGGTCATCAACATAAAAGTCAGTTTTAACAGCAGCAGCTCCTAAGGGCCATTTATCCCTACAATCCTCAGCCAAGAAATGCAAACTACGAGTGGCGAGAAATGGGGCAGACGCAGTCCCATATGTCACGGTATTGAATTGGTTGGATGGTAGGGCCGACTAAGAGTAGATCGTTAAGTGACCTTTCAGATATTGTACGGCAAGACGCGTCAAAGACAACTCTGAGCTTTGTCGAGGTACTGCTTGCTTTCAAAACGAAATGGTGGTGTATTTAATAATGCGGTTGCTCCAAGTTAGGATTCGGTACGAGGGACATATGGCCGAGACTTTCATATTCCTGCATAACTCACGTTGGCTGTCTGTTACGTTGGCGCTGGTACCTCCCAGCAACAACCCAACCAAAAACAGTCTTCTGCAAAGTGGGAAGATTTCGACCAATGCGAATCTGGCCAACAGCTAGAGCTCCATAGAAGGCTTCGGTTCCCAGTAGCAGATCAATACGTTTAGTCCTATAAAATGATTCGTCAGCCAATGGAGTGTTGGCAGGTAGGTTCCAATACGATATGTCGATCTCACCATCTGGCTGGTAGACAATCCCCTATACTACGAATTCCAATGTGGTGTCTTTCACGATGAAGGCGAAGTTTTTGTGCAAAGGTTTCGGTTACACGATTAACCTGAGAACATGAATCAAGCAACGCTCTACCGAGTGTGTATTCACCTGAGGCATCCTTTACCAAAACCATAGCTGTTGCCAACAAAATTTGATCATCTGCTTCGATCTCCATATGAGAGTGTGAAGCAGCTTGATGAGACTGAGTAGCAACCGTTTCCCAGGAGGGTTGCTCTGGTTGGAGCACCGGTTCTGTAGTTGAAGATTGTGATGCTGCTGATGATTGGGGTGGCTGTTGCGGCTGAGAGTGATGCAAAGATGAATGGTGAGTCCGATTACAGGATCGGCAACGATGAGTCGATGAACATTGTGCCACTCTATAACCCTTTCCAAGACAATTGATGCAGAGACCGAGGCGTTTTGCATCGTCGTACCGTTGGTTGCTGTTCATAGCCTTGAACTGAGCGCAGTAAGTGATTTTATGGACAGAACGAGAACAAAGTGTACAAGACGGATTGCAATCACTAGCAAACGACGAGTTTATTTAGTGATTAGAATGACGATTTGACTTATTGGTTTCAGCCTTTCGTTGTGACGAAGTACCAGCCGAGTTTCCAGACGAATGGAGAAACTGACAGTGGCGTTCCAAAAGCTGTGTGCATGTTAGCCAGGTTGGCAGAGTTTTGTAGTCCTGCGATTCCTTCCACTTGCACCGAGTTTGCTGATCACACTTTTCCATTACAATATGGGTATTTCCGCGGTCACTCACACGACTTTCGGAAGCAAAATAAAATTTTAAATGTTAAATAAATCAAACAAAATTAAATTTTCTACCCTTCACCACGAATAATTTTTTGTAGTATTTTGAGAGTACTATCAATAGTAAAAAAAATTGAGAGCCTCCGGTTTTTATCTTTTGAGATAAAAGCCACAAAAGAGCGGTCACTCACGCGACTTTAAATAGACATGGCTTTAGACATCAATGATAATAATCGGCAAACTCTGCGAACTGTGTGCAAATTTTGAACTATAAATATTTTTTTGACATAAATAAGAAATATGACGCTTTATTATTAGACTTAGATTTTTTCAAAATTTGGCCAGTCCTTTTTTTGCGAAGGATTCTTCTGGGTCACTCACGCGACGTCACTCACGCGACATTTTTTCCAATGCAGTTTTGTGTGCAGTTATATATATAAGTTATGTAAGTATGTTATATAAGTTATATATATACAGTTATTTATATATAATAATAGTCATTACATTAATATTTGAGCTAAGAAGAAGAAGAAAAAATAAATAAAGAGATATCCATGAGCTGCAAAAAATTCTCTTTGTTTCGCTCTATAATCCATCAGTTTTTGTGGGTTATTTTTTTTTTTTGTCCATGTACCGCATTTGCTTTTCATTTTTATTTTATTAATATTTTGTTGGTTCATATAAATTTTAATTGAAGAAAGCTAACAATAACTAAGCAAAAATAATTTTTTAAGAAGGGATTGCACTTACGGTCACTTACACGACAAACTTTCGCAATGAATAAAAAATAAATTATTAGAAAAAAATGTTATTTAATTTTATTTTCTGATTGTTGAACCAATCTCACGTAAACTTATCAATAAATGCAAAAGTTTTGACAACTTATGCTGTTTTTCGGTCACTCACGCGACAAAAGAAGATCAGATTAAAGATTAGCTCAAATACGGTTAATTCGTGCTCTGTTGTCTCTCTTTGTAATTTGTACCGTAACTTCACTTATCTAAGTACAATTAAAGAAGAGAAGCTCTACGGTAAGAGAACTCTAAATGTAGTAAATATTTTAACGAAACAAGCCTATAAAACGTACCCAGTGCAAGATACATACAAACTCAACTGCGCTAACAATTATTTTTTACATATGAACTTTTATTCACTATTTTAAGCCAAAAATATAGAATTTCAATACTTCTTAATAATATATAATGAAAAACAGCAAGATCTTCGGTACTTTTTTTTGGGACTCTTGGTTGACCTTTTCGCGGAAATGCCCATATATATATAACCATAGCGTAAACAATATTCTCAGGTTTGCCGATGGACTCCAACGAGTTCAAGATAGCGGATGCCTTATCCACTAGGCTGCGAAGCTGCTGACTTTTCCACAGGTTATAGTGCAAACAATGCCTCAATACCTTCTAGAAATATAAGAGTAGGATTATCAAAACGGCTTTTGAGTTTTTCTAGGGCCTTCGGATAGTTTTCGCTTGTAACCTGGAATGCCTGAATTGTGTCTAATGCCGGCCCCTTGAGGCAGGTCAGCAAATAATTAAACTTTTCTATATTGGACAACCCAGACTCACGCACAACAATTTGCTCAAACGAGTGAATGAAATTCTTATATTTTGCATAAGTTCCGTCAAAAGTGGGCAGCGACAACCTTGGTAGCGATGACTTCACTGGCGGTGGGTGGTAGTCCGGCGAAACAATGCTGGCGTTCAGATCTCCTCCAATTTTTTCCTTTATGGATAGCTTGATTGCTATGTATGTATCCTCCAAATCCGCCCGTCCTTCATCATTCGGATTAAGGTCTTCAATGTTAGCTTGGACATTTAAAACATTCTTAAAATACGTTTCTAAGATGTTCAAGCGAAAGCGGAGCTCATCATTGCAAATCGGGTTTTTCGATTTAGCATCTACCACAGATTTGATCCGAGATATATTGCGTTTTATATTGCTCCGTTGGCGTTTTAAATCTTCGAGCGTCGTCATTTTGTTGTGTAGTGTAATTAAGCTGACACGGGCCTAGAGCTTCCAAAAGTAACACAGGAAACAACAACAAAAAACGCAGCAAAGCAGCAGCAGCTAAAGCACAAAACCAACGGTAAGAACGAGGGCAGCAAAGATGAGCGCAGTTTCAAATCGGAGAGTCAGCAAAAATTCCAGGAACGGCAACGAAAGCAAAACGAAAATGAAGCAGTGGTATTCCAATAGAAAGAATGCGTTGATCGGTGGACCAAAGCAGGTAGCTGCAAAGCGAACGAGCCGAGAATGCAAGCGCCGTTGAATGCGTTGTGGGTGACAAGCGAATGATAAAATTAAGCGAGAACGGCGAGAGCAAAGCGAGGACAATGAACCCGCGATCGAGATGAAAAATTATGATACGGTTTACGGGATGTCGATAGCAGCTGCGAGACGAACGAATGTTGTAATTCTTGCTGGCTATGAATAGTGGACTGTATAATCTTTTTAATATTGAGCTTATTTATTTATATTGGTTATTTAAAATTGGTGGTCATATTACAAGGTGTTTTACATGTAAGTATATGAATAGCGGGGGTGTCGATGATGCGGCGGTACAAACTATGCGTGCGGTTGGTTTCGTCTAGAAATTTCTACTAACTTCCACTCCACAAAAGAAGTCGAGCCAAAAGGGAATTGAAAGATCAGGCGATGCGACGGTCCAATGCAAAACGGTACACATCGATGTATGCGTGTGCAGCTGCGGGCTTTGGCTATACGTGTGAGAACATTACAGCTTTGGACACAAACAATAACAACACAGCTATGCGCGTAAAAATAGTTACTTAAGCGGTGCAATACAATCATGAGCGTATGAATAGGGCAGTTGTAATATACATGAACATTGAACTAAAACTACGAGGCTAATTTCTTAACAGTTGCCTTTGTGCGATTAGTTTAATTGTTCACAGAAGAATTAACAAACGTGCCCACGTTCCACGCAAAAATGTATGAACACGGAGCTTTTTCCGCATTAATGTTTATTCACGGATGGGGGTGTGTTATTTTTCAGCAAACGAATTAAATTCGATATATGAGTTAGCCGTGCTAGAAAAGTCGATGGATGCGTTTGAGCGTTAGGGAATAACTATTTATTACAAATCTTAGTGCTTGAGCACTGGGCATATTACATATTACAATGATGGTGAGAGTAAGTACACAAAGTGAGCGTAGGCTATCTATATTACGAGGGTCATTCGAGTAATTTATTCCTTACGAGAGTTTGACCGAACACATAGGACACCCATACACTCAAAGCGGGGGACAGAGGATGTTGTTTTTGCGCGTCGCCCTCCCAACCCGGATCGTCGCATCCATCTTCAGTGATCGCTTATGCCACATAGACTAACTAGACGTGACGTTACCCGACGCATGGCTCCAAAATTAACACTCTAGCACATACAAGTTATAAATTTATTTAAAATAAAGGACATATCTCTATGTCCCCTGAACATTGGTGAAACTAAAATCTATAAATTTAACAAGGAAATGTAGGCGCTAAATCGTAATGAGCTATAATGTTAAGGCTATGTTAAGATGTTACAAAGTAAGCTGTTAAATAAATCTCGCTCTCCTAACGCAGGCGCAAACTGCTGAATAACATTGCTGAGGGTATTGGTCGAAAAGTGGGGTAAAGGAGATTCGGCATAGGCCGGATATAGAGCGGGAGAGAGCGTTAACCTAAGGTACCTCTTAGTGGCAGTTACATGCGACCTTCGTTCCTCTCCAACGTAGAAGTGCTTCGACGTCGGCTGAAACGAAATAAAACGAATAGGTCCAACAGAGCGCTAGCATGCACTCTCTCGCTCTAGCGCTTTCCTTCCTGGATCACGAGAGCGACGCTTGAGCTTGGCGGGACTGTTTTTGGCGGTTAAGGGAAAAGAAAATGAAAGAGATAGATGGAAGTGGGAATGAGAGGGTCTACAGCTATGCTACGCTCTCGCTTGCTGCATTTAGGCTGTCTTCCCGATTTGTATTACCCTCCGTTAAGAAGAACAACATATAAAAGGTCGTTAAATAGTTGGTTACTACGGCCACTCGCCTGGCTGTTGTTGGACGCTGCTGATGCTGCCGAAATGCTGGCTGCTGATGCTGCCAAGATTCTGGCTGTTGATGCTAGCGCTGTTGTTGGGCGCTGTGCTGCTGATGGTAGCGCTGATGATGGGCACTGTGCTGCTGATGCTAGCGCTGTTGTTGGGCGCTGCTGATGCTGGCTATTGATGCTAGCTGCTGCTGAGGCTAGCGCTGATGTTTGGGCTGAGCTGCTGATGCTAGCGCTGTGTAGTGCCGAGCCTGAGCTGCTAAGGCTAACGCTGATGCTGGGCTTAGCGTGGCGGCTGGGCTAGCGCTGCTGTAGGACTGAGCTGCTAAAGCTATCGCTGGTGCTGCTCAGACAAGCGCTGATGGGGCCGCCACTGCAGTGGCCTACTTTACCTGCTTAAGACGGGCTGCCGTATGCTGCGGCCAGATGCTGAAAGTGGCTTGGTGCCGTAGATGACTTAATCAGCTAGTTGGGCGGTTAGCTTTGCGCGTTGGTATTTGATTTTTAATTGGTACTCTTCATCGGGAACTGTCTCTGCATCACTTTCGTTCCTAAGCCATCGCACATAAGCTCACTTTTTCGAGATCCTTCGGACCCGATCCAATTCGGACAAATTGGCTCTTTTGAATGACGCTCTCTCACTCAATCGAGCCTCACGTAAACATTCGTAGGCTACGTTTTCCCCCACTTACTTTAAGGCCTTCTTGACCGACAAGCCACACTGCAAAACCGTAAAAAGGCCTCTATCTCATGCATATCTTCGCCATTTTCTGGTGGCTTCAATGGTTTTGGTAAGCAAACATAATTGCGATATGTTGTAGAAGTGACTAATTAATAATGTATAGGTATTTAATCAATAACAAAGGAGCCGGCGAAAGCAATTGAAGGTAAAAAAAAATAGCCTTTCGAGGAGATACTTCACTGCCAGCTGAAATAATGGAGCTCAAAACTCCATTACAGCTATTTTGCTATTTTTGATTTAGAAATCATGAATATGATCGCCCAGGAAACCATGCGTGCAGCTTTAACCAACAATATAACAAGTACGTTCATCGGTATTTTGATGTATAAGTCCATTTGTCGCTACCTGAATCTAAACGAGAGGAAATGTTGTGGGTTGTTGCTACGGCCGTAACTCTACATTTATATCCGATACTTAGTCAGTATGGCTCTTCTCCGCCAGACGGCGCTAACATTGAACGACAAACAGCGTGTGCGAGAGAGACTGAAAATCAGTCAGAACGTGAGGGCACTGCTTATCCACCGCAAATTGATTTTTTCCTTTTGGTTATAAAATTGATCCGATCTGATCCAGATTCGGCAATCTGGTAGATATGGTAATTTTCTATGATTTTTTAATTTTCTCGTATCTTTAATATTGTGGATGCCACAGATTTTCGTCCTTTGTGGGGGCGAAAGTGGGCGGGGCGATGTTTTGAAATATACTTGTAACAGTGACATATCACAGAAGTCTGGATACAAAATGTCGTTGTTACACTTGTAGCAGTGAGCTCTCTGAGCAAAAAGAAATACACTTGTAACAGTGAGTTCTGCAGTGAAAAATTACAAATAGTTTTGTAGCAGTGAGAGCTCGACAGTCAGGTCTAATAGTCTCTGAGATCTGTGGATGCTCCAGATTTTCGTCCTTTGCGGGGGCGGAAGGGGGTTTGGCGAAATTTTGAAAACAACTCGTCAAGGTCCGATATCACAGGAGTGTGGATACCAAATTTGGTTGCTCTAGCTTTTATAGTCTCTGAGATCTAGGAACTCACATTTAGCAATAGGCAAAGCCGGCTATGATACGTGTGTGTTAGAGAGAGACAGGGCGAGAAAAAATGAAATTGTTTTCTTCATTCTGGCTATAATGATACGATCTAATTCAGATTCTGCAGTCTAGAAGATATGGTCATTCTCTACGATTCTGCGTTTTTGGTTTTCTCGTATCTTTAAAATTGTGGATGCCACAGATTTTTATCCTTTGCGGGGGCGGAAGGGAATGGGGCGAAATTTCGAAATACACTTGTGCAGGTGCGATATCACAGGACTGTGCAGATACCAAATTTGGTTGCTCTAGTTCTCGTGCCCACAAATTATACGCGAATATAACGCTCACATGGGCGGCGCAGACCGAATTGATAGACTTAATGGCCGCTATCATAACAGAGCTAAAACTCGTGATGCCGCAACTCGAATTTTTGACCGCGTGATCGATATGGCAGCAACAAACGCGTATGTTGCATTTAGGCGAATAGAAGAGGAGAACGCGAGAAAGGACAAATTGATCGAGCTCCCGGATTTTCGCAAATCGATTGCTGCTGGTCTGGTGGCATTTCAAAGCAAAAACTATCCAGCTCGACCAATCAGTGCTTTTAACATTCGATCTTTACAAGGAGGGAAATCCACAAAGATTCTGACTATCCAGCACGGACTCAGAACCCTAAGAGTGCCTTTAGGCACTTATTCACTTTTTCTCACCTTACAGGAAACCGAAAGCTTCTACACTCTCTCTGAGTACACATTTGAGTTCAGGAGCCATAATTCACATTAAAAAAATATTTCGAATTATTTTCGTCCATTACTTTGGAAAATAGTCTTAGAAGGTTAAACTATTCACCCTGTCCATTGATTCTTCTTCCTTCCCATAATCTGGAAGGACTCCTTTATAATTTCTCTCCATAAAATGGCTATATGGTTATATGTACACTGCTTTAAATTACGTTTTTTTTCAACATGTATTTTTTTGATTTTTTTTATGTTTTTATTTGGTTAGCTGTTAATAATATCAATTTTTTTAATAACAATAAAAAATAATTTTATATGTTTCACATAGAACATTTAACAGCAATATGTATTTATTTTGTATGGAAACAAAATTTCCAAGGAACAAGTTTTTTGGAAAATTAAATCTCTTAATAATTAATGGAGTTGAAATTATGCTCCCGAAGCTTATGCAGCCTACTGGGCATTGAACCTGCCAAGTTTTGTAGAGTTGATAGCTCTATCCTGTCCCATTCTGCAACGATCACTTGTTTTTATTCCTTTAAGGTATCGTACTGCCTTGTACAGGCATAAGCTTGTGCTGCAAAGAAGACCCACAGATCCTGAATTGGATTTAAGTCCTCATTGCCGCCCACTTTATCAACGGTATATTGAGGGTGTCAAGGTAATCCATTTAGGCCCGGGAAACATGAATTGGCGCATTATCCTGCTGAAATGTTCATTGATCACCATGGAAATTCTTAGCAAATGAAAAAAGTTCACTATCTACCAATTCTATATATGCTTGAGCTTTCATCCGGTCGGATATAAAACATATTGGAGACTTTCCTTTAGTACTAAAAGGAGCCCATATCATAAGCGATCCATCACCATGGCTCGGCTTGTAGAAAGTTTCCCGTGGATGACGCGGGTCTCTCCAATATTTATGATGGACATCTGAATCGTCTAAATTTAATTTTTGTTCATCACTAAAAATTACATTTTCGTGGTCCCAGAACTTGTGTTTTTCAGGACATGCGCGCATCTTTATGACGTTTAGTTAAGCGGAGTTTGCCAACTTTCTTTTGATATGTGAGGTTAAAATTTTCGTTCAAAATTTGGGTCACACGTTGCCTAGGGATTGTTAATCCGAGTTCTGCCTTGATTTTGTTGCAGCTCACTAAGTCTTCAGTTACAAACTGCCGCAAGTGCCGTTTTGTACATTTTCTTATGGTTGATACTGGGCCAAGCCGACGATTTATGCGGTAACCGTCTAGATCTATTACAAATTTTTAAATAGTATTTCGATGTCGATTCATTAGCGAAGCTATTCGACCAGTTTTCATGCCGGCTAATTTCGGAAAATTCTATAGCATGTGGCATTTTTAACTAAATTTTTTTTTAAATTAATTATTGGTTTTATGCAATAATAAGTGCTTACTTACTAAATAAATTCGCTTGTCAGTTTTACTGACACTGCGCCTCTCAAAACATGATTGCACATATGTATATCTGTTTCTTCGTAGAGCGCGACTTTGATCTCGTATATAAGCTAATGGTACCACAAATGGGGTTCAAAGAAGACGAACATTTGTAGTAACTGAGCACAACAATAAGAGATAAAAACTGCGTAGTCAAACCAAACAAGCAGCTATTACTTTTTAAGAAAAATTTAAAATAATATTTGCACATATAGACATTTTACTAAGGTATATTGGGGAAACTCGATACTTAGACCAAAATTACACACACATACACAACAAAATACTGTTAATCATAAGCCACAATCCATAAAATATTAAATTAATATTAACGTTTACCACAATTACAACTATAATAAAAATAACGTAGTCTCGGGAGTTTTTTCACATAGGTGCCAAATCCTAGCTGGTACACATTTATGTATTTCGAGTCCATCGATCTCAAGTCGCCTTAAAAGTACAAGAGGCGATCTTGTCTTTTTTTTAAACGTCGAGGCTATGGCAACGTCAATTCTTCTTACCACCTCATCTCGACCTTTTGGCAGCTGCTTTTTGGTTCACTACTTCTGCAAAAGTCGCAAAATTATCGTTGTACCTTGCACACGACGTTTGACTTCGACGGAGTGCCGACTCGGTAATCGCTCTGGTGCGTACTTCACAGTTGCGGCGGAGGAAGCTTTGATCCCACACAGGATTACCTTAAATATTAAAAGTTTTTGTATTCGACTTTAGTTTCTGCCGTGGTCCTATTAAACATATCTTTCACATACATTTAAATATTTGTATTGTAGCACCACTAAAATCACGCCGAACAATAACAATAAATAAATCACAAATATGTAAATAAAGATATGCAGACTGTGCTTTTAACAATTTCTTTATTTCATATCAAATTTGGTACGAAAATTTTTAATTATCCTTTCGTTGCCGTCGTTGAAGCTTGCGGTCCAAGTCGCGTATTTTAGGTTTCTTACTATTACCGTGGATTGAAGAAATGAATGCATTTTCTGAATCCAAACTTTCATTTGAATTGGCAATTTTTGTTTTAGAATCTAAATAAAAATCATCATGGGAGTTAGATAACTGTTTTCTGAAAATTGCGGCACTTTGAGTAGCTCGAGCTTTAGGGTGGGAAGGAGGTAACCACGAAACGGTTTGCGATGTAGAATTGAAAAGTAAAATGATTTACAACCAGAATCATAAACCTTTTTCCAACTTGTCTCTATTGGATATTTGCGCAGTAACCTTTTGAAACGTCGAAGATATTTTTGACTTGGCTGGGTGTGTGTGCTCGTCCATCTATTAACGCAATAAAGTGAGCACTTATGCCAAACGTTGTATTTGTTGGGACACAGTTTATATCCATGATGTGATTCCGTTACACCAATTCGTTCTTTAATACGGTGTAACCAAAACTGTTCATCGGTTTTCCTGCGTTTGTTTTCCAAATTAGTGTCATCTCTGCATACGTAAGGACTATTTGTATCCTCATCATCATAGTTCTCTGCAATAATTTCTTCTATTGCTTCTGATATCGACGTTGATTCTGTAAAATATTGTTAGTTCACTTTATAATTTGTTTTAATTTATATATTTGTTGTTTGTTTTAAAATTTGGAGCAAAGGTTTTCCCTGAAACAGAACTAGTCGTAGCGTTTTATTTAGGCACATGCGCCTCGACACTAGGATACCCAGTACACTCAGTTTCTATAAACACACATAAATACATACATATGTACATACATATATGTAGCAAAGTGTAATGGCAGGAAGAGTTCGAGCGTTACGTAATTAAACAAGATGGTCCACTCCCGCAATGCAGTTTTTTTTTCCGGCGGTAGAGCGTGCCACACCGGAAATCTTATTTTCTTTATTATGGCCAATAACAATGCGATTTTACATAATCTGGTAAATAGCACATATGTACTATTCTTTTTAATACTGCGTGTTCGTTATCTTCGTTACTTCAAAATTGGGAATATGGTACAAATTTAAAAAAAATTTGATTCGGTGACATCACAGGAGTCTGTAAAAATATTTCGTTGCTCCAGCTCTAATTCTATGTAGACGGACAGACAGACATGGCTATATTGAATCTGGTACTCATTAAAAGCATAGTTTTGATACAGTGACAAATCATTGGGGTTGAAAATTTAAAATTTAAAATATTTTTTCTAGATTTAATTTAGAAAAGCACTATGAGCAACCACATTCAAGCTCATACAATCAACTTATAAAGAAAGACTACCATGAGCTGTCGTTGGATTTAGGTCTATCATTTAGGCGTGACGCTTTTTGAATTTTGGAGTAGTCCAATAACAACAAAACCTCGCCGCGACTCGAGTCAATCACTACTGTCATGGACTTGTATTTTTGATTATTGTGCAATTTTTTTGCACCTTTCCATGTGCGTATGAATGGCATCGGAGAATTAATCTCGGAGCAATATATTACTGCACTCCGTCTATCCTCATTCTACTTAATCAAAAATATTTAAGGATTTTCAATAAAGTCCCGATGGTACTTCATAGGGGGGCCAGAGATCAATTTGTAAACAGTCTATTACACACACCTCTCTGTCCCTCCTATGAAATACCATCGTGACGGTTTAATGGATCGCTACACCGAAGGTGGATACACAGGACAATGAAGAGAGAGACAGAGAAAGAGCGAAGCAGGAGAGTCCATTTTTTCTTGATTACCCAACATAATCCGATCTGAAACAAATCCTTTTTAGAATTCTGGGTCATTCAATTCTCTCATATCTTCAAAATGTTGGAGCTGGCATGACAATTCAAAAACTAGACGATAAGCAAGATGGATAGGCTATTAATGTTGATAAAGAATATACATACATATTTATACGTATCTGTACAGGGTACCTAGTTTATATACATATGTATATATATTCATGCAATATTATGAGCCGATTTCAATCCTTTATACATATGTCGCTCACTGCACCAGGGACCACTGGACCCCTTCTCTTCGAGTAAATTTCCGGGTCAAATGCACATTAAAATATTATTGCCCTGAAAACTTTGGAAAATGTTAAGAGATTTTACATACATATCTACATATATATGTATGTATATATAGCAATAGGTAAAAAATCAATGCACGGTTGGTTTAATAAATACATTTAGAAATGTCAACATGTTAATGTAAATAGAGCAGTACCACTTTGCTTTTTTACAAGTCCACGCTTCTTTAAGCGATTCAAAAGAAGAGGAGGTAAACTCATTTAAATTATAATCTTATATTATATTTTCAAAGGGAACAGAGAAATTTTCTTTCACTGCAAGAGGCAATCAAAATTAGCTTGAATATTTTCTCAAATATTAGTGGTACTCTACCAAATATTTCTTGTTTAAAATTTTCTTTCTGAAACGGTACATCTATTTTTGGAATTAACAGGAACGGACCATGAGGTGTAGACGCCACAGAGAGACCCGTCAAAAAACCTTGTCTGCATAGGTTTTTTACAACAAAGAAAAGGCTACAATTGATTGATGACAGTTTTCTTTTCAAAACAAAGCTATAATAGTTAGCCCATTATTATTATTATAGGAAGGACAGGCAGACAAACAAAGCTTTATCAACTCGGCTATTGATGCTGATCAAGAATATATATACTATATACATACTTTATATATCCTACTGGGGTCGGAAACACTTCTTTCTGGGTGTAAACCACTTCAAAATCCACCACAAACTTAATATATCCCTAAACACTTCGAGTACCGGATATAATACAAGACGTCATTAGAAGGAAAGGGGATACAAAAAGGAGCCATGTCCATGTTTTTCCCATCCCTAATGACAAGTGCGAGCATAGTTGGGAGATGTCCCCTAGACGCATGAACTACCACATCAATCTGTCCCCTGCCGCGGCTAACAAAGTTCCTGCTGCTTCCTAAACAGCACCTACTGTTTAAGCAAAACAAAGGAAAATGTGGAGCGCAAAATAAAAACACGTCTCGTCACTGCGAAAGTGAAAGCCCGATTTTCGTTAGCGAAAAATGCATCTTTTCTTACTTTTAGGTTTAAACCATGTGCCATAAGCACAGTTTGCAATTGCACAGCTGAAACTAAATATTTGAATTTTCCTCGGTATATAATTAAGTTTTATTTAAAGAAGGGGACTCTCATGGCTATCTTACGGGAAAGAAATCCAAGCACCATATAGTAATCGGCCTTCGTTCTACTACCTATTTCGGGCTCCCAAAATAATTCCGTTAATGTCGACCGGGACAGATCCAACTACGGCTCTAGTATTATTTCTGTAACCAAGGCGCCGCACCAAAGCGGATTAAATTGGATAATCTTCTGGAGATTGTTCGGCCTTAAAAACTTACAAACAGACCTGCTGCAATTTTTAATGGAGTCCAAAGAGTAACCTGCCAAGTTTTGTAGAGTTGATAGCTCTATCCTGTCCCATTCTGCAACGATCACTTGTTTTTATTCCTTTAAGGTATCGTACTGCCTTGTACAGGCATAAGCTTGTGCTGCAAAGAAGACCCACAGATCCTGAATTGGATTTAAGTCCTCATTGCCGCCCACTTTATCAACGGTATATTGAGGGTGTCAAGGTAACCCATTGAGGCCCGGGAAACATGAATTGGCGCATTATCCTGCTGAAATGTTCATTGATCACCATGGAAATTCTTAGCAAATGAAAAAAGTTCACTATCTACCAATTCTATATATGCTTGAGCTTTCATCCGGTCGGATATAAAACATATTGGAGACTTTCCTTTAGTACTAAAAGGAGCCCATATCATAAGCGATCCATCACCATGGCTCGGCTTGTAGAAAGTTTCCCGTGGATGACGCGGGTCTCTCCAATATTTATGATGGACATCTGAATCGTCTAAATTTAATTTTTGTTCATCACTAAAAATTACATTTTCGTGGTCCCAGAACTTGTGTTTTTCAGGACATGCGCGCATCTTTATGACGTTTAGTTAAGCGGAGTTTGCCAACTTTCTTTTGATATGTGAGGTTAAAATTTTCGTTCAAAATTTGGGTCACACGTTGCCTAGGGATTGTTAATCCGAGTTCTGCCTTGATTTTGTTGCAGCTCACTAAGTCTTCAGTTACAAACTGCCGCAAGTGCCGTTTTGTACATTTTCTTATGGTTGATACTGGGCCAAGCCGACGATTTATGCGGTAACCGTCTAGATCTATTACAAATTTTTAAATAGTATTTCGATGTCGATTCATTAGCGAAGCTATTCGACCAGTTTTCATGCCGGCTAATTTCGGAAAATTCTATAGCATGTGGCATTTTTAACTAAATTTTTTTAAAATTAATTATTGGTTTTATGCAATAATAAGTGCTTACTTACTAAATAAATTCGCTTGTCAGTTTTACTGACACTGCGCCTCTCAAAACATGATTGCACATATGTATATCTGTTTCTTCGTAGAGCGCGACTTTGATCTCGTATATAAGCTAATGGTACCACAAATGGGGTTCAAAGAAGACGAACATTTGTAGTAACTGAGCACAACAATAAGAGATAAAAACTGCGTAGTCAAACCAAACAAGCAGCTATTACTTTTTAAGAAAAATTTAAAATAATATTTGCACATATAGACATTTTACTAAGGTATATTGGGAAAACTCGATACTTAGACCAAAATTACACACACATACACAACAAAATACTGTTAATCATAAGCCACAATCCATAAAATATTAAATTAATATTAACGTTTACCACAATTACAACTATAATAAAAATAACGTAGTCTCGGGAGTTTTTTCACATAGGTGCCAAATCCTAGCTGGTACACATTTATGTATTTCGAGTCCATCGATCTCAAGTCGCCTTAAAAGTACAAGAGGCGATCTTGTCTTTTTTTTAAACGTCGAGGCTATGGCAACGTCAATTCTTCTTACCACCTCATCTCGACCTTTTGGCAGCTGCTTTTTGGTTCACTACTTCTGCAAAAGTCGCAATAACAATAACAATAAATAAATCACAAATATGTAAATAAAGATATGCAGACTGTGCTTTTAACAATTTCTTTATTTCATATCAAATTTGGTACGAAAATTTTAATTATCCTTTCGTTGCCGTCGTTGAAGCTTGCGGTCCAAGTCGCGTATTTTAGGTTTCTTACTATTACCGTGGATTGAAGAAATGAATGCATTTTCTGAATCCAAACTTTCATTTGAATTGGCAATTTTTGTTTTAGAATCTAAATAAAAATCATCATGGGAGTTAGATAACTGTTTTCTGAAAATTGCGGCACTTTGAGTAGCTCGAGCTTTAGGGTGGGAAGGAGGTAACCACGAAACGGTTTGCGATGTAGAATTGAAAAAGTAAAATGATTTACAACCAGAATCATAAACCTTTTTCCAACTTGTCTCTATTGGATATTTGCGCAGTAACCTTTTGAAACGTCGAAGATATTTTTGACTTGGCTGGGTGTGTGTGCTCGTCCATCTATTAACGCAATAAAGTGAGCACTTATGCCAAACGTTGTATTTGTTGGGACACAGTTTATATCCATGATGTGATTCCGTTACACCAATTCGTTCTTTAATACGGTGTAACCAAAACTGTTCATCGGTTTTCCTGCGTTTGTTTTCCAAATTAGTGTCATCTCTGCATACGTAAGGACTATTTGTATCCTCATCATCATAGTTCTCTGCAATAATTTCTTCTATTGCTTCTGATATCGACGTTGATTCTGTAAAATATTGTTAGTTCACTTTATAATTTGTTTTAATTTATATATTTGTTGTTTGTTTTAAAATTTGGAGCAAAGGTTTTCCCTGAAACAGAACTAGTCGTAGCGTTTTATTTAGGCACATGCGCCTCGACACTAGGATACCCAGTACACTCAGTTTCTATAAACACACATAAATACATACATATGTACATACATATATGTAGCAAAGTGTAATGGCAGGAAGAGTTCGAGCGTTACGTAATTAAACAAGATGGTCCACTCCCGCAATGCAGTTTTTTTTTCCGGCGGTAGAGCGTGCCACACCGGAAATCTTATTTTCTTTATTATGGCCAATAACAATGCGATTTTACATAATCTGGTAAATAGCACATATGTACTATTCTTTTTAATACTGCGTGTTCGTTATCTTCGTTACTTCAAAATTGGGAATATGGTACAAATTTAAAACGAGGGGGAACGTTGTGAGTTGCTGCTGCGACCGCAACTCTACATTTATACCCGATACATAGTCAGAATGGCTACATTAAACGACAAAGAGTGCGTGCGAGAGAGACAGAAAATAAGTCAGAACGTGTCGACGGGCGCTGCGTAGCCACTGCAAATTGATTTGTTACTTTTGGCTATAATAATAAACCGATCTGATTCGGATTCGGCAAGATTCGGCAATCTGGTAGATATGGCCATTCTCTATGATTGTGCGTTTTTAATTTTCTCCTATCTTCAAAATTGTGGTTGCCACAGATTTTCGTTGTTTAAGGCTGCGGAAGGGGGTGGGTCGAAATTTTGAAACACACTTGTAGCAGTGAGCTATCAACAGTGAGTTCTGCAGTGAAAAATTACAAATAGTTTTGTAGCAGTGAGAGCTCGACAGTCAGGTCTAATAGTCTCTGAGATCTGTGGATGCTCCAGATTTTCGTCCTTTGCGGGGGCGGAAGGGGGTGTGGCGAAATTTTGAAACAAACTCGTCAATGTCCGATATTTCAGGAGTGTGGATACAAGATTTGGTTGCTCTAGCTCTTATAGTCTCTGAGATATAGGCGCTAATGTTTTGCGCTAAGCAAAGCCGGCTATGATACGTGTGTGTTAGAGAGAGACAGGGCGAGAAAAAATGAAATTGTTTTCTTCATTCTGGCTATAATAATGATACGATCCAATTCAGATTCTGCAGTCTAGAAGATATGGTCATTCTCTACGATTCTGCGTTTTTGGTTTTCTCGTATCTTAAAAATTGTGGATGCCACAGATTTTCGTTCTTTGTGGGGGCGGAAGTGGGCGGGGCGATGTTTTGAAATATACTTGTAACAGTGACATATCACAGAAGGCTGGATACAAAATGTCGTTGCTCTAGCTCTTATAGTCTTTGAGCACTAGGCGCTAATAGGGACGGACAGACGGACGGACGGACGGACGGACGGACGGACGGACGGACAGACAGACATGGCTCAATCGACTCGGCTATTGATGCTGATCAAGAATATATATACTTTATGGGGTCGGAAACGGTTCCTTCTGGACGTTACACACATCCATTTTCACCACAAATCTAATATACCCCAATACTCATTTTGAGTATCGGGTATAAAAAATTTGATTCGGTGACATCACAGGAGTCTGTAAAAATATTTCGTTGCTCCAGCTCTAATTCTATGTATGACTTCTAGGCTTCAATCTAGACGGACAGACAGACATGGCTATATTGAATCTGGTACTCATTAAAAGCATAGTTTTGATACAGTGACAAATCATTGGGGTTGAAAATTTAAAATTTAAAATATTTTTTCTAGATTTAATTTAGAAAAGCACTATGAGCAACCACATTCAAGCTCATACAATCAACTTATAAAGAAAGACTACCATGAGCTGTCGTTGGATTTAGGTCTATCATTTAGGCGTGACGCTTTTTGAATTTTGGAGTAGTCCAATAACAACAAAACCTCGCCGCGACTCGAGTCAATCACTACTGTCATGGACTTGTATTTTTGATTATTGTGCAATTTTTTTGCACCTTTCCATGTGCGTATGAATGGCATCGGAGAATTAATCTCGGAGCAATATATTACTGCACTCCGTCTATCCTCATTCTACTTAATCAAAAATATTTAAGGATTTTCAATAAAGTCCCGATGGTACTTCATAGGGGGGCCAGAGATCAATTTGTAAACAGTCTATTACACACACCTCTCTGTCCCTCCTATGAAATACCATCGTGACGGTTTAATGGATCGCTACACCGAAGGTGGATACACAGGACAATGAAGAGAGAGACAGAGAAAGAGCGAAGCAGGAGAGTCCATTTTTTCTTGATTACCCAACATAATCCGATCTGAAACAAATCCTTTTTAGAATTCTGGGTCATTCAATTCTCTCATATCTTCAAAATGTTGGAGCTGGCATGACAATTCAAAAAACTAGACGATAAGCAAGATGGATAGGCTATTAATGTTGATGAAGAATATACATACATATTTATACGTATCTGTACAGGGTACCTAGTTTATATACATATGTATATATATTCATGCAATATTATGAGCCGATTTCAATCCTTTATACATATGTCGCTCACTGCACCAGGGACCACTGGACCCCTTCTCTTCGAGTAAATTTCCGGGTCAAATGCACATTAAAATATTATTGCCCTGAAAACTTTGGAAAATGTTAAGAGATTTTACATACATATCTACATATATATGTATGTATATATAGCAATAGGTAAAAAATCAATGCACGGTTGGTTTAATAAATACATTTAGAAATGTCAACATGTTAATGTAAATAGAGCAGTACCACTTTGCTTTTTTACAAGTCCACGCTTCTTTAAGCGATTCAAAAGAAGAGGAGGTAAACTCATTTAAATTATAATCTTATATTATATTTTCAAAGGAAACAGAGAAATTTTCTTTCACTGCAAGAGGCAATCAAAATTAGCTTGAATATTTTCTCAAATATTAGTGGTACTCTACCAAATATTTCTTGTTTAAAATTTTCTTCTGAAACGGTACATCTATTTTTGGAATTAACAGGAACGGACCATGAGGTGTAGACGCCACAGAGAGACCCGTCAAAAAACCTTGTCTGCATAGGTTTTTTACAACAAAGAAAAGGCTACAATTGATTGATGACAGTTTTCTTTTCAAAACAAAGCTATAATAGTTAGCCCATTATTATTATTATAGGAAGGACAGGCAGACAAACAAAGCTTTATCAACTCGGCTATTGATGCTGATCAAGAATATATATACTATATACATACTTTATATATCCTACTGGGGTCGGAAACACTTCTTTCTGGGTGTAAACCACTTCAAAATCTACCACAAACTTAATATATCCTTAAACACTTCGAGTACCGGATATAATACAAGACGTCATTAGATTGGATAATCTTCTGGAGATTGTTCGGCCTTACAAACTTACAAACAGACCTGCTGCAATTTTTAATGGAGTCCAAAGAGTAACGCTTATTGTACATATATGGATTGTTTTTTTATAGTCATAATATAGCCAGTTTACTAATTTAAAATTGTGAAAATTTCACAATTCAGAACAAAATTTTGTAATTTTATGCTCATCAGCTGTTTTTTGACGGATGGTAGTGCCAGTGTGAATCGGCGTTTCACATCTGTCAAAAAATCACACCGTTCCCCCGGGATGTGCTCAGTGGACAGAGCCTATTAGTTAGATTGGTGCTGCATATGAAGTGTCAAGGTAAGGCGGTTAAGGATCAAGGTGACCAACAGCAGCAGAGGATGCTGCACATGAAGGGTCAGATATACGATCATGCAAATATAAAAAAGGATCAAGGTGAAGTAAAAAAAAAAGATTGCCAGCTATTCCAGAGATAGAAGGGAAATGGGCCAACGCTCAGAAGACATTCCAGGAAAACTCTGAAGCAGCTCAAGCGTTTAGATGAGGAGATCAAACAAGAAATCACACGTCTAGATGAGGAGATTAATGAGATAGAAAATCGTATGAAGGAGGGAAGTCGGCATGTCGAAAACGTCGCAAAGATTGAATCCGTCAATAGAAATTGTTATCCGAGTTAGGATGGCACAACAAAAATTTGTGTTGTTATGAAGCTGACCAGGCGGGTGCTTTGGTGCTCTCCTTAAAGGTTCTTGCTGCTGAGGTGCTAAAATCGATTCCCGACTCCGAAAAATTGAATTACGAGGCTGTTCAACGTGTCATATAGCATTGAATTGGAGGTGGTCACATGCACGAAGCTTCAAGGGTTAGCGACAGACATAAAACGACTCCCACACTTGGCCTACAATGATGCGCCTGGAGAGACATACGATCAGGCAATGGTTTTGATGATAAGAAGAATGTTTGAAGAATTAGTCAGTCAAAAGCTGATATGTGAAGCATGGTTCTTAATATCGTTGAAAGTTCAATTTTTACAAGGTGAGGTGAATACTGATGATCGCTTGACAAGAAACCAGGGACATAGAGTGTTCGAAGGCACGTGCTTCATCTGCAATACAACAGGACATATGGCGAGACAATGTAGCGATCGACAAAGGCTAATGGTTAATGGATGGCAGTGATACAAGGAGCTTAGTTAAAGTTAGTTAGTTAAAATGACTACGAACAGCTAACATTCCGGACGTTCCGTCGTTCCGCTTTCTAGTAATAAGTATTTGTAAAAGTAACTCTCCGTCTCATAATATATGAGTAGTATTTACATATATTTTTTTCATCAAATTGTTATCGAGAATTGTAGGTAAATCAATTGCTTTGTTTTCCAATTCGTAACATTAAACTCGAACCATTGCAGAAGTATTCTTGGTCGTTCTGTTCAGTTCCCAGTGTCAATAAAGAAGTGATCAAGATCGGGTGTCCACTGTAGTTGTAAAGTTTGTTGCAATATCAATTTGCACGACCAGAGGAAGGTAAAAAGAAGTCGTAACGTGGGTCACGACACTGCGATTTCTGGTGCTGTGTCATTTAATACAATTCGATTAGGTAATGAAAACGTAAAAATTGGTACTGCAATTTTTGCAACATTCTAATTTTTTCCATTTTCAAATCGGACATATTATTTTCACAGAAATAAAAAGTAAACGGCATTTCATCAAACAAAATCCGAAATGGACAAGAATACACATACATGATTTATACGTATACCCTACTCACACTGGCCGTCATTCATTTCTTGGTTGGTCCTTATTAGCTTATTCCTACAGGCGACCCTCCATTTCTGGGATTTCTCAGTTATAGGCTCTACACACTGAGCACATCCTGAGGAAATGGTGGGATTTATCGACGGTGAAACCCCGATTGACACTAGTGCTACCACCATTAGTATAGATATACAAATGTAAAATAAACGTTACTCTTTGCACTCCATTAAAAATTGCAGCAACTATATTTGGAAGTTGGTTTGGCATTGGATGCTCGCAATTTTGTTGCAGAAAGAACACTAGAGCTGCATGTGGATCTGTCCTGGTAGACATTAACGGAATGATTTCGAGATCCCCCAAAAACTCGTAGTATTATCTTGCCAACTGTTTATAGCGAGATTTTTCACCTACGCAGTCCACTCCAACATGCGTGTGTTTTTTGTTTATTTAATTGCAGCTAAACACTAATCTTAAAAATAAAAATAATACATACAAAAATATGTTTCTGCTCTCTCCATTTTGTATTGTAATGTATTGTGATGGACCTATTTCAGGCTGAGATAAGCTCAGTCATGTCCAGGGGTCAATCCACAAGAAATTCGTAGAAATGGATGGAACTTTAAGGGAGACGTCGGGGTTGGCGCGGTTGATATTATGTAGATAATTTGATACTTTATTATCACTTTTAGCACTTTCTTAAGTTCTTAGGTTGGCCCAACGTCTGTGCTTGGGGCCGGGTTTCTTCGTAAGCTCTGGTTATAGCTCTGTACAACGTCTGTACTCTGGGCCGGGTTTCCACGTAAGTTCCCCTCTGGTTCTGGCTGGCGTCTATTTATACGCCTGCCGTTGCTGCGGGTGCTTCCGCGTAGGGCTCGCTTTTCGCCGATTCGGCGATCGTGGGTTGACCTGGTTTACTTCTCGCGCTTTGGCGACTTGGCGGATTTGCCGTTGGCGTTTGTCGTAAGCTTCCGTGGTGTCATCTTTTCGTGGTTGATGAACCCGGAAGACTGCACCTGGTCAGTCGCTTGGTCCGGAGGGGGGGAAGTCCGCATGACCTGGTGTGTCTGGTCAGCGTTTGTGGAGTCGGCGCGTGTCGAGTAGCTATGTGTAGAGAGGGTGTTCGTATGGCGAATAATATATGTATTATTCTCCGTTGGGAGAGGCGTTGTAGCGAACCCTTTTAGGTTCGTTACAGTATTTGTTCGGGCCAGCCGCCGAAGAATACCCGTAATATTAAGCATTATTATTGTATGAGCAGAGAGCCGCCTATGTTGTAAAACGTTGACTTTCTGCAGAGCTGCTGCGCTCTCCCGCTAAAGGGGCTCTCTGCCGCCACCACTTCGGCAATTACTTTGATCTGCTGCCGCCACTTTGGCAATCATTTTGATCTAACGCCGTCGTCTATTTTTAGTTCTATGCTAACCCCTCTGAGCATTGGTTGCATATCGATCTCGCATAAATTTTATCTGGCCATAGCAAGCAATCGGCTTCCGCTAAGCCACCAAGATTAAATACGAATTATAAAGTTTAACCCAAACTCTCTTTTCATTTTGAAACAAATAGGTGCCAAAAAGGCTTGGCATCTCAAACATTGGTGACCCCCCGACGTGATATAAAACCATTGCTTAATCGCGTTCCTTTAACACTTATTAATTATACAATATTTTGTTGTTGGGTAGTTTAACTACCAACAAATACATTTGGGTGCACGTTGAAAAACAGTTTAAAGTGCAAATTCAGTGAGAGTGCGGCTGGAATATTTATATACAAATTCCGGTAATTTAAGCGTCGAATCTCTCATTCTCTGCGCAGCTGCAGCCGCGGTTCTTGACTTTTCGTGTCTTGCATTCTCGCTCTCGCGTCTATACATCGTCGCTTAAGCGGTATTTCATTTTCCGTTGTTGTGTCGAATTGCACAACGGTTAACATGGACAACGATCCGAATACAGGCGCGGGCGGAAATATTGTGGTGGCTGATTCCAGACTGAGTCTGTATAAGCGTAAAAGTCAGTCATTATATGATCGATTGCACAGGCTTGGCGAATCCTTCGCGGGAATAAAATCGATAAGTTGACCGCCGCGGAAGTCGAGGTGCGCCTTGATATGTTGGCAGAAATTCGAGAGGAATTCAATAAGGCCCATAATGAATTGGAGGCTCTCGATCAAAACGAGATTGGGAGTGAGCTGCGCGAAATCTTCGATACTCTTTTCATATCGTTGAAAGCTGAGTTGCTGGCTGCTGTTGAAGTAAGCCAGTCACACGCCGCTGCCCATTCTACGACTCTGCCAAACCATTCCGGACATAGTACCATCATCATGGCTCACAAGCAGCGACTTCCTGGAGCTTAAGGTGCCTAAGTTTTCTGGTGGATACGTCGAGTTTTCGGATTTTATGGCAATGTTCAAATCGGTGATTGAAGCGGATGCGGATCTCAGTGACATCGAGAAATTCCAGCACCTTCGCTCTTGCCTCGCTGATGCGGCTTTGATTCGGTTCGATCGTTGGAGCTCTCCAGTGCCAATTATCGTGCGGCTCTGGATATACTTAATAAACGCTTTAATAACAAAAGACTTGTTTTCCAGGCACACATCAAGAAGATTCTTGGGCTAAAGAGGGTAGACTCGCCTTCTGCTAAAAGGCTTCGGGAGTTTTCGGATGCAGTCAATTTACACATGCGAGCGTTGCAGACATTGGGAACTGCTGAGGAGATTTCAGGATTCATGGTCATCAACATGCTGCTGCAGAAGTTGGATTCGAAGACGCAAACCAAATGGGAGGAGCACGCATCGTCGGATGCTATACCTACCGAGGAGGAATTCTTCGAATTTTGCAGCAACGCTGCCAGAAAATGGAGCGATTGGAATATGCTACAGCGACACACTCTAGTAGCGATCAGGTGGGAAAAACCATTCCTATACGCAGGTTAAGAAAACGTTTGTAGCTTCCAACTCTTCCGCCGACCCGTCTGTATGCGTCTTTTGCCACTCAGCGGGCCATGGAATATACTCGTGCAAGATATTCGGAAATCTCTCACCGTTGCTGCGCCACAAAGAAGTGAAGAAGCTTTCCCTATGCTTCAATTGCCTAAAACCGGGGCACCGGACCCGCGCATGCAATAGTGGAAAATGTCGAGTATGCGGCGGTAGGCATCATAGTTTGTTGCACTTCGATAGTATACAGCCCACCACACAAAGCTGCCCAGGTATTACTCCTCCCGATCTGGCCGTTCAACCGGACACTCTTTCCGTTGCTCAAAATTCTGCTAGCAGCTCGCCTCTACCTTCGTCTACCTTTCTTGCTGCCCAAGGTCTTCACTCTGATGTCGTGCTTCTGGCTACAGCGGTGGTTCTCGTGAAGAATCGGTCTGGCGTTTTAGTTCCTTGTCGTGCCATCTTAGATTCAGGATCGCAGCTGCATCTCGTCACATCCAGGTTCGCCCAGCAGCTACAGCTTAAGAGAACTCAATCGTCTGCACTTGTGTCTGGGCTGGGCGATACCAGCGTTTCTACTGAGGGATCCACCATAAGCATTTGTATGCATTCTCGCACCTCTGCTTACACAACTACGCTTACTGCTCTCATCGCCCCCACGATTACCGATTCTCAACCAAGTATGACAGTAAATGTATCCGATTGGAGTATTCCATCTAACATTCAGCTCGCTGATCCTGCATTTTTCAATCCTCAACGGGTTGATCTCCTCATTGGTGCGAGCATTTTTTATGATCTCCTCTGCGTAGGGCAAATCAAACTCGCCGATGGCCTGCCTCTTCTGCAGAAGACCCGGCTTGGGTGGATCGTATCTGGCGGTGGACAGAAGGTATCAAGCTCGGCGCTTTTGGCCACGCACAATTGTCCAGATTCGAAAGCTGAGATGGAAGCAAACTTGGATAAAACTCTTCGTATGTTTTGGGAAGTCGAGAATTGTGTGGAGGCTGGGTTGAATACCAAAGAAGAAGACGATTGTGAAGCACATTTCGTAAGCCACCTTTCACGGTTGCCATCCGGGGAGTATGCAGTTCGTCTGCCACTAAATAACAATACTGATCGTTTAGGAGAATCTTATGCTCAGGCTTATCGACGGTTCATCAGTCTGAGCGAAAACTGGAGCGTAATCCTACACTCAAGGAGCGGTATTCCGCCTTTATGAGGGGAGTACATTGATTTGCATCATATGCACCAAGTCAACCCTGATTCCCGTAGCCTCTGCAAATATTTCTTGCCTCATCACTGTGTCCTAAAGGAGGACAGTACGACGACAAAACTCCGTGTCGTTTTCGATGGATCCGCAGCTACATAAACTGGATATTCTCTAAATGATGTGATGATGACAGGCCCTGTTATTCAGCCTGCATTGTTTAACATATTGATTCGCTTTCGAACATATCCAGTCGCTCTCACGGGGACATTTGTAAAATGTACCGCTGCGTACGAGTGTCTCCACCCGACAATTTGTATCAGTGCATCCCATGGCGAGATTCCATCGAGTCCGAGGTTCAAGTCTACACATTAGAAACCGTCACATACGGGACGAGGGCTGCATCATTTTTAGCGGTCCGCGCAATGCACCAGCCTGCCATCGACGAGGGTGAGTCCTACCCTCTTGGCTCAGCTGCTCTGCGGCAGGAGTTTTACGTGGATGACCTTATTTCGGGCGGTAATTCGGTCGCACAGGTCATGGACAAGATGCACCAAACATCAGCTTTACTGTCCCGTGGTAATTTTAGACTTAGGAAATGGTGCTCCAGTCACCAGGAAGTACTTGAGGGAACCCCTAAAGATGACATAGAGAAGTTCCTAAAGTTTAATGATGGAAGCGACATAGCCAAAACTCTCGGCTTAGCGTGGGACCCTGTTTCGGATCAGCTGCTTTTTGCCTTGTCCGCACTGGACACAAACTCAAAGCCATCAAAGCGGTCGGTTTTATCTACGATTGCGCGGTTCTACGACCCTCTTGGATTGATAAATCCAGTCATTGTCAGGTGCAAAATCTTCCATCAGCAGCTTTGGAGAGAAAATTTGGATTGGGATGAAAGCCTACCCTCAGCGTTGCATTCAACTTGGATGGACTTGAGAAATAGTTTGGCAAGCATTTCTCGGATCTCATTTCCTCGCTTGGTTCTTCGTTCTAGTGTGGCTACAGAACTTCACGGATTCAGTGATGCCAGCTTAGAAGCATATGGCGCTTGCGTGTATGTCGTGTCCAGGGAAGCCCAGTCTTCGAGCCACGTTTTGTGCTCAAAGTCGCGAGTGGCGCCGCTAAAGACTATATCGATTCCTAATCTGGAATTAAGTGGAGCCCATTTGCTTGCGAAAATCATGCAGAATGTAAAGGACATGGGAATCTTTACAGGTCGGTTCTATTGCTGGTCGGATTCGTCAACAGCATTATCTTGGATTAGGGACGAGCCAGCGAAATTTCAAGTTTTCGTGGCAAATCGAGTGGCATCAATTCAGGAGTTGACGGCAGCCATGGAATGGCGCTATGTTCCCACATCTTTAAATCCTGCTGATATTCTCTCGAGAGGCTCGCTTCCCAGCCATCTTATCCAGTCAGAGCTATGGTTTCACGGCCCATCCTTTTTGCTAGGCTCCAAGGATAAGTGGCCTGTATCTCCTGCTAACAACATAGAAACTTTGGAGCTTCGCAAGAGAGTATTGCTAATCACGTCTTCACATGCCGATCTCACGTCCGGATGCAAATTTGCGAATTCATTCTTTCGCATGCAGCGCACATTCGCCTACATGCATAAATTTATACATCGTCTTAGGCATCCAGGACTCACCGTTTCTGATATTCGGCAAGGAACGCATCTTCTAATTCGACACATTCAGCTGGCAAATTTGTGGATGGACATAAAGGAGATTCGGCGCAATGGTCAAGTCATGAAATCCAGTTCTATTAGTCGTCTTGGCAACTCATCGCTAGGATTTGACGCTCAGCACCCGCTCATTCTGCCAAAGGGACATTCCATTACCTTTGCGCTGGTAAGATATTATCACGAAAAAAACCTCCATGCCGGACCTCGCGCCTTGCTATCCAAAATTCGGCTGGAATATTGGCCCATTGGAGGTATTAAAGCAGTGTCAAGGGTCGTCAGCAAGTGTGTGAGATGCTTCAGGACTAGGCCGCGCATGGTTGAACACACCATGGGAGACCTACCTAAGGAACGTTTGGAAGGATCTCGAGCTTTTGAAGTCACTGGAGTAGATTACTGTGGACCTTTTTTCTACCGATCAGAAATCCGCACGAGGCCTCCGATCAAGTGCTATATTAGCGTATTCATCTGCTTCACTTTTTATACCCGATACTCAAAATGAGTATTGGGGTATATTAGATTTGTGGTAAAAGTGGATGTGTGTAACGTCCAGAAGGAAGCGTTTCCGACCCCATAAAGTATATATATTCTTGATCAGCATCAATAGCCGAGTCGATTGAGCCATGTCTGTCTGTCCGTCCGTCCGTCCGTCCGCCCGTCTGTCCGTCTGTCCGTCTGTCCGTCCCTATTAGCGCCTAGTGCTCAAAGACTATAAGAGCTAGAGCAACGACATTTTGTATCCAGACTTCTGTAATATGTCACTGTTACAAGTGTATTTCAAAACTTCGCCCCGCCCACTTCCGCCCCCACAAAGGACGAAAATCTGTGGCATCCACAATTTTAAAGATAAAAAAAAAATCAAAAGCGAAGAATCGTAGAGAATGAGTTTATCTTCTAGACTGCAGAATCTAAATCAGATCGTGTCATTATTATAGCCAGAATGAAGAAAACAATTTCATTTTTTCTCGCCCTGTCTCTCTCTAACACACACGTATCATAGCCGGCTTTGCCTATTGCTAAATATGAGTTCCTAGATCTCAGAGACTATAAAAGCTAGAGCAACCAAATTTGGTATCCACACTCCTGTGATATCGGACCTTGACGAGTTGTTATTAAAATTTCGCCTCACCCCCATCCGCCCCCGCAAAGGACGAAAATCTGGAGCATCCACAGATCTCAGAGACTATTAGACCTGACTGTCGAGCTCTCACTGCTAAAAAACTATTTGTAATTTTTCACTGCAGAACTCAATGTTAGAAGTGTATTTCTTTTTGCACAGAGAGCTCACTGCTACAAGTGTGTTTCAAAATTTCGCCCCACCCCCTTCCGCAGCCATAAACAACGAAAATCTGTGGCACACACAATTTTGAAGATAGGAGAAAATTAAAAACGCACAATCATAGAGAATGGCCATATCTACCAGATTGCCGAATCTTGCCGAATCCGAATCAGATCGGATTATTATTATAGCCAAAAGTAACAAATCAATTTGCAGTGGCTATGCAGCGACCCGTCGACACGTTCTGACTGATTGTTGTTTAACTAAGCCGTACTGACTATGTATCGGGTATAAATGTAGAGTTGCGGTCGCAGCAGCAACTCACAACGTTCCCACTCGATTAATAGTGAAGTGATTGTTTCTGAATTAAACGATGCTTCATTATCACAATAAATCGTTTTTGTATTTGGGAAGCTGTTAATTATCTGTAAAATAGGGATTGTAATATCGGCTATTGCTCGCGATTGTAATGGCTGAACAATGGCGAATTTCTAGCATATATCGATGCATGTTATATGTAACATTTATCCGGCATATGACGGAATTGGAGTCTCTCCGAGCTCTTGTTTCTTTGGATGCCGGTCATATTTGGCCGTAGCTCACACTTTGCAATTCAGAACAGCATCGTTAGCCAACTTGGACATTTTGGGAAAATAGTAATCCCGGAGGATTTGCTTTAGATTTTCTTGTACTGCTCTATGTGCACGATTATGTTCGGTATTGATTATTTCTACCTGTTCGTCTTTTTTGGTAATGTCCGATACTATATTTTTGCAGTGCCAGAACTTAGTTGTTGGGAACAATGATACCAGTTCGTGTTGAAAAGCGGCCAAAGTTGGAGGGTCACAGTGGAAGGCGTTTACAACCTAAGGGTTCACTGCGAGTTTTAATGTCTCTATAAGATTGCTTTTATCTGTGAATTGAATTAAGTGGCGGGTTTTACTGCCAAATAAGATAAGTCTTCGATTCAACTTATAACGTGCTTCTTCTAGAGTCACCTGATTCTTAAAAGAATTTAATGGCTTGTCCGTTGTTTCGCTTGTGTATGTCAAGGAGATCTCACTGTGAACGGTGGCTACGTCCGATATTGGCTCGTCTTGCAAAGCGTATAGCTCCTGTCTGGATAGTGCGTCTGCCACAAAATTTTCTTTCCCTGCCTTATAATTTTTTTATACTCCTCAATGAAAGATTTCCATCTTTTGATTTTCGCGTTGGTACTCTTCTCGGATACCGCAAATGTGAGAGGTTGGTGGTCTGAAAATGTGTAACTCCCTAGTACCATACAGATAATTTTGCAAAATGCCGAGGGCCCATACAATGGCCAATAGTTCTCTTTCGGTGGCAGCATAGTGAGATTCGCAGTTCTTTAACGTTCGGGAAATCATTGTAATTGGTCTTTTCCCTTGCGACAATACTGCTGCAATACCACTCGCAGAATCGTCAGTGGTTAAGTCGAAGTGTTTTTTAAAATCTGGGTACATAAGCATAACATCTTCTGATGATAATATGTTTCTCAGTCGGTTGAAAGCGTCGCGTTGAGGTTCGTCAAATTTTATAGCTACTTTTCTGGACATATGTTTACTCACAGTGCAACGTTTTTAATAAATACCCTATAGTAGCTAGCCAAGCCAAGAAAAGACCTTAGAGCATATATGTAAGTATTTTGGTTCAACGTATTCCTGGATCGCTTTGACTTTTTCTGGGACGGTTCTTGTTCCTTTGCTAGTAACGATATTCGACACTTTCTTTGAAGAACTTTGTCTTCTCTTTTGAAACTCTCATGTTAGCGTCACAAAGTCCCTGAAGTATCATGTCGATGTAGCGGACAAGATCGGCAGCGTTTTCGGAAAATACTATTACTTCGTCAACATAGACGTAACATATTTTGCCAACCTTCTCTCGCAGAACGTCGTCAATTGTTCTGTGAAAAATGCTTCCCGCATTTTTGAAACCAAAAGGCAATCGACAGAACTCATATTTTCCCCCGTTTACTGAAAATTACGTTTTTTCCCGATTACTCTCAGCTAGATATATCTGGTGGTAACCGGATTTAATATCCAATGTGGTGAAAAACTTTGCTTTCCCAAGATTCGCTAGAATCATTTGGATATTTGGAATAGGGTAACGGTCGGCAATTGTCTGTTCATTTAGTTTCCTAAAGTCAATGACGAGACGCTTATTCTTATTGCCATTAGAATCTATGCCTTTCTTATCAACAACCCAAGCTGGGCAGTTGTAGGCAGATTTTGATGGTCTTATAGGCTAATCACACTGACGACCATCCACCATCCATTTCGGGGATGGTCCGTAAGGTTTTGCCGTTCCGAAATTCCTAGTTAGTCCATCATCCATTTTTAATGTTCCTAAGCCGCACGTTTCTATGCGATAGTTAGCCGATGGTTTTCAAATGCAACCCTAATAAGCAATGAATGGCAATAAAAAATAGTTCGCGCCTAGAATATTTCAAGTCTTATAGGCTCTGCACACTGAGCACATCCCGGGGGAACGGTGGGATTTTTTGACAGATGTGAAACTCCGATTCACACTGGCACCATCCACCATCCACCATCTACCATCCGTCAAAAAGCAGCTGATGAGCATAAAATTACAAAGTTTTGATCTGAATTGTGAAATTTTCACAATTTTAAATTAGTAAATTGGCTTTATTATTGACTATGATAAAACAGTCCATATATGTACAATAAGCATTACTCTTTGGACTCCCTTAAAAATTGCAGCAGCTCTGTTTGGAAGTTGGTTTGGCCTTGGCTGCTCGAAATTTGCTGGAGTATCTCTCGCTTTGTTTCCTGGTGCTCATCCTGTAATTTCTGCTGCTCCTTCTGGACTTCAAGCATTTTCCGAGCAATCTCCTCCAGATTTTCCAGCTTAATCCGCTTTGGTTCGGCGCCTTGGTAGCAGAAATAATATTAGAGCCGTAGTTGGATCTGTCCCGGTCGACATTAACGAAATTATTTCGGGACCCCGCAAGTCCGCAGTACTATCATGCCAAATGTTTATAGCGAGATTTTCAATATATGCAGTCCAATTCGACATGCGTGTATTGTTTGTTTATTTAATGGCTGCAAAATACTTATCATAAAAAAGAAAGCAAATACATACATATGTATATATGTTTACTTATTAACACCAATTTCAGGTCTCTCCATTTTGTATTGTGCCTGTTGTATATTTTTCTTTTTTTAGTTTTCAACCATTTAAAATTCGAATTAAGATTTGAAATATGTCTAGGCGCGAACTATTTTTTATTGCCATTCATTGCTTTTTAGGGTTGCATTTGAAAACCATCGGCTAACTATCACATAGAAACGTGCGGCTTAGGAACATCCAAAATGGATGGTGGACTAACTGGGAAATTTTCGGAACGGCAAAACCTTACGGACCTTCCCCGAAATGGATGGTGGATGGTCGTCAGTGTGAATAGCCTATTAGTTCGAATTTTAAATCGATGAAGACTAAAAAAAAGAAAAAAAATACAACAGACACAATACAAAATGGAGAGACCTGAAATTGGTTTTAATAAGTAAACATATGTACATATGTATGTATTTGCTTTCGTTTTTTATGATTAGTATTTTGTAACCATTAAATAAACAAACAATACACGCAAGTCGATATGGCTATATATATCGCTATAAACATTTTCCATGATAGGACTGCGGATTTGCTGAGGTCCAGAAATAATTCCGTTAATGTCGACCGGGCCAGCTCCAACTAAGGCTCTAGTATTATTTCTGTAACCAAGGCGCCGCACCAAAGCGGATTAAATTGGATAATCTTCTGGAGATTGTTCGGAAAATGCTTGGAGTCCAGAAGGAGCAGCAGAAATTACATGAGCACCAGGAAACAAAGCGAAAGATACTCTAGCAAATTGCGAGCAGCCAAAGCCAAACCAACTTCCACACAGAGCTGCTGCAATTTTTAAGGGAGTCCAAAGAGTAACATTTATTGTACATATATGGATTGTTTTGTTATAGTCAATAATATAGCCAATTTACTAATTTAAAATTGTAAAAATTTCACAATTCAGAACAAAAACTTTCTAATTTTATGCTCATCAGCTGCTTTTTGATAGATGGTAGATGGTGGATGGTGCCAGTGTGAATCGGAGTTTCACATCTGTCAAGAAATCCCACCGTTCCCCCGGGATGTGCTTAGTGTGCAGAGCATATTATGATGCCATCTTTTAACAATTGTGTGATTTCGTTGTTCTCGAAATGTACCACACCCATAGGATATGGATACAGCTTTGAGTATACCGGCTCTTTGTCTTCGGTACGAATTGTGGCGACAACTGAAGTGTTAAAAGGCAGTGCCTCGTTAGAGGTCTAGAATGCATTAAGATTCTTCAGTATCATATTTTTGAATTCAACTTTTACGGAATACGGGACTACGATATCGTTGACACATGTAAAATTTACGTTATCGCAGGGATGGTGTTTTAATGCCTCCGAAGTGTTACCGTAGACTATGTTGTTACCGATCAAATCTATAGTTACCCCCGCCTGCCTAAGCAGATCAAAGGTGTCAATGGTATCTAAATGAAAAATGTGGCAACTTTCCCAAAAATTACCATTGAACATTTTTGTTGAATTTCACTGAAGCCATGAATGGAGCTCACAGTGAATGGGGTGGCGGCAGTTGTTACGTTCTTTATCTCCTTTACGGGTTTAACGTAGTTTTTTGCCGCACCGGTGTCGATAAGAATCTGTAGTATTCTGCCAGCCAACTGTCGCTCGACAAACGGTAATTGGGAGCATTCCCTTGGTGAACTACTTTCCTCGCCAATTTTAGCGCACTCCGCCTCGGCTAAGACTGTTACGCAGTCGTGTTCCTCTTGTCTAATGGCTTGTTCGGAAATATTATTAATTTTTTGGCGTCTGTAGCCTAACGCGCGCTCTGATGTGTTGGCTCCTGCCTTGTCTAGCCTGTGTGCGACTACCATGCCTTTTATTTTCAGTGTTTCTTTCTTTCAATGCTATTTTCAGCCTCCCGAGCGGCTGCTAAAGCAGATGCTAAATCTATAGGCTTTGCTGGTATGACTATGGCTTTCTGGGGTCTCTTGAGGCCTGCAATAAAAGCGTGTAGTGCATCATCCCTGATGGCCGTCAGCCATCGGGTGCTACAGGGGGACAAACGGATGACGGGTCGGCTCGCACAACTGTGAACTCGGAACTGAGGCGCAGCCGCTCCGGTTAGTAATACCCGGTGCGGTCTGCGTCTCACACCCCCTAGGACACAGAGGGTTGCGAGCGAACCGTCACCCGCCGTAACTGTGCACACCGGTGGAAGTGCGACTATACTCTCCCCGTGAGGGCGGCTGGAAACAGGTCCTAGCACGGTCATGTCTCTGCTAGGATGCTGGCGAATGGTAGTCGGGCGGAGAGAAGAAAACTCTCAGTGAAATTACCCCAATCCAAGGTGACACTGTTATATGCCGAGGGATGCATGGCCGGGGGGGTGCCCGGTCGCTAATATGCGGACTCTGGATACCTGCCGACCTCCAGTTTAAATCAGGCTTCCCGGGGCAAGCGGGCTATGCCTCGGGTGACCATCCCCTTCCCGCCTACTCGTGGGAACTACTATGTCAAATACTCAAAATATCAAAACCAACAAAACCGCAAAGGAGCTCGGTACTCCTCTTAAAGTACCGGAGGGACAAGCCAATCCCTCTGCACCAGCGCCTGGGAAACCGGGTCCAAAGAAGACGGGGAAGGAGACTGAGTCGGTCCACCGTCTTCAGGCAGCAGCCGCAGCGAGGGGGGGCCCGAAAAGCCAATCGGGTCCTTCCAAGTCGGGTGGCTCCAAGGGCGAAGCGGATACCGGGGTGGCTGCCAAGCAGAGCGTAATCGCGGCTGGTAAGCGCACCGGGACCGAAGAACCCATGGGAGCCCCGGCGGGCAGCGTCTCTGCACCATGGGGAGGAAAGCCAGGACAGGAGACGAGCGGCTTTCATCCTGTCCAACGAAGACCCGAACTTCAGGGCGTCAGCCGAAAGAAAGGAGCAGAGGCTGTGGGCCTCCTCAATCCTTTCGCTGTTCCAGCCAGCCAAAGCCGGAAAGGGCGCAGCCAAGGCCCCCAACAAGCGGCAACGCTCAGCGGAGGACCCCGCTAATCAGCCAGGCCAAGCCCAGCAAGCCAAGCGGGTGATGACCCACCTCACGAACCGGTCGTTCGCTGAGGTGGCGAGGGGCAAGACCCTGATCGGTGTCCTGGACAGGGGCGCCGAGGACGGCCATGTCCCTCGCGATAAGTGGCACCTGGTGGAGAACGAGCTCCAGGACCGGTTCCTACTGGAACTGGAGGAGAACGGCGGACCACCGCCAAAGTGTGAGGACGCAGGGTGGCATCAAGGCAAGGTGAAAGCCATCGCCTGCCAAGACGCTCGCTCTGCGGCCCTCTACATGAAGGCGGTGGCGGCCCTCAAAGAGGTCTATCCAGGGGCGAAACTGGAGGCCGTGAAGTGGGAAGATGTCCCCAGCCGCCTGAGAGCCAGAGCGTGGGTCTCGGCTAAGCCTGCAGAGCCTGAGAAGATCCTCAGGTTACTGCAGGTCTGCAACCCCCACCTTCCTACAGCCGATTGGAAGGTGGCAAAGGTGGAGGATATGCAAGGGCAGAGGCGCCAGATTATCCTCGTCCTAAATGAGGAATCCATTGATCTCCTCGCAAAGTCGGACGGTGTAGTGGATTATGGCTACAAGAAGGTCACCATATACACTTACAAGTCCGATCGCAAGGGCAGGCAAGCGGAGGTCGAGCCAGACCCGGAGCTGCCGGAGATCCCGAAAGAGGGGGCCTCGTGCGAGGAGGACAACCCGGCGTCGGATGCGGCGTCCATGATGTCGGACGACATCTTGGACGATTACGCGTTCGACGAGAGCGACCTGGCCAGAGGTCTCAGCCACATCGTTGTCGGGGAGGAGCCAGAGTCCCCTGACAGCGACCTAGAAGCAACAATGGTGGAGGCGAGCCTCAGGAATGTCGTTGACGCTCCTGCAGATAAACCTCCACCATTGTAAGGCAGCATGCGCTGCTCTACTGCTCCACCTGGCCAAGGGTGGAGCCGACATAGTCCTCATTCAGGAGCCCTGGATCCTCGGAAACAGGGTCTCCGGTCTGAGGACTTCTGACTACAAGCTATACGTAGCTGAAACCGCAGGTAAAGTTCGTACCTGCATTCTTGCAAAAAAGAGAGTTGCACTTATTTTTGCTCCCAAATTTCAGCAATGAAGACCACACCGCAGTGAGCCTCGAAGGCCAGGAGCGCTCACTGAGGATCTGCTCCGCATACATGGGGCATGACCAGCCAGACCCCCCACACGCGCCTCTCCGGGCTCTAATCGCAGACTGCTCGGCCAAGGACATCGGCCTAATTGTGGGGTGCGATGCCAATGCACATCACTGTCAGTGGGGAAGCACTGACACAAACGAAAGGGGTGAGTACCTTTTCAGTTACTTACTGACCACTCAGATGGTCTTATTAAACCGGGGTAGTGATCCCACCTTTATTATTAAAACCGCAAGGAGGTCCTGGACCTCACGCTTGCCTCTCATGAGATACAGCGTAACATTGTATCCTGGAGGGTCCTGGAAGAGCACTCCTTCTCGGACCACAGGTACGTGGAAACTGTTTTCTCCTTCTCAGTACCGAAGCCAGTTCGATTCCGGAACATTAGGCGGACAAACTGGACTCGGTACTCTGATTACCTCTGTCGTGTTCTCCCTGAGCCCCCATCTGAGGAGGAGTTCTCCACGGAGGCCACGACTCGTCTTCTTAAGATCTTTACCGACGCCTGCAACAAGGCGCTCGACAAAGCATGCCCCTCTGGCAAGAACAGAGGCCGGAAGAAACCTGAATGGTGGAATCCGAAACTGGGTGAACTCCGGAAAGCCTCCCGGAGACTCTTCAATAAAGCTAAGGCTGGAAACGTTGAGCAAAACTGGGCCGAATATAAGGCCAGTCTGTCAACCTACAACAAAGAACTTAGAAAGCCAAACGCGCCTCCTGGCGTAAGTTCTGCAGCGAAATCGAGAGTAATTCAGAAGCCTCGCGCTTGCGCAGAGTTCTCTCGAAGACAACACCCACCCTGGGCTACTTGAAGAACACCGACCAGTCGTGGACTACGTCCAGCGATGAGTCGCTAAATCTTCTCCTAAATACCCACTTCCCTGGCTGCGATGAAAACAGACCCAACTACCTCGCGCCTCCTTCTGTCGCCTCAAATGCAATCCTGAGCCTGCTAAGCCAGGAGAACATTTCCTGGGCGATCAAAAGCTTTAAACCCTACAAGTCCGCGGGGCCAGACGGCATTTTCCCTGCCCAACTGATTCACGAGGGACATAAAGCCATTAACTGGCTCAAAATAATTTACGAGGGAATCTTCTCCCACGGGTGCATTCCTGACACCTGGCTTCAGACCAAAGTCGTATTCATACCCAAGGCAGGCAAGCCCTCGCACACTGCCCCAAAAGATTTTAGACCCATTAGTCTATCGTCTTTTCTTCTAAAGGCGATGGAGCGGCTCCTGGGGCTGCATCTCACGGCGTGCATTCCGTCCAGTCTGATCTCAGACTCCCAGCATGCCTATCGGAAAGGAAGATCCACCGAAACGGCCCTACACTCGATCACATCGATCATCGAAGCGTCCCTTAACTTTAAGGAGTACACCCTAGTAGCCTTCCTCGACATAGAAGGCGCCTTTAACAACATCCTTCCGACCGCCATCACGGGCGCACTGACGGATCTGGGCGTTGACTCCAGGACGGTGAGCCTGATCGATCAGATGCTACAATGCAGGACGGTTGAGGCACCACTGGGGACGTCAACGTGTACCAGATTTGTCAGCAGAGGCACACCGCAGGGCGGAGTCCTCGCCCCTCCTATGGAACGTGGCAGTGAACACACTGCTGCGGGAGATAGAGGGGGGTGGCTGCCGTGTGGTGGCGTATGCGGACGATGTTGCCATAGCATTCTCCGGAAAATTTCCGCAGACGTTGTGTGAGTGCATGACAAGTACTCTCACGAAAATGTCGAAATGGGCAGACAAATGCGGGTTAGGCGTCAACCCGTCTAAAACGGAACTGGTGCTTTTCACTAGGAAGTACAAAGTTCCGGTACTGATTCCCCCAAGACTATGTGGGGAAACGCTAGTCTTCAGCAACAACGCCAAGTATCTTGGCCTAATCCTCGATAGAAAGCTCGATTGGAAATTGAGCATAGAGGATAGAGTAAAGAAGGCCACAGTGGCCCTCTATACTTGCAGGAAAGCCATCGGACTAAAATGGGGAATGACCCCCTATATAGTTCGGTGGCTCTACACCGCCATCATACGACCAATCATGCTCTATGGAGTGGTGGTATGGTGGCCAGCCTTAGACAGAAGGACATGCCTCAATAAACTCAGCAGAGTTCAACGCATGGCAGAGCTATGCATAACTGGCGGGCTACGCACTACTCCAGGGGAAGCCCTGGATACTGTGCTGGACCTCCTCCCTGTGGATCTCATGGAAAAGAAGGTGGCAACACTTTCCGCCCTCAGAATGAGAGAAGCCAGACTGTGGAAAGCATCCACGGTTGGGCACTCGGGAATCCTGATGAGACTCCCGCAATTACCAGAGAGGACAGATTACTGTATTCCTAGTGATCACCTAGTGATCACGCCCTTCCAGGTATCAATCCCACCTAGGGAGGACTGGGAGATGGGCGAACCAGGACCTGCAAATGCGGTCCACTTCTACACTGATGGCTCAAAGCTAGACGGCCGCGTGGGAGGCGGAGTCTACTGCAGCGAGCTGAACATCAGTCATAGCTTCAGGCTCCCGGATCACTGTAGTGTGTTCCAAGCGGAGGTTGAAGCCATCAAGGAGGCCATTTCGATCGTCTCCAAACTACTTCTAGATACGCACTTAGTGTGCGTCTTCTCGGACAGCCAAGCAGCTATCAAAGCTCTAGGCTCAATATCGTCGAACTCAGCGACTGTAAATGACTGCCGCAGATCTCTGCACGAGATCGCAGAGCAGTTAGATCTGTAAAGTCTCAAGAGTGATATGGCCATATCGATCGAAGAAGTGCTCAGCAAAGCACAGTGCTCTGCAGTTACTAGAGCCATTACGGGACACTGGCAGATCGGCACTCATGCCTCTAGACTGTCAATCCCTCATAACGACTTCTGCAGGAGTTTTCGCGACGAGGAAGAGGAGGAATCGGTCCCCCACTTCTTCTGCCACTGCCCGGCCCTTGGAAATCGTCGTCTTCGTATTCTAGGGGCCGCTTTCCTCACGGACATTTCGGACCTGTCCGAAATCAAACCGGGGACCTTGTCCAGATTCATCCAAGCCTCCGGATGGGACTGCCCTTAATTTGCAACAGCCTGTTTCTCCACGGTTTTTAGGCACTGGGAAGGGGCACACGCCCATGCGGCATCACAACGGACCTTCTACAGGTCCAAGTGAGCTTGGGGGCGGGAGGCTCTTATCCCCCTCCTCCCGGCTACCGCCTTAACCTAACCTATCATCCCTGATTTCTGCACTAAGTATGACCGCAGCTTGTTCGTCATGTGTCATTACGATTTTATGGGTTACGAGAGTGCGTTTCGACTTCGTCGTAGTAGTCCATGAAGTTTGAGTCTCCGGCCTAACAAGTTATAGCTGTTGTCTGAGCACGCGGAGGGACGTTTTGTCTGCGTATGTGCAATCAAGTCTAGCAATTATTGCCTCAAAATTGAGCACTGTGTTATGCGACGTAAGTAGCGATCGCGCTGGTCCACCAATTTTGTTTTTTAAAATAGCCACCGCCTCATGGTGCGTCACACTGCCTGCATATTGTTTGAAAACCTCTTAGGCATCAGCGGCTGCCTGCCTCCAGGAACTGACTTGACAATGTCTAATTTTACTTCACACTTCACATTAGGGTCAATGGTCACTCTTTTATAAACTTCCACTCGTGGGGGTCTATTTTTAAAGAATCAATTTGACTTCTAACGGCCTCGAGTTCCGCACTAAATTCGTTTTTTAAACGACTCTCTTGTTCAACAAGGGCTCTGTTCACTGCGCCTTCTACCAAAGCTTTTAATAATGCTGGATCCATATCTAAATGGTTGTGTGTTTGTGGCCTAAAACCTATTTCCTGCTCTTCTTCACTATCGTATTGACATTTTATGTCTCTGTAAGCCCAACTTATGAGCAATCAGTGAAGCAGATATTTTATTTTATTCACTTTTTGTTTTTCACTGCATAGATAATAATCTTTCACTTAAATAAATTCACAAAAATATTCATTACATATCACAACGCTTACTTTCACGCTGCAAATTTATAAGAATTTTTTCTTTGTATTAAGTTTTTTATATGCGTCACTATTTGTTACGGAGAAACATTTGGCTTGATGATAATGCGGATTTGCGGAGGGACCAAAATAATTCCGTTGATGCCGACAAGGACAGATCCAAGTAGCCCTAGTTTCTGCGGCCAAGTCCTCCCTCCAAAGCAACAAAACTGGAAAACCTTCTGAAGATTGATCGGGGAGTGCTGCAAGCAGAGAAGGAGCAGTAGGAAACACGTGAGGAGCACCAGAAAACCCAGTGGGATATACTAAGGCAAATTTCAGCACAAAGGCCAAACAAACTTCCAAACAGAGCTGCTACAATTTTTAAGGTAGTCAAAGGAGTAATGTTATATAGTACTTAAATGTATAGATTTGATATAGCCAATTTTTTCTTTTCAGCAAGCTATTGAATATAAAAACCTTGTGGAGAAACTTTGAGGAAAAACTTTTACCAGGAATCATCTCCCGGATAGGAGATCATAGTAAAAGAAAGCATGACTAAATCGTGTTGGAAAACATTATTTTATCACATATAGTGACCCAGTTCTTCGAGTGATAACGAAGGAGAAGTGTTTAGTAACGGCTGCTAACATTTATGTTGCGTGTTATTTCTCATGATTTCATGCAAAAATACATCAATAGTATGTTATTGAAAATTGGGCGACCTGCTTTAACATAAATTTTCTACCCAAATAACATACATGATATAATTTACATGTACCATTTTTCACGGTTTCAAATCGGCGCAACAGTTTGACGCTAGCTTGACGCACATTCCAAATTAGAAAGCGTTATTGCATGAAAGTTCTATTTTTAGCAATTTGTTATCAGGTCAGGTCACATTATTTTCAGAAGGAGTTGTCAAAGTAATTCAACGATTCATATTTGTGAATTTATTGGTAATATGGCTGACGTCGTTGAACCCCTAACCTTGTCTAGAGGTAATTTGTAGACATGATTACTTCGAAGATTGTTTATAAGTTAAAAATTCCTTGATTCAGATGTAAAAAGATCAATAGAGCTGCTCGAGAAGCTGCAAGCGAGCGGCGACTTTCCAACAACCAAGCTTGCTGCTCTACAGAAGGTGCTAAGTTCAGACTTTATGACTTCTGTTCGAGAAGTCTATGAACACGTATATGAGACGGTTGATATACAAGGTTCACATGATGTTCGTGCTTCTGCGACAGCTAAAGCAACCGTTGCTGCTTTTGCTGCCAGCGAAGGACATGCGCACCCTCGAGTAGTTGAACTGCCGAAAACAGAAGAAGGTAGGTGGGCTTCAGGGTTTCAGATATTTATTTATGTATTTTGAATGGATTAATGGAGCCTATACACATACCATCTACCACAGCAGAAAAGTATCAACCCTGGTTGTCAGTACCGGAGTACATATGTACAGTTAAGGAAAAAAGTGAACATACAGCACCGATTTTTCAATATTTCGGGTTTTCGCAATGAAAATTAAAAAAATTGGAATGCCATTATTTAGGACACTTAAAGTTATCATTATTTCAAAAAAAAAAATTTTAAAAAAAATTATGTATACTAAAGTTACAAGGAAAAAACATAAAATGTTCACGGAAAAAAGTCTACATACAGCGTGGAAATTCCCTTTAATAATTCAAGAAATAGAAGGTAAAAAAGTGAGATCCGACTATTTTGACGCCTAGCTTAATTGCGTATCAAGTGTGTGTATTGGGTCGACAGAAATTATTATTGTTACTCCTTTTTTGGGGGGAAAAATGGGGAAAAAGGAAGGAAATATAGTCTACTGTTGAAAATTTAATTATCAGCCTTCGTAATGATTAAAAATTATATGGCGAAATTGCGGATGTAGTTATATTAGGTCGATCCCCCGTCCAGACCATCCTTCGCAACAACAACAACAACAATTCCACGGAAAATAAGAAGAGATCAGGAAGGCCAAAGAAGCTATCGAGTCGCGACGAGAGAAGTATCCTCAAGGAAGTTAATAAAAAACCGAAAATAAGTGCTCCAAAATTGGCGGAACACATCGAAAAGTGTTCAGGAGTCATTGTGCACCCAAAAACAATTGCCAATTTTTGCACAAGGATGGTTCCAAGAGCCGAGTTCCACGAAAGAAACCATTGATTTCAGAAAAGAATCGGATTTTGCGCCTGGAATTCGCCAAACCGCACTTAAATAAGGATCCAAACTTTTGGAAAAGCGTTTTATTTACTGATGAAAGTAAATACAACATTTTCGGAAGTGATGGCCGTTCCAAAGTTTGGAGAAAGGCAAACACCGCTCTTGAACCTATAAACCTGATACCCACCGTCAAGCATGGAGGCGGTAGTGTAATGGTTTGGGGCGCTATGGCGTTGCCTGGAGTAGGTTATTTGGTGTTTGTGGAAGGGAATATGGATCGCTTCCAGTATAAGAAGATATTGGAAGAAAATTTGAAAACATCGGTGGATACATTGAGCCTGGGAAGCAGTTGAATCTTCCAACAGGACAACGATCCAAAGCACACCGCACATGTTGTGCGGGATTGGTTGCTGTATTATGCCCCAAGACAGCTTCATTCACCACCCCAATCGCCAGACCTTAACCCAATCGAACATCTTTGGGACATTTTAGAAAAATTGGTACGGAAGTACGACATCAGCAGTCGGGAAAGCCTCAAAACCGCCCTCATTCGAGCTTGGGCCGAAGTTCCGCCCACAACATCCGAAAATTTGGTGGAATCGATGCCCCGACGACTACAGGCTGTAATAGATGCCAATGGTGGACCAACCAAATATTAAAAGTATAAAAAGTATTAATATTAAGATGACTTTGAGACTATATTACAAAAGCATAGAGGCTGTATGTACACTTTTTTCCGTGAACATTTTATGTTTTTTCGTTGTAACTTTAGTATACATAATTTTTGTTTAATTTTTTTTTCTGAAATAATAATAACTTTAAGTGTTCTAAATAATGGCATACCAACTTTTTTAATTTTCATTGCGAAAACCCGAAATATTGAAAAATCGGTGCTGTATGTTCACTTTTTTCCTTGACTGTATGTATTTGCATACATACATATATTGTAGCTCTCAAATACGAAAATGATTTTCATAACTGGTTCGTTTTCTGCGAAAACATTTAAAGATATTTTTTATTGTATATAGTTTTCTCAGGGAGTATCAGCTGTATTAAAAAAGCTTTCAAATGTTGCTCGTATGTATTTATTAAATAACACTTTTATATTTAAGAAAATAATTTGAAAATCTGCATCATTAAAACGATCATAGAGACATAAGAATTCTTTGATATCAGCTGGCGCTGGCACTTGAAAATCGTGATTTTTTTTTAACGAACAACACATTCTATCCGATAAATGCCCTGCTGGCCGGGATGAACATTCATAAGATCGACTAAAAGTACTTGCTGTGGCAATATTTTTTTTTTATTTAATCCTTAAATGTATAAGCTACAGCTACAGGGGAGGAATGCAGCCGTAGCTATTAAAAGCTAAGCATGACAACTAATCGTTTGGGGCGAAAAGGTCGAACGGCATCTGCCGCCTGTAGTAAGGGAAAATTAACCTTTTACTATGTTCGGGTAGTTAAACGTGGCTGTGTGCTTATTTATTGCGCCGATTCTCTGTATAGATTCTTAAAGCCATTTAAAACTATCTTTTTTATGTGCATCTTAGCATGATACGAAAACCACCACTTACGCTTTCATAGAGATTAAGGAAGGTACTGACAGTTAAATTATTTGCATTAAGAATTTCTGTTTGAAATTTCCTGAAATTTATAGAGTGTAACTTCATAAAAAAAAAGACAGAACGAGGGGGAACGTTGTGAGTTGCTGCTGCGACCGCAACTCTACATTTATACCCGATACATAGTCAGTGTGGCTCTCCTCCACCAGACGGCGCTAACATTGAACGACACGACAATGAGTGCGTGCGACAGAGACAGAAAATCAGTCGGAGCGTGTCGTCGGGAGCTGCGTATCCACTGCAAATTGATTTGCTCCTTTTGTCGATAAAACTGATCCGATCTGATCCAGATTCGGCAATCTGGTAGATATGGTCATTCTCTATGATTGTGCGTTTCCCGTATTTAAAAATTGTGGATGCCACAGATGTTCGTCTAGAAGATATGGTCATTCTCTACGATTCTGCGTTTTTGGTTTTCTCGTATCTTTAAAATTGTGGATGCCACAGATTATCGTCCTTTGTGGGGGTTTTAAATACACTTGTAACAGTGACATATCACAGAAGTCTAGATACAAAATTTCGTTGCCCTAGGGACGGACAGACAGTTCTGGCTCTATCGACTTGGCTATTGATGCTGATCAAGAATATATAAACTTAATGCGGTCGGAAACGCTTCCTTCTGGACGTTACACACATCCACTTTCACCACAAATTTAATATACCCCTATACTCATTTTAAGTATCGGGTATAAAAAAAGAATTTATTCAAAAATCAAGTCGGCAACAAAAATAACACCGATTTCAAAAAGTTCAAATAACTAAAAATTACAAAGACGTTTGAAAAAAATGTTCATTAAAATATGTTACTTCAGTTGTATTTAAGGGTTAATATTTTGTTGTAAAGACTTCGGCAGCAACAACAGCAACTCAACATCTCGGCATTAAAGTTCACCTAATTTTCGCATCTTTCTTTTTGAATATTAATCCACCAATTATTCAGGATACTCAAAAGATCTTTATTGTTCTTAGTTCTTTTAACTTCACCACAAATATTTGCAACGGGGTTACATTAAGTGAATTGTTCTCAAACCACTTTCGAGCTTTCTTTCAGGTATGTTTTAGGTATAGCTCGCAAATAACGGTCAAAATGTTTTCCTTTTCGGCTTGGTTACTAACAAAACACCGCTTACACTCGCTCTCTCACTGAGCAGAACACTTTTTGTCTATTCGCTTAAGTTATCTGTTTCGTTTTTTCGGTTAAGCCAACACACGATCGTGTCTCACATCAAAAAAGTACCTTCGCAAAGTTTTTTAGTTTTGATCGTTTTTACGTTTATGTATTTATGTTTTCGGCATAAATTGATTTATATTGAAGTATATTTTTTATAGATCTGCAAATTTCCTGATTTTTACGACTCATTTTAAGCGCCAATAGTCAAATAGCAAACAAGTCACAGAGCCAAGTAACCGTTGCCAGTGCCAGCCGTTCAGTGAAAAACAGTAACTAAGCAGAAGTGTTAAAATCAGTTTTTGCTTGAGCGAAGAGTTGAGGAAAAACAGATTTGATGGGATCTTTTCTGTTTCTTTTCACAATGTGTCCGTAAATGAGAGCTTACAATTTTTCGACACCCTGAAAGTATCAACGGTTATTTGCGATGTCTGGTTTTAAATCATTGTCCTGCTGCAAGACACAAAACAACGGCAAGCATCGCTGTTTCTTATACATATATCAAAATAGACATGTTGATCCATCATCGATTTGTGCCATGCATTGGATCACCTCCATGATGCTTCTTCGTCTATGTTTAATGTTTTAACATGCGAGTCAGGACTCAACATAATGCATATTACAACCTGCATTAGGTTGAGTTTTTTCCACCAAACAAAACAATTTGGTTTTCGACAGAACTCAGGATGTTTCTCCACTTTTCTTTGGGCCAACTCAAGTGCGGTTGTTCAAACATGAACATATCGTCAAAACCATCCCACTTTCTGCCCCCTTGCAGAATGGTCAAACATAAATATATTAGTTGAACAAGCTCCTTTGAGACTGGACAAGTGTCTAGTTCACTGGCTAAAGGTAGCAAAATTCATTCGTTCGTTCTCTTTGTAGTGACCAGACGTGGTTTTGTTTTGCGCTCCGTTTCTTTTTCTTTTACTTTGCAAATACAGCCGGTGTTTTTTCAAAACAAACCTCGATTAAAATCCTCATTTAACCTACAGTAGAAAATCTGTCCTATAACGCGAGTGCATGCCTATTGTTATTATTAAAAATTTGATTTTGAAATTAATTCTGTGCGTTGGTTAATCGTGTGTTTGTGTGTTGCTTTCTGTAAGTACGCTCACGCTGAGTTTAGCCCGCTCTTTATCTCGTAGCCTTTGCTTTAGCTATCACTCTCTCCCTATTATCCGAATAACTGTTCTTTCTCTCTCGCTCTTTTAACTTTCTGAGCTCTCTGTTTAGTAGCTCTCGATATAACCGCTCTCCTCCCCGCTCTCTTTTTACTAATTCCGCTTTGAGCGTTTGTCTGGCACATTGGTCTGATACCAATTTGTTTTGGAATTTCAAATAGTTGATTTTTTTTTTTTTTTTAATAATTAAAATGGAATTCGCTGTGGTCTGCGCCAAAAAATCATGCAATAAGCAGATCACCCACGATCAGCCGATTATCCCCTGCTGGCTCTGCGACAGCGTAGTGCACGCAAAATGCGCTGGATTTTCTGGCCTTGTGGGTGATGCCATTTCAAAGCGTAATGGTTTGCACTACAGTTGCGAGGCATGCCGTGCGGTGTAGCTTTTATGAGGCAGACGCGGAGTGGCTTTAAGGAGCTGACCGTTGGTTTTAAAAACCAATACGATCGGCTCCTAGCCATGGAGGCTCAGTTTAGTGGTTTAAAACTGCTGAATGAGTCTCCGAGGCGCAAAAGGGTCACTCCGCGGGATCTGCAAGTGCCAATAGTCGCTCAGCCGCTCGTTGCCGAAAATCGGACTCCGACCACTCAAAGTGTGCAGCAGCTGATTTCGTTTGCCACCCCAAGGGCAACGACAGTTGCTGGCGATGCAGATTCGGTTGCCGAATTCATCGCTTCGGAGAATGTGCAGCCAAGTACGTCTGCAGCGTCCGTGTCCGTAGTGTCCGCAAGCTCACTAGTTGTCCCGTCCATCCCGATCCCACCAGTAAATAGACGTTCCGGACCTCCGGATATTGCCACCACAGGTACTAGGCCTGTGGTGCCCAAACCATTGGTGGGAGTCCCACCAAAACGACAAGTTTTTGTCTCACGGCTGGCCCCTGATCTCACATCGAATGATGTAACTGCTTTTATTCAAAGCAGAATAAAAGCCGTGGGTTTAAAGGTGGAGAAGTTCAACTTTTCTTATGCCAGGGAGATAGCCTCTTTTAAGATAAGCGTCTCCCCAACTCAGTTTGACACCATTTGCTCTGCCAAATTTTGGCCGGAGCATTTGGTGGTGAAGGAGTTTAAGGCAAAGAAGAAGAATAGGCCCCCAATAACTCTCACAAATCATCCCAGTGTGCCATCCTCATCCTCAACGTCAACCTCAACTTCCTCAACCCTTTTAAGAAACTAACTTCTCTCTTAGTAACTTATCAGAATGTTAGAGGCTTGCGTAGTAAACTCAGCATTCTTTTCCGGGATAGTGTTGCATTTGCTTCCCACGTTATTGAGTTTACCGAAACCTGGTTAAAGCCGGACATTCTTAGTTCCGAGGTTTTGACAGGCCGGTACACAACTTTTAGGAAAGATCGTTCGTCTCGACGTGCAGGAGGGGTTCTGATTGCAGTGAACTCTAACTTCGCGTCGGAACACTTCACAGTTCAAGTCCAACAGGAACTGGAATTCCTGTGTGTAAAACTGATTCTTCCCGCTTTCGCTATATTCATTACTTGCTCATATTTTCCACCTTCTTCGGATATCTCAATTTATGAGCAGCACTTGTCCGCTTTAACCGCTGTTTCTTCCTCGCTATCAGATAAAGATCATATGATAGTTCTTGGTGACTTCAACTTGCCAGGAACTGTTTGGTCTTCGGTAAACGAGTCTAGTATCCTAGTGCCCATGTCACGACATGACTTTGTTGACGGCTTGCTTAACCTGTCTCTGTCTCAAGTCAATCATGTGAAAAATTCCTTGGGTCGATTGCTTGATCTGTGCTTTGTATCGGATCCGACCATAGTGTTGTTAACCCGAGCCCTTCCGCTCACTATACCTGAAGACGCCTAACATCCCACTTTCGAAGTGTCGCTAGATATAGGACCAACTGTATTGGATCGGTCGAGTAGGCTACCTGAACGTGTCCGCTGCTCTCGTAAAGCCGAGTTTGCGAAGCATAATAACCTCATTAGGGATTTTGATTGGTCCGCTTTGTACTTGTGCACTGATGTCATAAAAGGCACAAACATTTTTTACAATGCTCTTGGCACATTTTTTGATTCTTGTGTCCCACTTTCTTGTCCGATTAGATCTGGAAAACCCCCTTGGTTTACCAAAGAATTATCCAGTCTAAAAAACTTAAAATCAAGACTTTATAAAAAATTTCAAGAAGTGGGTTCTCCTACTTCTCACTCTCGCTATGTAATAGCTCGGTCAAACTTTTCAGTTCTTAATGCCCAATGCTATAAGAACTACCTATCTCGATGCAGGATACGTTTTTCTCAGGACCCTAAACAGTTTTACTGCTTCGTAAACAGTAAGCGTAGAACGTCCGCACACCCATCCTCGCTATCATTTCGTAATACGTCGGCAAATAATGATCAGGCAATTGCCGATCTTTTTGCCCAATTTTTCCAAACGACCTATTCTGAGGAAAGCTACTCTGGTCATCCGTACCCATACGGTTTACCGAGGTCGAACGGCATTTTCAGTCCCTTGTTAAATGAATGTTCCTTACTTTATGATCTTCGACTAGTTAAGCCGGTGTTTTCACCGGGTCCAGACGGGGTTCCAGGTTGTGTACTCAGGTACTGCGCCGAGGCACTGTGTGGACCCTTGCTTAAACTATTCACCCTGTCCATTGATTCCTCTTGCTTCCCCCCGATCTGGAAGGAATCGCTTATAATTCCTCTCCATAAAAAAGGTAGCAAGTCTGATGCAAAAAAATTACAGAGGTATAGCAAAGTTATCCGCTATTCCTAAAATGTTTGAGAAGGTTTTAACTCCGCACTTGCAACATCTCTGCAAGTCACTTATATCTCCAACTCAGCATGGATTTATAAGGCGGCGATCAACCACCACGAACTTGTTAGAGTTTACCTCTTTCATTATTAAAGGCTTTCAAGGTAACTTACAGACGGATGTAATTTACACCGACTTTAGTAAGGCATTTGACTCTGTAAACCATTACCTTCTAGCACATACACTTGACCTTTTAGGGTTTCCGCCCAACCTCCTGAGATGGATTTCTAGCTATCTTTGTTCCAGGTCTCAAAGAGTCCTCTTCAAAAACTCCCTCTTCACCAGTAAAGGTTTCTTCGGGAGTACCACAGGGCAGCCATCTAGGCCCCTTTACTCTTCACACTCTTTATTAATGACTTGCCTTCGGTATTAACATATTCTCGAGTACTTATGTATGCGGATGATGTTAAACTCTGTGTCCAGTATAAGGACATTTCATTTCATTCTCGCTTGCAATCCGATCTCAATAACTTTCAGTCATGGTGTTGCGCAAACTTGTTACAACTTAATGCCGCGAAATGCAAAGTAATGACATTTCATCGTTCTAGCCCCTTGTTGGCTCCCTATACTCTATGTGGCGGTTCTCTTGAGAGAATTACCCTGGTGAATGATCTTGGTGTCTTATTAGACGCAAAGTTAAAGTTTTCCGAACACATTTCCACCATGGTAAATAAGGCGATGGGCGTGCTTGGGTTTATAAAGAGGTGGTCAAAAGAATTTGACGACCCCTATATAACAAAGACTCTCTATACTTCGCTAGTTCGTCCGATTTTAGAATACGGCTCCTGTGTATGGTGCCCTCAGTACAAAGTACACCAGGACCGTATAGAATCAGTACAGAAAAACTTTTTACTCTTTGCTCTGCGGGGCCTTAACTGGGATGCGGGTGTAAGACTCCCATCTTACTCTAGTAGACTTCTATTAGTAAACCTCCCATCCTTAGTTAACCGTAGAAAAATGTTTGGTGTGATTTGTATGCACAACTTGATCAGGGGTGACATAGACAGCCCTGATCTGTTGAGCCGCATAAACTTCACGATTCCTATTAGACTGACTAGAAATTTTATACCGTTGTTCCTTCCACTTTGTAGATCGAATTATTCCTTGCATGAACCGTTTAGGGTCTTATGCTCGGATTATAATTCCCTCTACCATATTATACCCACCACTAATTCTCTTCCTCTTATTAAATTACTAATCCTTACACACCTTTCTAGTAATTAGTAATTGTAGAGGTATTTGTATTTTGATTGCATGCTTAGTTTCTTAGTAAGTTTAGTGCTAATTTTCCTCGAATGTTAGTCTAACAGCTATCTTTCCTGCATGCTCGCGTTCGGCTCGGCTACGCGCCGTGCGTTATGCGGCAGCGCCCCTCGGTCGGTTGGGCGGGAGGAGGGCTGCGTTTTGCCTGGGATCCGCGCGTAACAGCCTTCTGCTGGTTTCACACGGGCCACTTGACGGTGCAGTAACTGCATCGCCTCTTGAAAGATGCAGTCATTGCATGTCAACGTCCAATAAAAAATAAAAAATTCTGGCTTCCCTCCTGTAGGAAGGAGCAGAATATAAAATAAATTAATGAAACGTAAGTTTCAATTAATAATTTGAAAAAATACAAGCTAAACAGGCTGTACTTTAATAGATAACTTTGTATATCTATTGTAATCGGAGTATAACAAAAAAATAAAAATTAATGAAACGGAAGTTTCAATTAATAAATTGAAAAAATTCAAGCTGGACAGGCTGTATTTTTAATAGATAACTGCATATGTATATCTATTGTAATTGAAAAAAAAAATTTTTCGCGACGGTGGCGTTTTTGAGGCCGAAACATCGAAAGGAAAACAAATTAATAATCCGAAACATCGAAAGTTCTTAATGGCTAGCAATTGAGACAAATACAAGCGGCAAAATAACTGTAACTGTGAACAAATAAATAATTGGTTTGTGTGTGCCCACTGTTCCAGCGACAATAACTGCAGCGACCCCAGCAGCAGCGACAATAACTGCAGCGACACCAGTGACAGCAACACCAGCAGCAGCGACACCAGCAAGAGCAGCACCAGCAAGAGCAACACCAGCAGCAGCGACAGCGACTTCAGCAGCAGCAGTAACAACAACAGCAGAATTCATCAGCTAAGTCAGATATTTTAAATTGTTTTTTAAGCCTAATTAAGTACAAAATTAAAGTAGGATGTTATCGGAACGAATAATTAAGCTATTAGAGGCTCAAGCCGAGATAGCAAGGGAGATTAAAAAGATTGAAGCTGATCATTTGACCAGCGATGTAATCCAAAGGTTAGGAGACCTTAAGAACATAGTTACAGGCAATAATTTTGAACTGGTAGCATATGGAGTAGTCGATCATCTACTATAAGAAACAGCAGTACGAAAAAATGCTTAAAAATATAGATGACATAAAAAATAAGTAGATAAGTAGATAAAATAAGTAGAGTTACAAAATAACGAAACCATAACAAAAGGGAAGGTAGAAATAGCAAAGTTACAACCAGAGGAGACTACAACTTTGAAGGAAGACATAGAGCCTAAAATTGACCATAGCTTGGAAAAAGTATCTGAAGGAATCGACAGAATAGTGGAAAACCTGAAGACGTATTTAGAGCAAAACCATGCAGAGGTTAGATCAGGCCAATCTGAGAGAGTGTAGAATGAGTGTCGGGTCAAGCAGCTTAAATATTGTAAATTATTGCCAGTGGTGCGGCCCAAAGGAAATGCATTTTGTTGTTGTCATTTCCAATGCCCCCACTGTAAAGATCATTTGCTACCGCATATGCACATGCAGCGGAATTCTTTCGTCTCCTTATATCGCAATCTCTCGTACTCGGCTTAACAGCGGCCCCGAGCAGCTCTAACGCTCTCGGGCTATCCTACTCTCTCGCTCGCGTCTAAGCTCGCTGCATAGGGCCCGGCAATTTGGCCCGTCAGCACTTGCATTGGCAGTCTTGAGCTAATCGTCGCAGCTATTAGATTAACATCCTCGCATCAATCGTTCGCCCAATTATCCCCATATGTACATACGCGATAAGTTGGTTTACATGTGCAAGTAAATTGTGAATTATATACAACCTCTCGACTTTCATTAAATTAAAAATTGCAACAGTTATTAAAAACGCTTAATAGCTTAACAATTGGTGACCCCGACGTGATTGTGCAATAAATAATCCATCAGTGCAATCACAAACTAATATAGCATTCAAAGATCTAAACTAATTGCCATCTCAACCAGTGTCATCGACCACATAAGTTATTCATACATATATACACCGGCCTCCCTTGCATATTCGGTAGTGCACGTAGTTGTTGGCTTGCGCTTCTCTTTTCGGTCATCTTCCCGCAAGAAACGTTTCTTACACCGGCCGCCTTTGTATATACGGTTTGTACATAGCTGTTCGCTTGCTGTGCTCGGTTATTGTCGTCTATTGCTCGTGTTACTCTTTGCGATCATCTTCCCGCTAGAGACGTTGGTCTTTCTGCTAACGCTGCCGCTACCATGGAAATTAATGCTGCTAACGAAATTCCAATGACCAGTGAGCAAAACAGGGTGTCTTTTTTTAAGCTTAAGTCAACGGAATTATGCGAGAAAATGAAAAGGTTAGCTACCGCTTGGCAGAATGAGTCGTCGGACTGTGACTACTACATGCTCGTGGTAAAGCAAGAGCAAGTCGAGAAGTTGATCGGCAAATTTGAGATGTTTCACGTCGAGCTTGGGGAATTGGATCGAAGCGAAATTCACAGTGGTTTTTGTGACATTTTTGAGTCACTTGGCAGCTCGCTGAAGGCGGCGATTATGAGGGAAATGGCTAAGAGTAGCGGCCGCATGCCGTTTCATTCTACCTTGGCTGGAGGAAACACTACGGTTGAGTTTGCCGGCTCGCAATTTCTACCTCACCGTAGACAAGTACCATCCCTGCCTCCTATACAATTGCCCACGCTTAGCGGCGGGTATGCCAACTGGACGGACTTCTATTCAATGTTTGCCACCATCATCGACAGCCATCCGGACTTAACAAACATAGAAAAGCTCCAGCATTTGCGTTCCTCATCGACTGCTTTCTCGGGAATAGGCGACTCTAGCTTCGTCACGGATGGATTTTCGATCAACGTTAGCCTGCACTCTCGCTCATCGGATTACACCTAATTCTGTTTTTACACGGTAGATTGGTTCCTGAAAAAACCGTGTAAAAAAAAACCGTGTAAAAAAAGACATTGATCGTATACGCAAAATAACGAAAGAGAAACAAATATTTACATATTCTCTTAATGCTCTTTCTTGTTTTCGTTTGGTTTCTAGCTTTTTTTTGAGCTGTGTGTGATTTTATATATTTGTGTTGTTATTTTGAACCGTGTTAAATGGAATAAAACCGTGTAAAAAATGTAAAATTGTTGATTTTCAAACCGTGTTATTTCAAAATCGTGTAAAAAAAGACCGTGTAAAAACAGAATTAGGTGTACTCAACTCTCATCACTGCCATTGTAGCCTCTAACATAACCGATCGACAGCCAAGCTTTGGAATTGACACTCAAAACTGGAACATTCCATCGAACATACCACTAGCTGATCCGGAGTTTTATAAGCCGCAGCGCGTCGATCTGCTAATTGGCGCAAGTCTGTTTTTCGAACTCCTGTGTGTTGGTCAGGTCAAGCTACTGCCAGGATTGCCTTCAATTCAGAAAACGCGCTTGGGATGGGTCGTGTCTGGTGGTTGTTGTTTGCGTTTAAAAGGTTCCTCGTTGATGGTCTCTCGCGCTCGGGCCGTAGCTGCTGAGGATAATAGTCCAGAGGATCGGCTTGAGGTGCTTCTTCGGAGGTTTTGGGAGGTAGAAAATTGCATCGAACCAGTAGTAAAGTCTACCAAAGAAGAGCTAGATTGTGAAGCACACTTTGTGCAGCATTTCCGTCGACTATATAATGGCGATTATTGTGTTCGGCTGCCAGCAAAATATAATTTGGATCTCCTTGGAGAATCTTACAATCAAGCGCTTCGTAGATTCCTGACCCTTGAGAAAAAGTTAGATCGTCGCCCTGATGTTAAATCTCAGTATGCAGCATTTATAAAGGAGTACCTTGATTTAGGCCATATGTCTCAGGTTCCTGCCCAGTCAATCAGCAACTGCCGATATTTTTTGCCTCACCATTGCGTCATGAAGGAAGATAGTTCTACGACCAAGCTTCGCGTCGTTTTTGATATATCCGCTTCAACCTCATCTGGATATTCCCTGAACGACGTTTTAATGGCTGGTCCCATAATCCAACCCAAACTGTTTCATATTCTTGCTCGATTTCGGTCATACGCCGTTGCGATTACGGGAGATATCTGTAAGATGTATCGTTGTGTAAGAGTCTCGACCGAGGATAGCAACTTGCAGTGTATTCTGTGGAGAAACTCCAGAGAAGAGGACTTGCGTGTGTTTCAATTGGACACCGTTACTTATGGGACGAAGCCTGCCTCCTATTTATCTGTGCAAGCGATGCATCAGTTGGCAATGGACGAGCAGATGGCGTTTCCAGTTGGAGCTGAAATCCTTCGACGTGACTTCTACGTGGATGACTTGATATCTGGAGCCAGCTCTCAGGAAGAGGCTATCCGAATTCGGGAGCAAACTACTGGAATTTTGTCTAGAGGTCAGTTCAGATTGAGGAAATGGTGTTCGCACGTCCCTGCTGTGCTGGATGGAGTTCGGAAGAGGACAAGGAAACATTTTTGAAGTTCGACGATGGCAGCCATGTGACTAAAACTTTAGGACTTGCTTGGGATCCGGTTTCTGATCTACTATTATTTTCGTTCTCGGCCCTTCAATCTTCTTTGAATTCCTGCAGGCGCTCTGTTTTGTCATCCATAGCGCGATTCTACGATCCTCTCGGACTAGCTGGTCCCGTAATTACTATGCGATATAATTTGCGATGCCAGCATCGAGGCTTATGGTGCATGCATTTATGTCGTGTCCAAGGGTCAGCACTCCAGCAGTCACTTACTTTGTGCCAAATCTCGTGTGGCTCCTTTGGAGACACTTACAGTACCAAAGTTGGAGCTTTGTGGAGCGGAGTTGCTGGCTAGGCTCATATCTGAGATAGCTGGAATGAATGTCTTCAAGGGAAGGTGTTACTGTTGGTGTGATTCTGCCGTTGCGCTCTCTTGGATTCGGGACGAGCCGTCAAGATTTAATATATTTGTTGCAAATAGAGTCTCAACGATTCAGGAAATGACCGAAAAAATGGAATGGCGCTATGTTCCTACAGCTTTAAACCCAGCCGACATTCTGTCTCGAGGGGCTCATCCGACTGAGCTGAATGAGTCACCTCTTTGGGCTCATGGTCCTCCATTTCTTTGCGGCTCCTCAGATGACTGGCCACCCACTGTGCTACCTGATAAGCCAGCCCTGGAACTTCGTTGGAAGGCTCTTCTGGTTAAATCGCCCTACATGGACATTGTTGCTGATTCCAAGTATGCGAATTCATTTGTTCTTCAACGCGTTTTCGGATACATTCACAAGTTTTGCAACCGAATTTGGCACCCCGGACTCACTGTCTCAGACATTGAACATGGAACCCAGGTATTGCTACGACTAGTCCAGCGTACTCAGCTATGGGAGGACATGAAGTCACTGCGGGCAAGGGGAGCAGTCTCCTCATCGAGCTCAATCGCATCGTTATCGCCATTCATGGATCAGTTTGGACTTCTCAGGGTAGATGGTCGACTGAAAAACTCTTCGTTGGATTTTGATGGCCGTCATCCAATCATCTTGCCCAGCAGCCATCCACTGACTCTTGCAATAATCTCCCATTTTCATGAGCGGAATCTGCACGCTGGTCCTCGAGCTTTGCTTGGACTAATTCGATCCCAATATTGGCCTATTGGGGGGAGGAAGACAGTAAACAAGGCAGTAAACAAGTGCGTAAGATGCTTTCGACTGAAGCCCAGGGTATTGGAGCATATTATGGCGGATCTTCCAAAGGAGCGGCTCGATGGTTCTCATGCCTTTGAGATCACAGGCGTGGACTTTTGTGGGCAGTTTTTCTACAAACCGGAGGCACGCAACAAGGCTCCAATCAGGTGCTACGTTCATCTGTTCATCTGGAGCTTATAAAGGACTTATCCATAGTTGATTTTCTTCATGGACTAAAGCGCTTCATATGTACCAGACGAAAGCCGCGGCACATTTGGTCAGACAACGCAACCAATTTTGTCGGCGCTAAGAATGAGCTGATGGAGTTAAAGCGCCTGGTCCTCAGCGATGACCATCAGAAGGCGCTGCTGGATTTTTGCTTGGTCGAGGCTATGGACTGGCATTTCATTCCTCCGCGCTCCCCTCATTTTGGTGGTCTATGGGAGGCTGAAGTGGAGACGGCCAAGTACCACTTCTACCGTGCGATAGGCAACTCGGTTCTTGGATTTGACGAGATGCGGACGCTGTTGTGCCACATCACGGCAGTGATTAATTCAAGACCTTTAGTTTCAATTTCAGAGAGCCCTGCCGATCTAGATGTTCTAACTCCAGCGCGTTTCTTGAATGGTGGCCCTCCTGCTTCGTTCGCTGAGCCTGACGTCACTCAGCTAAACTTCGATCGCCTGGACGGCTGGCAGCGCGTTTCATACCTGCAGCAGCTCCTTTGGTCCCGGTGGAAGGAGGAGTACATCACGTCACTGCAGCAGCGCTCAAAGTGGCGCACTGCGAAGCCCAGTTTAGCAACCGCAGATTTGATTCTTGTCAAGGATGAGAATCTTCCTCCCATGAAGTGGCCACTGGCAAGAGTGGTCGAGCTTTTGCCTGGACGAGATGTCGTTTCCCGAGTTGCTGTGCTGAAGACGTCATCTGGAATCACCAAGCGCGCCGTCAACAAGCTGTGCCTGCTGCCCCTTAAAGATGCTGTTGAAAGTCAGGCTTCCAACGGGGGGAGTATGTCGGGTCAAGCAGCTTAAATATTGTAAATTATTGCCAGTGGTGCGGCCCAAAGGAAATGCATTTTGTTGTTGTCATTTCCAATGCCCCCACTGTAAAGATTATTTGCTACCGCATATGCACATGCAGCGGAATTCTTTCGTCTCCTTATATCGCAATCTCTCGTACTCGGCTTAACAGCGGCCCCGAGCAGCTCTAACGCTCTCGGGCTATCCTACTCTCTCGCTCACGTCTAAGCTCGCTGCATAGGGCCCGGCAATTTGGCCCGTCAGCCCTTGCATTGGCAGTCTTGAGCTAATCGTCGCAGCTATTAGATTAACATCCTCGCATAAATCGTTCGCCCAATTATCCCCATATGTACATACGCGATAAGTTGGTTTACATGTGCAAATAAATTGTGAATTATATACAACCTCTCGACTTTCATTAAATTAAAAATTGCAACAGTTATTAAAAACGCTTAATAGCTTAACAATGAGAAAGGGAAAAATTTAGTTCCTCAGTAAAAAACGGAGCCTACAAATTAAGGAGTTTTATCGTAGCTATGAAACAAACGACAGCTTCGACGACCGGATCGGCGAGTTGGAATTTGATATTCAAAGCATGTTGAGCAACCTAGAAGCACTAACCATACAGTATATACATAGATGTGCCAGTTCATACAACGAAAGCGTCACACACGGGTTTTGGTCGGGGCACCCCAGAGACTTCGGCTCTGGCGTTCGGGTACTGACGCGTCATCAGAGAGAGAACGCAGAGAGAACATCTTTGCATGTGTTAGCAGTGTTGCCAGATTTTGAGCGTCAAAATAAGCTAGATTTCACAAAAACACAAGCTAGAGCAAGCTAAAAATTGTAAAAAACAGGCCAAAAATAGGCTAAAAATAAAAAAACACATAGATATACACATTTCTAATTGTGTTATTATTTTATCCAACTCGCTATTACTCGAATCGGTATATTTATCGCTGGAACGTATTAAATTTAAATATTTCTCCGGTAATTGGTAGTTGTGGCAACATTTGCCATGACGGCGCAATCCATATCTGTAAAATTCAAAAGAATTATAGTCGTATTCATCAAACAATTAAATATTACTAAAACAAACCTTATATTTAATATTGAGTTTAAGGATTTAACAGTCATTTTGTTCCTAAGCTTGGTCTTAACAATATTTATTTGACTGATTACACGTTCAATGGCAGCATTTGACCACGGTAGACTTAAAATTTCAATGGCAAATAAAGCGATTTCTTCAAAAGGTTTGTTTTTGCCAGCATCTTTATAAGTCAGTACTTCTGACCAGAGCTTTATAGTGTCATCTGTACTTTGCCAAGGGACTAAGTGAATGTTGCCATATTGGGCAAGAATTCCATCTTTATTGCTATAGTTGAAGTGTTCCAATATGGAAATGAGATCATTAGGATTTTTATTATGTTCGAGTACATTTTCTGCTGCAAAAACTTGCAGTTTTTCCAATGTCTCAAAATTATCTGGAAGTCTGAAATTAAACAGAAGTTATTATTTATTTTTAATATCAAATCCTATTGAAGCTTACCTTTCTCTGAGTTGGATAATAAGCTTCTTTATAAAATCCTTGCACCTCAATTTTACACAATTTACACATTTCACACGATCGCCAAGTTTCTGTGTAGTAGTGACCGAAACTTTTCAACGAAAATATACCATAAATGAATTCTAAAATATCATGATAAATATACTTTTTGTTCGATTTGCCTAAAAATATATGTAGGATATTAAAAGGCAAACAAAGTGAAATTAAAAAAGGCTAGATTTAAGGCTATAAGCATTTTCATAATTTTTCAAGCTTTTCCGTTTTCAAATAAGCTAGATCTAGCCTTAAATAGGCTAAAATGGCAACACTGTGCTGCTGTTGCCTCTGACGATTGCCACGATTGCCACAGTGTTAGTACACACGCAATATGTTTCGACAAAAATATGTGATTGCATGGTTTTTTCTTTTTCAGATTTGCTTCCAGCATGTTTTAATGTATGGGTGCACATGCATTCTCACGTATTTTGCGTGTGTGTGTTTAGTATTGCTGGCCGCTAGAACTGAAAATTGAGTTTGGTTCTTCTTTTGGGTCTTTTGATACAAATAAATGAAAAATGGGCAGGGGGTGGGGGTATGGTACACTAGGGCGCGGGAAATAATATAAAAGCTGTTATTTGTTTGATTTATACTACAAAATATAAAATATTACATTAATATAATTACACATTTATTTCCTTATTTTAAACAGGTTGTTTATAAATTATAAAAATTATGTAAACGCCGTCGGTTCTCGACTTCTTTGTTTATTAAAACTAAAATACTTATGTATCTGAATATACGATTTAAGAAAAAATTTATATACTTATACTAAAATAAATATGCATACATATATATAGAATTGGTTTTACATATATTTCGAAGCAATTGTCAATCGCGCGCTTTCCGACGGGAATCTGCAAAGCAAAAATTTAGATGCCGGTCGCACCTTGAATACTCTCATGGACAATACCCATAAATTTTCTAATTCAATTATGAACTTATGTACATACATATGTATGTACATAAATATATCAGTTTATACATTCGTATATTGCATGAGGGTATTCAAAATTACAGTTGTCCTGATGTTAGGTGACAAGCTTCTTTAAAAAGTTTTAATACTCTAAAATACTGTAAGTCAAAGCAACGAACCAGAGCAAAACTCGAAATTTGTGCATGTCTTTCTCACAAGATTCCACGATTGCGTGCCCTTTAGGAGTACTAACACTTTTTAAAGAAGCTTGTCACCTAACATCAGGACAACTGTAATTTTGAATACCCTCATGCAATATACGAATGTATAAACTGATATATTTATGTACATACATATGTATGTATACATATATATGTATGTAAAGGGTGAGGCGCGGAGTATGGTAACTCACCTATTAACTGGGCCGCTGGAGAATTATAATGCCGCTTGGGAATTACTGACCAAGCGGTATGAAAATAAACGAAACATTTTTTCGGATCAGCTGAATCGTTTTCTAGATTTACCAATGCTAGATCACGATTCAGCGAAAGTCAATAAATTTAATCAAATTGAAGTCACAATTAACAGAAGAAGTTGATGTAATTTTCGCGCACATAGTGTTAAAAAAATTCAACAAAGATGCCTTACAATTATATGAAAGTCATATAAAAAGGAAAAAAGAAATCCAAGCATTACCAGATGTAATGGAGTTTTTAGAGCAACGATACACATCTCTGTACACGTCGCAGTAAAAGTAAGGGCGGGGAATGGTGGCTATACAAATTTTAGAGCTCTAATTGATTGTGGGTCAAAATGTACCATAATTTCAGAGGAAGCTGCGCAAATATTAAACTTAGTTCGAAAAAGAGCGAACACCGAGGTAAGTGGAGTGTCATCTACAGACTCTTTCACTTCAAAGTACAAAGTTACTTTATCGGTAAAAAATCGTGATTAAAAGGTCCTCTAAATATTGAAGCAATTATTCTTCCGAAACTGATGAGAGCTTTACCCATAAAGTCTTTCAATATTGACAAAACAAAGTGGCAAGATTATGTGTTGGCAGACCCTAACTTTAACAAACCAAGTAGGGTAGATTTAATAATTGGGATAGATTTGTGTACCCATATTTTAAAAGACGGAGTAGTAAAAATAGACGGACTACTTGGTCAAAATACAGAATTCGGAGGGATTATATCCGGTTGCGCCAAATCAAAAGGTGATAAATTGATTGTGGCGACAACAATTGAAGTTGGGGACTTAGAGCGGTTCTGGAAAATGGAAAGTGAAAAGAATAACGTAGAAGAAGATGTTTGAGAGAAGCATTTCTTGGAAACAACAAGAAGAGATGAGAATGGCAGGTATGTGGTTAAAATACCATTTAAAAAAGAAAAGGATCTAGGTGATTTAAAACCACAAACTATGGCGGGATTTTACAGTTTTGAAAGAAAGCTCAGCAATAATAAAAAATTTGAAAAAATTACATAAAGTTTATGCATGAATATAAAAACTTAGGACATATGGTAGAGTCCAAAGAAGATGGGAAATATTATTTGCCCCATCAAGGAGTCATAAGAGATTCCAGTCTAACGACAGCAAAAACCACAAACAATAAAAGTTTAAATGAGATCATGTGGGTTGGAGTCCAAAAAGACAACTTCGATATTATGGTGAAATGGCCACTTGTAATATCTGCGGACATTGAAAAAATGTACCGGCAAATTAATGTTGATAAAGAAGATCAACAATATTTGCATATAATTTGGAGAAATAATCCAAACGAAAAGTTAAAAGAGTATAAACTCACAACCGTTACGTACGGTACAGCTTCAGCACCCTACTTAGCAAACAGAGTGCTTGGTGCAATAGCAGATAATTGCAAAAATCAAGCAATTAGGGAAATCATAAAGAATGATTTTTATATGGACGACCTGATGACAAGTGCCGACTCGATACTGGATGCTAAAAAGCATGTAAAGGAAGTTACCCGGGAGTTTAATAAGGTTGAATTTAACTTAGGAAAGTGCATAACAAATATCCCAGAAATTATAGAAGGCGTTAGAGATGACCAAGAAAATTAAGTATTAACCATTGAGGAGAATGAATTCGTCAAAACATTAGGACTCCAATGGGAACCGGTTAAAGACGAATTTAGGTTCAATTTCCATTATGAACCAATTAAGAAAAATAACAAGAGAATAGTATTATCTACCTTAGCCAATTTGTATGACCCCTTAGGCTGGTTGTCTCCAGTGACACTTGTCGGAAAATTGTTTATTCAAAAACTTTGGCTAGCAGACAAAAATTGGGATGAAGAATTATCAGAATGGAATGGAATTCGTTTAAAGATAGTTTAACAGAATTAGAGAGCATTCGTTCAGCATTATCAGAATGGAATGGAATTCGTTTAAAGATAGTTTAACAGAATTAGAGAGCATTCGTTCTATTCCAAAATTAGAACTTTGTGCAGCACATCTTCTGGCAAAGTTAATTCAACGTGTGAAAATAGCGGTTGGAAGTAATGTTATGCCTGGAGTGATTCTACAATTACTCTTGCCTGAATAAAGAATGGAGACAATAAAGACAAGTTTATCAGGCGTCGAACTGACGAAGTAAGAAAAATTAAAGAAAGTAAATGGGGAAATGTTAGAGCTGAAGACAATCCAGCAGATGTAGCATCAAAGGTCATAAGTGCAGATAAGCGAAAAGATTTTAAGATTTGGTGGAAAGGGCCTCAATGGTTGGTGAAATCTAAGGAACATTGGCCAAAAGAGGAACTTGAAGAAAAATTAGTTGTTGGCACAACAATTGTAATAGCAAAAAATAACATTTTTTATGAATTATTACAAAAATATTCGTGTTTGCATAAACTAGAATGAGTCATTGCATATGTATTGAGGTTTATTCAAATTAAAACCAAAGAGAAAGAATTTCCCCCTTTTTTACAGTGAAGGAGATTAAGAGCGCCAAAGTATTAATAGTACAAAAACAACAAGCTATCCAATTTAGTTCCGAAATAGCTAGCCTAATTAATAAAAAGGAAATACACCTAATTCTGTTTTTACACGGTAGATTGGTTCCTGAAAAAACCGTGTAAAAAAAACCGTGTAAAAAAAGACATTGATCGTATACGCAAAATAACGAAAGAGAAACAAATATTTACATATTCTCTTAATGCTCTTTCTTGTTTTCGTTTGGTTTCTATCTTTTTTTTGAGCTGTGTGTGATTTTATATATTTGTGTTGTTATTTTGAACCGTGTTAAATGGAATAAAACCGTGTAAAAAATGTAAAATTGTTGATTTTCAAACCGTGTTATTTCAAAATCGTGTAAAAAAAGACCGTGTAAAAACAGAATTAGGTGTACAAACAAAAAACGAGGGGGAATGTTGTGAGTTGCTGCTGCGACCGCAACTCTACATTTATACCCGATACATAGTCAGTATGGCTACATTAAACGACAAAGAGTGCGTGCGAGAGAGACAGAAAATCAGTCAGAACGTGTCGACGGGCGCTGCGTAGCCACTGCAAATTGATTTGTTACTTTTGGCTATAATAATAGTCCGATCTGATTCGGATTCGGCAAGATTCGGCAATCTGGTAGATATGGCCATTCTCTATGATTGTGCGTTTTTAATTTTCTCCTATCTCCTATCTTCAAAATTGTGGTTGCCCCAGATTTTAGTTGTTTAAGGCTGCGGAAGGGGGTGGGCCGAAATTTTGAAACACACTTGTAGCAGTGAGGAGCTCTCTATAGCAAAAAGAAATACACTTGTAACAGTGAGTTCTGCAGTGAAAAAAAATTACAAATAGTTTTGTAACAGTGAGAGCTCCACAGTCAGGTCTAATAGTCTCTGAGATCTGTGGATGCTCCAGATTTTCGTCCTTTGCGGGGGCGGAAGGGGGTTTGGCGAAATTTTGAAAACAACTCGTCAAGGTCCGATATCATAGGAGTGTGGATACCAAATTTGGTTGCTCTAGCTTTTATAGTCTCTGAGATCTAGGAACTCTCATTTAGCAATAGGCAAAGCCGGCTATGATACGTGTGTGTTAGAGAGAGACAGGGCGAGAAAAAATTAAATTGTTTTCTTCATTCTGGCTATAATAATGATACAATCTGATTCAGATTCTGCAGTCTAGAAGATATGGTCATTCTCTACGATTCTGTATCTTTATCTTGTATCTTTAAAATTGTGGATGCCACAGATTTTCGTCTTTGTGGGGGCTAAAGTGGGCGGGGCGATGTTTTGAAATATACTTGTAACAGTGACATATCACAGAAGTCTGGATACAAAATGTCGTTGTTCTAGCTCTTATAGTCTTTGAGCACTAGGCGCTGATAGGGACGGACAGACGGACGGACAGACAGACATGGCTCAATCGACTCGGCTGTTGATGCTGATCAAGAATATATATACTTTATGGGGTCGGAAACGCTTCCTTCTGGACGTTACACACATCCGTTTTCACCACTAATCTAATATACCCCAATACTCTTTTTGAGTATCGGGTATAATAAACTATTAAGCTTAAATCCGTTCTTAGATAAAGATGGATTGTTACGAGTTGGAGGTAGATTGCAAAACTCCCACGCGGAATTTGAGGTTAAACATCCCTTGATTTTAGATAAGTGTCACTTGACGTCTTTAATTATCAAGAATGCACATAAAGAAACATTGCACGGTGGAATTAATCTGATGCGAAACTATATCCAGCGAAAGTTTTGGATATTTTGGCTAAGACATTGCTTAAAGAAAAAACTTAAAGAGTGTGTCACCTGTGCTAGGTATCGACAGAATACTGCAAAACAAATTATGGGAAATCTGCCGAAACACAGAGCTACAATGTCGCACCCGTTTACAAATACAGGGGAAGACTTTGCCGGAGCATATCCGATGCTCTAAAAACCGGGGGTAGAAATCTTACAAGGGATATATTGCCGTATTCGTTTGCATGGCGACAAAGGCTATTCATTTGGAAGTCGTCAGCGATCTTACTTCAGATGCATTTCTAGCTGCACTTAGAAGATTTTTCTCAAGAAGAGGAAAATGTGCAAAAATCTTTTCCGATAATGTAACCAATTTTGTGGGACCTTCGCGCAAATTAGACGAGGAATACCAAAGAGCTCTTAAGGACAACATAAAAGTGGTTCCAATATTAGAAAGATAACAGATCGAGTGGCATTTTATTCCCCCGGCAGCACCTCACTTCGGAGGTATTTGAGAAGATGGGGTAAAATCAGTGAAATATCATTAAAAAAGGGTAATTGGGGACAATAATTTAACCTATGAGGAAATGGCAACTCTATTATGTCAAATTGAAGCGGTACTAAATTCACGCCCTTTGTATACAGCTACAAATGATATGGACGATCTCGATGTATTAACACCAGGTCATTTTATTATTGGAAGGCCAATATTTGGCCCGATTGAGACAATTTCAGAGGAACAAATTAGGAATCTGGATAGGTGGAGACTAATTCAGAAAATGAAAAGAGAATTTTGGATTAAATGGAAAGAAGATTATTTACACACTCTGCAACAAAGAAATAAATGGAAAATAGGAATGCAGAATATTAAAAAAGGGACAGATTGTATTAATAAAAGATGAAACCTGTCACCAAGCTAGATGGCCCTTGGGAAAAATAGAAGAAACATATTAAGGTAGGGACGATAGAGTCAGAGTAGTAACCATAAATCATCAAGACGGGTTGATGAAACGACCTATAACTAAAATTTTTCCATTAGCTGGAATTGAGTCAGAAGAGCAAGACTCAGAAAGAGACCAGAAGTACTTGTAGTAGACCTCAAATGTCCAAGCTAGGACTAATGGCAGCATTGTTAGTGCTTGTGTCATGTTGCCAAGTATTAAATGCAAACATTGCTGCCAGCGGAAAGGCGAAGTGGTCAATGGAAAAAATGAAGAGTTCCACTTCGATATATTTGGACCCGATGGGGGACGTTGAAATAGTCGCTTCATCCTGGAATCTAATTGTTTATTATAACATGGACCCGTATTTTCAAATGATAAAAAAGGGAAAAGAATTGATTGGAAAAATGAGAATTGTGTGTGGTAAACTTTATACTTTTGAAGATCAATGCAATAATGTCTTAGATAACACGGAAAGACAAATTGCAGACCTAGAGTAAAATAATAAACTTTTCATGAGTCAGGATAATAAAAGAAAGAAGCGAGTACCATTTGAGTTTATTGGCTCACTTTATCATATATTGATTGGGATAATGGACGCCGAAGATAGGGAAACGTTGGAAGGAAATAAGACAAATTTATTAGAAAACCAACACTACTTAGATGATTTAATTAAAAAACAAACATCAGTGGTAGAATCAACGGTAAATATTCTCAAAAGAACTACCGAGGAAATAAATGTAAACTTTAAAAGTATGAGCACTAGAGTAGAAAACATAACGGAAGCATTGAAGGAAAGTTACTATGTGTACAAAGAATCTATAAATTTCTTTATGGTAACAAAGCAACTAAGCTCCTTGATTGAAGAGTGCGATAAAATTCAATCAGCAGTTGTTCCCCATTGCAGAATGTTCAAACATAAATATATTATTGTACACATTCACTCATGTAACCAAAAAACCGATCTCTGAAGAAATCACATGAAGAAGACAAGTTATGACTGTTCGGGTGTAAACAGAGATCTGTAACCCATTAAAAAATACTTTAATAAAACACAAGTGGAGAAAACACTTACCAAATGCGGTCCTAAAATAGAACTAATGTAAGCATGCACTCAAATAGACACCCTCAGTCAAGTGTATCCTTTGCGTAGGTCTAACGATAATTATAGAATACAAAATTGTATCTCATGCCTTATTGTCAAATTGCATATAAGGCTCTGATTTTAAGAATAAAATTTTGTTTGAATTTACAACTCAACTCGCAAATGTCTAGACTTTTCTTTTAAGGTCTTAACAGCAGTTATAAGTCTACTGATAGATATTAATCATGGTAGACTAAATCGAAATATTTTAAAACATATACAGTTAAAGGGAGAAATATCAAAAATAAAAGATAATTTATTAGAAACATTGGTGCTCCAAGAAAAAAAACAGGAACGGAGTTGAAGGAAATGTACAGCCTATTAGCAGCGAAAGAAATTTTTGTTGATAGCAAATTGATTCTGAATGTGAAGATTCCCCTGTTTGGTAGACACGCATCCTATTTGTTTAGGATAATTCCGATGCCGGTTGAGCATGAACAAGAATTGGTCAAGGTAGATTTGAGCTCCAGGTATTTAGTATATAATTTCGAAATTGGTTCCTATCATTCGATTACTGAAGCTACCTTGAACAAAAGCCAAAAATGGCAAACGAATAGAAGAGTATGTGAAGGTAATTGGCCGTGGAGCAATGCCAATGATAATGCTTGTGAGATAGCTCCTTTCAAACCAAAAGGTAATTCAAATTGCATTTATAGAAAGATAGCAGAGACAAGGGCATTTTGCGTCGAATTAGAAAGGCAGGGTAGTTGGCTCTTCAAAGTTCCAGTAAACACTAATGCTAGAATTCAATAGTAACTCAAATCAAGAACTAATTGATCTTCCACAACAAGGAATTCTAACAATAATACATGGTTGTATTGAGCGAACCGATGATAAAATACTAGTACCTCATCACAGTCTTCAAACAGAAAGCTACGAGCCAATTTCATCCTTTTACATAAGTAATATAAGTAAAATACCAAAAATTGTTTGGAATCCATTAACAGTACCATTAATTAACCGTACAAAAGAAATGAATAAGTTAAGAAACGAATTAAAATTGTTAAAAGAAGGTTAGAATGTTCTAACATGAACATATTATCGTCAAAACCATCCCACTTTCGGCCCCCTTGCACAATGGTCCAACATAAATATATTATTGTACACATTCACTCATGGAACCAAACCATTAACCAACCATTAAAAATACTACAACAAAACAAAAGTGGAGAAAACACTTAACCAATGGAGTCCTAAAATAGCACTAATGTAAGCTTGCATTCAAATAGACACCCGCAGTAAAATGTATCCTTTGCGTAGGTCTAACGATAATTATAGAATACAAAATTGTACCTCAGGCCTCATTGTCAAATCACATATAAGGCTCTGATTTCACCTCTGGCGGAGGTGAGGCATACTGACTGAGGATCGGGAATAAATGTAGAGTCGCGGACGTGGCAGTGACAACGTTCCCCCTCGATTTTATACCCGATACTCAATATGAGTATAGGGGTATATTAGCATCAATAGCCGAGTATATCTGTCTGTCTGTCCGTTCGTCCGTCCGTCTGTCCGTGTCTATGAGCGCCTAGACTATAAGAGCTAGAGCAACGACATTTTTTATCCAGACTTCTGTGATATGTCACTGTTACAAGTGCATTTCAAAACATCGCCCCGACCCCTTCCGCCCCACAAAGGACGAATATCTGTGGCATCCACAATTTTGAAGATACGAGAAAACCAAAAACGCAGAATCATAGAGAATGACGATATCTAGCAGCCAAAAGGAAAAAATCTATTTGAAATAGCCACGCGATTAATTTCTGTCTCTCTCTCACATACTCTTCGTCGTGGAATGTGCCCTCTGGCGGAGGGTAGGCATACTAACTAAGTATCGGGTATAACTGTAGAGTCGCAATCGTAGCTGCGACTCGACGTTCCCCCTCGTTTTATCAAAAAAAAATCATTACTGAATATAATTCAACCGTAATCGTATGGCCTTGCAAAATTATTTATTGCATTGCTCTCTACATTGCAGCTTTAAACCGTAGCTGAAATTCGGCTTTCAAACCGATTGTTGACAAGCTTAGCCAATTCTTCAGTTAATTGTTGAAGTTGTAAAACTCAGAATTTAACCATTGAATCCCCCACTTCTGACGCCAGTTGCTATTTTTTTGCTACGAGTAATTTCGGATAGAATGTAGAATAGAATTTCCATAATTTATTATGCAATTTCAATAGGTCGTCCAGCTCGCCGACTAATAGCCTGGCTTTTGGCAAATAGAGGTTATTATAGCCGCAACGTACATCAACGCGATTTTCGATTGATGTCATCACAGTCCATTAAGTATATTTGTAAAAATGTATCTATTTTTTTCTCGGTGAGTATCAACCGACGCGCTTGTCTTCATTCCAATTGCCTTTTTTGACTTTGTTCATCTCGTGTCTCTGGTGATTGAGATTAATGGAATTGGGCATGCTCATACGCACACTTTCGCTATCTTGTTGGATTCGTTCCTCTGTTATTTCGCTCTACTATTTCGCATGTTTGTTGCATTATTTGCTCAACCGTGCAACTGGGTCCCTTGAATCTTGCTGGCAAGGCGGTCATTGTTTTGTCCAAAATACCAGCACTTTCGAATGAGCGGAATATTCAATATTTGGTTCGTACTCAAATGCGAGACGAAGAAACGAAGCGCATGTAAATTCTCGATATACTTGGCGTTGTCTGCCATTTTCTCTCTGTGCAAACCTTTCAGTCACAAAACACGTAAAACACACACAAATAGATCAAAACATACTTGATTATGTTTAAATTTTGTATGGGATATTTGGACATTGTTCACACAATCCCGATTTAAAAATATTGGGTAGTGGAAGGAAGGTGAACAATTCATTACGACCTATTCGCATACCTACTAATACCTACAAATAAAAAATTATAAAAACCCGTCAAGCCTTTTGGGAGGAGTTCAAACACAAACATTGTGATACGAGATTTGTATATATATTCGACTTTACCTTATATTAAACCATGAAAGCAACTAAACTGTTCTTAATTCTATTGCAGGGCTGGGTTTCAACGTAATGGGTGGCAAGGAACAAAACTCTCCAATTTATATATCTCGCATTATACCGGGAGGAGTTGCGGATAGACATGGAGGTCTCAAAAGAGGCGATCAATTGCTGTCAGTCAATGGAGTGGTAAGTTAAAACCTCTAAGTAACCTTACTCTTTTTTCATTTCGGCGTTCATATGCAATGACTGCACCATCAAGTGGCCCATGCGACATCAAGCTGAAGCCTGTTTCGCGAGGATCCCGGCTGGAACGCAACCCTCCTCCCGGCCAATCTACGTCAGGGCACTGCCGCATGACGCGCGACGCCTATTACCGAACCGATCACGTACATGCAGAAAAGATAGATGTTAGACTAGGGTGCATGTCATAACGCCCACGGGCGTTAAGACAAACATTTTTGCGTCATAAGGCCCGCGGGCCTTAAAGTAACATAGCCGCTCAACCCGTCATGCATCCGTTAGACTAATATTCGAACTGAACTTACTAAAAGAATTAAGCATGCATTCAATATACAAATACAGTTACTATTTACGAGAAAGGTATGTGAGTATTAGTAATTTAAGAAGAGGAAGGTAATTACTAATTAGTAGTAGATAATATGGTAGAGAGAACTATATGTTCATGCAAGGAATAATTCGATCTTCAAAACGGAAGGAACAATGGTATTATTGACGCAGAAAGTCCACGGATGTTTTGTACTTTTTAAGATTTTATTTTACTTAATTCTTCTCCAACCTCTCCGTCTTGTCGATACAGCAAAAGTGGCCATTGAACCCAGCTCCGATCTCTAGTTCTCTTCCGATCTAGTTCTCGCATAGTTCTAGTTCGCAGAACTAGAACTATCGGACGATAATTCATATCGATACTTATTCAGATACTTACGATATTTCGTACAACGTTCATAGTAAATACAATTGTAGATTAACACTAATAATCATAAGCTAGCAGCAAAGTAAATACAAATCTAGGGTTATAATACTAAAACAACCTAAAAGCTCGGCCATCCTGACAATTAGATCGCCCTCGATCGTAAATATGTAATTAAGAGTAATTTTAATTATATGTGTATATATATAAATTATTAACTATTTAAGTAGGAGTCACTTTCACACTGATTACGCCAATCTGCCCATTTCCTTAATCGGCATGCCTCTATAATGCCCTCATACGGGATTTGACTTATTTGGCAGTTTTCAATGTCATTTAACACATATCTGTCGTTCGGCAATACCTTTCCGATGATGTACGGACCCCTGTACTTCAGAACAAATTTTTTATTTGTACCTATTGTGGTGTCAATGTTTCTCATTACAACGAAATCGTATTCTAAGAACTCAATATGATTTTTGTGATTCCTTTCAAAATACTCTTCACTCCTCTGCTGACAATGCTCGATTTTATCAAAAGATTTCTTACGTACTGATTCTAAATCGCTTTGAGTTCGATCATGTTTATCATCTAAGTATTCTGTTAACGCGTCAATATTACAACCCCCCTGTTAGACTCCGAATAACAACACTGAAGGCAATTCTTTCGTGGTCGAATGGACTGAGCTATTAATTGCATATTCAGCCCTTATTAAAAGTTTGCTCCAATCTTCGTGATTTATTGGCTCAGTTATTTTGGCGAGCATAGCTTTCATAGTTCTGTTAACCCGTTCTACCTGACCATTCGCTTGGGGTGAAGCAGTTGCCACTTTCACGTGTTCTATATTATTTTCTAACAAAAATTTACTAAATTCTAATGATGTAAAACACGTTCCTCTATCGCTAATAATTCTACGTGGACGACTATAAAATTGAAAATACTTTGAAAAACATGTGTTGACTTCTTTAGTGCTTGTCGTACAGAAAACAATTTTACAAATTTCGTAAAGGCGTCAATGATAACTAATACATGCTTCTTCTTTGATATAACAGCGGGAAGTGGTCCAAAATGGTCTACGTGTAAGGTGTCGAATGGGATTGGTCGCTTAGGAATATTGTGAAGTGTTCGATTATTCGCATGTGTGGGGACTGAAAACATGATACAATTTAAACAATTTCCTATAAACGAATCGATTTTAGATCTCATATTCGGGAACCAATAATGTCTTAAGATTTCTTTCATACATTTCTCAGTTCCTAAGTGGCATAAGTTTTCGTGAACTCTTCTGATTATTTGCGTTTCCATTTCAGCTGGGACATAAAACAACTCAACGTCGCTCTCACCTATTTTATAAACAATTCCATCGCTCAATGAAAATTTCTTAACAGGTCCATGCTCCAATTGTTCTTTTAATTTGCCTATATGGTTGTCCCTGTTTTGTGTTATCTGAAGCTGAAGATTAATGTCGTCACACTCAATCACGGAAACTATTCGGTCTTTTTTATCACTTTCATGAATTTACTACGTTCTTTATTAGTTCGCTTTGGGTCTATATTATAGCTGTCCTCTTTTGTTACTTCAATACTATATATATATACAGTATATCTATGTTGGTTCTTTCTAATGATTCACTTGCCATATGCTTTTGCTCGTTATCTTTCAATAAATAGTCAATGTTATTACAATTCAATTGGTCACTAATCTTATTCTCATTATTTTCATCCTTCAATAATCCATTATTATTGATATCTGATAACATCATCTCACTATCTCTATTTGTCAATACTACATTTTGAATTCGGTCACTGTCAATGTTCACTAATACTCTATTTTCATCTAAGTCACTGTTCACTAATTGTCAATACTACATTTTCAATTTGGTCACTGTCAATGTTCACTAATACTCTATTTTCAATTGAGACAATATTGCTTTGCGTCACCCGCTTTACATTTTCAATTTCATTTCCAAAAAATTAATTTTACTCCATAATTTTCAAGGAAACAAGTCCCAGAAGGACATTGTACGAAATATAGTTGTTTGGTAAAACGAAAAATATAAGTTCTTTTTCAATTTTATGAAAACTAAATTGACAATTATTCTCCCAAAAATGCTTATTCTCGAACCGTTAGCTCCAAAATACTCAGTCGGTTTTAGTACACCATCAAAATTTTCATAAGGTATCGCCGCGCGCTGCATCAAATTAATAGCGCTACCGGTGTCCAACATGCCAGACAGAAATTTAATTTGATACCTGCGTTTTATATCAGTGTAAAAATATACCCCTACCTGATTAACAATAGGAACAAAAATATTGTTCTCCTCTCTGTCGTCCATCGGCGGGTTGCTGGCTGCACCCACGGATCGCTGGGTTGGCATAGGCTTCTGTTGGCAATCCTTCACACTGGAAACACGATCCCTTCTCCAGCTTAGGTGGGGGACACGTCGAAGCATAATGGCCATGTGATGAACAATTATAGCAGCGCACCTGGTTCCAGTCATCTCCTGAAGCAGTCATCCCAGTGCGCTTAAAATTTGTCTGGGTACTCTTCCTCAAAGCCTCGTATTGTCGAGCTAGCTCCTTAAGTTTTCCGATGGTCGACGCCGAATACAATAAGGCGATACTGCAAGATCGAGCACGAAAACCATCAACGATGAACTGCACTGTCAATTTCTCTTCGATGTCGGCACGCATGAACAAGTCCGCCTCTGTTCCCACCTTCATCAACGTGCGCACACAACGAAGCTTAAAATTGCTGCTTTCGTTCACGCCTCCGCAAATCCGTTCAAAATTCAACACCCATTCAGAGGCTTCATCATTTTCACTGGCAGAAAAAGGGGCAATAAGTTGCTTGACCATTCGGATGTCATCGGTCACATAGTTGTCCATTACCATTAAGGCAGCCAGTTTCTTCTTTTTCTCAGCCACCCTTATTGCGGCGTCAAGTAATTCTTCTTCTTTCATATCGTCGATCTGCTCACTTTCAGACACTTTCCTCTGATTCAATATCTGATTTATTCACCAGATTTTCAGACACCGTCCATTCCGCCACTTATGGCAAGCTTACGAAGTTGCCTTAGTGTTGCGCTGGCTGGAAAAAAATGATCTCCTTCTCCAGCAACCACTCTACAATTTTCTCTTTGTCAAGGTTTGCCATGGTTTCCTCAGCCATTTATAAAATGTGGAAAATACGCGTTGTCGGGGATGCCAGTAGACAAATACTTATGTAGGCAGATACTTTAAAGGGCTACGATCCCACTTCTGAAGTTATTGACGCAGAAAGTCCACGGATGTTTTGTACTTTTTAAGATTTTATTTTACTTAATTCTTCTCCAACCTCTCCGTCTTGTCGATACAGCAAAAGTGGCCATTGAACCCAGCTCCGATCTCTAGTTCTCTTCCGATCTAGTTCTCGCATAGTTCTAGTTCGCAGAACTAGAACTATCGGACGATAATTCATATCGATACTTATTCAGATACTTACGATATTTCGTACAACGTTCATAGTAAATACAATTGTAGATTAACACTAATAATCATAAGCTAGCAGCAAAGTAAATACAAATGTAGGGTTATAATACTAAAACAACCTAAAAGTATATAGTTTCTAGTAAATTTAATAGGAATCGTGAAGTTTATACGGCTTAACAATCCAGGGCTATCTACGTCACCCTTGATCAAGTTGTACATAAAAAGCACACGAAGCATTTTTCTACGATTAACTAAGGATACAAGGTTTATTATAAGCTATCTATTAGGGTCAGAGTGCAAACTCTCACTTGCAAACATTCTTGACTGATTCAATAGTGAGATATATAGAGTCTTCGTTATATAGGGGTCATCACATTCTTTTGACCACATCTTTATTATCCCAAGCGCGCCCATGGCCTTATTTACCATGGTAGAAATGGGCCCTTAGTTATCCGGATAGGGGTAATGAACCGTCGCGGAAGGTTTGAAAGTCCTCGAGAATGGAGGTATTTTTAGCAAAGGCAAGTAGTTCCCTTGGCGTCCTCTTGGAGGCATCCTTCAGTGATGCCAGCACCTGTGCGCCCAGGTATTTTCTCCTTGCCCGTAAGAGGGCCGGACAGCTGCAGATGAGATGATCTAGGGTTTCGATTACCCCAGGTTCATCACATTTCATCAGATGCAGCATGCGCCGCAGCTAGACAGTGACCTTTGAGTATTCCCACTAACAGTCTGCAGTACGTCCGTGGTAGGTGCAGTTGGTAGTGACTGAGTTATCCAGTGCGTTCCCTACGCCTTCCTTAGCCAGGATGTCCGCCGCCTCGTTTCCTTCCATTCCTTGGTGGGACGGAATAGTGCGTCCCTGCTCGCCAAGAAACTTTTGAAAATGTCCGCGGACGACTGCATCGATCTTATCGATAGGTTGCCCGCATCGCTCCTCCTGCAAGCAGAGCGATCTTTGCTGCTTTCCTGATGGCAAAAACTTCCGCCTGGAATATGCTGCATTGGTTCGGTAGCTTATATGACAGCCTTATTTCAGGGTCTGTACAATATAAGCCGGCTCCTGCTCTGTCCATCTTGGGGACGTGTGTATATATGTTGAGGTGCTCAATTTGGACCCTCTTTCCAGTCGTCGGGTCACATAGATGACATTTTTTTAACATCGAGGCAACTACAGTGGTGCTCATATACTTAAGCCACAAGAATTAAACCAAGAATTTTAACGAAAATCAAGAAAAGCTTTTATTTCACAGCTTCAATTTTTTGTGTCATATTAGTTTTATATGTCAGTGTTCTAATACAACAAAAACCAAGTTATAAAAATATATATTCAACGAAAAACTTAAAAAATCTGAAACCATCTCCAAAATGTCCTGCTCATATACTTAAGCCACTTGTAAAAAAGTAAAAATTTGCACAGTATTCCTTGTATTTTAAATAAATTTACATTAATAATGAGTGGGATGACCTTTCTTCTTAAGAAAAGTGGACCAACGCTTTGGCATTGAATCTATAAGACGTGCGCACTGTTGAGGTTGATTGTTAATTTTCTTCCATTTTTCTTGTAAAATTCGCCAAAAATCGTTTTTATTTGCTTGTTTTTTTGGAAAACGACTTGTTTAAGAATTCCCACAAGTTCTCTATAGGGTTCAGGTCGGGACTCTTCGGTGACCATTGCAAAACATTGATTCCCTCTTCGTTAAGCCACGACTTGACTATCTTGCAGCAATGTTTCGGGTCGTTGTCCTGTTGAAATATCCTGGCAAGTGGCAAATTATCGGCATATTTTCCAGATAAATTGTTGCTAAGAATGTCTCTGTACATTTTACCGTTCATAACGCCTTGAATCTTCACCAGGGGACCTACGCCCATTGCTGTCCATCAAGAATGTTAAAAAGCGCTTTCAATTCGCCACAGAGCATATTCATAATTGATGGTTTGGAGCGACGAATCCAAGTTTAATGTCTTTGGAAGTGATGGTAAACCGTATGTACAACGTCCTCACAACAAACAATTAAATCCAAAATACACAAAGAAGACCGTTAAACATGGTGGCGCTTCGATCATGGTCTGGGGCTGTTTCACAGCATCGGGCGTAGGTCCCCTGGTGAAGATTCAAGACGTTATGAACGGTTTTTGGCGAATTTTACAAGAAAAATGGAAGAAAATCAACCCTCAACAGTGCGCACGTCTTGTAGATTCAATGCCAAAGCGTTGGTCCACTTTTCTTAAGAAGAAAGGTCATCCCGCTCATTATTAAAGTAAATTTATTTAAAATACAAGGAATACTGGCAAATTTTTACTTTTTTAGCCATTTTTTTCCAAGTGGCTTAAGTATATGAGCAGGACATTTTGGAGATGGTTTCAGATTTTTTAAGTTTTTCGTTGAATATATATTTTTATAACTTGGTTTTTGTTGTATTAGAACACTGACATATAAAACTAATATGACACAAAAAATTGAAGCTGTGAAATAAAAGCTTTTCTTGATTTTCGTTAAAATTCTTGGTTTAATTCTTGTGGCTTAAGTATATGAGCACCACTGTATGTCCGCATCCTTATGCCGACATGTTTCCCGATGCGATTAGGCGCTGTGTTGCGGGATATCCAGGGAGTCGATTCCGAGTAAGGGTTCGAGTGCTTTTGTTGGGAGAGCCCCTGCAATGCATGATTCTTTTCCATAAGCTTATGGTACGTCTTCTTTTCGGTAACTTGCCACCACACTAAGACTCCATACAGCAGAGTTGGTCGCCGAGATGTAAATCCAGTGCACTAGACCCCCATGTGCTGCTAAGCATCTTCTTGGATACGTAAAGCGCAATGGCGTCCAGTACTGTGTCGAGATATTTGACTTGCGTTTTTGGGGTTATAGGCTCTGCACACTGAGCACATCCCGGGGAAACGGTGGGATTTTTTGACAGATGTGAAACCCCGATTCACACTGCCACCATCCACCATCCACCATCTACCATCCGTCAAAAAACAGCTGATGAGCATAAAATTACAAAGTTTTGTTCTGAATTGTGAAATTTGCACAACTTTAAATTAGTAAATTGGCTATATTTTGACTAAAAAAACAATCCATATATGTACAATAAACGTTACTATTTGAACTCCATTAAAAATTGCAGCAGCTTTGTTTGGAAGTTGGTTTGGCCTTGGCTGCTCGAAATTTGCTGGAGTATCTCTCGCTTTGTTTCCTGGTGCTCATCCTGTAATTTCTGCTGGTCCTTCTGGACTTTAAGCATTTTCCGCACAATCTCCAGAAGGTTTTCCAGTTTAATCCGCGTTGGTGCGGCGCCTTGGTTGCAGAAATAATACTAGAGCCGTAGTTGGATCTGTCCCGGTCGACTTAAACGGAATTATTTCGGGACACTCGGACACAGTCCATTTCGACTTGCGTGTATTGTTTGTTTATTTAATGGCTGCAAAATACTACTCATAAAAAAAGAAAGCAAATACATATGTACATACATACATATGTATGTACCACCTATGTACCAATAAGGTACATATGTACCTTATTACCACCAATTTCAGGTCTCTCCATTTTGTATTGTGTCTGTTGTTTTTTTCTTTTTTTAGTTTTCAACGATTTAAAATTCGAATTAAGATTTCTCCATTTTTTTATTGTGTCTGTTGTTTTTTTTTTTTTTAGTTTTCAACGATTTAAAATTCGAATTAAGATTTGAAATATGTCTAGGCGCGAACTATTTTTTATTGCCATTCATTGCTTTTTAGGGTTGCATTTGAAAACCATCGGCTAACTATCGCATAAAAACGTGCGGTTTAGGAACATCCAAAATGGATGGTGGACTAACTGGGAAATTTTCAGAACGGCAAAACCTTACGGACCATCCCCGAAATGGATGGTGGATGGTCGTCAGTGTGAATAGCCTATTAGCCTAGTTTGGTCGATTTTCGGGGGCGTTCATATCGGTACATGGTACCTCTTGGTAAAGAGAATGAGGTTCGTCTTGTTGGCGTTGATACTGAGTCCTACTTCTTCCGCCCACTCACGTATCTCAGTTCAGTAAGCAGAGGGTAGATGGACATACACCCGTAATAAGTATGCTTATGTCATCAGCATAAGTTGTTACTTTTGGGGACTTCCTTTCAAATCTCTTGATGACGTCGTCGACCACCATATTCCACAGTAGCGGCGACAGGACTCCACCTTTGGAGGTATCGAAAAATACTCCAAGTGCATATTTTTTGTTGTGAAGGGGTTTCTCGATGGTAACTATTAACGAGTGCAGTGGTATTGGCTTTGGTATAAGCATACTGGTTAGTTGACATCAGACCCCTAATTCATTCTTGATGAGTATATCCAGCACGTTTCCAGTGTTTTTAGTAGATAGAAAGTAAGGTTTATCGGCCTATAATCCTTGGGGCTTACATGGCTGCACTTTCCTGCCTTTGGGAGGAAGACAACTCGCGAAGTGCTCCATTGGATAGGGATATAAGCTGTACTTAGACATGCCGTGTATATTGAGCAATGCCATGGGGTAATCACCTCTTTGGTCACCTGCATCATGGCTGGGAATATTCCGTCTAGTCCAGGTTCTATTATGCCCGCAAAGCAGTCTGTAACCCAGTGGATTCTCTTCGAGGTTATCAGATCTGTTAGGGGGTTATGTTCCTCGGTTGCTAGGTCCTGAAGCTTTTTTTGCATCAGTGACCCCGGTGCATCCTGGGAAATGTGCTTCCATTAGTGCTGTAAGGGCCTCCACTGCCCTCTGTCCACTGTCCATCGTCAAGCTTGATTTGACTGTATGGTGGGCTGCTTTGAAAGCAGCTTCCAGAGTCTTGCGGTTTCATGTACTTTCTCAATGTTGGAGCAGAAGTTCCTGCAGTTTCGTTGTGCCTTACGAATTTCCTTCTTGCAACTCCTAAGTAGGAATTTGTATTTCTCGTTGATAATCTCTTCGTTCGCTTGTTTGGCGATCTTAAAGAATTCCTTGAGTTATTTTATTTGAAGAGAAATATCCCGGTTCCACCAGAGTGGCATGGACCTATTTTTAGTTTTCGAGGGTTTGTCACGATGCGTAAGCATCCAGCAATTCCTTGCATAGGGTCTCTAGAGACTTCTGTAGTGCTTCTTTGGCTTCCCCACACAGTGTGGTGGGCATTGACGTCCGTACCAATGATAAGTTGGTGGTTTTTGGTGCCGACTTCTGTCAGCAGCCCCCTTAGCTCGTCAGGTAGTAGGAGGGTGCCAGAAGGCGCTTCTGTAATGAGCATGGATTCCCTTTTGTACGAGTACGAGTAGAATGTTTACCGAAGTTGAGTGGATTACGTTTTAGCTTGCGGACTTTAATCCGGCCACTGAATTGACTGATTGCAACTTGAGCTGCAGCACACTCAGCTTCATGGGTGACTGACTCAACTTCGCACGACGGGCTAACTACTCGAGTCAGGTCAGTGTTCTTCTCTTCCTCGGAGTCTTCCGGCGCAAGACCCTGGGCGGCCTTCACTCTCCACCTCGCCTGCTTGTAGGGTGTGCGCATCTTTATCTTCGGGGCGGTGCTTTTTAAGATCGAGCGCTGCCTTTTTGTGGCCAAGATCTCTTCCACTTCCATGCTCTTGGAGAGTTGAGCTAAAGGATTTTCGCTCGCCTCACACATGACCGACGCACGAAATAAATAATTAAATTATATGTTTACATAAATTAAAAGGCATGCTCTCGCGGTTTTGGGATAGATTGATAATTTAAAGTTTAATTAGGGAGTTAATTAACAGTTAAAAACGTCTGGTCACTACGAAAGGAAACGAAACGATTTTGCGTAATTCTTTGTCATATGCATTTTGCAGGAGTTCATATTTGCCTTCCAGTTTAAAATATTCAAAACAACACCCAATCGTATAATAATTTTTGTATCCACTGATTTCGGCTATGGCCGGGCCCTCTGTGCGTCGTGAAGAAGCAATCTTATCCATTTAAGTTTAACACTTTTAATTATAAATTTATAATTTTAATTTATAAATATGAGCGGTCGATCTCATGCTCTAAAACAGTAATTTGAGCAGGATAAAATTTTATAAATATTTATCACATTCCTTCGATAATCTACTCTAACATTAGTAAAACTGTGTTTTGTCATATTTCATAATGGTTATCTAAATATTCAATTTTAATTACAGTCGGTTGAAGGAGAAAACCATGAAAAGGCAGTTGAATTGTTAAAGCAAGCAATCGGTTCTGTAAAACTTATAGTTCGTTACACACCAAAGGTTCTTGAAGAGATGGAAATGCGTTTCGATAAGCAGCGTAATACTCGCCGTCGTCAATAATCCAAATTAAACAAATAACAAAGTATTTAAATTTATCTGTGTTTAAATAAAACCTTAATTTTATTACCTTAAAACTCTGTTGATTGTTGCTCGAATAAAGCGACACGAATAGCTAGAATCTAATGTTCCAAAAATAATTTGATGTTTATATTTACTGAATAATCTTTAATGTGTATTTTTCTACAGGAATCTAACTATATCCATTATATACAAAGTTATAATAAATATTGTAACAAATGGGAAAATCCAGTAGGTGGACTATTGGATTGTCATGTTAGTTAGTCTTGGCTCAAAATCATTGAGAACAATACGTAGATTCTCAGAAAATAAAGTCTCTCTGTTGAGTAGAAAATACTCCCTGTTTTTTATTTTCTCAATCCGGAAAATACGAACCGTAGAAACGTAACAATATGTATCTATATATTAGACATATACATAACTAAATTTTATATATATAAACATTTTTTTTATTATTAACATACTTTGTAAAACACATGTACAGAAGCACACTACACTTATCTTTTCAACTATATTGTATAAATAACACAACATCGATATACCTTTCTAATGTACTTTGCAAAACACAGCTTCCAAGCCTCGACAACTATAACATAACATCGATAAAAACGATTACGTCAACAACAAAATATTGCAACAATAACCAGCCTTGCCTCGAGCCCTGCTGGTACTATTGAAGTATCAGGTCATTGCAGATTCATCATCTTGCGAAAACTCAATTCGCTGCAAAAGCGACCAAATAGACAATACATTAGAGGCCTGCATGAACGGACAACTGAATCGATTCCGTGGGATTCGGGATTCGCTTTTTTCGGTCCGCTAAAATCTGCGATTCAGCTTTCACACAACTTGGATCTCTCGCCCAAAACGGATTTAACGAAGCAGGTATTCCACAGAAGTCGATTCCACACCGTTGGAACGGCTGTTCAGGCAGACGCATTCCACCGGATCTGGCATCCCATGAGCTGCTGCTGAATTTGCAAGGTCGGATAACACAATGTGCTAAGTCCCTGGCGTTCACAATTCAGTATTCCAGACAAATAAGCGCAACCAAGGCTTAAGGATCAGCATGACAATTACGAAGGTGCAGATGGAGCGCGTAAATCCAGACAAAAGTCAATTTTCGAGTTCTGGGATGTGAGTGTTCTCGAATCCGCCACCTACTCGGTTGAGCTGAAATCCTGACAAGCTGTCCAGGAGCGGATTCTGTTTTCTGTTAGTGCTTTGTTTAGCAGCTGAAAGTCGTCAGAGAAAGCTTGCTGTTGGAGATTTCAGATTATGCAGTTGGATGCATGGCGCAGCATTAACATGCAGGCGACATTATGTAAGCATTATGTTAGGTTAGGTTAGGTAGAGGTGGCTGCCAGGATCGCTAGGAGCCTGTCACACATAGGCCCGTTTCGGCCCGTTGTGATACCGCTTAGGATCTTCCATTTCCTGCTGTTCAGGGTAGCAGCTGTAACAGGGCAACCGCGCTGTTAGCACCCCAGGCTAACAGCCTGTTATCTCTGCTGGGTACCGCGCTCAGTTAACAACCAGTCACATCACCCTCTGCCTCGCTCTCACTCTCGGTTCTGTGCTCTCTTACGATCCGCACGTCGCTCACCGTTGTCTTAGCATGTAAGCTGGAATCAGTTACGTTTCCACCCACAGCCAGTCTATTAGCGTGGGTGCCTATTAGCCAATGTCGTGTGAGGAAACGTATTACTGAGCTGCACCTTGTTCTGCCTAGTTAGAAGACCTCAGAAGTCTTATCTATGGTTGGCTATGTTTACCGAGTTATGCGACAACGTGGCACTGATTGCCATTATCGTCTATTAGTCGCTTGTATTGTTCTTTTATTATGTGTCTACAGGTGGCCATTGGCATAAGAATATCCTCCTTGTCTTGGAGAAGGAGGATTGTAGTGGCAGATCTGGATGTCTCAGATCTCAATGTCCTGGTGGCCCGGGACCCATATAAGGCTAATAGCAAATTGCTAAACCATCTAGTGAAGAGATTTGCGGCAGTCTGCCACGGTGGTCGAGTTCGAGGAAATCGCATTTAGTGATTTGATCGCCGCTTGGCTGTCGCTATACATTTTTAGCTGGGTTGCCATAACGGTAGGGGTCGTGAAATTCCTTTGACCACCTCTTTATAAACCCAAGCATGCCCATGGCCTTATTTACTATGGTAGAGATGTGTTCAGAAAACTTTAGCTTGGCGTCTAATATAACACCAAGATCATACACCAGAGTAATTCTCTCAAGAGAACCATCAGATAGGGAATAGGGAGCCAACAAGGCTCCCAAGTTTGCACAACACCATGACTGAAAGTTATTGAGATCGGATTGCAAGCGAGAATGAAATGAAATGTCTTTATACTGGACACAGAGTTTAACATCATCCGCATACATAAGTACTTGAGAGTATGTTAATACCGAAGGCAAGTCATTAATAAAGAGTGTGAAGAGTAACGGGCCTAGATGGCTGCCCTGTGGTACTCCCGAAGGTGAATAGAGGGAGTTTTTGAAGAGGACTCCTTGAGACCTGGAACAAAGATAGCTTATAATCCATCTCAGGAGGTTGGGCGGAAACCCTAAAAGGTCAAGTTTATGTGCTAGAAGGGAATGGCTTACAGAGTCGAATGCTTTACTGAAGTCGGTGTAAATAACATCCGTCTGTAAGTTACTTTGAAAGCCTTTAATAATGAAAGAGGTAAACTCTAACAAGTTCATGGTGGTTGATCGCTGCCTTATAAATCCATGCTGAGTTGGAGATATAAGTGACTTGCAGAGATGTTGCAAGTGCAGAGTTAAAACCTTCTCAAACATTTTAGGAATAGCGGATAACTTTGCTATACCTCTAAAATTTTTTGCATCAGACTTGCTACCTTTTTTATGGAGAGGAATTTTTAACGATTCCTTCCAGATCGGGGGGAAGCAAGAGGAATCAATGGACAGGGTGAATAGTTTAGGCAAGGGTCCACACAGAGCCTTGGCGCAGTATCTGAGTACACAGCCTGGAATCCCGTGAGGACCCGGTGGCATAAGAGAAGTCAAACTTCTCCACCTTGTGACGGCGCTTCGGCCGGAGTATGCTCGTCGCGCCGGGGTCTACTGAAATTTGTTTGCTTTTTTTTTTGGCCCCTTTTTTAGTTTTGGCGTTTGGGGTTCTTTTCCCTTGATTTTTTTTTGGGTTTTTTTTTTAATTTTTTTCCCCCCTTTGAAAATTTTTTGTTCCCGTTTTTTGGGTTTTTCTTTTTGCCCTTTCTTTGTTTTTCTCCAGGGTCCAACCCCCTCCTTTGGGTTTAAGGGTTTTTCCCCTTTTTTTGGGGGGTCCGTGGGGTTTTTGGGGATTTGCGAAAATTTTTGGGGTCCGATCCTTTTGGGTTTTGGAAATTTGGTTTTTTTTAATTCCCTTTAATTTTTTGGGGGCCCCTTTGGTTTTTTTGGGGTTTTTCCCATGGGGTTCCTTTAAACCCTTCTGGGCTTTGGGTTTTCCTTTTGGGGGAAATTGTTTTCCCCTTTTTGGTCGGGAAAGGGAAATTTCTTTAAGTCCGAAAGGGTTTCCCAAATTTAACCCCGGGGTGTCCCAATTTTCGTTTCCTGGTTTTGGCATTCGAAAGGGTTCGGTTTACCCGGGGGTTTAATTCCCCTTTGGGCTTTGCCCTTTCCCTTAGGCGGCCCTTTGGTTCCCCTTGGGTTTTTTCGGGACCTTCATGGGTGCGGTTCTTCCTGGTTTCCTTTCCCCTCCCTTTTCCTTTGGGTTCCTTTGGGTTTTTGGCCTTGGTTCCTTTTGTTTGTTTTTTGTTTTTTTTTTTTGTTCTTTTTGGGTTTTCTTTTTCCCCTTTGGATTTTCATTTTTTTTTTTTCCTTTTTTCCAATCCTTTTTTTTGGGTTTTTTGTTTTTTTTTTTTTCCCTTTTTTGGAAAGTTTTTTTTTGCCCGGGGTTTTTTCCCTTTCTTTTTCCTTGGGGCCGGGGTGGGTTTTTGTTTGGGTTTACCTAAAGCCTCCTTTTCCCCCGGGGGGGGGGGGGGATTCGTGCGGTTTCCCGTTTTGTTGGGGTTTTGGGCCCCGGGGGTGGGCCCTTTGGGGGTTGGGGGGGGGGGTTTTTGAGGTAGATTGGGGGTTTTCCCCGTTTGGCGGGGTTTTCCTTTGGGGGGGGGTTGGGTTTTCCGGGGGGTTGCAGGTTTTCCTGGGGGGGTTGGGGGTTTCGGGGGGGGCGGGGTTTTGGGGGGGGGGGGGGTTTTGGTCGAATGGGGAAGGGGCCCGGGAAGGGCGGCCCTTTTTGGGCCCCCAAGGGTTGGGTTTTTTCCGGGGGGGGTTGCCTTTTGTGTCCCTTTTTTGTTTTTGGGGGGGTTCTTGGGCGGCCTTTTTTTTAAAATTTTTGGTTTTTTTGGGTTTTCCGTTTTTTTTCTTTTGCCCCGGTTTGGTTTTTTTTTTTTTTGGGTTGTACATTTTCCCTTGGGTTTTTTTTTTCTTTGGGTTTTTCTTTTGTTTGTTTTTTCCCTTTTTTTTTCCTTGGCTTTTTCTTTTTTTTTGCGGGTTTTCCCTTTTGTTTGGGCCCCCTTGTTCCTGTTTTAGTTTGGGTTGTTTCCGTTGGGTTTTTTGGGGCCGTTTGTTTTGGTTTCCTTTTTTGGGAAATTTTCGGGTGGCCCCTTTGGGGTTTCCCCGGTTCCTTTTGCCCTGTTGGTTTGCCGTCGTGGTTTTTCTTTTGGGTTGGGGTGTTTTGGGTTTCCCTTTTCCTTTTCTTTTGCCTTTTTGGGCCCTGGTTTGGGCCCTTCTTTTGGGTCCGCCGTTTTTTTTCCCCTTGGTTTTTTTCCTTTGGTTGCCCTTTTTTTTCTTTCCGGGTTTCCCTTTGTCCCGGGTTCCCTGGGTTTCCCAGCCCCTATTGTTTCCCTTTGGTTTTTTTGGGCCTGTTTTCTTTGTTTTGGGGTTTTTTTGTTTCCCTTTCCCGGGGTTAATGGCCATTTTCCTTTCCCTATTTTGGGCGTTTAGGTTGCCCGTGGGTTTTGTTGGTTTCTTTCCCTTGTTTTTTTGGGAAAGGGGTTTTTTCGGGTGGTTTGGTTTCGTTTTTTTCTTTTTTTTTGTTCGTGCCCTTTGTCCCTTTTTGGTTTATTTTTTGAAATTTAAAGGGGTTTTTCGTTCCCTTTTTGGGTTCTTTGTTTTTGGTTTTTTGCTTTTTTTGGGTTTTTTAATTTTTTGGTTTTTCCTTTTTGGGTTCTGTTTCCCTTTTCTGGGTTTTTTTGGGCTGTTTTTTTTTTTGGGTATTTTTGGTTTTTTTTTGGGTTTTCCTGGAATTCTTTGCGGGTTTGGTTTCTCCTTTTTTCTTTGGGTAAATTGGTTTTTGGGTTTTGGTTTTCCGGGTTTTGTTTTTTTTTTTCCCCGGGTTGCAAATTTGCTTTGTTTCCCCTTTTTTTTCTTTTTTTTGGGGAAATGTTGCCTTTTTTGGGGTTTGACCCCCTTTTCAAATTTTGTTTCGTTTAAAATTTGGCCTTTTTTGGGTTTTCCCCTTTCCCGTATTTTTTTGGGCCTTTGGTTTGGTCGTTTTTCCTTCCCGCCCGGGGCCTTTTTTTTTTGAAAATGGATTTGTTCGTTTCTTTGGCCAAAATCGAAAGTTTTGGGCTTTTTTGGTTTTTTTTTTCGTTGTTCCTTTTTTGGGCCCGAAGTTCCGTGCGTCTCTGGGTTTTTGGAAAGTGCGGCTTTTTTGGTTTCCGGCCGGGTTTTTGGTTTTTTTTTACCCCTTTTGTTTTTTCCCTTTCCCTTGGGTTTTGGGGGTGCAAAATCTTCCTTTTTAATGTTTTAATAAATTTTTGGTTAATTTATTTTCCTTTTTTTTTCCGTTTTTCCCCTTTTGGGTTTTCTTTTAAAAATTCCTTTGGGCTTTTTTTTATTGATTTGTAAATTTTTGGTTCCCGGGTTTTTTCCCTTGTGGGTTTCTGGTTAAACCTTTCTGGTGATCTTTTTAAAATTTTTTTTGGATTTTTTTTAACGGGGTTTGAAATTTTTTCCTTCCAGTTTTGGTTTTGTTTTTCTTGGCTTCCCTTTTTTGTTTCCCTTTAATTTTTGGTTCCCGCGTTTTGGGGTGGTCTTGGGTCCAAATTTGGGTTTTCCCTTTTTAGTTTTGGGAAGTTTTTTTTTCCCCCTTTTTGGTTTTTTTTTTTCCCCCTTTGTCCTGGGGGTTTTTAAAATTTTTCGTTTCCCTATTTGGCCTTTTCTTATTTTGGGTGTTTTATGGGAACTTTTCGGGTTTTAATTTTCCCTCCCAAAGGTTCAAATTTAATGTGGTTTTTTTCCCGGGCTGGGTTTTGGGGAAGGGGGTTCCGGGGGCCCGGGCCTTTTCCATTTTGGGTACTCCTTTGGGGGCTTTAAACTTTGCGGGGCCCTTTTTTGGGCCCCCGGGACCCTTTTCCCTTTTTAAAACCTTTTGTTCCGCCCTTTTGTTTGTGTCCTGTGGTAATTTGCGCCTTTTTTTTTTAAAAGTCCCCCTTTCCCCATTTTCAACCCGGGTTTTTTTTGGGCAAATTTGGTTTTTTCCCTTTTTGTTTAGGGCAGGGGTTTTCTTTATATTTTCCGTTTTTTTTTGTTTATTTTTCCCTTTTTTTTCTTTTCTTTGGAAATTTTTAAATTTTCTTTTTTTCCCGTTTTTTTCTTCCCTTCTTTTTTCTTTTTTTTTTGGTTCCCCTTGGTTTATTGGGTTCCCCCTTAATTTTCCTTCCTTTTTCCTTCCAAGTTGGGGTGCGTTACCCTTTGGGTTTTCCCCGTTTTTGGCTTTTTCCCAGGTTTCCCGGTTTTTTTCTTTTTTTTCCCCCTGTTTCCAAATCGGCCCCTTTCTATTTTCCACTTGGTATTTCTTTTGTTTTTTTGGGGCCCCTTTCTTTTTACGGGTTTGGTTTTCCTCGTTGGTTTCCCCAATTTTCCCCTTTGGTTTTTGTTATTTTGGGTTTTGTTGGGGGGCCCCCGGGTTTCCGGGTTTGGTCCTGGGTTGGTTTTGGGGGTTTTTGGGCCCCTTTTTGGAACCCCGGGTTTTTTGGGAGGGGTTTTTCCCCTTTGAATTTTTTTTTTTTTTGGTTTTTTTCCATTTTTCCACTGGTATTGGGAACCTCTTTTCCTTTTTGGGCCCCGGGTTTTTTCCGGTTTTTTTCCCCTTTTAAGTTTCGGGGGGGGGGTTTTTTCCCTTTTTTCCCCTAGGGAACCCCTTTTTTTCCCCGGGAAAGGGTTTTTCGGGTTTTTTGTTTCGGGGGTTTCTGGTTTTTTTCCCTGAGGTTCCCGGCCCTTTTTTCCCTGTTTACCCCTTTTGGCCCGACCCTTTTCGATTTTTGCCCCTTTTTTCGAAAACGTTTTCGCTTTCCTCCCCCTTGGTTTTTTTTTTTGGGTTTTTTTGGTTTTTTTTCGGGTTTGCCCGGGTTTTTTTTTTTTAAATTTCCCTTTCTGTTGGGTTGTTTCTTTCCCTTTTTTTATTGTTTTTTTTTTTTTCCTTTTTTTTTCCCCTTTCGTTTGGGTTTTTCTTTTTTTTTTGTTTGTTAACGGGGGGTTGTTTTGGGTTTTTCGGGGTTTTTTGGTTTCAGTTTTTGGGGGGGTTTTGGGGGCGCCGGGGAAATTTCGGGTTTGGGGGGGGAAATTCCGGGGTTGGCCCGGGGAGGGGAAAGCTGGCCGGGGTTTGGCCCGTTTCCCCTTCCGGGGAAGGGGTTCGTCGGGAGTTTTTTGAAAGGAGCTTGGGAGGAAAGCCGGGGGAATCCCCCGGGGGTGGGGGCCCCTGGGGGTTTTGGGTCGGTTTTGGGTTCCCTTTTGGGGGGAGCCAACGGGTTGGCCGGGGTTTTTTTATTTTTTCCCGGTTTTCCTGGTTTTTTTCGTTTTTCTTTTTTTTTGCGGTTCCTGTTTTCCCATTTCCCTTTTTTCCCTTTTTGTTTGGGTTTAGGTTTCTTGGGTCGTGTTGTTTGGGTTTCTTCGGGGTTTTTAATTTTTTTTTGTTTTTCCCTTTGGGGGCCGGGTTTTTTCCCTCTTTTCCTTTATTTTTTTTTTTGGGGGTGATTTGCTTCCCTTTCCCGGGTTTGGTAAACGTTTTGTTTTTTTTTTCTTTGGTTTTGGGGGGGTCCCTTTCTTTCTGCTTTTTATTGAATTTTCGGGGTTAGCGGGGGCCCCGGGGGTTTGGGCCCCGCTTTGGTTATTTTAAGGTGGTTTCCCTTTTTTTGGCCCATTTTTTTTTGTTCGCTTTTGGGTTTTCTTGGGTTTTTTTGGGTTTTTCCTGGGTTTGCCCCTTCCCTTTTTCTTTTTGTTTCCCTTTGTTTTTTTTGGGTTTTGGTTTTTTTTCCCTGGTTTGGGTTTCCCTTTTTGGGTGTTTTTGGGTTCGGGGCTTCCCGGTTTTTGGGTTTTCCTGGGTTTTCCCCTGTGTTGGTTTCCTTTCCGGGGTTTCCCGGGATTTGTTTCCCTTTTGGGGGGGCCCCGGGGTTTTTTCTTTGTTTTTGGGGGTTCCCCCTTTTTTTCCCTTTTTCTTTTTTCCGGGGGGCCTTAAAGGGCCCTTTTTTTGGTTTATTTGCTTTTTTTTCCCTTTTTTCTTTTGGTTTTTTCCCAACCCTTTAGGGGTTATTTTGGTTCCTTTTGGGTTTTTTCCCTTTTTTTTTTCCGTTTGTGGGTTTTCGTTTGGGGGTTTTTTTTTTTGGGGTTTTGGCCCCAAATGACCGGGTTTTTTTTTGGTTTTCTTTTTGTTTTGTTTGTTTGGGTTTTTTTGGTTTTTGTTTTGCCCTTTGTGGTTTCCCCGGAAGTTGCCCTTCCTTAATTTTGGGAAAAGGTTTCTTCCTTTTTTTTGTTTTCGGGTTGTCGGGTTTGCCCCCCGGGTTTTTTTGGGAATTTTTATCTCCGTTTTTTTTGCCCCCCTTTTCCGTTTTTTCGCCCTTTTGCGGTTTGGGCCCTTTTGGTTTTTTCCCTTTTTTAGGTCGTTTCTTTTGGGCCTTTTTTCAAATTTTTTTGTCCAGGGATTTCCCCTTTCTGGGAGGGGTTACCTGTTTCCCGTCGTTTCCCGGGTTTGGGCTTTTTGGTTTTGTTGGATTTTTTTTTTGGAAGCGCTTCAAATTTTGTTCGTTTTGGGTTTGGTTTTCTGTTTTTTGTTCCTCTTTTTGTCCTTTTTGGTTTTTGTTTTGTTTTTTTCTTTTTGGAAAACCCGGGTTTTCTTTCGTTTCGGGGCAAACCCGCTTTTGGGCCGTTTTTTCCTTCTTTTATTTGGGTTTTTTTTTGGGGTGATTTTGCTCGTTAGAAACTTTTCTTTGTTTCCTTTTCCCCCCTTTTGTCCTTTTGGTCGTTGTTTTGGTTTTCGGTTGGGAGCAATTTTGCCCCAACCATGGTTTTGGGAGTGTTTTTGGTTCCCCCCCTTTTTTTTTTTCCCCGGGCTTTTGTTGGGTTTAAATTTTCTTTAAAATGCCACCCTTTTAAAAATGGCGTTTTGTTTTCCCTTTAAATTTTTGGCCCATTTGTTTTTTTTTCCGGGGTTGGTTTTGTTTTTTTAAAAGGGTTTTCCCCGTTTTTTTTTTTGGGTCAATTTTGCTTTTGGTTCAATTTCCCGCTTAGGTTGGTTTTTTTTAAAAGGTTTCCCCTTTTTGGGTTTTTTTTTGTTTTTTAAACGATTTTAAATCCCCCCGGGTTTGGGTTGTTCCTTTTTTTTGTTTCCCTCTGTTTCCCGATCTTTTTTTTTTTGGGTTCCCTTTTGGGTTTTGGTTTAAACCCCTTTTTGATTGCGTCCTTTTTGTTTTCCTTCCTGGGGTTGGGAAACCCCCTTCGGGTTTCTTTTTACAGTTTTTTTGGGTTTTTTGGTTTTTAATCTTTTTTATTTCCTGTTTCCCTTTTTTTTCCCCCTTTTCCCTTTTCTTTGGGTTTTTCCCCGTTTTTTTCTCGGGAAATTTTTTTGCCCCCTTAAAATTTTTCTTTTTTAAATTTTTGTTTTCCCCTTTTGGTTTTTCCCCTTTTTCCCCGGGTTTTTTGGGGCCCCGTTTTTCCCGCTTTTTCCTCCCGGGGGTTTCCCAATTTACTTTGGGTTTTCCCCTTTTTTATTTTTTCGGGCCTTTCCCCTTTATTTCCACCCTTTTTTCCCCTTTTTTCGGGTTTGTTTCCCCTTTCAGTTTTCTTTTTAAAACAAATTTTTCATGGCTTGTCTTGGTGTTTCTAGTGTATTTAGTCTTCAGGGTTTCTTCTTGGTGTGTCTAACGTTTTGTTGTGGTGTTTGTGGCGCCGGCGTTTGGTCTTCCTGGCGATTTTCCTTGTGTTTGGAACCAGGCGCTGATGCGGACATCTCCAGCTCGGCCGATCTTGACCTAACACGCCTCCTGTTCCTCGTTCCATAGTTTGAACCGTCGTGTGTTTCGGGCGGTCGTGGGAGTTTCGCTTTGACTAGTTCGATCGACGTGTTTGCTAGTTCGAAGCTTTTCGGGACATTCCATTCGCCCGGGATGGTGCCCCTCTGGATGGGTTTCAGGGTTCCGGTTCCGGCGTTGGCCGCTCGGGGTTGAGATCCAGCACGTCCCTGTCCGATTCCTCTTCTTCCATTTGTTTGGCCCAGGATAGTTCCATGGTTTTGCTGTTCGCTGTGTCTTCGTGCCGTTTGTTCTTGTCGGTTGCCCTGGTTTGCCCAACTGATCCTCTTCTTTATTGGGATCACGTCCTTGTTTGTTGTTTCGGGTTCTACTGGTGTTTCGTTCTGTCCTGCCGTGGTGTCCCTTTGTGTTGGTTTTCGCTGTCCTCCGGGTGCTTACACCTTGGTCCCTGATGCTCTCATCCGTGAGCTGAGTGGGGGCGACTGGTAGTAGTTTTGCCGCTCGGTTCCTGTGGCTGGCCTGCACCATCCTCTCCTTGAATTTTTGGGCCGAAATGTCGAATTTGCTTTCCATCTTTCTGAAAAGGTAGAGATGGCATCGTTACTGTGTTTGCTTCCTCTATTTTTGCTGGTTTTAGTTGTGAGGCGTGTGCCCGTAGTCTTTTGTTCGTCGTCTTATCTTGTACTGTTGTAATTACTGGTGAGGTTAGTTCGAGGACCTTACACGGACCGGTGTATTTTGGTTCTAGTTTCGCTGTTGTTTTGTCGATTTTTTCGATAGTGGGTGCGTTCGTACCCATACTAGGTCCCCTATTTTGGTTTCCATGCTCGCTTTCGCAAATTGTAATGTCGTGCTTGTTTTGCTGCTGCTTCTTCCATGTTTTGCCTTGCTATTGTTTCTGTTTGTTTTCGTTTGTCGGTATTTTCTTGGTTTGTTTGATTGTTGAACCCTGAACCTAGTGTTACCTCGTCGAATAGGTTGCCCGGTAATCTAAGTTCTCTCCCGAATATCAGGTATGCTGGAGTAAAACCTGTTGACTCTGATTTGCTGCTATTTATCGCTAGGGTTAGTTCTGGTAGTTGTTCGTCCCATTTGTTGTGTTTTCCTCCCGCGAATTGTGCGATCATTGTCTTTAGTGTTCGGTTTGCTCGTTCGGTTGGTTTTCTTGTGGTGTGTATGGTGCCGTGAATTGTTGGGTGATGCCCCACGTTTTCATTACCTGTTTTGTCTTTCTGCTCGTAAATTGAACGCCGTTGTCTGAGATCAATTGCTTTGGTGCACCTCCCTCGCCAGTATTTTTTCTCTGAACGCCTTTAGGAATGCGTCAGCTGTTGCGCTTCTTGCCGGTGTGACCTCCACCCATTTCGAAAATTTATCGATAAACACGATTAGTGCAGTGTTGCCGTGCGGCGTTCTTGGAGTGGTCCCACGAAATCGACGCATATTGTTTCCCATGGTGCGTTTGCGATTTTGGTCAGCATTTTGCCTGCCGCTGCTTGTTGCGATACCTTGAATTTTGGCAGCTTTCGCATGTTCGTACGAATCGTGTTACGTCTCTGCTTAACCCTGGCCAAAAGTAGCGCTGCCTTATCCTGATTTTCGTGCGTCTGATCCCGAGGTGTCCGGCTGTTGGGTTTGTGTGATTTTCGGCTAGTACCCTCTGTCTCTCTTGTTTTGGAACGCACAGCTTCCAGGGTTGATCGTCTTCGTCGGTTTGGCTTGGTATGTGTCGGTATAATCTTCCGTGCTTTATGGTGTAATCCGTAGCTTCTTTGGTGTCATCTCTACTTGGTTCCATTTGTTTTGATACCAAGCGCATTCTACGATTTCTGCTATTCGGGTTTCTTCGCGTGGTAAGCGGGATAGTCCGTCCGCCACTGCGTTCAACTTGCCTTTTCGATATCGTATTTCGAATGAGAATTGTTGTAGTCCCAATGCCCATCTTGCTACTCGTCCAGATGGGCTTTCGATGGAATTTAACCATTTGCGGGCTAGGTGATCTGTAATTACAATAAATTGATAGCCTTCTAGGTACATCCTCATCTTGTGTATACCCCAGTAGATGGCTAGGCATTCTTTTCCGTTGCGGAGTATTTGGTTTCCTCGCTTTTGAGCTTGCGGCTTGCGTAGGAAATTACATGTTCTCCGTCCGCATCTTCCGCCGTAGTCGCTTGCGTCTGTTTGGAGTATGAATGTTTTCTGAAGTCTGGGCATGCAAATATTGGTGCTTCCGTTAGACACAGCTTTAGGTCTTTGAAGCTGTTTTCTTGTGCTTCGCCCCACTCAAATTGTTGTCCCTTTTTTAATAGGTCTTGTAGTGCTTTTGCTTGTTCGGTGTACGATGGTACGAATCTGCGGTACCAAGATGCCAGGCCTAAAAAACTATGCAGCTGTTTCAGTGTAGTTGGTGCGGTGAGTTCTTTAATGGCCGCCACTTTGTCTGGGTCTGTGTGTATTCCTTCCTCGCTCACCATGTGTCCTAGGTATTTAAGTTTCTTTTGGAAAAAGTGGCATTTTGCTGCGTTAATGCGTAGGTTTGCTGTCTTTAGTCGTTCAAATACCGTTTGTAGCTTCTGCATGTGTTCAACTTTCGTCCGCCCAATTACGATTATGTCGTCTAGGTATGCGAAAGCGAATGGTTCCATGTCCGGTCCGATTACCGAGTCTAGGGCTCTTTGGAACGTAGCAGGTGCTGTTGTGAGTCCGAGTGGCATGACCTTCCATTGGTACAATCCTCGCCCGGGAGCTGTAAAGGCTGTGTAGTGTCGGCTCTATTTTTCCATTAGGATTTGCCAATACCCTGACTTTAAATCGAGCGTGCTAATGTTAAATACCTCTTTAAGCCTCTCAGCCTCTTTAAGCTGATTTAGAATAAAGTCCATCCGTGGTAATGGGTATGCATCCTTCTCTGTTTTTTCGTTTAACAGTCGGTAGTCCACGCAGACCCTCCAATCTCCAGTTTTCTTTTTTATGAGGACAATCGGTGAGCTGTATGGGCTGTGTGATGGTTCTATTAGATCTTGCTTTATGAGTTCGCTGATCTCTTTGTTGATGATTTCCATTTGCGCTGGGTTTCATGGGTAATACCGCTGTTTGACTGGTCTGTCATCTTTTAGGAATATCCGATGTTTCGTAATATTGCTCACTCCTTGAAGAGTGTTGGATTTCTGTACCTCCGTTGTAATCCATTTTTCGATTTCCTCGTTCGTTGGCTCTGTTACCGAATTTCTTGCGCTTTCCTCTTTTTTCTTTGGGTTTGGTTCCCCGTTGAAGTTTATTGTGGCTTCACCGCACGTTATTGATGTGCCTGCGTCCTTTAAGAATTCCATTCCTAGTATGGGGGTGTCTGGTACCCCTGTCATGATTAGGAACGATTGTGTGGTTTCTTTTCCCCCTAGTTCTACTGTTATTTGGATTCTTCGTGTTGTTCTCCGAGTGCTTCCATCCGCGAGCCTGATTAATCTATTTTCCACTCCTTCGATACCTTCTCCTTTTAGTTTTTCGGCCGCCTTTTCGTTTATCATGCATCTTGTTGCCCCTGTATCGATGATTACTTCCATCAGTTGTGATCCAATCCTGGCCCGTCCTAAAAGTTGGTTCTTGTTAAATATTAATTGTGTGTTGTCCCGCTCAGCTGGTTTTGAGCCACAGGAGTTTCGCGGGTTGGTCCTGCGCCCTGTGTGTTTAGCAGTAGTCTATTGTGCGTACTCCTTGTTTGTTGCAGGTCCAGCAGTACAGTACGGGTTCCCTGCTGCATGTTCGGTCCTCGTGCCCATAGTTTCCATATCTTTGACATTTCCTTTGTCGGTATTGCGTCCTTTGCCATGCTGGTTGGTCGTTTTGTGGGTTATTCCATTGGCGACCTGTAACCTTGGAGAGTCCTGCATCTGTCTCTATTTTTTCGAATTCCTCTGCGATGATAATGAATTCCGACAGCGTTTGGAATTCTCTTCTCTTCACATATAGTTTCAGAGGCAGCCGGCAGTTCTGGTATATTATTTCCAGTTTTTCCTGCACTGTGTAGGTTCCGAACCTCATTAACTTCCTTATCTCTTGGACATAGTCTCGAACTGTTTCTGTTTCCGTTTGTTTTCGCTCTGCCACTTGCTTTGCTAGCTCCTCTTGGTATCTGGGGGATATGAAGTTCTCCTTTAGTCCGACATTTGCTTCCTCCCATGATGTGACTGGCGCTGGCTTTGTGTGCCACCAGTCTAGCGCGCTTTCCTCCAGGATTATCGGCATTGCGAATACGAGGTGGTCCGGTTCTACCCCGTAGGTTTCTGCTAATTCCTCCAACCTGCTCAGGAATTCTAGCAGCCCTCCTTTTCCTGTAAAGATCAGGTCCCACTTGCGTATCTTTTCTATTATCGCTATTGCTTCTGGTGATCCTTTCTTTATCTATTTCGGAAATAGCGACTTCTTCCTGCTTGTCCTGGTCTCCCCTTGGATCTCTTCCATTGTTGATTTTGTGGTACTCCTTTTGGCGATTGTTGCCTTGGGCTCTTGGTTCTCGGGCTTTTGCCTCGTGATTGGTTATTTGCTAGTTGTTCTAGCCTATCTCGAATCTGTGTTGGGAGGTCTGTTCTCTCCGTGAATTGTATCAGTTGTTTCTTTTGGCGCTCTATTACTTCATGTTTTTCCAATCCGAATTCCTCGCAATAGTTTTGTAACTCTAGTTTCGTTGCTTGGTTTATCCACTGTTTTGCCATCTTGACCTTTGAGATTATGCTCCTTATGCTACCACAACCTGCTCGGGCGCCACTGTGACAGCGCTTCGGCCGGAGTATGCTCGTCGCGCCGGGGTCCACAGAAATTTGTTTGATCTCTGGATGTGGTAGCTGAAAGAGAGTCTCGGGGTTCAAGAATAAGGCGTGGCTTGAGTGGTAAAAGAAATAGAGTATTTTTATTGTTCTTTAGAGGTACCAAGTATGGTAGGTGCTCGGGTCGTCTGGCTCTTCCTTCGTGGTCGGCTTCGGGGTCGTCCTTGGGGGCCGCACGTGGCGGATAGCTGCGTGCAGCTCCTGGGGGTCGTCGGGTCGGTGTTGCGGAGGTTTAATGCACTCCGAGGTGGAGGAATGTTGCGGAGGTTTAATGCGCTCCGAGGAGAAGAAATGTTGCGGAGGTTTAATGCGCTCCGAGGAGAAGTAATGTTGCGGAGGTTTAATGCGCTCCGAGGAGAAGAAATGTTGCGGAGGTTTAATGCGCTCCGAGGAGAAGTAAGGTTGCGGAGGCTTAATGCGCTCCGAGGAGAAGAAATGCTGCGGAGGGTTAATGCGCTCCGAGGAGGATGGGAGGATTGCTGGGCGGTTGGTGTCTGTTGCTACTGCTTACCTCTCTACTGGCCGGAGCCGAACTGAGGCTGATCGCTCTGGCGGAGCCCCTTTTATTTCTGAAAAGCAGCTGATCCGTACGGTATGTTCCTAGCGCGTTGTGCTGATCAGCTGGTTTCGTGCTGGTGTGTCCCTAACGCGTTTGTGCGGATCGGCTGATAGTGTGCTCGTTGGTGTTTGGGGTATGGTCACACTTGGGCTGGTCAGCTGTGGTTGGTTTTATGTTTCTTTCGGTTTTTTTCTTATTGTTTGTTCTTTTTCTGTTTATTTCTTTTATCCTTATATGGCAGGTCTTCATGTATTGTCTTTTATGTTCTGCTTATTCTACTAATACTTATAGTTTAGTATTCATGGCTTGTCTTGGTGTTTCTAGTGTATTTAGTCTTCAGGGTTTCTTCTTGGTGTGTCTAACGTTTTGTTGTGGTGTTTGTGGCGCCGGCGTTTGGTCTTCCTGGCGATTTTCCTTGTGTTTGGAACCAGGCGCTGATGCGGACATCTCCAGCTCGGCCGATCTTGACCTAACACGCCTCCTGTTCCTCGTTCCATAGTTTGAACCGTCGTGTGTTTCGGGCGGTCGTGGAGTTTCGCTTTGACTAGTTCGATCGACGTGTTTGCTAGTTCGAAGCTTTTCGGGACATTCCATTCGCCCGGGATGGTGCCCCTCTGGATGGGTTTCCGGGGTTCCGGTTCCGGCGTTGGCCGCTCGGGGTTGAGATCCAGCACGTCCCTGTCCGATTCCTCTTCTTCCATTTGTTTGGCCCAGGATAGTTCCATGGTTTGCTGTTCGCTGTGTCTTCGTGCCGTTTGTTCTTGTCGGTTGCCCTGGTTTGCCCAACTGATCCTCTTCTTTATTGGGATCACGTCCTTGTTTGTTGTTTCGGGTTCTACTGGTGTTTCGTTCTGTCCTGCCGTGGTGTCCCTTGTGTTGGTTTTCGCTGTCCTCCGGGGTGCTGACACCTTGGTCCCTGATGCTCTCATCCGTGAGCTGAGTGGGGGGCGACTGGTAGTAGTTTTGCCGCTCGGTTCCTGTGGCTGGCCTGCACCATCCTCTCCTTGAATTTTTGGGCCGAAATGTCGAATTTGCTTTCCATCTTTCTGAAAAGGTAGAGAGATGGCATCGTTACTGTGTTTGCTTCCTCTATTTTTGCTGGTTTTAGTTGTGAGGCGTGTGCCCGTAGTCTTTTGTTCGTCGTCTTATCTTGTACTGTTGTAATTACTGGTGAGGTTAGTTCGAGGACCTTACACGGACCGGTGTATTTTGGTTCTAGTTTCGCTGTTGTTTTGTCGATTTTTTTCGATAGTGGGTGCGTTCGTACCCATACTAGGTCCCCTATTTTTGGTTTCCATGCTCGCTTTCGCAAATTGTAATGTCGTGCTTGTTTTGCTGCTGCTTCTTCCATGTTTTGCCTTGCTATTGTTTCTGTTTGTTTTCGTTTGTCGGTATTTTCTTGGTTTGTTTGATTGTTGAACCCTGAACCTAGTGTTACCTCGTCGAATAGGTTGCCCGGTAATCTAAGTTCTCTCCCGAATATCAGGTATGCTGGAGTAAAACCTGTTGACTCTGATTTGCTGCTATTTATCGCTAGGGTTAGTTCTGGTAGTTGTTCGTCCCATTTGTTGTGTTTTCCTCCCGCGAATTGTGCGATCATTGTCTTTAGTGTTCGGTTTGCTCGTTCGGTTGGTTTTTCTTGTGGTGTGTATGGTGCCGTGAATTGTTGGGTGATGCCCCACGTTTTCATTACCTGTTTTGTCTTTCTGCTCGTAAATTGAACGCCGTTGTCTGAGATCAATTGCTTTGGTGCACCTCCCTCGCCAGTATTTTTCTCTGAACGCCTTTAGGAATGCGTCAGCTGTTGCGCTTCTTGCCGGTGTGACCTCCACCCATTTCGAAAATTTATCGATAAACACGATTAGTGCAGTGTTGCCGTGCGGCGTTCTTGGGAGTGGTCCCACGAAATCGACGCATATTGTTTCCCATGGTGCGTTTGCGATTTTGGTCAGCATTTTGCCTGTCGCTGCTTGTTGCGATACCTTGAATTTTTGGCAGCTTTCGCATGTTCGTACGAATCGTGTTACGTCTCTGCTTAACCCTGGCCAAAAGTAGCGCTGCCTTATCCTGATTTTCGTGCGTCTGATCCCGAGGTGTCCGGCTGTTGGGTTTGTGTGATTTTCGGTTAGTACCCTCTGTCTCTCTTGTTTTGGAACGCACAGCTTCCAGGGTTGATCGTCTTCGTCGGTTTGGCTTGGTATGTGTCGGTATAATCTTCCGTGCTTTATGGTGTAATCCGTAGCTTCTTTTGGTGTCATCTCTACTTGGTTCCATTTGTTTTGATACCAAGCGCATTCTACGATTTCTGCTATTCGGGTTTCTTCGCGTGGTAAGCGGGATAGTCCGTCCGCCACTGCGTTCAACTTGCCTTTTCGATATCGTATTTCGAATGAGAATTGTTGTAGTCCCAATGCCCATCTTGCTACTCGTCCAGATGGGCTTTCGATGGAATTTAACCATTTGCGGGCTAGGTGATCTGTAATTACAATAAATTGATAGCCTTCTAGGTACATCCTCATCTTGTGTATACCCCAGTAGATGGCTAGGCATTCTTTTTCCGTTGCGGAGTATTTGGTTTCCTCGCTTTTGAGCTTGCGGCTTGCGTAGGAAATTACATGTTCTCCGTCCGCATCTTCCGCCGTAGTCGCTTGCGTCTGTTTGGAGTATGAATGTTTTTCTGAAGTCTGGGCATGCAAATATTGGTGCTTCCGTTAGACACAGCTTTAGGTCTTTGAAGCTGTTTTCTTGTGCTTCGCCCCACTCAAATTGTTGTCCCTTTTTTAATAGGTCTTGTAGTGCTTTTGCTTGTTCGGTGTACGATGGTACGAATCTGCGGTACCAAGATGCCAGGCCTAAAAAACTATGCAGCTGTTTCAGTGTAGTTGGTGCGGTGAGTTCTTTAATGGCCGCCACTTTGTCTGGGTCTGTGTGTATTCCTTCCTCGCTCACCATGTGTCCTAGGTATTTAAGTTTCTTTTGGAAAAAGTGGCATTTTGCTGCGTTAATGCGTAGGTTTGCTGTCTTTAGTCGTTCAAATACCGTTTGTAGCTTCTGCATGTGTTCAACTTTCGTCCGCCCAATTACGATTATGTCGTCTAGGTATGCGAAAGCGAATGGTTCCATGTCCGGTCCGATTACCGAGTCTAGGGCTCTTTGGAACGTAGCAGGTGCTGTTGTGAGTCCGAACGGCATGACCTTCCATTGGTACAATCCTCGCCCGGGAGCTGTAAAGGCTGTGTAGTGTCGGCTCTATTTTTCCATTAGGATTTGCCAATACCCTGACTTTAAATCGAGCGTGCTAATGTTAAATACCTCTTTAAGCCTCTCAGCCTCTTTAAGCTGATTTAGAATAAAGTCCATCCGTGGTAATGGGTATGCGTCCTTCTCTGTTTTTTCGTTTAACAGTCGGTAGTCCACGCAGACCCTCCAATCTCCAGTTTTCTTTTTTATGAGGACAATCGGTGAGCTGTATGGGCTGTGTGATGGTTCTATTAGATCTTGCTTTATGAGTTCGCTGATCTCTTTGTTGATGATTTCCAGTTGCGCTGGGTTTCTTGGGTAATACCGCTGTTTGACTGGTCTGTCATCTTTTAGGAATATCCGATGTTTCGTAATATTGCTCACTCCTTGAAGAGTGTTGGATTTCTGTACCTCCGTTGTAATCCATTTTTCGATTTCCTCGTTCGTTGGCTCTGTTACCGAATTTCTTGCGCTTTCCTCTTTTTTCTTTGGGTTTGGTTCCCCGTTGAAGTTTATTGTGGCTTCACCGCACGTTATTGATGTGCCTGCGTCCTTTAAGAATTCCATTCCTAGTATGGGGGTGTCTGGTACCCCTGTCATGATTAGGAACGATTGTGTGGTTTCTTTTCCCCCTAGTTCTACTGTTATTTGGATTCTTCGTGTTGTTCTCCGAGTGCTTCCATCCGCGAGCCGGATTAATCTATTTTCCACTCCTTCGATACCTTCTCCTTTTAGTTTTTCGGCCGCCTTTTCGTTTATCATGCATCTTGTTGCCCCTGTATCGATGATTACTTCCATCAGTTGTGATCCAATCCTGGCCCGTCCTAAAAGTTGGTTCTTGTTAAATATTAATTGTGTGTTGTCCCGCTCAGCTGGTTTTGGGCCACAGGAGTTTCGCGGGTTGGTCCTGCGCCCTGTGTGTTCAGCAGCAGTCTATTGTGCGTACTCCTTGTTTGTTGCAGGTCCAGCAGTACAGTACGGGTTCCCTGCTGCATGTTCGGTACGAGGCACCCATAGTTTCAACATCTTTGACATTTCCTTTGTCGGTATTGCGTCCTTTGCCATGCTGGTTGGTCGTTTTGTGGGTTATTCCATTGGCGACCTGTAACCTTGGAGAGTCCTGCATCTGTCTCTATTTTTTCGAATTCCTCTGCGATGATAATGAATTCCGACAGCGTTTGGAATTCTCTTCTCTTCACATATAGTTTCAGAGGCAGCCGGCAGTTCTGGTATATTATTTCCAGTTTTTCCTGCACTGTGTAGGTTCCGAACCTCATTAACTTCCTTATCTCTTGGACATAGTCTCGAACTGTTTCTGTTTCCGTTTGTTTTCGCTCTGCCACTTGCTTTGCTAGCTCCTCTTGGTATCTGGGGGATATGAAGTTCTCCTTTAGTCCGACCTTTGCTTCCTCCCATGATGTGACTGGCGCTGGCTTTGTGTGCCACCAGTCTAGCGCGCTTTCCTCCAGGATTATCGGCATTGCGAATACGAGGTGGTCCGGTTCTACCCGTAGGTTTCTGCTAATTCCTCCAACCTGCTCAGGAATTCTAGCAGCCCTCCTTTTCCTGTAAAGATCAGGTCCCACTTGCGTATTTTTTCTATTATCGCTATTGCTTCTGGTGATCCTTTCTTTATCTATTTCGGAAATAGCGACTTCTTCCTGCTTGTCCTGGTCTCCCCTTGGATCTCTTCCATTGTTGGTTTTTGTGGTACTCCTTTTGGCGATTGTTGCCTTGGGCTCTTGGTTCTCGGGCTTTTGCCTCGTGATTGGTTATTTGCTAGTTGTTCTAGCCTCTCTCGAATCTGTGTTGGGAGGTCTGTTCTCTCCGTGAATTGTTTCTTTTGGCGTTGTTTTCCAATCCGAATTTTGGCAATTTTGTAACTCTAGTTTCGTTGCTTGGTTTATCCACTGTTTTGCCATTCCTTTGATGTTTTTCCAATGCTACCAAACCTTCCGCCACTGTGACGTGGCGGATATGCTCGTCGCAGGTCCACAGAAATTTGGGGATCGTCGGGTCGGTGTTCAAGAATAAGGCGGAGGATTAATGCATTGTTCTTTAGAGGAGAAGGTAGGTGCTTCGTCTGGCTCTTTAATGGTCGCTTCGAGGAGAAGAAATGTTGCGGCAGGTGGCGGATAATGCGCAGCCGAGGTCGGGTCGGTGTTGCGGAGGATTAATGCACTCCGAGGAGAAGTAATGTTGCGGAGGTTTAATGCGCTCCGAGGAGAAGTAATGTTGCGGAGGTTTAATGCGCTCCGAGGAGAAGAAATGCTGCGGAGGGTTAATGCGCTCCGAGGAGGATGGGAGGATTGCGGAGGGTTAATGCGCTGGGCGGTTGGTGTCTGTTGGTGTCTGCTACTGCTTACCTCTCTACTGGCCGGAGCCGAACTGATGCTGATCGCTCTGGCGGAGCCCCTTTTATTTCTGAAAAGCAGCTGATCCGTACGGCATGTTCCTAGCGCGTTGTGCTGATCAGCTGGTTTCGTGCTGGTGTGTCCCTAACGCGTTTGTGCGGATCGGCTGATAGTGTGCCCGTTGGTGTTTGGGGGTATGGTCACACTTGGGCTGATCAGCTGTGGTTGGTTTTATGTTTCTTTCGGTTTTTTTCTTATTGTTTGTTCTTTTTCTGTTTATTTCTTTTATCCTTATATGGCAGGTCTTCATGTATTGTCTCTTATGTTCTACTTATTCTACTAATACTTATAGTTTAGTATTCAAGGCTTGTCTTGGTGTTTCTAGTGTATTTAGTCTTCAGGGTTTCTTCTTGGTGTGTCTAACGTTTTGTTGTGGTGTTTGTGGCGCCGGCGTTTGGAGTTCCTGGCGCTGGGCGTCACACTCCCCTCCTTTCCCAGTGGGGCGTTGTCAGTTGATTTTCCTTGTGTTTGGAACCAGGCGCTGATGCGGACATCTCCAGCTCGGCCGATCTTGACCTAACACGCCTCCTGTTCCTCGTTCCATAGTTTGAATCGTCGTGTGTTTCGGGCGGTCGTGGAGTTTCGCTTTGACTAGTTCGATCGACGTGTTTGCTAGTTCGAAGCTTTTCGGGACATTCCATTCGCCCGGGATGGTGCCCCTCTGGATGGGTTTCCGGGGTTCCGGTTCCGGCGTTGGCCGCTCGGGGTTGAGATCCAGCACGTCCCTGTCCGATTCCTCTTCTTCCATTTGTTTGGCCCAGGATAGTTCCATGGTTTGCTGTTCGCTGTGTCTTCGTGCCGTTTGTTCTTGTCGGTTGCCCTGGTTTGCCCAACTGATCCTCTTCTTTATTGGGATCACGTCCTTGTTTGTTGTTTCGGGTTCTACTGGTGTTTCGTTCTGTCCTGCCGTGGTGTCCCTTGTGTTGGTTTTCGCTGTCCTCCGGGGTGCTTACACCTTGGTCCCTGATGCTCTCATCCGTGAGCTGAGTGGGGGGGCGACTGGTAGTAGTTTTGCCGCTCGGTTCCTGTGGCTGGCCTGCACCATCCTCTCCTTGAATTTTTGGGCCGAAATGTCGAATTTGCTTTCCATCTTTCTGAAAAGGTAGAGAGATGGCATCGTTACTGTGTTTGCTTCCTCTATTTTTGCTGGTTTTAGTTGTGAGGCGTGTGCCCGTAGTCTTTTGTTCGTCGTCTTATCTTGTACTGTTGTAATTACTGGTGAGGTTAGTTCGAGGACCTTACACGGACCGGTGTATTTTGGTTCTAGTTTCGCTGTTGTTTTGTCGATTTTTTTCGATAGTGGGTGCGTTCGTACCCATACTAGGTCCCCTATTTTTGGTTTCCATGCTCGCTTTCGCAAATTGTAATGTCGTGCTTGTTTTGCTGCTGCTTCTTCCATGTTTTGCCTTGCTATTGTTTCTGTTTGTTTTCGTTTGTCGGTATTTTCTTGGTTTGTTTGATTGTTGAACCCTGAACCTAGTGTTACCTCGTCGAATAGGTTGCCCGGTAATCTAAGTTCTCTCCCGAATATCAGGTATGCTGGAGTAAAACCTGTTGACTCTGATTTGCTGCTGCTATTTATCGCTAGGGTTAGTTCTGGTAGTTGTTCGTCCCATTTGTTGTGTTTTCCTCCCGCGAATTGTTCGATCATTGCCGTTAATTGTTGGGTGATGCCCCACGTTTTCATTACCTGTTTTGTCTTTCTGCTCGTAAATTGAACGCCGTTGTCTGAGATCAATTGCTTTGGTGCACCTCCCTCGCCAGTATTTTTCTCTGAACGCCTTTAGGAATGCGTCAGCTGTTGCGCTTCTTGCCGGTGTGACCTCCACCCATTTCGAAAATTTATCGATAAACACGATTAGTGCAGTGTTGCCGTGCGGCGTTCTTGGGAGTGGTCCCACGAAATCGACGCATATTGTTTCCCATGGTGCGTTTGCGATTTTGGTCAGCATTTTGCCTGCCGCTGCTTGTTGCGATACCTTGAATTTTTGGCAGCTTTCGCATGTTCGTACGAATCGTGTTACGTCTCTGCTTAACCCTGGCCAAAAGTAGCGCTGCCTTATCCTGATTTTCGTGCGTCTGATCCCGAGGTGTCCGGCTGTTGGGTTTGTGTGATTTTCGGTTAGTACCCTCTGTCTCTCTTGTTTTGGAACGCACAGCTTCCAGGGTTGATCGTCTTCGTCGGTTTGGCTTGGTATGTGTCGGTATAATCTTCCGTGCTTTATGGTGTAATCCGTAGCTTCTTTTGGTGTCATCTCTACTTGGTTCCATTTGTTTTGATACCAAGCGCATTCTACGATTTCTGCTAGCGTAGGAAATTACATGTTCTCCGTCCGCATCTTCCTGGGTCAACACCGCTCCTAGGCCGTAGTCGCTTGCGTCTGTTTGGAGTATGAATGTTTTTCTGAAGTCTGGGCATGCAAATATTGGTGCTTCCGTTAGACACAGCTTTAGGTCTTTGAAGCTGTTTTCTTGTGCTTCGCCCCACTCAAATTGTTGTCCCTTTTTTAATAGGTCTTGTAGTGCTTTTGCTTGTTCGGTGTACGATGGTACGAATCTGCGGTACCAAGATGCCAGGCCTAAAAAACTATGCAGCTGTTTCAGTGTAGTTGGTGCGGTGAGTTCTTTAATGGCCGCCACTTTGTCTGGGTCTGTGTGTATTCCTTCCTCGCTCACCATGTGTCCTAGGTATTTAAGTTTCTTTTGGAAAAAGTGGCATTTTGCTGCGTTAATGCGTAGGTTTGCTGTCTTTAGCCGTTCAAATACCGTTTGTAGCTTCTGCATGTGTTCAACTTTCGTCCGCCCAATTACGATTATGTCGTCTAGGTATGCGAAAGCGAATGGTTCCATGTCCGGTCCGATTACCGAGTCTAGGGCTCTTTGGAACGTAGCAGGTGCTGTTGTGAGTCCGAGTGGCATGACCTTCCATTGGTACAATCCTCGCCCGGGAGCTGTAAAGGCTGTGTAGTGTCGGCTCTATTTTTCCATTAGGATTTGCCAATACCCTGACTTTAAATCGAGCGTGCTAATGTTAAATACCTCTTTAAGCCTCTCAGCCTCTTTAAGCTGATTTAGAATAAAGTCCATCCGTGGTAATGGGTATGCGTCCTTCTCTGTTTTTTCGTTTAACAGTCGGTAGTCCACGCAGACCCTCCAATCTCCAGTTTTCTTTTTTATGAGGACAATCGGTGAGCTGTATGGGCTGTGTGATGGTTCTATTAGATCTTGCTTTATGAGTTCGCTGATCTCTTTGTTGATGATTTCCAGTTGCGCTGGGTTTCTTGGGTAATACCGCTGTTTGACTGGTCTGTCATCTTTTTAGGAATATCCGATGTTTCGTAATATTGCTCACTCCTTGAAGAGTGTTGGATTTCTGTACCTCCGTTGTAATCCATTTTTCGATTTCCTCGTTCGTTGGCTCTGTTACCGAATTTCTTGCGCTTTCCTCTTTTTTCTTTGGGTTTGGTTCCCCGTTGAAGTTTATTGTGGCTTCACCGCACGTTATTGATGTGCCTGCGTCCTTTAAGAATTCCATTCCTAGTATGGGGGTGTCTGGTACCCCTGTCATGATTAGGAACGATTGTGTGGTTTCTTTTCCCCCTAGTTCTACTGTTATTTGGATTCTTCGTGTTGTTCTCCGAGTGCTTCCATCCGCGAGCCGGATTAATCTATTTTCCACTCCTTCGATACCTTCTCCTTTTAGTTTTTCGGCCGCCTTTTCGTTTATCATGCATCTTGTTGCCCCTGTATCGATGATTACTTCCATCAGTTGTGATCCAATCCTGGCCCGTCCTAAAAGTTGGTTCTTGTTAAATATTAATTGTGTGTTGTCCCGCTCAGCTGGTTTTGGGCCACAGGAGTTTCGCGGGTTGGTCCTGCGCCCTGTGTGTTCAGCAGCAGTCTATTGTGCGTACTCTTTGTTTGTTGCAGGTCCAGCAGTACAGTACGGGTTCCCTGCTGCATGTTCGGGCCTCGTGCCCATAGTTTCCACATCTTTGACATTTCCTTTGTCGGTATTGCGTCCTTTGCCATGCTGGTTGGTCGTTTTGTGGGTTATTCCATTGGCGACCTGTAACCTTGGAGAGTCCTGCATCTGTCTCTATTTTTTCGAATTCCTCTGCGATGATAATGAATTCCGACAGCGTTTGGAATTCTCTTCTCTTCACATATAGTTTCAGAGGCAGCCGGCAGTTCTGGTATATTATTTCCAGTTTTTCCTGCACTGTGTAGGTTCCGAACCTCATTAACTTCCTTATCTCTTGGACATAGTCTCGAACTGTTTCTGTTTCCGTTTGTTTTCGCTCTGCCACTTGCTTTGCTAGCTCCTCTTGGTATCTGGGGGATATGAAGTTCTCCTTTAGTGCGACCTTTGCTTCCTCCCATGATGTGACTGGCGCTGGCTTTGTGTGCCACCAGTCTAGCGCGCTTTCCTCCAGGATTATCGGCATTGCGAATACGAGGTGGTCCGGTTCTACCCCGTAGGTTTCTGCTAATTCCTCCATCCTGCTCAGGAATTCCAGCAGCCCTCCTTTTCCTGTAAAGATCAGGTCCCACTTGCGTATTTTTTCTATTATCGCTATTGCTTCTGGTGATCCTTTCTTTATCTATTTCGGAAATAGCGACTTCTTCCTGCTTGTCCTGGTCTCGCCTTGGATCTCTTCCATTGTTGGGCCGCACGTGGCGGATAGCTGCGTGCAGGTCCTGGGGGTTTTCCAGGCACACATCAAGAAGATTCTTGGGCTAAAGAGGGTAGACTCGCCTTCTGCTAAAAGGCTTCGGGAGTTTTCGGATGCAGTCAATTTACACATGCGAGCGTTGCAGACATTGGGAACTGCTGAGGAGATTTCAGGATTCATGGTCATCAACATGCTGCTGCAGAAGTTGGATTCGAAGACGCAAACCAAATGGGAGGAGCACACATCGTCGGATGCTATACCTACCGCAGAGGAATTCTTCGAATTCTTGCAGCAACGCTGCCAGAAAATGGAGCGATTGGAATATGCTACAGCGACACACTCTAGTAGCGATCAGGTGGGAAAAAACCATTCCTATACGCAGGTTAAGAAAACGTTTGTAGCTTCCAACTCTCCCGCCGACCCGTCTGTATGCGTCTTTTGCCACTCAGCGGGCCATGGAATATACTCGTGCAAGATATTCGGAAATCTCTCACCGTTGCTGCGCCACAAAGAAGTGAAGAAGCTTTCCCTATGCTTCAATTGCCTAAAACCGGGGCACCGGACCCGCGCATGCAATAGTGGAAAATGTCGAGTATGCGGCGGTAGGCATCATAGTTTGTTGCACTTCGATAGTATACAGCCCACAACACAAAGCTGCCCAGGTATTACACCTCCCGATCTGGCCGTTCAACCGGACACTCTTTCCGTTGCTCAAAATTCTGCTAGCAGCTCGCCTCTACCTTCGTCTACCTCTCTTGCTGCCCAAGGTCTTCACTCTGATGTCGTGCTTCTGGCTACAGCGGTGGTTCTCGTGAAGAATCGGTCTGGCGTTTTAGTTCCTTGTCGTGCCATCTTAGATTCAGGATCGCAGCTGCATCTCGTCACATCCAGGTTCGCCCAGCAGCTACAGCTTAAGAGAACTCAATCGTCTGCACTTGTGTCTGGGCTGGGCGATACCAGCGTTTCTACTGAGGGATCCACCATAAGCATTTGTATGCATTCTCGCACCTCTGCTTACACAACTACGCTTACTGCTCTCATCGCCCCCACGATTACCGATTCTCAACCAAGTATGACAGTAAATGTATCCGATTGGAGTATTCCATCTAACATTCAGCTCGCTGATCCTGCATTTTTCAATCCTCAACGGGTTGATCTCCTCATTGGTGCGAGCATTTTTTATGATCTCCTCTGCGTAGGGCAAATCAAACTCGCCGATGGCCTGCCTCTTCTGCAGAAGACCCGGCTTGGGTGGATCGTATCTGGCGGTGGACAGAAGGTATCAAGCTCGGCGCTTTTGGCCACGCACAATTGTCCAGATTCGAAAGCTGAGATGGAAGCAAACTTGGATAAAACTCTTCGTATGTTTTGGGAAGTCGAGAATTGTGTGGAGGCTGGGTTGAATACCAAAGAAGAAGACGATTGTGAAGCACATTTCGTAAGCCACCTTTCACGGTTGCCATCCGGGGAGTATGCAGTTCGTCTGCCACTAAATAACAATACTGATCGTTTAGGAGAATCTTATGCTCAGGCTTATCGACGGTTCATCAGTCTGGAGCGAAAACTGGAGCGTAATCCTACACTCAAGGAGCGGTATTCCGCCTTTATGAGGGAGTACATTGATTTGCATCATATGCACCAAGTCAACCCTGATTCCAGTAGCCTCTGCAAATATTTCTTGCCTCATCACTGTGTCCTAAAGGAGGACAGTACGACGACAAAACTCCGTGTCGTTTTCGATGGATCCGCAGCTACATCAACTGGATATTCTCTAAATGATGTGATGATGACAGGCCCTGTTATTCAGCCTGCATTGTTTAACATATTGATTCGCTTTCGAACATATCCAGTCGCTCTCACGGGCGACATTTGTAAAATGTACCGCTGCGTACGAGTGTCTCCACCCGACAATTTGTATCAGTGCATCCTATGGCGAGATTCCATCGAGTCCGAGGTTCAAGTCTACACATTAGACACCGTCACATACGGGACGAGGGCTGCATCATTTTTAGCGGTCCGCGCAATGCACCAGCTGGCCATCGACGAGGGTGAGTCCTACCCTCTTGGCTCAGCTGCTCTGCGGCAGGAGTTTTACGTGGATGACCTTATTTCGGGCGGTAATTCGGTCGCACAGGTCATGGACAAGATGCACCAAACATCAGCTTTACTGTCCCGTGGTAATTTTAGACTTAGGAAATGGTGCTCCAGTCACCAGGAAGTACTTGAGGGAACCCCTGAAGATGACATAGGGGAGTTTCTAAAGTTTAATGATGGAAGCGACATAGCCAAAACTCTCGGCTTAGCGTGGGACCCTGCTTCGGATCAGCTGCTTTTTGCCTTGTCCGCACTGGACACAAACTCAAAGCCATCAAAGCGGTCGGTTTTATCTTCGATTGCGCGGTTCTACGACCCTCTTGGATTGATAAATCCAGTCATTGTCAGGTGCAAAATCTTCCTTCAGCAGCTTTGGATAGAAAATTTGGATTGGGATGAAAGCCTACCCTCAGCGTTGCATTCAACTTGGATGGACTTGAGAAATAGTTTGGCAAGCATTTCTCGGATCTCATTTCCTCGCTTGGTTCTTCGTTCTAGTGTGGCTACAGAAGTTCACGGATTCTGTGATGCCAGCTTAGAAGCATATGGCGCTTGCGTGTATGTCGTGTCCAGGGAAGCCCAGTCTTCGAGCCACGTTTTGTGCTCAAAGTCGCGAGTGGCGCCGCTAAAGACTATATCGATTCCTAAGCTGGAATTAAGTGGAGCCCATTTGCTTGCGAAAATCATGCAGAATGTAAAGGACATGGGAATCTTTACAGGTCGGTTCTATTGCTGGTCGGATTCGTCAACAGCATTATCTTGATTAGGGACGAGCCAGCGAAATTTCAAGTTTTCGTGGCAAATCGAGTGGCATCAATTCAGGAGTTGACGGCAGCCATGGAATGGCGCTATGTTCCCACATCTTTAAATCCTGCTGATATTCTCTCGAGAGGCTCGCTTCCCAGCCATCATATCCAGTCAGAGCTATGGTTTCACGGCCCATTCTTTTTGCTAGGCTCCAAGGATAAGTGGCCTGTATCTCCTGCTAACAACATAGCACCTTTGGAGCTTCGCAAGAGAGTATTGCTAATCACGTCTCCACATGCCGATCTCACGTCCGGATGCAAATTTGCGAATTCATTCTTTCGCATGCAGCGCACATTCGCCTACATGCATAAATTTATACATCGTCTTAGGCATCCAGGACTCACCGTTTCTGATATTCGGCAAGGAACGCATCTTCTAATTCGACACATTCAGCTGGCAAATTTGTGGATGGACATAAAGGAGATTCGGCGCAATGGTCAAGTCATGAAATCCAGTTCTATTAGTTCGCTCAACCCGTTCATCGATCATTCTGGACTACTTAGAGTTGGAGGTCGTCTTGGCAACTCATCGCTAGGATTTGACGCTCAGCGCCCGCTCATTCTGCCAAAGGGGCATTCCATTACCTTTGCGCTGATAAGATATTATCACGAAAGAAACCTCCATGCCGGACCTCGCGCCTTGCTATCCAAAAATTCGGCTGGAATATTGGCCCATTGGAGGTATTAAAGCAGTGTCAAGGGTCGTCAGCAAGTGTGTGAGATGCTTCAGGACTAGGCCGCGCATGGTTGAACACATCATGGGAGACCTACCTAAGGAACGTTTGGAAGGATCTCGAGCTTTTGAAGTCACTGGAGTAGATTACTGTGGACCTTTTTTCTACCGATCAGAAATCCGCACGAGGCCTCCGATCAAGTGCTACATTAGCGTATTCATCTGCTTCACTTCTAAGGCTATACACATGGAGCTCGTAAAGGATTTGACCACCGCATCGTTTCTAGGCGCACTAAAGCGTTTTACTTCCACTCGAGGAAGGCCAAGTCAAATTTGGTCGGACAATGCGACAAACTTCGTTGGGGCCAAGAACGAGCTTCTGGAGCTAAAGAAGCTTTGTCTGAGCGAACCGCATATGAAGGAGGTCCATGAATCCTGCTTGGCTGACTCGATCGACTGGCGTTTCATCCCACCACGCTCTCCGCATTTTGGCGGGTTGTGGGAAGCGGCCGTGAAGACCGCAAAATATCACCTGTACCGCTCAGTTGGACCATCTGTGCTTAGCTTCGACGAGCTGCGCACTCTGATCTGTCAGATCACTGCAATTGTTAACTCTCGCCCTTTGCTCTCGCTTTCAGAAAATCCTGATGATTTAGACGTTTTGACTCCTGCTCATCTGCTTCTAGGCGGCCCCCATGAGCAAATCCTCGAGCCTGACCTAACGAAGCTGAACTACAATCGTCTGGATGGCTGGCAGCGGGTCACCCAACTACAACAAATATTTTGGAGCCGTTGGCGCGAAGAGTATCTCACTCTTTTGCAAGAGCGCGCGAAGTGGCGTACCTCCGCGCAAAACATCTGCAAGAACGATCTCGTTCTGGTGAAGGACGAAAATCTTCCTCCAATGCGTTGGCCACTGGCTAGAGTGGTCGATGTCGTTATGGGCAAGGACGGAGTGTGTCGCGTCGCTGACCTGAAGACATCCTCAGGAAACATCAGGAGGGCCGTCACTCGGCTATGTTTGCTGCCCCTTAAGGAATCTGTTGAGAGACTAGCTCCCAACGGGGGGAGTATGTTCGGGCCAGCCGCCGAAGAATAACCGTAATATTAAGCATTATTATTGTATGAGCAGAGAGAGTCGCCTATGTTGTAAAACGTTGACTTTCTGCAGAGCTGCTGCGCTCTCCCGCTAAAGGGGCTCTCTGCCGCCGCCACTTCGGCAATTACTTTGATCTGCTGCCGCCACTTCGGCAATCATTTTGATCTAACGCCGTCGTCTATTTTTAGTTATATGCTAACCCCTCTGCGCATTGGTTGCATATCGATCTCGCATAAATTTTATCTGGCCATAGCAAGCAATCGGCTTCCGCTAAGCCACCAAGATTAAAAACGAATTATAAAGTTTAACCCAAACTCTCTTTTCATTTGTGTGACGGACCTTTTTCAGGCTGAGGTAAGCTCAGTCACGTCCAGGGGTCAATCCACAAGAAATTTGTAGAAATGGATGGAACTTTAAGGGAGGCGTCGGGGTCGGCCTGTTGTAGAGAAGATGGTTCGGGGTTCGGCGAGGACTGCTTCGTGGTGGCACGAAGGTAGAGGCAGAGTGGGACGATGTTGGTGCTTGGGCTATTTGAAATGAACTTACGCAGTTGATGTTACTTGGGTATTTAGTCTGATATCTTCCTTTATTATTCGTATTACTTTACACTTAAAACACTGATTCTTAGATTCGATTTAACGTCTGCACTCGCGGCCAGGTTCCTAATTAAGCTCGGTTAGCTTTCGGTATCACGTCCGTACTCGGTGCCGGGTTTCTGCGTAAGCTCCTCTCTGGTCCAAGTCGGCGCTTATTTATACGTTTATTACCGCCGTGTCAGCGGGCGTACCTCTGCGCAGGACTCGTGTTTCATTCTCTCCATGATCGCGTGTTGCCTCGACCGTGGGATCCGTATTTCGGCGCCTCGGCGCCTTCGTCGTCTGCGCGTGTTGTGAGCTCTCACGGTGTCCAGTGCAGGCGCCGGACGGCTGCACTGAGTCGCCGCTAAGCTTGGAGGTGGGAAGGGGAAGACTCGCATAGCTCGAAATCTTTGGTCGGTGTCTGCGGCGTCTTCCCACGTTGGGCTTTCTGCGGCTTTCGTCGCGCCGGTGTCATCTTTCCGTAGCGGATGGACTCGGACGGCGAACCTGATAAGCCGCGTGACCGACCGTCTGGTTCGGGGTAGGGGAGGTCCGCGTGACCTGGTGTGTTTGGTCAGCGTTTTTGTAGAGTCGGCGTGTGTCGAACCTGGCTGTATGGCTTATGGCTAAAGAAAAGTATGGGATTCTGATGTAACATATTTAATATCTTATCTTAGAATATATCCCGATAGGAGTTGTAACGAACCCTTTTAGGTTCGTTACACCCTCCCCTTTCTTCCTCTAATAGCGTCACGAAGACTCGATCTTCGGGGGCGCGGCGGTGAATCCGGTAGTGTTACGTTGCTTCTCTGGCTGGTGTCAGCGCTCTCCGGTTGGTCGGGGGGATTCTGCCCGACCGTGGTCGTGAAATTCCCTTAGGTCGTTGACGTTTGCGACTTTTTGTCTTCGGTTTTCGCAATGTTGCAATTTGGCGATGTTCGGAGACGGGAAGCTTTTGACCCGGTAGGGGCCGTCGAACTTAGGGGCTAGCTTTGCCGCAAAGCCCTCGGCGGCGTTTGAGAGATGGTGTTGGCGTAATAGTACCAACGACCCGATGGCGGGGCGCCATAGTCGCCGGCGGAGGTTGTAATGTCTCCCCTGCTCTTGGCTGGCTCTCTGGATGTTGTTCCGGGCGATGGCGAATACTTCTTTCAGCCTCGCTGCTTTGCTGGTGGCCGTCTCTGGTGCGCTTCCCGTCCCGGGCGTGACTTCGTCGTAAAGGGTGCCGGGGAGTCGGGGCTCTCTGCCTTGCAGGAGGAAAGCGGGGCTGAATCCGGTCGTCTCGGAGACGCTTGAGTTGATCGCGAGCGTCATCTCGGGTAGGAGTTCGTCCCATGTATTCTGATGATCGTCGACGAACTGGGCGATCATTGTTTTCACAGTCCGATTGGCTCTCTCCGTCGGGTTTTCTTGGGGGCAATACGGGGCTGTGTGTTGTAGCTCCACGCCTGCGGTTCGTAGGAATGTTTTAAACGATCGGCTGGTGAACTGGGTTCCGTTGTCGCACACGAATAGTTTCGGCACGCCGAAGCTACTCAGTATTCGTTCTCTGAAGGCTCGTTCGAGGTTCGCTGTTGTCGCTTTCTTGAGGGGTACCAGTTCGACCCATTTGGAGAAAGTGTCGAAGAATACCAGTAGGATGGTGTTCCCGTGCTTGGACCGTGGTAATGGTCCGACGAAGTCGGCACACAGGGTGGCGAAAGGTTCCTCGGCTTTGCGTGTGAGCATCCTGCCCACGGCCTTGCGCTGTGTGGCCTTGAACTTCTGACAGCTTACGCAGCACTGCACGTACCGTCGCACGTCCCGGTGCAGTCCTGGCCAGTAATATCGTTGTGTCGTCCTCAGGATGGTTTTCCGGACGCCGAGGTGTCCTGCTGTTGGTGCGTCATGGCATTCACGGAGTACTCTCGTTCGGCCGTTTTTAGGCACGCATAGTTTCCACGGTATGTGGTCATCGTCGTCGGCTCCGTGTCCTAGGTAGCGGTATAGCTGTCCGTTTTCATGCGCGTAGTCTGGGTATTTCTGGGGTTCGCGTTGGACTTGCTGGATCCTTTGTTTGAGCCAGGTGCATGCTGTGTTGTCTTCTTCCTCGATGCGGGAGAGGGTTTCCAAAGGTTGTCTTGATAGCGCATCCGCGACCACGTTCTGGTTGCCGGCCCGATAATGCACGTCGTATTGGTACTGCTGTAGTTCGAGTGCCCACCTTGCTACTCTGCCGTATGGGCTCTCGAGGGTGTTCAGCCACTTTAGTGCGAGGTGATCGGTTATGACATTGAATCGGTAGCCTTCGAGGTAGCATCGCAGTTTTCGGATTGCCCAGATGACGGCTAGGCATTCCTTGTCGGTGGCCGAGTAGTTTTCTTCTGCTTTGTTGAGGCGTCGACTGACATATGCGATGACCCGCTCTTTCCCTTCGATCTCTTGGGTGAGGACTGCGCCCACTCCAAGGTTGCTTGCGTCCGTCTGCAGGGAAAATTTGACGTTGAAGTCTGGACAGGCGAGCACTGGTGCAGTGGTGAGCAGCGTTTTCAGCTCGTCGAAGGCGTCTTGTTGTTCTTGGCCCCATGTCCATACCTTTCCTTTCTTCAGCAGCAGTGACATTGGTTGGACCACAGTGGCGAAATTCGGGACAAATCTGCGGTACCACCCGGCCATGCCTACGCATTGTCGCAGTTCCTTCAGGTTGGCCGGCGGCCTCAGATCCTTTACGGCTGCGATTTTGTCGGGGTCCGTGTGGATACCTTCCTCGCTGATCATGTGGCCCAGGTATTTCATCCGGCGTTGGAAGAAAGCACACTTGTCCGTGTTGATCCGTAGGTTTGCCTTACGTAGTCGTGCGAAAACTTCTTTCACATTGTTCAGGTGCTCAGTGAAGTTTTTCCCGACGATGACGATGTCGTCGAGGTACGCGAACGCAAACGGTTCCATGTCCGCGCCGATAACGGCGTCGAGAGTCCGCTGAAAAGTGGCTCCCGCGGAGTGTAGGCCGAAAGGCATCACTTTCCATTGGTATAGTCCCCTGCCGGGTATTGTGAATGCTGTGGCTTCCCGGCTGTCGCGGGCCATCGGTACCTGCCAATACCCGTTTTTCAGGTCCAGAGTCGTGATGAAATGCGCGTTTCGGAGCCGTTCTAGTATGTAGTTGATCCTGGGCAGCGGGTATGCGTCCGGGATAGAACGCTCGTTGAGCTGCCGATAATCTACACACATGCGCCATCTCCCGTCCTTTTTGCGGACCAGGACGATCGGCGCACTGTGGGGGCTCCGGGATGGCTCGATCAGGCCCTCCGCTATCAGTTGGTCGACTTGTTCGTCGATGATCCGTCGCATGGCGGGATTTTTCGGGTAGTACCGTTGTTTTATGGGACGGTTGTCCCTCATCACGATAGTATGTTCGGTTAGATCCGTCGTCCCTCGGAGGCCTGCGAGCGTTGGCAGTTCCTCGTTTAGAAACTCCTGTATTTTCGGTGCGACATCGGGAGGCCTTGGGTCGGAGATTCGTTCCGAATCGTCCTCGGGTGGGTCGTCGACTCCTGGGTCGCAAGGGTGGTCGGGGTTCTCGGGGAGGATCGTTGTGTCGAATGCGCTTGGTGGTTCGACTTCGCGAGTGTATTCGCTTATGCTGGCGACGACGGCGGGTGCGTCGATCACGTGTAGGGTGCTCGTGTGTGTCCTGAGGGGTGCTTGCGCGACGTTGTACTCGGCGTGATGTACGAACGTGCGGGTCTCGAACGTAGCGTTTGACCAAGCGCTAGTTTGGGCGATGAAGGTTACCGACATGGCTCCAGGCGTGGTGCTGGGCCGCATGCCGGCGCCGTACGAGGTGTTGCCCGGGAGGCGTTCCATGATGTCGGTGACGATCGATGGTGTGTCGGCTCCAGGTGCGTCGGGGTTCCGATGGGTGCCTCGTGTGGCAGCGATCGCCTTTCCCGGTTCCTGCCTGAGAGGACGCGGGAGTAGCGAGTCGGTCGGTGTCGGAGGGGTCGTTTTCGTGTCGAGGGCGGTGTCGACGCGTTCGTGGGCCGGGGTGGCGATCGGAGGTGGTACCTCGAGCGCCTGGCTGCTGCGTGGCGGCCGACGTTGCTGGGGCCGGGTTGTCTTCTGGAGGGGTGTCCTGGGTTCCTTTCCTTTCGTTGGTGGAACCGCGTCGGTGCCCTCGGGAGACCGGCTCGCTTTCTTCGTTGCTTTGCTTGGTTTTGGGTTTCTCGGAGTGGGCCTGGGGGTGGTGTGCCTCGTCGTGGCCGTGGGTTCGGTGTTCCTTGTTCCTTGTGCTCGTGTCTCGTGTCGTGTCGGGGAATTCGTTGGCAGCGGGGGTCTCGAGTTCGTGGGTCCGGGGGCGTGTACTTGGCTGGCAGCGATCATCGGCGTGTTTGGGATGGGGCGTCGGGAGCCTTGGAGATGGAGGCGTGTGGTGCCACACTGTATGGTGGTTTCGATGGCGCACAGGAAATCCATCCCTATGATGGCTTGCTCTAGCATGTTTGGCAGTACTAAGAGCGGCATCTGTACCTCTTGCTCATCTAGTTTGACGCGCGCTAGCAAGATCTGAGTTATCTCGCGTGCTGAGCCGTCGGCTAGGCGTATCGGGACGCATGCGTCTCGCAGGTCGTTATCGCGGCCGAGTTGGCGGGCGAGGTCGGCGTTGATGAAACTTCGGGACGCCCCAGTGTCGACCGTGGCTGCCGTGCGCCGTCCTCCGATGGTCACTCTCGCCACTATCCGGCCGTCGTGTACTTGCAGCGGGTTTCTTAGTTGGATGTCTGAGGGAGCGTCGTGCCCGGCTGTTCCCGTGTCAGCTGGGGACGCGAGTCGTTTCCCGACTGGTCTCGGCGGCAACAGTCCACGGTGCGCGTTCCGCGCTTACCGCATTCCCAACAAAAGAGGATGGACGGGTTCCTGCAGTCGCGGGCAGCATGTCCAGCTTCCCCGCAACGTCGACAGGCCGCGTGTGGATTGACGATTTGAGTGGTGATCATCCGATGCGTGGCTTCTTGTGTTGGAGCGCTGGCTTGGTGTGACCTCCTTGCGACTTCCGGGGTATTCCAGTTGGGTTTTCGGAATTGGGCCCGATTCGTCCCGCCTTCGTTCTGCACTTGTTGTGCCGCTGGCCGTGTGTACCTTGATGGTTGGCGAGGGGGGATGAGGGTCGCCGGTATGTTTCGCTCCTGGATACTCTCGAACTCCGTGGCCAACATCGTCAGTTGCGTCAGACTTCTCAGTTCGTGTCTTCGCACGTACAGCTGGTACGCCGGAAGGGTGTTGTCATAGATCCGGCTAAGCTCTTTGGCATCGTCGTACCCGGCGTGGTGCATGAGCAACCGGAGCTCGATGACGAAGTCTTTGAAAGGTTCGCCTACCGCTTGTTTGCGGTCTTTGATCTGGTCTTCCAATTGTTCGAAGTCTCGGGGAGGCAGGAAAAAGGCTAGGAATTCCTGGCGGAAATCGGCCCATGAGGCGCTCTGGAGTCGGCTGGTGCGGAACCAACGGTTGGCTCGGTCAGTGAGGATTTCGGCCATGGCCCTTGGCAGGTGGTTCATGTCCACCCCGTACGAGAGGGCACGCTCTTCCAGCAGTTCGACGAAGGACAGTGGGTCGTCCTGTCCGTCGAACTGGATTCCCCACTTCCGAATCCGTTCCGCCATCTGTGCGGCGTGGCTATAGTAATGGCTGTCTGTGGGGCCATTCTCTCCTGCTGTCGGCAAGATCCTTCTTGTGGGGGAAGGCCTCGGCCCTGGAGACGGGGGCCTCGGGAGATCCGCTGCGGTTATCGTGATCGGTTCGGTGTCGATCCTGCCCTCCATGACTCTGGGAACTTGTAGGCTGAGTTTGGGGTCTGTCTTCCGTTTCTCCGTTAGCGCTGAGGGGTCGGGCTGCGGCGATCTTGCTCGTCCTGGGGATCTGGCGTACTGCCGCTCGAGCTCTGCCAACCTGACCCAGGCATCGTGTTCGAGGGGTCCGGCGACTAGTTCGGCGAAGCTTCTCCGCAAATCCTCCACGTTACCCTCGCGGTTGAATCCGAATTCTTCCGCGAAGGACTCCAGCTCCTCCCGGCGGCGTTTGTGTATCCAGCCGGTACTCACCCCTGGGTTGGCGACATATTCTCCAGGGTAGTGTCCACCGGACTGTTCCTCCGCATGGGATTCCATCGCTCCGTGTCTAACTCGAGTTCGTTGTTTCGCTTAGTTCGCGCTTTTCGTAAGTTTGTGCCGTTGTTGTCGTGTGCGGTCTGAGTTTTCTTCGCGTCGTTTTCTTGCTTCTCTGGTGGCCGTGGGGTTTTATTCCACAAACCCTCGTTGACGTTCCCTTAGGTCCCTGCTCGGGCGCCACTTGTGACGGACCTATTTCAGGCTGAGGTAAGCTCAGTCACGTCCAGGGGTCAATCCACAAGAAATTTGTAGAAATGGATGGAACTTTAAAGGGAGGCGTCGGGGTCGGCCTGTTGTAGAGAAGATGGTTCGGGGTTCGGCGAGGACTGCTTCGTGGTGGCACGAAGGTAGAGGCAGAGTGGGACGATGTTGGTGCTTGGGCTATTTGAAATGAACTTACGCAGTTGATGTTACTTGGGTATTTAGTCTGATATCTTCCTTTATTATTCGTATAACTTTACACTTAAAACACTGATTCTTAGATTCGATTTAACGTCTGCACTCGCGGCCAGGTTCCTAATTAAGCTCGGTTAGATTTCGGTATCACGTCCGTACTCGGTGCCGGGTTTCTGCGTAAGCTCCTCTCTGGTCCAAGTCGGCGCTTATTTATACGTTTATTACCGCCGTGTCAGCGGGCGTACCTCTGCGCAGGACTCGTGTTTCATTCTCTCCATGATCGCGTGTTGCCTCGACCGTGGGATCCGTATTTCGGCGCCTCGGCGCCTTCGTCGTCTGCGCGTGTTGTGAGCTCTCACGGTGTCCAGTGCAGGCGCCGGACGGCTGCACTGAGTCGCCGCTAAGCTTGGAGGTGGGAAGGGGAAGACTCGCATAGCTCGAAATCTTTGGTCGGTGTCTGCGGCGTCTTCCCACGTTGGGCTTTCTGCGGCTTTCGTCGCGCCGGTGTCATCTTTCCGTAGCGGATGGACTCGGACGGCGAACCTGATAAGCCGCGTGACCGACCGTCTGGTTCGGGGTAGGGGAGGTCCGCGTGACCTGGTGTGTTTGGTCAGCGTTTTTGTAGAGTCGGCGTGTGTCGAACCTGGCTGTATGGCTTATGGCTAAAGAAAAGTATGGGATTCTGATGTAACATATTTAATATCTTATCTTAGAATATATCCCGATAGGAGTTGTAACGAACCCTTTTAGGTTCGTTACATTTGAAACAAATAGGTGCCAAAAAAGCTTGGCATCTCAAACAGTCGTCAATATAACAAAAGTCAGTATTAGTATATTCGCATACATTTTCTGGAAAAATTGAAAACATTTCCTTAATATTTAATGTTATCTTTATGTATAATTCTGTTTCTATTGTTGATTATAATTTTATTCGGTCGATTTTCCTTAACTACTTGTTTTTTGTATCGAGATTGAAGTTTATTTCTTTCTCCGAATTTCTTTTCAATAACTACTTCTCCTATTTTATATTCTTTTTCTCTTCTATCTTTGTTATGTACCTTAAGAATTTTGGTCTGAGCTTCCTTAAGTAATATTGGATTATTCTTGTGCTCTATTTTGTTATACAATATGTCATATGGCATTTGATTGGTCGTTGAATGTATCGTCAGATTATATTTCTGTCCCGCTCTAATTATTATTTCTGAGTAATCTGTTAAATTTAGTTCATCCTTGACGCACCGTGCTATTTCTGTTAGTGTAGAATGTACCCTTTCTACCTGACCATTTGAGGTGCTGTGTCTGGGATCGGCATAATAAATAGTTAAGTTACTCCTTTGTATGAATGATCTAAATTGGGCTGAAGTAAAACTTGGTTCGTTGTCAGTCATTAAAGATGTTGCTAACGGAAAGTGTTGCAACATTTCCATTACCTTATTTTCAATGTTTAATTTACTTTAGATTTCCTTGACCACCAAGTATTTGGAATAAGAATCTATACAAGTTATGAATGTTAGGTTTTGGGCATAGTACAGGTCTAAATGTAATTGATCTCCTTCTTTTGTTGGAATGGGAGCTTCCCCAATTGGAATTTTTACAGGATGTCTGTGATATTTGTTTTTGTTACAGATCTCACAATTTGTTATATACTCTTTTAGTTTTTTGTGTAGGTTTGGCCAATAATACAACTTAGTTATTTGTTTGTAGTTTTCGTCTAATCCTCTATGGGCTCTGCAATGTGTTTCTTCTATAATTATAGCTTTATCTTCTGCGTTTACTACATCTTGGACGAACTTTCTCGTGAAGAGAAATTTATTTATGAAGTTTTCCTTTAGCTTATTTTGGATAAGGTATAAATCTTCTAGAGTGCAGTGTATTCCTGTGGTTAAGTTAGGCTGAATAAATTCTTTCAAAATGATTAGCAAATTGTCAACCGTATCAAATTTGAATCCGAGATAAAGCGTCCGCTACTACGTTAGTTGAGCCTGGTTTATAAATGATTTTCGGTGTGAAACTTTCAATGAAGTAATACCATCGTTTCGTTTCTACATTTGGATTTTTTTGCGACATTGCAAAAGATAAAGGTTGGTGATCTGTATGTATTTCAATTCCACTCACTCCGTATAAATAATTTCGCAAATTTTTTAATGCCCATACAATAGCTAATAATTCCTTGTTATTAGTAGCATATAATTGCTCGGTTTTACTTAAGGTTTTAGAAATAAACGTTATAGGATTCCCATCTTGTGACAAGACTGCACCTATTGCTATATCTGATGCATCTGTGGTTAACGTGAATTTCTTGTTGTAATCAGGTTGTACTAATTCAATATGTGCTATTAAACTGTCCTTCAAATTATTAAATGCTTCTATTGCTGGTTCATCTAGCTGTATTAATGTTTTTTTGGATGCCCTTCGTGAAACTTTCCTATTTACTCCACTTAGATATTTAGTTAATGGTTTGGCAATTGTGGCATAATTACGGACGAATTTTCTGTAATACCCTGTTAAAATTAAGAAGCTACGTAGCTCTCTGATATTTTTAGGAATTGGATATTTTTGTATTGTAGAAATTTTGTCTGGATCTGTTTTAATGATATTATGGGAAACAATGTATCCTAGAAATTTGGTTTCTAATTGAAAGAATTTAGACTTCTTTAGGGAAATTTTCATATTAGCGTTTTGCAAAATCTGTATTATATGAATAAGATCTTTATAGTGTTGTTCTATAGTTTTTGAAAATATTATGATATCGTCCATATAGACGTGACATGTTTTCCCCACTTGTTCTCTAAGTATGTCGTCCATTGCCCTTTGGAAAATTCTGGGAGCGTTTGTCAATCCCATAGGCATTCTCAGAAATTCATATTTACCGTTATTTATAGAAAAAGATTTTTTTTCAATATCTGATTCTCTCATTAAAATCTGATAGAAACCTGACTCTAAGTCAATGGCAGAGAAATACTTTGCCTTACCTAAATTCGCAAGGATTACTGAAGGATCTTGCATATGGTATCTGTCCGGTATGGTGTTTTCATTAAGTTTCTTAAAGTCTATTACTAATCTATGTTTAGGAGTTCCATCCTCGTTTACTCCCTTCTTTGGTATATTCTTGCCGAATAAGCATATGGATACTGTTTGCCATATACCGGTCTATCATGTTCAGTGTTAATCTCTCCTTTTATATCCGTTCTGAACGGTAACTGTAAATCTATTTTGGCATAATCTTCTTCGATGATAGCTATCATTTTCTCTCTGAGGTTTTCTAAATTGTCTTCTTTGTACGTTATTGTGTTATAAAATTTAATTTTTTTCGATTCAGAATTTGCATAATTTTGTATGTCGGATATTTCTACGACAGCGCGTTCAGGATTTTTGCATCCCAAACTGTTAAATTGTTCATTGTCGGATAATTCAACGACGGCGTGTTCAGGATTTTTTAATCCCAAACTATTAAAACTTTTTTTGTCGGAAAATTCAACGACGGCGTGTTCAGGATATTTGAATCCCAAACTATTAAAACTTTTTTTTGTCGGATAATTCAACGACGGCGTGTTCAGGATATTTGAATCCCAAAATATTTATTTCTTTATTGACGGATAATTCTACGTCGGCGTGCTCAGGATTTTTTGATCCCAAGCTGTATAAACTTCCTTCTACCTTTACTGAATCACTTCTAGTTTCCTTTTCTTCTTCAAAATATTTTTTTATTATAAATTTCTTCAATGGAAGGATGGTTTTTCCTTCTATAAAGGTTAACTTGTTTAAAGAAAGAACCTCATCATATATTAACTTTTCTTCATTATCTTTATATCTTAAAGTTCCCTTTCCTGTGTCAATAACAGCTCCGATTTTCTTTAATAGGTTAAATCCTATTAGTAATTCCGCCTCCATTCCATCTGTTTCGTAAAAAACTTGTTTTGTATTAAAAATAGTTACATTATGGAAATATTTAATTATCGAAAACCCATTTACTGTAGCAACTTTCTTATAAATTGGTAATTCTTTTTTATTTTCGTAAATTCCCTTCTTTATATAACAACTTCTCCCGTATCTATCAAAACTTTTAATTCTTTGTTTAGTTTTCTATCCATTCTTTTTAAGTAGGGCAGACCTACTTCGGGGGCTGATCTAAAAAATGTTCTTCTTCAATGTTATTTACCCGCATGGCTTTATTAGCCGGTTGTTCCGATGTTTCAATTGGTTTTCGTTTTTGAGCTGGATTTGCATTAGATTGATTGTTCTGTACTACGTTTGCTCTAAATTGCTGAGCTTGGTTATAATTGTTATTATTTCTCTGATAATAACCATTATTATTTTCCCGATAATTTCTATTGTTATTATTACCCCTATATTGATTGCTGTTCTGTCGGTTCTGGATTTTTATTGATTCGTCTACATCCATTGGTTCTGGGGCCTGATTTTGTTGTCTGTTACCTAAGAAATAGGGTTGTCCCCATGACATGTTATTCTTCTGGAAATCGTTTTTCTTTACGAATGGTGAATTGTCCGTCCTTGGTTGACGTTGGTTTAATCTTAACGTGTTATGGTTATGCACTGGATTTCTGGGGCTACTGAATTGGTAGGCAAATTGGGCACGTCTATTATTCGCTTGAAATTCTTGTACCTTTGCCAAAGCATTCGGTAAATCTGGGGGATTTAAGGAGAATAAAATTTCCGAAATGCTGCCGTTTAGGCCTGTGATAAAAATGCGTAAGGCATTCTCTCTAATTCTGTTATTAGATTCTTTTTTAACTACACTGTCCTTTCCGTGAGTCATTATGGTCTTATTTATTAACAAGGTCATCTTTTTGTTAACCTCATTGTAGAAATCTATTATTGACAGGTTTCCTTGTCGGAGAACGCTTAGCTCCTGTTCTATTATATATATTGGTCTCTTGTCACTGTAAACAAAGTCAAGTCGTGCTAGTATGGCATCAAAATTTAAAACTGTCCCGTGGTTGGTCAATGCGTCGTGCTGGTCCTGTTATTTTGTTTCTTAAAATTGTCAAGGCAATGTAATATTGCTTACTTCCTTTCTTATACAGCTTCACTGCAGTTTCTGCAGCTTCCCTCCATCCTACGTATTGGTTTAATCCACCATTGAAAATTGGTAGTGATTCTATTACTTTTAAAGTGGTGTCATCCTTAATTGTCTCATCTATTGTTTCTGCCTGATATTCTGAAACCTGATCAGACTTAGTTTCTATTTGTTGTTTCAAATTTACTATTTGCTCCTGTACTTGCGAAATCTGAAGTGCTATCAATTGTTTGACCAGATCTGCAGTGAGATCGGTCCTTGTCTGTGAATTAATCATTTTTAGTTTTCCGAACTCTAAAGTTAGTTGATCCACCTAGTATTTTGATTATATTTTTGTTTTTTTTATTTTTTTGAACCGATTTCAACTTATTTTCTTAGTACTAGTACTTTCGCTCACTAACTATCCGGTAGGGGTCGTCCTTCTTAGGGTCTTCCTTCTTGGTTTGGCTGACAAAACTTCGAACGGGTCTTCCTTCGTAAGATTCTTTGTTGTTTAATCGTCCTTCTAGGGGTCTTCCTTCTTTGGTTTAGCTGGTATTTTTTATTTCTTTGTGTTTTGTTTTGTTTTGTTTAAAGATTTTCCTTTTTTATATTTTGTAAGTGTCTTGATTAGTTTTTTTTATTTTTCCCGCACCCTAAGCTCCGGTTTGTTTCCTTTTTTTTATTATCTCACTTTTTCTTGTCTAATATCTCACAACCACTCCGCGTTTTCTTATTGAAGGATTTATTGCATTAATTAATTGTCCTTCGGGTTTCGGCACGACGTAACACTTTTATCATTCGGTGCTTTTTATACAACGTCGCCCCACGTTGGGCGCCAATTAAATAACTGCGGTAGCGGATTGCGTTTTTAAAAAGTTTTTATTTAACTTTAGGTTCACAGATATAGACTTAAGTTGAGGGTTACAAAGGTTTCCGGACAAAGGGTTTGCGCGATCTTAGTTTTTAGCTTGACTTTTCGGTTTCGCTTCTGGATCAAGACTGAATTAAACTTTTTGATCTTGGCTTCGTCAATCCCGTTCGGAATAGTTTTTCTATAAACATCCCGATTGATTTCGCCATCCCGAATATTGGATTTCGTCATCCAAAGATTGAGAACTGTAAAATGCTCAAAATGCAGAATCTGCAGAAAGCCGGGTGTGAGATTGTTTATCAGAAGCCGGGTGTGGGCAAAGATTGTTTTTCCACTTAGGCGAGTGTCAAAGATTGGGATTGTGGCGGGAGCCCAAGATTGAGATTGTGTATCTTAAAAATCAATTAGGCGGAAGCCAAAGATTGAGCTTGTGGTGGGAGCCAAAGATTGAGATTGTTCATATCTTGAAAAAAAACCATTAGGCGGAGGCCCAAGATTGAAATTGCGCGGAGGCCCAAGATTGAAATTGTTTTCGTCTTAGAAAGCCAAAGATTGTTTACAACTCGTATAAGAGCTCAATAGAATTGGGTACGTTAACTTGCATACAAACATATGTGTAAGCAACGCAATCCAAGCGGCTGGCAACGAACATAGACATATTCTTCTTATTACTTTGTTGTTTATTCCGAGCATGCTTAACGTTCTATAGTTTTTTTCGGTTTTATAAAGATATAAATATTAAATCACTACGTCTCTTTATTTAATTATATTGCCAATAAAAATACCACACGACTTCATATATACGGCACATACATATATGTCGGAGCTAGATAGTCCTGATGCGGCACATCGTTTTCTTGATTCTCATCCGCCATCTTGTTTTACCGCTGTCGCACAGCAAGTCACTAGCGTTGCGTTACTTCAGTAGTCCAATCTCGACTGACTCTCAACAACAACACTAGCAACATGCTCATCTGAGACGCTCTCTCTCGCTCAGACTATGCTCTCAGCAACATTGAATATAAACTAGATATATCGATACAGCTATCGTAGTAACTAATTTTGTTGTAAGTCGATTACTAGTTTTATTTCAAAATATTGGAATTATTTCATAATCTCCGACATATACATATTTTCTTACATATACGTACGCATTTTAAATTAGCATATTCTTACACATCCATATATATATATTGTATATAAAAGGGTTGCACACCGTTTTTAACCGTTGTTTTAAATCTCGCCAAAAGAGTGGTTCGTTAACCCAAGCCGCGGTACATAGCACTGACAGACATACATACACACATACAAGCAGCAGCAGCGGTACATTCTTTTCGTTTTTCTTTTCGCGGCCGCTTCTCCACCGTTTGCTTGCGTTTTAGTTGTTGGAGAATATTTTTCGGTGCCGCGCTTGACCGTAACGAAGCGCCAAGTGACGCGCTACCCTGCATTTCGAGGGTATATTTTTTTTGAACGGCCGTTTGCAACCGACTCTATATATTGGTACTTCGTGCCTCGATATTATTGTCCATCCTTAATTTCCGTTCTTGGTTGGACATTTGTTTTTTGATCGTAGTATTTATATCTATATATTCCGGTCACGGTTTACGATTTTCATAATATAAATACTCGCAAAAAATTCCACTAAAACCACATATCCACGGTTCGTAGTACACGAACATCCACATCTACATCGTCATCTACTTTTCTCCCACTCCATTCAATTCGGTATATGGTGCGATCTCAGCACATATATCCAGTCCTGCTGCGCTGCACGGTATCCTCCGTATGCATAAGCACTTCCGAGTTTAAGATTTAATTGTCGCCAATCCAGGCACGGTGCGTGTTTTGGCAATTAATTGCATTTCAATTGTCAATTTTTGAACCTGTCCATCACCCGTGGGACCAGGGCTGGGCGATCTATCGATCAATATCAACATCGATAGTATCGAGTTATGAGCCGCGTCCGAATAAATACGGCTTTCTCAGACTTCCTCATCCGATTTGGAATTTTTTCTTATCTGCGTGTGAGTTCCGAATATGCCAAAAGGTCGCGAAGAGAGCAAAAAACTTTTGCCGGTGACCTCGCCAAGTGTCAGAAGGCCCCGCAGCTCTTCCGTCCCAGAAACGCCTACCTCGGTGACTCGAAAAGTGAAGTCCCCAGGTACTCCAAGGCCCACCACAAGTTCCGCTGTTGCGACGACAAAATCGGCGCTGTTCCCTTGGACTGTCACGCTGAACGAGCCAGAGCGTAAGCAAAGCAGTCAAACCAGCGCTCGACACACCATCGCAATGGCCCAATCCGCCGTCTCCTCCGCGCGGGCCAAATTTGTGGCAGCCATCGATCGGCTGACCAATTTGGAAGCCCGACTTACCAATCTCGGTACCAGCATCCCATCCGCCGCCATTTCCCAGGTCCGCAGAGACCAATTGCAGAGCATGTGGGCAAAGGTGGATGCGGAGTTCGAGGCCTGCTCCATAGCGATGGTGGACGAGGATCCAGAGTCAAAAGATGCCCTCCAAGACATGTATGGCGAATGCTATGAGGGTTATGAGCAGTGCATAGCTGATCTCACGATCCAAATCGACAACCCCGCAGTCCGTCCTTCCGCACAGCCAGATTTTTACGGCGGATGCCGTTTTTCGTTGGTGATTACGTCCGCTGGCTTACGTTCCGAGACCTTTTTACTGCGTTATATATAAAAAGTCCCAGGCTGTCTCCCGTGGAGAAGCTATACCATCTCACCACTAAGACCAGTGGTGATCCAAAGGCCATAGTGGAAAAGTCTCCACTCACCAATGACGGTTTCGAGGCTGCTTGGAATGCCCTTCGTGACCAGTACGAGAACAACAGGCTCCTGGTGACCAACCAGATAAACATCCTCCTTTCGTTGGCTTCCATCGGTTCCGAGTCAAGTCGTGCTCTAAAGGAGCTTCTCAGCACGATCGAAGTGGTCTTAACCGCACTGGCCCACTTCAAGGTCTCAGCCGAAAATTGGGACAGCTTGCTGGTGACCATTTGCGCCTCCAAATTACCGAGGTTGACACGGGCTTTGTGGGAAGATTCCGTCACCACAAAGAAAGAAATGCCTTCATGGAAGGAGATGGAATCCTTCCTCAGCCAGAGATATCTGACGCTCGAAGCCATCGAGGGCAACCCGTCCGCTTTACACAGTTCGAAAAGCAATTCGCATCCGTCACCTTCCCGAAGCAATCCATTCCGGTCCCAAGGAAGTCCTTATCCTAGGAGGGTTCACTCGTTCGAGACCACAGTGAATCCAAAGAGGAGCACGTGTGATCTCTGCTCCAAAGAGAATCACCCAATCCGGCTATACCCTCACTTCCTCCAGATGAATGCTGATGCTCGTTCCAGCTGCATCAAACAAAGACAGCTGCATCAAACTACGCCCGCGCTCTGATCAACTCTGGCTCCGAGGTAACATTCATTACGGAACGTCTTGTTGACATGATCAAATTGCCATTCCAACGTATCCAGGCACAGGTCTCCGGCCTAAATAATCCATCGCATCCGATCTCGCAAGGGTTCTTGAGAGACCTGCCGAATTTTGCATGGGCGGATCCGACCTTCTACAAGAGTTCACAAATAGATGTCCTAATTGGAGCGGATATCCTTCCGTCCATTTAGTTAAGTGGGCTCACTGACCAACATCTGTGGCTCTCTCCTCGGGCAGGAAACCATTTTTGACTGGGTACTCACAGGCCCAGTGCCTCAGGTGATGAATCAAATCTCATCGTTTTCTAGTCGAATTTCCAAACGACCTATCAAACTGGTAGAAGACTCGGGGTCTTTTTACGAAAGCAATTTCCTTCCGGCTCTCTCGGCAGAAGTTCTCAAACGGTCTCCTACTCTTGACCGACGGGACTACTTCCAAAATATTCACTGTATGAAAGCTCAACGCTCCGTTCCGAGTTCAAGCCTGAACTTGAATGTGAATCCCTCCTTAGACCAACATAGCCTCACCAGACCATGCAACGGGGCGGCCATTTCCAATGTCCTAAATGTGCCTCTCACCCGTTCCAAGATCGGTACTAATGTGTCTTCGACTCCTTTATTTCATCGTAGTTCTCCGCATCCAGTTATGGCCCCACGTCCCCGCGCCAACCACACCATGGAGAACCGACGTGCTCGGGAAATTAGCTCCTACCGTTGCAGAATCTGCCAAGGAGTCCATCCGCCACCGACCTGCCACCAGTTTCTTCGCCAGAGCCTCGAGAAGAGACTCCGAGCTGTCCTTATCAACAAGTATTGCGGGAACTGCCTGGCTCACCAACACTCCGGCAGGGATTGTCGCAGTGGCTGGCTGCGCTACTCCACGTACCCGCGTCTCGTCGTCCAGCCCGCTCAGCCTCGGGAGCCTCGTCGCCATCTACATCGGCCCACGCCGAACGACACACTCGTCTCCCCGCGAGCCGCCCCGTCGTAGGAACCACGGCGCCGTCCATAGACTCCTCAAGGGCAAGCCCCGTTTTGCGCATCCGCAAGGTGCCTACTTTCAGGCGGCATTGAACTATTCGCAAAAATATTTTATTACAGATGTCAAGGTCAATTTAGTGTTTGTGAGTTCGTTTAGAACTTTTCGATCAATCTTATTAAGAGCAAATTCTGAATTCACATTAATTGTTGCACCTTCCTTGATTTCCGCTAATCACGGCCGATGCCAAGCTTATTTGGCACCTATTTCTTTCCAGATTAAAAATGGCATTCGGATGTGCGGTGTGCAATGCGACAAAAGAACGGAAAATGCAATACCGGTTGTTGGAAGCTACCGAGCTTTTTCGGCAATTCTGACCCTACATTTACGTATAAAATTTCTCCATTGTTTTTTTTTTAAGTTAGTGTTTTATTGCTCGAGGTTTTTTATGCGATTTTTTGAGGCCGTGAACTTTGATTTTGCTGTTAAACTGCACAAGTTTTTAATATGAGAAACGATGTTGCGCTTTCGACGACGTTGTGAACTGCAACTGGGAAGAAAGGGTTGACGCAATGAAATATAAGCAGTAAGAAAGTTGCATAAGTGTAAGCGTGTATGCACTGAGAGTTTAATTAGGAAGACAGTTTAAGAGAATTCGGATACAAGATATAAGAAGATATTATTGAAATGTCTTAAGAGCTATTAACGGCTGCTGCTGCAGATGCGAGAGCGAAAATGAAAGACACGAAAAGTCAAGAGCCGCGGCTGCAGCTGTGCAGAGAATGAGAGATTCGACGCTTAAGTTAATAGCATAATAATAATTGAGATGCTAAGTGTTTTTGGCAACTATATACTTCCAAAACAATTATGGTTAACCGTCTTAATGTTTATTTACACCTGCGGCTTAGCTGAAGCCGATTGCTTGCTCCTTGTCCCGGCCAGATAAATGTTCATACACGTGATCGATATGCAACCAATGCGGTGAGAGATTGGCATAGAACTAAATTTTTGCCATACAGGCAGATCAAAAGCAAAAGCCGAAACGGTGGCTGCAGAGCGCCCTCTAACCGAGAGAGCGCAGCAGCACTGCCGAACGTCAGCGTTTGCAGTACACAGGTGGTTCATTAATTCTTATAAATCTACAATCGAATTATCTTAATAAACAGCAATCATAATGTTTTAAGTTACGATTATTCTTCAGCGGCTGGCCGAAACATACTCCCCCTGTTGGAAGCCAGTCTTTCAACTGATTCCTTGAGGGGCAGCAAACATAGCTGAGTAACGGCCCCCCGTGATAGTTCCTGAGGCAGTCTTCAAATCGGCACACTCCATCCTTGTCATTAACAACATCGATTACTCTAGCCAGTGACCAACGCATTGGTGGAAGATTTTCTTCCTTAATCAGGACAATATCGTTCACACAGAAGTTTTGCGCGGACGTACGCCACTTCGTGCGCTCTTGCAAAAGAGTGAGATAGTCTTGGCGCCAACGGCTCCAAAATATTTATTGCAGCTGAGTGATCCGCTACCAACCGTCTAGACGATTGTAGTTGAGCTTCTTTAGGTCAGGCCATCATAATGTTCTAAGTTAGGATGATTCATCGGCGGCTGACCCGAATAAGGTTGTTGTCTTTATACGAAATTTTCCGTCTAGGAGATTCTCTTACAAGTTTGATGCCAAAAAACTGCAATTTTAAGGCTACGAGCTTCTCGTTGAGAGCGATCAATTTTTTTCGGAAATCCAGAAAACCAGTTCGAGTCTGTCTCATAAAGCTGCGCATTTCAGCCTCAATCTCCCGGTTACCCAAACATGACTAAGACAGATCCATAGGTTTTGAGATGAGATCGTTTAGCCGACAAAAATTCCCACCGCCAGCAAATTTTTTGTCTGCAAAATTGTCGCATGGCAGCTAAAGAATGAATCGCCGATAATGTTGCCACCGAATACGCATTTCATTACACCACAAACAATATCCATTTTGCACAGCCGTTGAAACACTGTGCACGAATAATCCAAAAAGCACAAAGTGAGAACGCAAGCGATATAGGAAAGCAGGCAGCAGAGCGAGCTCGACAATCAGCAGCAACGAAAGAATAGTCCAAAAAGAAGAATGCAGGAAATCCATAGAGAGTGAGAGCAAGAGTGCAAGCATCAGGCCCACTTATTTATACAGAAGAGCGATGATCCACGGCAGAATGGATAAAAGCAATAACAAATTGCTTGCGCTAGTCTGTTTTCACGTTCAGAATTTTATATTATATATATTATATATATTCTTTTGCTATATTTCCGTTTGCGGAACGTAGCTTGCAGCGTTCTTTAATGACTGGTCAATAAACCAATCCAGTTACAGTCGCAATTATGCATATTCATATGTATCTAGGCCTTATCTGCTCCTTGAAGACACCAGCGTACATATGTATACTTAGTAATATACTTAATTATTCTTCATGCCTTCGCGTATCGTGCGTGGTTCCTGCCAGTTCCCAATTGTTGGCGCTGATTAATAATATCGGTGGGTCGTTATATCAATCATGATTTAATTGGAAAACCATCTAAATGTGAATATTGATTGCACAGCTCTTGCATTTCGAGTCTGCTTTGAGCTCGCACGTTTTTTTGATGAATATCATAACGAAGTCTATAATACTCGTTCTAGATATCGTTGTGCATGGTCATTTTCCTTACATTCGCGATTAAGCACTCGAGAATCTATTCCGGTAGCCTAATAAACGTCTTCACTGTGCTGATGATCTATGGCCTGCTTAAGCCATTTCGTTCTGCCGAACGTCGAATTATTCACTGTCTCTTCTTAATTTGGGACAAATTTTTCTAATCTATGTTTCTTAAATAGAAGTTACAAAGTTCTTTATGGTGTAACGCCTCTCCCAACGTAGAATAATACATATATTATTCGCCATACGAACACCCTCTCCACACATAGCTACTCGACACGCGACGACTCCACAAACGCTGACCAAACATACCAGGTCACGCGGACTTCCCCCAATCCAGGCCAAGCGACCGATCAGGTGCAGTCTTCCGGGTTCGTCAACCGCGAGAAGACGACACCACGAAAGTTCACGTCGCCCGCCAACGGCAAATCCGCCAAGTCACCAAAACGGCGAAATGCAACCCGACGCGGAAGTGCACTTTCGGTCTCGCTGGCACAGCAATAGCAGACGTATAAATAGACGCCGGCCAGAACCAGAAGGGAGCTTACGCAGAAACCCGGCCCCGAGTACAAACATTGTACCGAACTATAACTAAAGCTTACGCAGAAACCCGGCCCCGAGTACGGACGTTGTACCGAACTATAACCAATACATACGCAGAAACCCGGCCCCGAGTACAGACGTTGTACCGAACTATAACCAAAGCTTACGCAGAAACCCGGCCCCGAGTACAGACGTTGTACCGAACCATAACCAAAGCTTACCCAGAAACCAGGCCCCGAGTACAGACGTTGAACCGAACTATAACCAAAACTTACGCACAAGCCCGGCCCCGAGTACAGACGTTGTACCGAACTATAACCAAAGCTTACGCAGAAACCCGGCCCCGAGTACAGACGTTGTACGAAACTATCACCGAAACTTACGTAGAAACACGTCCCCCAAGCACAGACGTCGTATCAAGTAACTTACGCGGACACCCGGCTCCAAGTACAGACGTGGCAGTAAATCTAAGAATCAGTGTTTAAGGGCTTAGAAAGTAAAAATAATAATAATAACGGAACACATCAGATCAAGTACCCGAATAACACCAGCTGCGTAAGTTCATTTTAAATAGCCCAAGCACCAACATCGTCCCACTCTGACCCCACCCTCGCCCACGAAGCGGTTCTCGCCGAAACCCCGAAGCATCCTCTCTGTAACAGGCCAACCCCGACGCCTCCCTGAAAGTTCCATCCATTTCTACAAATTTCTTGTGGATTGACCTCTGGACGTGACTGAGCTTACCTCAGCCTGAAATAGGTCCATCACAATGGATAAAATAATTGTTTATACACAGTCGTACACAGCAGTCCCCCCCAACTGAGACGGAACGACAACTATGTTGACTTGCCTTGCACGTTAGTGCTAATGAAAAGTATTTTTGATGCTAGATTTTATTTTTATGTGTAAAGAGTAATTCAACACATAATTTGTTGCACCTTAGGAATAGGATTTGTTTTTCAATTTTTTTATAAAATCCTTAGCCTGTTTATCGCCTTGTCTAAATTCCAGAGCACGCAGCGTTTCGGAATCTAAACAAAAATTTGTTGTTCAATTAACATATATATTTGTACATTTTTTCAAGTAAAACTAGTCACCTGTATACTCTGGTCGAGACAAATTCATAATAATTTGTTTTCCCTCAGATTCCATGAGATCTGTGAATGAAACATAGCATTCTCCTATGTATTGACTTGACATGCCAAATAGATCCTTATCTTTTACACTGAACAAAATCAAGCTATCTCCTGCGGTCCTCTGCTGTTCATTCAAATTTCTAAAGAAAAACAACAACAAAATCAATAGAAAAATAATAAAATAAATTAATTACAAAATATCCACATACGCATTTGTACTTACATACAAAATTCCTGATCGTACAGTGGAAAACAATTTTTATGGTGAACAGTAGTCTTTATTGGTGATATACCATTGAATCGACTTGTGGGCATAAAACAAGCTTTAGTAAATGAATCGACGAAGCCATTTGAATCCATTGGAAGCAAGTTGCGCGCATTTAATATAGTGAGCTTAAATATGAAAAAAAAATATTTTTTATCGTTTAATGTTGTGATAGTATTTTACTTACTAATAAAGTGGAATCTGTAAACTCAGCCCTTATAGTAAGTTGTCCGAAGGATGATGATGGTTGATTTTTTTGATATTCCAATCGCTCAATATAATATTGATGAATAAGATCTGCTGTTTCAAGAGCATAAGCGTCAAGTCTTCTTTGAATTGTAGACAAAATGTTTACGTCCGTTGCAACGTTACCCATTTTAAAACAATATATCATTGTCTGAAGGGTGTCCTTTAAATTTTTGTAATATGCTGGTGGCCGCCGTTTCTATAAAACATAAAAGTTTGTAAGTATTATCAGATACTTATCCGAAAGAATACATACATCAAGATTTGATTGAATTAGGTCATACAGTATTATTGATAGCTCTGACCAAATGCTCTCCAGTATTCTTCCGAAGTTTACTTCATTAAGTGTGTTGTAGAGAGTGTCCAATGAACTTTCTAAATACATCATTAGTTGGTCCATAGAATTTGAGTCCTTATGAAGGACTTCCGCACCTTCAGCCAAATAGAGTTTCATTGGGGGTGCCATTTTATGGGCAACAATTTCAATGAGCTCGACAATTTGATTGCGTTCGGTGTCTAATGCATTTTCAATAACAGTATTAATAGTAGATGAGCATCTGTCAGCCTCCAAATTTGTGCGATATTCTCCCAATTTTTGTATGACATTGTCGATTCCAAGTTCCTGAATGACGTGAATATAGACAAATCAATTACATTTTGGTTACTTGAAAGCCAGATTTCTTTTCAATTTATACATAACCGCATACAATTTTATTGTTACGTTCTCTTAATACGCTCTTCTCGAGTACAATGCGGACATGAAACTCACCTATTACTGCTTTACAATTTTGGAAGAGAGATTGAGCTATAATAACGATCCGATGACCGCAACAGTATAGTAGATAAGATCCTTATTTATGATACTGCGGTATTCTTTTATCTTAAAAATTGTTGGTTTTTAATGGTGTTTTTCGATTTTGTGGGTCGGAATAATATTGCTAGTTAATGCGGTTTCGGTTTTCTGGTATCTTTAAAATGGTGAATGGCACAGAATTGTGAGATTTAAGGGGACGGAAGAAGGTGTGCTAAAGACAACTCTGTACACAATACAAGTTTACTGTCTCTCCTACATTCTTTCTTCAGTCTGTTGCATGTAAATATCTACACGAATATAATATATAATGAAATCTTTAAAAAACATGGAACCCAACTTTTTTTCTGATACTTGATTTTGTGCTCCGAACGATAACATTTATATTTTTTAATAGTTAGGGTTTTGTATATGATTTTTATAATGTTGCACAGCCAGCCAGCCAGCCAGCCAGCAAAATTGGATCTGAAAAGTATATATAACAATCGATCATTTCTGCCGTAGCGCTGGTCCCAGCACAACTGGGAAGCCAAGCTGACGCATATATTTCTCCCACTCTCACTGAAAGCTTTTCCCATAACGATAGGTATATCTGTTTTTGCATTTAGTCAGTTAGCAAAGTCCTAATGTCATACGAGGGCAATAAATAAGAAGATTTTTAATTTTATCATGTTTATTTTTGTATTTTAACGATTCTTTAATAGGATTTTTTATTAATTTTTTAGGCTTTCTTTTTTTTCAGTCAAGCAACTTGTGATACACAAAATGTTTGGGTTTAATTATCAGGCGCAAAAACAAACAACGCAGATTGTCTTCTAATCCGTAAACATGCCACATATAATTGGCCATGGGAAAAACATTCATTTTCTAGATTCAGACTACATACTTGTGATTTGTTAATAGTCATGGCGAATGCAATTGAAGTCTTTTAAACTCAAACGGCATTTGTCGGTAAAGTTAAACCGTGTGTCGCGTCGTAAAAAATAACCCTTCGCAAAGGAAGGAACGCCATCGCCAGAAGACCATCGGAGAAGGAAGAGCATAGCGCCAAAACAAAACATAAGAAGGTGCCCAGGGAAGTGGATTCATCCGACGATCAGGTAACAATGCCAAAGCAATAGCGGCTAAAATAATAGAGAAAATACCTATTGTCTTGGCATTGAACAGAACATAAAGTATGTATGACATGCCCAAACGGACTATTATTCGTGAGTCGCTTTTTTAATGAGAAAGAGTATCGGAACGCGCCAACGCCAAAGTTTACCGCTTATTTCGGTGCTTTGGTTGCAATATTTCGTCTTTCGTTTCTAGAAAATATTGACCCTTGCAGCGGTAAGCAAATGCACATTGCCGTGCTCTGTAAAAAAATTCGGCTCTTTAACACACCACATACGCGTCTCTTTATTGTCGCATTCGGTCTTTACCCTGATCACAGCTTGGCGTTTCGTTTCGTAGCTTGCTTTCGCAGCTTTGCTTGTCATATCGGCGTCTTTTGCTGGCCTCGCTAAGCTTGCGTTTCGTTCGTGTGTTAAGAAGCGATCGTTTCTGTCTCTTATATTTGGGGATTTAATTAAAACATTGGAGCATCGTTCGTCTTCGTCGTCGCTCAGTTTGCTTTCCCGGTTCGTTCGTGCGGAAGGCTATTCAAACTTATTGCTCTTAAATTTGTGCAATTAAGTGAAACATTGTTTGTCGCTTCGTCTTCGGGTCAAACGTTGGTTTAACTTACGTATTTCTGCGCGGGCTTAGCGTTTCGCGCATCGTACGCTTCGTATCGTATCGTTCAAGCGAACCCGTTTATGCATTGGTATTTTACCGAACTTATGCGCGCTTAGTTCAAATATTGTTCGGCGCAATGCATTTAATTTCAGCATTTTATTGCATTTTATTTAATAATTAGAAACAAAAAAAAAATGGCTCAAAAGACTGGTGAAGAGAAGCCAACCGCGGGCTTGATGTGTGGAAGCGCGAAGCTGACCAAATTATATACGCAGCGGGAAAAGGTTAGCGAAGATATAAATCGAATGAGAATAGACTTCGCGGGGGGTGCAATTTCGCTGGATCCACTACAAATCCAATGTCGTTTGGAAATCTTAGATTCATACATTACCAAACAATTGACCTGCAGTCCGAGATCGACAGTTTAGATCCAGATAACTCGGAAAGGTCGGAATTAGAAGAAACGTGTGTAGTCACAAAGGCGTTGAACATGTCGGCAGCGCCAAACAGGTCTTCCCAACCACAAGGAAATTTAGTACCCGTGCAGCACCGTTCTAATTTGTCAAAATTAAAGTTGCCAAAGTTCAGCGGCAATCACGCGGAGCACAAACAATTTATTAGCTTTTTTAAAAGTCTAGTAGATTCCGACCGGTCATTGTCCAACATAGAGAAGTTCAACCATCTTATTTCGCGCTTGTCCGATGAAGCCTTGGGAAGTATACAGGCATTCCAAGTTTCAGATACGAACTATTCAAATGATTTAGCAAGTTTGAAGGAGGTGTATAAGAACAAGTGTTTAATATATTTCGATGCACTTGCCCAGTTATTTGATATCCTTTGAAGCCTTCCGTGTCTTCTCTGCGATTAGTTATAGATTCTGTGTCAGCAATTTTAGAGTCGCGTTTATCATTAGGAGAAAAGCGAGAGGTTGCTAACGCCATGATCATACATCTGGCGTTGTTGAAGGTAGATTCATAAGCAAAATCGAAATATAAGGAGCAGGTGGACTATGATGTGCTGCCCCGCTGGTCCGATTGTGCGAAAACTTTAAATAGGCGGTACCAGCACCATTCAGCAGTGGAATCCTCCAAAAAAAAAGAGGAAAACCAGGTGGTCGTTTTCTTGCGCAAGGGCAGAAAAGTCTATCGATCCAAAGTGCATATATTGCGGCTCCAACCATTCGATTGTAAATTGTTGTGGATTTGGGGGGTTCGACTTCGCAAAGGCAAGCAGCTGTGCATTAATTGCCTTCAATCTGGGCATAGGGTTTCCCAGTGCACATCCTCTAATTGCAGAGTTTGTTCTCAGGGCCACCACACACTATTGCACAGATATGGCGCCTCGAATGCACATCAGAGTTCACACTCGATAGGTCAGGCCAATAGAGGACAGGCTTCGTCACATCCTGCGCAGGTTAAACGTGTTTCCACTAAGCCTGAGCACGTCATCCTGGCCACAGCAGTGGGTCGAGTTTGAGACAGGTTTGGCCAAGTTCAGTTCGCAAGAGCACTATTGGACTCAGGCTCACAGGTCAATTTCGTGAAAGAAAGCCGGGCAGCAGAACAAATTGCTTGTGAGGACCACTTTCTAAAAACGTGTCCAATTTGAATTCAGGGCGCTTTGAAGTTCGCCTGCCCTTTAAATCTGATCCCCATATGCTTGGATCTTCGTTCGTTGTGGCTAAGCGCCGATTCTTATCGTTAGAGCGTAGGAGTCTGAAAGACAGTTCGCTTCGCGAAATGTACGTTGCTTTTATGAAGGAGTACTTCGAGCTCGGCCATATGTCTCCAACAGCCAATATTATTCAACCAGGACCGCACTATTTCATACCACATCAATGCGTCCTGAGTCCTGATAGTACTTCAACCAAACTTCGAGTCGTGTTCGACGCGTCAGCGAAGACTACCTCGGCGCAGTCATTAAACGACATTTTAATGGTGGGGCCCACTATTTAGAGGGAATTGGTATTATCTCTCGTCAGATTTCGTTTGAATCGCTTCGCCTTAACAGCAGATAAATCGAAAATGTACAGGCAAGTGAATATGACTGAAGACGATCGCAACTTTCAGCTCATATTATGGCGAGAGAATCCATCTGATGAGGTACAGATTTTCCGTTTAAATACTGTCACCTACGGAACGGTTTCAGCTCCATTTCTTGCCATCCGTTGCTGGCAAGAACATATAGACTAGAGCCCTGCACGAGTACACACTAATTCGTATTAACAGTTAGGAATCACACTGTGCACAGTATCAAAACATGATTCATGTATCCTTTTCACACTATCTTTCAATTCATTTTCTTTCCTTCATTTGCTGACTCATTGACTCAAGGCATAATTGTCGAGTGACTCCTGTCAAATCGTATGACTCGCACTTACACTGTTACGAAAAACGTTGTGACAGAGAGAGAGTGTATGAGGTGTCTCTCTCGCTCAATTTGTTGTGCATTGTTTTGATCTCTGCAGTGTGGAATGATGGATCAACATGGAAAAATCCCTTAATTTCAATGATGCCGATTCGACCAAAGCCTTAGGTATGCACATTCCGCTTTCATTTGGATGAAAATTTTACGGAAGTGACCCCTACAAAGCGCACAATTCTCTCAGTGAGTGCGCGCTTATTCGATCCGTTGGGATTGCTGTGCCCCATTGGCATAACGTCGAAATAAATCCTCCTCCAAAGACTTTGGCAGCTCCAGTTGGAATGGGATGAAGCGATTCCGACGGAATTGCATTCAGGTTGGGAAGTCTTGAGGAAGAATTGGCGGAATCTTCACGCAGTGACCATTCCAAGGTACACCTTTGCCAGTAGATGCTCAGCTGTTCAAGTTCACGGTTTCGCAGACGCTTCTAGTAAAGCATACGGCTGTTGCCTTTATGTTCGAGCAATCGAAAGTGGTCAAGTCTGTTGTCGATTGCTGGCAGCAAAAGCTAGAGTTGCTCCACTAAAGACGCAGACCATACAAAGGCTTGAACTATGCGCCGCCACTATCTTGGCTCAATTTTGGTCCTACGTCAAACAAGTTCTTGACAAATGCAGAATCAAGAGCGTTTATTTCTGGACGGACTCCAAAATAACGCTACATTGGATAAAGACTCCGCCATCGTCGCTTGCTGTTTTCGTGTCAAATAGGGTAGCCACAATTCAGGAGCTATCAGAAGGTATTAAATGGCGTCATGTGCCTTCGCTGTCAAACTCAGCGGACTTGGCTTCTCGTGGATGCGAAGTCCCTGAACTCCTTGAGTCAATTTGGCTAGAAGGTCCTAAATTTTTATGTGAGCCTGAGGCGTTGTTGACCAGAGAACTCGCATTTTAACATCCCAGCCGATGTAAGGGTTCGGAGGTAAAAAAGTCCGCCCATGTTTTAATTGGTGTTGAGGAGTAATTTCCCAATCAGATATTTGCTCGTTTTTCGTCGTACACTAAATTAGTTTGAGTATTTGCCTATGTGTGCCGTTTTTTAAACATCGACAGGCAAAAAGAGCGCTCCAGGGAGTTGACTGTAAAGGTGTTGCAGCAATCTTCCCTCAAATTGATGGAGCTGGTTCAACGAAGTGCCTTCCGCAGGAGTTTGAACAGTTAAAAAAGGGACAGGCTCTGCCGCCAAGCCTGGAAATGATGGCCCCCGTCCAAAAGATGTCCGAAAAAGGGAGAACGTTTTTGCTAATCAGGGTGGAAGGCAGGTTGTTGCATGCGCCTGTGCCACTTGAGACCAAGTTTCAATTCTACTGCCCGCCAAGAGTCACTTAGTCGATCTGTTTGAGGAATTTGCACTTAAAAAATTGTCATGCCAATGCAAAGACACTGGTTAGTCTGCTGAGACAGGTGATTTGGCTCCTAAATGCACGTCGGGATTGCACTCGGATAGTTAAGAGATGCCCGTCAAAATTTTGTGTATTTGTTTGTTTCGCTTCGTAGGCCGTCCATTTAGAACTTGTCCCGGAGCTGTCAACTAATTGTTTTCTTCTGTGGTATAAAAGCTTCATTGCAGACGCACTGAGCAGCGGTATCACCTTTACCAAGAGGTGGCAACTGCTCTCAGAGCTCAAACGGCGGTTCTGGCAGGCCTGGTCGAAGAACTACGTCCACAGTCCCCAGCGTCGCAGCAAGTGGCAAACGCCAGAGCCTAACATCGAGGTCGGGGCCATGGTGGTGGTCCACGAAGACCACACGCCGCCGCAGCGGTGGATCACCGGCAGAGTGATCAGCGTCGTCGAAGGAGCGGATGGAAAGGTCAGGGTGGCCGAGGTGCGGACAGGAGGCGGCGTAATTAAGCGCCCAATTCATAAATTGGCACAGCTGCCAGTGAATTGAAGACCGACGTGCGGTAGTTCAAGGCGGCCGGAATGTCGGTACAGCGGTCGAAACAGAAGTTAGATTTAAATAAGTAGAGTTAAAGTAGAAATGAGAAGAGACAATGAAGTCGCTACCGCCTAAGATTTACCGCCAAGCATGAAGCACAATAACGATGTTGAGCAACATTCGCTGCAGCATAATAAAGCCTAATTAGCCATAAGCCTAATAAACTGGCAGAAGGAGTCGCAATCTCGAATTGATAGAAAACGGCCGTGTTTTTTCGTTCTCGTCTTCGCCGCAACAGCTCTGGTTCACCCCGCTAGTCCCCAGTGTCCGAGGCCTGATTAAAGGCAGTTAACATAATTTATAGCAAAATTCTACAGCATATCTGTTGTGATCTTTGGAATACTGGGAATAAAATCTTCCTCACCTTCGAATTTTCCTTTGAGTATCGTCGCGTAAATCAAATTGTTTATCAATTTTGTTACCACAAAACACGGTACGTGTCACAGTTTTGGTTGGTTTATGTTTCAGAGCATGATTACTACGGAGCCAACCTTTGGGCGTAAATTGTGCGGAGGTAAGCCTGGGATATCCAAGGAATTTAAAAATTCAGTTGGTGGCTACATCTTCATTTGTAACACAATCAATCTACATCTTTATTCTTAGCCGCTAAAATTACTCTCTCACTCAACCATTCATTATTCTTGTAGTTGGAACTGATGTTTGGGAATACTTTGTTGATGAGCTCGTCTTTTGTTGTGACAAAGTTACAGAAATTCTGATGAACTGACATCAATCCCCTTTTTTTTGTGATAGTTTGACCGTTATCGTCGGGTGATCGACGCCGATACAGTGGATAATCGTCGTTTCCAGTGACGGTCGGAATACTTTGTTAATGAGCTCGTCTGTTGTTGTGACAAAGTTACAGAAATTCTGAGGAACTGAAATCAATCCCCTTTTTTGTGATAGTTCGACCGTTATCGTCGGGTGATCGACGCCGATACAGTGGATAACCGTCGTTTCCAGTGACGGTCGGATATCGTTTGTAACACTTGCATGGATTGATGGCGCCACACTGTCCATGAATCATATTTGTAATTACGACATCATGTAGGTCTGGATTGGCTTCGTGATCGGGAATCTCAGCACATATGATATCATCTACTTGGTCTGGTTGAATTTTGTCCACTAACCACATAAGAATGTGTGCGTGTGGCAGACCTCGTTTTTGCCATTCGATTGAATACATCCAGCATCGAGTATCTCCAAAGACGCGTTCTTTAACAATGTAGTTCATCAGGGACCTCATTTTTTGCCTGAATACACGTGCTGTGATGTCGTGTCGATCACTTCATGTTTGTTCGGGAAGCAGCAATTGAACAATTTCTATCCATTTTGGATTACAGGTAAAAGTAATAAAGAGATCTAGCCGGCCGTAATGACGAACATATGTCATTGCATCTTGCGCATATTCATGCATATGACGTGGAGTACCTACCGCCGGCAGAATAGTTAATTTACCAATATTAGCTGCATTTCCTTCAGTACCAATTGCATCGCGTAAATGTATTGATACTGCAGAACGCAATTTGGCTTGGTTCAACCTAATAAAAGTTAAACGTTCCGTTTCTATTTTGACGTACATATCGACGGAATACTGCTGAAACAATCGACGAAACCGTAACAAAAAGTTGTCAGCATTTTGCCGAATCATCAAACGATATGCGTAATAATTCATCGAGCTAACTTTCTTTGCATTTTCTTCACCACTCAATGGATTTATCATTTTGATTTTAAAATAATATAAATTTTCTTCTTGCCAAAAAACGTGTCCTATGAACGATGTGTTTCAGATATTTTTGCAGTTGCCCAGTATCGCGACGTATAATCACAATATCACGTTTTCATGTTTTCACCAACAATCAGGATGGCAACGTAATCTATTGTTGGAGCGTTAGATGTGCGCTCGTCTGTTCCAAATGGTCGTTTATCCGCTCTGATCACTACTTTGTAGGCATCATTTGGCATGCGCTCCAATGCACTCTTGAACAGCCTGACCAACGCATGATGTTCATGAAGTAGTTGCTGCAGATTTTTAAGAATGCTCTCTTGCTCTTTTCATTGCTGCATTTATCTCTTGACTCCGATCAAGTTGTTCTTCCATGTTTCCCACAAAGAATATTTTTGTAAAAAATTATATTGGGCATCTTCGAGAGGTTGCAATGATCCAATTCGATGATGAATCAGTCCATGTATCTTAAATGTCGGATTAAATCCTTATTCTTCGATAATGTTTGTTCCAAATGAGGTAATTTGGAAACAACCATTGTATTTTTGAGTGTTTGCAATAAAATGACGTGATTCGGGCGTTTCGCCACAAAGCAATGAACGCAATGGTTTAGGTGGCGGAGTCAATAATGGCAATTTCACTTTTCCACTAAGGCAGCACAATCCAACCGTTTCTCCGGAAAACTTCAATGTGCTACAATATTCACAAACAAAGTCCATTAGCCCAATGCAAACGCTAGGATGTTGTGTTGATTTCTGTTGTTCGCTCGACGATTTCGCATTGCCAACTGTTTTGATTCCAAATTCAAAATCTGAGTCGACGTGAATAATGATTTCATGTTTTGAAAAACATAGCCCAGCCGGTTCCTGTGATGACGTTTATGTCATGTCACCATACGGGAACGCGGTCGAACGGGATAAAATCCAATAGCAGTCTCCTGAATCTAATCTACCTCCCCACCAATTTTCAGCCAAATCGGTGCAGCCGTTCTTGAGCGCTACATGGTGTAACTAACACGAATTTCTTTTATATATATAAACTAGGTGACCCGGCAAACGTTGTTTTACCATGCATATTATTTCTAGGAAACATTTTTTTCAGATCAATAAAAACAACTATATGGAACTGATATACCGGCCAACTTCGTAATTCGTAATTTCATCATTTTGATTCACCGGAGGAGCATTTACATTAGTATTTTCAATTCTAAATACAGCCATATCACTTCCTTTATTCACATACTTGCAAATATATTTGATACTCTTCACCGAACTGCATGACAACATTAATATGAGCATTGAATGTTTTGCTCAGCAGAGGTGAATATGGTCCCACCCAACGATTGTCAATGTCGATGTCTGCGTTACTGATAGCTTTAATGAACGATTATCCGCCATTTTCGGCACTTCTTCGACGATATATTGGATATCCGTCAACATGTGTGACCGTATCGTTTGTGAAATCTTTAGGAAAACACTTTGTACATTTTCCGTCTACCATGCAAGGTGACGAACGATTCCGATTTCCGCACGGACCATGAATCATGTTTGTAGTAACAATATCAAATAGTAATTGAACGGATTTCTCTGCAGAAATCAAACTATCGATGTCTTCAGCACGTATTTTGTCGACGAACCAAATTGTAAGCATGAGATAATCCACGCTTTTGCCACTCAACTGAATACATCCAACAACATGTGGGGCTAAATACATGCAATTTCGTAATAAAGCTGATTAAAGACTTTAATTTTTGTTTAAACACACGTGCTGTTATGGCATGATGATGTATTGCATTTTGTCCTGGTATTAGCAACGATGTAATTTCCTGTTATTTTGAATTACATGTAAAAGTAATGAAAAGACACGGTCGTCCATATTCACGCACGAAAGTCATAGCATCCTGTATGTATTCTTGCACGTTACGTGGACTACCTACGTACGATGATGTTAAGATAACAGAATTACCAATTACGGCAGTGTCAGCGTTGTTCGCAATAGCATATCGCAAGTGAATATATTCTTCCGCACGCAGCTTCTGTTGATTATATCGCAGGAATCGTAGTCGTTCACTCTCTATCTTCACATACATGTCGACCATAAATTGTTGGCAAAGCTCACGACATCGTAAAATGATGTCTCGGCCGCGTCTAATCATCAAACTATACGAATAAAAACCCTTCGAGCTAACGTTCTTATTTGTTTCGGCTCCTGTAGTAATATATACTTAAAATTAATTGACGATTTATTCCTTAGTAACAAATTAACTATGTTCTTAATAACGAATAAATTACCTGTTACGGGATCTCGTTTAATGTTTACACAATATCCGTCTAGTCCCTTCCAGAAAATTAGTGGATATTGGAGAGCGTCATATGAACGATGGGTATCACTAATAAACTGAAGATCATTATTTCTTCTTCGAATCACGATTTGTCGCGTAGCTGTACGGTCGCCAACCATGATTCCAGCAACGTCGTCAACAACAGGTGCATTGAATCTACGTATATGCTCTCCAGCTGGTATTCTATCAGGATTGATGACAATAGCGTGATTGTCACTTTGTAGTTTGTGCATGTGTGATTTGAATCATTTCAATAATTCATTGTGCTCATTTAACAGAGCGTCCAGCGCTGACGATACGCCTGGCAAAATGTGAATTGAGATTCACGATTGGCGAGTGCACGTTCGGAGTCCTCGCCACCCATAAAGTATATTTGTAAAAATTTATGAGATTCGTTTGCCATTGGCAGCAATGAGCCCACTTTGCGACAAACTTGGCCTTTGATTTTGAACGTGGAATTAAATTGTTGACCATTTGCAGCAATATTGTTAACTATTTCTGTTGCTCCAAATGATGTCATTTGGAAACATGAATTGAATGTGCGAATTGACTTCAAAAACATGCTAGAATCTGGATCTGTACCGATAAATAAACCGTGCAATGGTTCAGGTGGTGTTTCAATTTCGGTTATTTGTACTTTTCCTGATAAGCAACACATCCCAACTGGCTCATTTTTAAATTTGAGTGCATGACAATGCGGGCATTCCTTTTCCAAAGTACCAATAACCACTTTAGAATGAGCATAATATTTAACATCAGGCTCATACTGGAATGCTAGCTAAAACGAATAATGATTGAAATCCCAGGACCGAATTTTTGTTTCGGCCTACTGGGATTTCATATGTGTATGAAAAAGTTTTATTCAATCTAATATTTTTCATAACATTTTCTTTGAGTTTCATAACGCCATATTCACATTAAATGCTATTGGCTCAGATTGGCGAGATTACCTTTGTAATCGTAGTAACAATTTTCTGAGTTTTACAAGTGCTGCAGCTCCAGATGGCGATGTATAAGGTCGTGTAAAAAAATGATGCATACCAAATCTTGACCCGATCAGACCACTCCTTCGGGTATCTCCCCAAAAAAAAAGGACATAGGTGTTTGGGAGGTATCCGAAGGAGTGGTCTGATCATGATCAAAAATAGATGTTGGCCGATGCGCAGACCTCACCGATAAGCACACAAAATTTCACGAAAATCGGTCGAGCCATTTCGTAGGAGTTAAGCTACAAAATTTGTGACACGAGAATTTTATATATTAGATAATACTAAAATTAACACAATTTTAACGTTTAAAGCCATAAAACCTTAAATGGGTCATGACCCCAGATATAGTTGAATGCCACCTAATGCTACCTTGCGATAGTCCGACCTATTCTACTCAAGTTTGGTCGCTGGCCCTATTTAAAACGCTGATCGCTAAGAAACTGGAAAAAGATCAGAAAACTTACGCCTATGCTTTAGTGGAGGTCTCTAACCGATTTAGTAAACAAACGAAGTCCGAGAGAGTGTTCAGGAGAACCGGAGGCAGTCGATTCTGCTGGCTTCTGTCAAGTCTGCATTAAATTTGTACATTTCGACGAGACTTAAACCCCACATATGTCCGAAATCCAATCGCTATGGACTCAGATTTTATCATTCAGAACCATTTTTGTATGTACTTATACGTGAACAGAGGGATGTGAACAATTGCCACAAGTGCCACAAGTGCACCAACTCTGTGCCACAAATCTGGTACCACAATAATTTTTTTCAAGAGTCAAGGTCAAACCCCGGCAAACGTGGTAAAACAATATTTATAAAAATTATATCCACTTCAAGGGTAGAAAAAGCCTTACCTTTATAAATGATGGTAAGCTCTGACGGATGTAATCCATATTGTTAATTGCTAGGCACCACTCTTCTGATAAAACTAGCAGGTAAACAAATAAATAAATGACAATTTTTAATGTTACATTGCTTACTGAACATCTTGTTATTATCCCCGAGTTTAGTTAGCTTTTCGACTCTTTGTGACATTCGTTGAGCATAGAAAATGCAGCATCGGCATAGATCCTATTTTAAAATAGTAAATAATCCGTTAATAATATTTTTTTTCTTACATGTGGCTTAGTTCTTACATTTACAATTTTAGCTATAAATGTATAGCAGCCCTCAACTTCTGGCCAATCCAATTGTTGCCAAAATATTTTTATTTGATAAAAAATTGAAAGAGTATCCACGGCAGAAGAGCTGTATTTTACGGTTTCGTCGACCGCCTTCAGCTGGTCCAGATCTATTGCTTTCTGGATACGATTGAGGGCCTTTATTATTGAAATGTCAAGCCAGTGTGTCACTCCTGTCTCAAACCATTGATAAAATCCAATCATTTCCAATTCATCGGTACACAGTGATTCTCCTTTAATATAAAAATAACAAATTTCATAATACATATTTTGTATATTCCAAAAACCACGGCAGACTAGCTTCGACTCCGAAGATTTTAAAACCTTGCAGATTGATTTTTCATACGGGTGCTATTTGTATTAGTTATCTAATATGAACACATGAAACTACAGCTCACTGAATTTGCATAGAATATAAGACGAAAACAAAAGCTTTTTTTACACAGTATTGTTATACATATGTGCATATGTATAAAGTTTATATGGAAATTTCCATGATGTCAAACGGGGCCGCCAAACACATGTAATGTAAACAAAATGTAAAAGCAAGTATTTTATGGAATTTTTCATTACGTTAATCGGGATCGCCACACAAATTTAATGTAAAAAAATTAAAAAACTTCTAACTCTAACTTCTAACACCACTTAACTTTTTCAAGATCAAAAGTGGTATTAAAAAAAAGGTTTTCATGTTTCATTGAGAGTTTTAAAGCTGACGACTGGTTTACACAAAAACAGACAAACGGAATGGGCTTTTGATGCTCTTTATAAATGTAGTTTGGTCGCAAATGCTTACTTCTTTGCGTTGCTAAGACCAGATGGTCGCAGTTATAATTCGCTCTGCAAGGGTATACAAATAAAGATTAAAAATAAAGTTTTACCCAGTTGGACGTATCGCTTGAGCACCAAATAAAGCTCAAATAATGTAGTTCCCATATTCAAATTATCGATTTTTGGCAAGTATTCGAATTGATCGTCTGGCACATCCAATCTTTTAATATTATTGCACACGTCTTTGACAATAGATTTACAGATTTCATTCAGTTTTGAGTCATATAACAAATAAAGGATAGCTGAATAGTTTAATTGAATTTTGCTGAAAAGAATAAAGTCATAAAACAGTTAAAAACACTATAGACGCGTAGGTTATTTATTTAGTTTTACAGTTGGCCTCCCAGGTTTTTTTAATTACCCACGATGCCAAGTGACCAAGTGACGAAAAAGCTTAGCGGAGGGCAGTGTAACTAATGGACAGATCAAGTATGCCAAGGATTGGGTTGTCATGCCGTATGGACTGGAAATAGTCTTGGTTCGTTCATGATCAGCTACGATAAAGTCGTGCTAAAAATACGAATTCGTAAATCTAAGCTTCTTTCTAACTTAGCCTATTGCCTGCACGTCGTCACGTGTAACTGTTCGTGACCGTATCCAATTCCGAGGCTCCACATTTCCTTTAACTTGGTCCCATCTAATTACACCTAATTCTGTTTTTACACGGTCTTTTTTTACACGGTTTTGAAATAACACGGTTTGAAAATCAAACATTTTAATTTTTTTACACGGTTTTATTCCATTTAACAGGGTTTAAAATAACAACACAAATATATAACGAGGGGGAACGTTGTGAGTTGCTGCTGCGACCGCAACTCTACATTTATACCCGATACATACTCAGTATGGGTTCATTTAACGACAAAGAGTGCGTGCGAGAGAGACAGAAAATCAGTCAGTCAATAGCCACTGCAAATTGATTTGTTACTTTTGGCTATAATAATAATCCGATCTTATTCGGATTCGGCAAGATTCGGCAATCTGGTAGATATGGCCATTCTCTATGATTGTGCGTTTTTAATTTTCTCCTATCTTCAAAATTGTGGTTGCCACAGTTTTCGTTGTTTATGGCTGCGGAAGGGGGTGGGCCGACATTTTGAAACACACTTGTAGCAGTGAGCTATCAACAGTGAGTTCTGCAGTGAAAAATTACAAATAGTTTGTAAAACAGTAAGAGCTCTACAGTCAGGTCTAACTAATAGTCTCTGAGATCTGTGGATGCCACAGATTTTCGCACTTTGCGGGGGCGGAAGGGGGTAGGGCGAAATTTTGAAACAAACTCGTCAAGGTCCGATATTATAGGAATCTGGATACAAAATTTGGTTGCTCTAGCTCTTATAGTCTCTGAGATCTAGGCGCTAATGTTTTGCGCTATGCAAAGCCGGCTATGATACGTGTGTGTTAGAGAGAGACAGGGCGAGAAAAAATGAAATTGTTTTCTTCATTCTAGCTATAATAATGATACGATCCAATTCAGACTCTGCAGTCTAGAAGATAAATTTATTCTCTACGATTCTCCATTTTTATATTTTTCGTATCTTTAAAATTGTGGATGCCACAGATTTTCGTCCTTTGTGGGGGCGGAAGTGGGCGGGGCCAAGTTTTGAAATACAATTGTAACAGTGACATATCACAGAAGTCTGGATACAAAATGTCGTTACTCTAGCTCTTATAGTCTTTGAGCACTAGGCGCTAATAGGGACGGACAGACGGACGGACGGACGGACGGACAGACGGACAGACAGACATGGCTCAATCGTCTCGGCTATTGATGCTGATCAAGAATATATATACTTTATGGGGTCGGAAACGCTTCCTTCTGGACGTTACACACATCCACTTTTACCACAAATCTAATATACCCCAATACTCATTTTGAGCATCGGGTATAAAAACACACACAGCTCACAAACAGCTAGAAACCAAAAGAAAACAAGAAAAAGCATAAAGAGAATATGTACATATTTATTTCTCTTTCGTTTTTTTGCGTATACGATCAATGTCTTTTCTTACACGGTTTTTTTTTACACGGTTTTTTCAGGAACCAATCTACCGTGTAAAAACAGAATTAGGTGTATTGAATAAGAAGCACCTGTCTCCAAAGTAAATAAGTACATTCCGGATCATGGCTGTAAGTGTCGTACCTTTGTCATTCATTAGACAATTTTCATTATCAGTATCTTGTTTTGGTAGAAGCTAATGCCACTAACAAAATATTAAAAAATACCTTTCAATAAGTTAATGAGAATATGAGAACCAGGCCTATAACGTCAGTGGCTTATAAAGCAAAAGACAAAGCGTGAATGTGTATCACCAAAAAAATGTATGGGTTTTTCCATGCCAAGAAATGGTAAGTATATTTTATTTCATAATAAACAAAACAGCTGATACGTTTTTTCCAGAAAATGAGAAATGTAGAACCTGCTCAGATGTATTAGATGAGCTGGAAAAAACGACGGGTAAATTGAAACATTGTTTCCAATGAATAGTAGAATAAATAAATCAAAATAAATATGAATATACTTTTAGAAACTCTGCAACTGGAGAATGCTGTTATTCGTGGTAAGACTAATAAAGATTAATAGAAACATTTTTGTATAATCAAATTAATTAAGAACATGGTTTTTAGATCAATTAAAAGCAGTGATCCAAATTCTGTCGGACCAACCTGTTCTCATAAAACAGCTCGTCAAAGAAAACGACGAGATGATTCCCATTCGATAACAGTTCCCAATAAAAACGGAGGAGCAGTTGATAGGATTGGAGGAAAAAATGGAAATAAATAGGAGCATTTATGTAAGTAAATCTTAACTCTAAATTTGATGACCTTTTTCTCTGTCTTATCTTTATATTGCTTCCATTTATAGATAACGGCAATGAAATCGATTCTGCAGCCAGCTTGTGCAGTGTGAATGTGTTAAAAGGAACGAGGAGTAGGTTAAGCTACATATAATTTCATATTATACGTTTATATTGGACGACATTTTTTTTATTTTTTTATTAGTCCTTTATCCAGATTGACCACCAGTAGTCAGCTGGGAACTAGTTACTGGTAACTAGGTCAGAGATAGCTACGGGTAATCGAAGGGTAATCGAGTGGGGAACTAGTTGCTGGCTTTCTACTGGTAACTAGTTCGGAACTACATCCTGAGCAACTAGCTACGGGTAATCGAAGGGTAATCGAGCGGGAACCAGGGGTGGTTTCGCCCTAGGACATGTGTGTTAAATTCTCATCTGAAATACATTGTCGGTAATCGAGCTGGAACCAGGGAGGTAAGAATGGTAGCTAGTGCGGCACCGGTGCTGTACTAGTTGCCTGGTACTAGAGGTACTGTTAAACAGTCACACAGACACAGGTTTTCTGTTCCTCTTCATTAGTCTTTCAGTTTTAACGCTATCGCAATAATTCTTCATTTGTTTCAAAGTTTCTTTATAAATGTGTGTTGCGTGAGCAGGCTGTTAAAGGCGAGTTGCTATTTTCTCGGTTCAAGGAGCGAAAATTGAAGACGTAACTATAACATAATATTATAAAATTAAACTCTATCACTATATATTTATATATCTCCCGATCAACGGGAACAGATTAATGTAAAAAATATTGTACCCCCACCATGTACTGATTAATAATAACATTTGTATGAAACGTCTGATTCTCCTCATTTCTCATCCATGCGATCACAGTGTGATGCAGCCACAGCGAAACGTGGCCGGGCTGCTAGTTTGAAATATATATATTAGTGAAAAGATTTCTTTTCGCTGTATTGATTTTTATCCGTAAGACTACTGGAGCCTGATCGAGCATCGATAGGCCACGTCCAGCTAAAAAATCGCATGCTGTGCCGACACACCCACATGCAAGCATAGTTGCTCTCTATGGCATTTACTCATGTGGCTTTTGAGCAGCGCAAAACCATTTTTACGAGCCTTTCAAAAGCTCGACTGTCATGTCATTACAAGAATTAAGACACACCTTAGCAGCCACATTATTAATTTCGTCGTGTGCTCGTCGTTTCAATTAATAAATATAAATGTAATATTATTAGTTTTTATATACTTACTGGTAAAACAGTTTATCGAAATATTCCATTGCGCGCTGCAGGTCAGACCGGATCATTTGAATAAGTTTAATGATATACTGCAATTTTTCTTCATCAGTTTCATTATCTTTTGAGTACTTGCTACCCTCTACAATATGTTCCAGCCATTCTTTTGTACCGGTATTGATAGCATCGATTATGGCAGAATCAATATTGCATATATTTTTTGCATCATTTCTATGAATCCAACCGTATACAGACGTTGGAAAAATATCTATAGTCACCGGAACTTCAAAAAGTTTAACTTTTCCCAAAATATCTAGCACCTCGCTTACAGCTCTTGTTATGTTCAGATCACTGACGTTTTTATATCGTATCTTTCGTAGCACTGCAAAACAAGAGGGTAGTATACGCCTTACTCCATCCCAATATGTAGCAAGATCTTCAGAATCCTTCTGCATACAGCTAATTACTGGAGTCAATATGTCGAGTATAGAATTAAACAGTGAAAAATTTAGTTTATGAGTTTCATGTATGATACTATATGCATGCCATTGACTAATGGCGCAATCAACTGGAGTCAATCCACTTTGAACAGCATGTTGGGATCGGATAATTTCAGCATTTTCGCTAAATTTCCCACTCCACCAATAAAATGCCACTTGCGAGGATTCCAGCTCATACATTAGTAATAGCTTTAGTAAATTTTTATGCTCCTGTACGGCCACGCTCTTGTTCTTTTCAGCGCTTAGGGTGAGGTTTACTAAAATTGATCCTCGACTTCGAGCCTTATTTCCTTTTTCTAGGTTATACCAAACGGTCAGTCCACAAACTGGAATAGACTAATAAATTAAAAACAGTGAGTAAAACAAAAACTTCGTGTTTTGTTTCTAGTAGTAGTGGATTAAAATTCTTTGAAAATAATGTTGCTATAGAGCTTTTCTTTTTTCATACAAAATTCTGTTTTTCAGATTGTAGTTTATAATACGGTTGTTGAGCTACTGAGCTTTTTCATTATCGTTATCATGCGAAGATTTGTAAATGAATGACACAAATGGGTTATATTTAGATTATAATTAAGAACCGGGTGCGCCATATTTTAGTACGATATGTAAACATTGAATAACTTTAAAAAAAAAACAATCGATTTCCATAAGTGAGGTATTTTTATTCGGTTTGGTTCTTTAAATTATATTTAGACTATGTTTTGAATACAATATCAATTAGGTGGCCTCTATTAGCAATTAAAATTTACGCTGTTTTTTCTGCGTTTGCCATTACATTTTCGAGCATCTCAGGTGTTATAGCGTTGATTTCGGCACGAATGTTTGCCTTAAGCTGGTCTATGCGCTGAGACTTGTTGGTGTAAGCCTTACTTTTTAGAAAGCCCCACAAAAAGAAGTCCGGGGGGCTTAAATCAGGCGATCTAGGTGGCTAGTCAATATCGCCTCTTTTTGACAGAATGTTTTTGGAATGTTTAGACGTATTCCAAGCGACGTGGATGGTCTGTCGGCAACATTTTTTGTGTTAAACAAATGTAAATCAGTCTTCAAAATACGCCGCATTGTGGTTTTAGTGACTCCAAAATGGTGAAGGGCATGTTGACGATCTCCTACTGTCCCTTGCTCAAAAAAAATTCGACGCCAAATGACGAATAGTCTTGTCAGTCGGTGCCTGTTTGCCGCGATACTTTTTGCGATATGCGCGTTCAGTTAGAACAATTGAACGACTATTTTCGATGCACAGCGTCACTATTTCAGCGCGTTCTTTTGGTGTAAAGCACGTCTCAAAGCTGACACCTTGGATTTTATAGAGCTAAAAATCAGTCTAGTACTATACAAAAAAGAAACTAGGAAAGCAAAAGGGGCCTCGGCAAAAATGTTGCTCCGAAATTAAGAAAACTTCAGAGGCCGCAAGGCCTAGCAAGTACCTCAAAAGGAATAATGGTAGGTGGAACAACTCCTGTTAGGACACCTGTGCACAACCATCCAGCCGTCACAGCTCCCGGTAACCTCTATGGAATACATCCTAACAAACCGGAACTATACCACAAGCTTGGCTTAAGGCTAGTATAGTCTTCATCCCCAGAGCAGGGAAAGCCTCACACTCAACCCCAAAAGACTTTAGACCAATCAGTTTATCGTCTTTCCTCCTCAAAACTTTTAAGAGACTTGTCGGGCTACTACTGAGGACAACTATAAGTCTTCAGATGCAGTCAGGAGCACAGCATGCCTACCGGAAAGGAAAGTCCACGGAACCAGCATTTCACGAGGTAATCACGGTGGTACTCATTAATAGCTTTTCTCGATATCGAGGGAGTCTTTAACAACTTCAAACCGGGGGCCATTACGGAAGCCCTGACTGACCTGGGGGTGGATCGTCACAGTGACGGCGTCACTTCGTGATACTCATCGATCAATTGCTCATATACAGGACGGGACATCGTCGATGGGATCGGTCGCCGAGTCAAGGTATATCAACAGAGGCACCCCGCAAGGTGGTGACCCGAATGGATAGAACCGCGCGGAATGGGAGTAAATCCCTCGAAAACGAAACTCAAGTTATTTACAAACAAATGCAAGGTCCCGCCCCTCAACCACCAGTATTAAATGGATGCAGGCTCTCCTTCACCGACAGTGCCAGTTACTAAGGGTTGGTAATTGACAAAAAGCTTAATTGGAACCTGAACGTCAAAGATAGAGTGAAGAAGGCAACGAAAGCGCTCTATACATGCAAAAATGTTATTGGCTTAAGTATAGTCGAATGGATATATCTAGCAATAATTAGACCAATACAAATATACGGAAATACAGTGCGGAGGGCGGCCCTAATAGAAAGGACGATCACCAAACAACTGGGCAAAGTTCAGCGAACCGCCGCTCTATGGATCAGTGAAGCTATTTGCACCACTCCAAATGATGCGATAAATGCTATCCTATGCCTCCAGAGACTTGACCTTGCAGGAAAAGAGCGGGCAGAAATGCCAGCAATACGTCTAAGAGACTCCGACCACAGCACACAGGTCACTCATCCATACTAAACAACAGCAATGTCGTCCTAGCAAGAACGGACTGTCAAGTTCCAGGAGAGTAAACAGATACTCCCTTCAACACAATCGTCCCTCACAGAGACGAATGGATCGAGGGACTCCCAGGCCCGGATGGCGCCATAAACATCTTCACGGATGGATCGAAGCTGGACGGAAGGGTCGGAGCAGGAATCTACTCCGAGCAGCTAAACATAAGGCACTCCTTCAGGCTCCCAGATCACTGTAGCGTTTTCCAAGCGGAAATTATAGCAATCAGGGAGGCTCTTAACTGCCTTCAAGCGGTTACCGTTATGGCAACCCAGCTAAAAATTTATAGCGACAGCCAAGCGGCGATCAAATCACTAAATGCAAATAGACTGGCTGCCCCATATAATGATTTTTGCCGCAGCTGCAGAGACGAAGAAGAGGAAGAGACGGTGGAACACCTGTTCGGCTCCTATCCAGCTCTCAGCAGAAGAAGGCTACAATATTTGGGTTTGCCCTTTGCTCGAGCCTTTCGCCATCTCTTCGCCGCTGTATCGCCGTGTTATTAACCACAAATAACCACTAAAAAATCGACTTTTATTTAATAAAATTTAATGAAAAAATTTAATAAACTACGCTACTGAAAAAAGCTCAGTAGTTCAACATTTGGAGACACCGACGATATTAAAAATTAACTACTGAATACCAAATAGCATAAAAATAAAAAAAATCACGGTTCAATTCTCGTTTGGAACACAAACGGTCGTCTGTTGTGCGTTCTGCTTGCGGTTCTTGTTGCGCTTATTGCAGGCGTCCCTCTTTGCGGCCATCTTCCCGCTAGAAACATTTTCTAGCGCTGCTGCCGATGTGGATGAGCGAATCAACGGTACAGTGACCGCTGCTGGAAACACGGTGCCTTTCTATTTCATGCTCATTGGAAGGTTAAAGCTGGTGGATAAGCTGCACGGCACTTTTAAAACCGTGCACAACGAGTCGAGAAGCTGGATTGCGACGATATTGGTACTAAATTGTGCGATGACTTTGAAGTGCTTGTCGAGGCGCTAAAGGTTCTAAAATCACTAAGCACGTGTCTCCCGTGACTCCGCATTCTACAGACAGTTATAATTGTCTAGTCTAAATTTCAGACAATTCACTGCTGATCTGGACATACCAACTCCAGTGCCTGGTTTGATTGCGCTCAAAGTAACGTAAATCACTATTGTTGCTCGTTTTTTGCACTGCCCACTGTATACCATCTACATACATGTATATCTATTTGCCCACGCTTCAACCTACCCCCTCTTCAATCTGACCCCTCTTCGCGGCTGTATCGCATAATACACACCACAATAAACTTCGCATATGCTAAACTAAACAATCATCGACTTTTACTAAATATATCGTAGACTGTTTATCAGCAGGCAGGAATAATCTGATTTGGACCAAAAAATTCTAAAAAATATAGACAAAAAACATAATTATTTACGTTTGGTTTGTTTATCCAAATAAACCCGAAAATGTTTCTTAAAATAGTTTTCGACAGTTCTATCATATGCCAGTAGTCAGAAAAATGTAAAACGTTTGGTAAGATTATATCTAACAACAAATGTTGTTCACAGAAATGGTGTTTTGATCGATTGAGCCACTAACCATACAGTATATAGATGTGCCAGTTCATACTACGAAAGCGTCACAGACGGGCTAGCACGTTGAGGGCGAAGACAGCGGTGCAATTGCTGACCATAAAAATGTCGCAATTGCCCACCAGACACTAAAATTATCCATAATACACAAAAACATATATTTTACAGACTCAGCACTTTTGTACCTTTTGTTACCTATAAATAAGAATCATTTTTATCAATAAAGTCAGTATCAGAAACAGTACCATAACTGCCTGTCACTCATCTTCCATCGCAATCATCAGAGGCTGTCGCCGTGTCTTCAGACCCTCCCTTGCGCACCGTAGGATACCCACTCCGCAGTCCAACTGGTTCAAGTTCTAGTTGCGACGACCAAACTGTAGACGGTTTATGTACCGTATGCAACCCAGCTTCCTACACACACACACACATTAACATTTGCTGACCCCGACCTTGGTCATCCTTTCAAACTGTCAGACAAGCTACAGTGAAAGGATTCGATCCGGACATCAGATTGAAGCAGTCAACAGGACATCTTCAATAAAAATTTGGCATCAGGCCATACACTTACGGTAGCATCTCCTACCAATAAGTATCACTTTGGCAAATCTGACATATTCAGGTTATCAGCCAACAGAAAAACAGCTATAGAATTCGATTACCACCGCGGCAATAAATTTTTGTTGTTTCGTGCGTTCCATAGATTGGAAACAGCACAAATCCCTCCATCCAACACATCACCTGTACTATCACCTTTCTGACCGACAACGGTTGCGATTCGGAGCGTATCCAGCTGCAAAGCAAATAAAACACTCCCAACGGGTCAAAAGTAATAAGTACAAACAGATAGAATGGATACACATATGGAGGCAGAAGCTGCCGCTACAATGGCAATGGATGTGCAGCAAGAGATTGGTGAGGAAATATCGAGGTGCATTCGGAACTTTAAAAAAGATTCCCAAGAACGAAAGCAAACGGCCTCTTATTTTCAAGCCAAAATATCAGCACTCGAAAATGCGTGGAATCGCTTCAACAAAAACGACTCCAAACTTCGCGATACAGACAAAACGGATGAATACGTAAAATTCCGTGAAGACTTACGTACAACATGTAAGCAATACATTACGATTTTTACCGAATGCATTGATAAGCTATCGCAGACGTCTAGTGCTCGTGGGGAACGTCAAATCGTCCCTAAAGAAAAGCATGAGAAACCTCCAGTAGGTCCCAAAGAAAGCGATCTGATCCAGCAGTCCTCGAAGGATTACAGCAAACTGCTTTCACTATGTCGCCGACAAAAGGCCATAGTAGAGTCCGTTAAACGCAATCTGAAACAACTTTCAGAGGCGGAAGGACGCACATCAAGTGATTTGATAAAATCACTATGGACTCAAGCACAGGAAGTCCACTTCACAATTCATGAGGAATACGAGGACCCAGTGGAAGGAGGATATGACATGGAATCCTACCTAACACTGGAAAGTAAGGTCCAAAGAGCATTGGCAAAATCAGCCACACCAAACACGGATAACGTGCAGCTTCCACGCATCAGCATCCCAAAGTTTGATGGGGATCTATTAAAATGGACCCAGTTCTTCGATCTGTTCTCATGCATGGTGCATGAGACCAACATGCCTACGGTGAAAAAGATGTATTATCTTAAAACCACCGTTACCGGCGAGACAGAAAGATTGATTCGACATATCGATCTAAAGGAAGAAAATTATGAAGCCGCTTGGGAAATACTAGTTGACGCATACAACAATCCCAGAGATGTTTCGAACACGGTACTGAACCGCTTCCTCAATCACCAAACAATTAATGACGATCCCAAGTCATTAAAAGAGTTGTATATAACAACCATAGAGTCCCTTGCATCACTAAAGGGATTGGGCATCAATATATCTACATGGGATCCGATATTGATTGCCATTATCAGAAACAAACTGGATGTTACAAATAAGGCCTTGTATGAGCAATCATTGGGAAGCTCATAGGACATTCAGGCGCTGGATACGATGCTTCAGTTTTTGGAGCAAAGAATTCGAGCTCTAGGAACCAGTAAGAAGCCACCAGCATCAAGGAGAGAGCCAAAAGGCACGACATGTGCATCAGCAAACACAGGGAGAGCGCGAGCACCCTTATGCACATTCTGCAAGAAAGCAAGCCATTGGCTCTACGGATGCGAAGAATTTCGCTCCAAATCTCCATCAGAACGACTAAATTGGGTACAAAAACAAAAAATGTGCGTTAATTGTTTTAGAACAAATCACAAAACAAACGCATGCCCAGGTTGAAACTGCTTCAAGTGCGACAAGAAGCACAACACGATGCTACATTTGGAAACAGCATCAGGCGCAGCTACAGAATTAAGAGGCCCGACGGTTGGTGCAGCAAGTAACAATAGTTACAATCTACTGGCCACAGCAAAGGTGGCAGTAGAAGCCAACAACGGGCAGGTTGCTAATTTCAGAGCACTGCTAGATTCAGGATCACAGATAAACTTGATCTCTGAACGAATGGCATCAATGTTGTCACTCAAGCTAAAAGACACAACATTACGGATCGAAGGAATTGGAGGTCAATCAAAGACCAGCAGAGCACGAGTAAATGTGCTCATGAAATCCCTTCACAATGGTTTTACGCAAAGAATTGAAGCTTTCGTATTACCACAGAGAATAGCTGATCAACCAGCTCAGGCACTCGATTCAGAGAGCTTAAACGTACCAAGCAAGATCTCACTGGCAGATCCAAACTTCCACAAGCCAGGCAAAATCGACATGCTAATTGGAGCCGAGCAGTACTACTCGTTGCTGCTACCAGATCAACAGCAGCTAAGGACAGGAGGCCCGTTGCTACAAAACACGAAACTGGGATGGATTGTGGCAGGAAAAGTCAAATCTGCCCACAATTCCTCACCCACTTGTGCAACGGGAGTAAACGAGCTCATGGAAAGATTCTGGACTCTGGACAATCTAGAGACGGAAGACAAACCACGCACTCCAGTGGAAGCACGGTGCGAAGCTCATTTTATAGAAAATCTTCAGACAGCTTCAGACGGCCGGTTTATTGTAAAGCTCCCATTTTCCGAACACCCTTCAGCCCTGGGGGAGTCGTTGGAAACCGCAACAAAAAGATTCCTAGCGTTGGAGCGGCGAAGCTCAACAGAAACTTGGAAGAGTTATGTGGACTTCATGGAAGAGTATGAAGGACTAGGACATATGAAGATTGTGCCAGCATCAAAAGTTCCCAAAAAGCACTACTTCATTCCACATCATTGTGTACTCAAACCTGAAAGCACCACCATAATGCTTCGGGTAGTATTCGATGCCTCATGCAAATCAACAAGCGGGAAATCGTTGAACGACATTCTGCAGGCTGGACCCACAGTTCAGAGCGAACTTATGTCCATTCTGCTACGATTTCGAATTCATAAGTACGTATTCACAGCGGACATAGAAAAGATGTACCGGAAAGTGTGGATGAATCCGGAGGATCAATTCCATCAGATGATAGTCTGGAGAAACAATCCGTCCGAAGAGATCAGGTACTATCGCCTGAAAACAGTCACATATGGGACAACTGCTGCTCCGTTCCTAGCAACGAAACGTCTGGATCATTTGGCAGTACAATACAAAGACAGACTACCAGTAGGATCATCAACATTAAAAACCGATTTCTACGTCTAACTGGAGCAAACACTATTCCAGAGGCAATTCATGTTCCACAAGAACTAAATAAGATATTGCTACCGTCCGGATTCAAATTGCGCAAGTGGTGCTCCAACAATGAGCAACTTCTCCAAGGAATCCCCAAAGAGGATATTGTAAGCGATGTAAAACTAGGAGAGACACTAGAGCACTACAGCGTGAAAACTCTGGGTCTCATCTGGATGCCGAAAAAGGATACCCTGTGTGTACGAACACAGAAAAGCCAGGCTACACGCATCACCAAACGGGTGGTATGTTCCGAACTGGCCCAAATCTTTGACCCACTAGGACTCTTTGCCCCGGTGGTAGTAAAGGCAAAAATCTTCATGCAACAACTTTGGGAGCTCAAACCGGCTTGGGATGACGAATTACCATTACAACACCAAACCGAATGGAAAGAATACCGGGACGACTTACAAACATTGAACAAAATGCAAATTCCCCGGCATATCTACGATGGTAAAATTCCAGTTACCCAAGAGCTCCATACGTTTGTAGATGCATCAGAACGAGCATATAGCGCAGCAGTATATGTACGCGCTACATACAAAAACAACCAAGTGTCAGTAAGACTGCTCTGTTCGAAATCACGTGTGGCGCCGACAGCCAAACAATCGCTACCACGGTTAGAACTTTGTGCTGCAGTCCTCGGTGCCGAGCTCACAAACCGAGTCCGACAGGATCTGCACATGGACATTAACACGGTTTCAGGATGTTTTTGGAGTGATTCCACCGTTGCGTTATCCTGGATAAACGCATCGTCATCAACATACCATACCTTTGTGGCAAATCGAATAGCCAAAATCCAGGCATTAACAAACCAGTCACAATGGCGTCGCGTGTCATCAGCCAACAACGCAGCCGATGTCCTGTCGAGAGGAATCGCAGCAAGCAGACTGGCAGATCATAATCTGTGGTTATATGGACCAGTATTCCTGCACGTATCTCGAGACAACTGGACGAAGGCACCCAACATAGAACCCAGCAATCTTGAGAGAAAGGCTAAACATGTAAGCTTGCTAATCACACCTAGCGCACTTGAGGACGAATTATATACATGCAGACATAGCAACTCGTTTCACAAACTGCAACGCATTGTGGCATATATGTTACGCTTCTGCTACAAAACCAACAGAGCGCACACCACGACGCTCTGCGCAGAAGAACTGACTCGTGCCCGTGCTATAATCCTGCGAACCATACAACAAGTCGAGTTTACAGCAGAGTTAAAACAGTTTCAACGCTATAAGACTGTGGATAGAAAGAGCTCGATCATATCGTTATCTTCCTTCCTAGGAGACGATGAGCTCATTCGAGTTGGTGGTAGACTTGAAGAAGCTCTAATTCCATACAACACAAAACATCCAGTTTTGCAACCATACAATGACCCAATAGTCAAAATAATCTTGCGTGAACTTCATGAGGAGAACATGCATTGTGGTGCTCAAGCATTAAGGGCAATTGCAAGACAACAATATTGGATCATCAATGACAAGACAATGGCTAGAAGCATCATTCACAGCTGTGTTAGATGCACCAAGGCTAGACCAAAGCTGATGCACCAGATCATGGGCAATTTTCCATCACAAAGAGTCACACAAGCACGCCCATTTCTTAATGCAGGCGTCGACTACTGTGGACCAATTTCGATCCATTATAAGATCCGAGGCAAAATACGAGGCAAGATAAGGCATATATCGCCGTGTTCTGCTGCTTTTCCACAAAGGCAGTGCACTTGGAGCTGGTAAGCGACCTGACCACAGATGCATTCTTGGCCGCCCTGCGTCGATTCTTAAGCAGACGTGGGAAGTGCCAAACAATTCATTGCGACAATGCAACGAACTTTGTGGGTGCAAACAACCAGCTTAAAGAATTAGAAGACTCTATATTCAGCTCAAAGGCAAGTGCTCTGATCACGAATCATTGCAAAAAAAAAAGTGGATTTTAAATTCATTCCTCCCAGGGCTCCATCGTTTGGCGGCCTCTGGGAAGCGGCGGTAAAATCAGCAAAAAAGCTATTGATAACAACCACCAACACAGCCTCATTGACATTTGAAGAACTAAACACAGTGATAATCGAAATTGAAGCAATTCTCAATTCTCGACCCATCACTCCAATGTCAAATGATCCCACTGATACAACAGCGCTCACCCCAGGACACTTCTTGATTGGTGAACCATTGACAACGCCACCTGACGTCAATACTGATCATCAAGGAAGAACTTTGGTAAAGCGCTGGGAATTGGTATCGCGCCTAAAGCATTCATTCTGGAAACAATGGTCTACGGAATACCTCCAAGAATTGCAAGCTCGGCATAAATGGAAGACCGCTTCACCAAACGTACCTGAAGGATTATTAGTTTTGGTTAAGGAAGACAACCTTCCAGTAATGAAGTGGCCAATGGGTCGCATCATTAACACATATCCTGGACAGGACAACCACGTACGAGTGGTTGACGTTAAGACAGCATCTGGCGTATACAAGCGCCCGATCACTCGTCTAGCGCCGCTATTTCCAGAAGATGTGGCAATCAAACGTTCCCACAAAGCCACCCACACAGCGAACAAAAAAATTGTCACCTACATTAACATCAACATTATTGGTGCTGTTGCTCATGCTTCCATTAGCATTGTCACAGTCAATAAATGTGACACAATTCGCAAACAAGCCTGGAATATTCTATGAGAAACTTGGAACATCAAGAATAGCAACGTCTGAGTGGACCATGATCGTATACTATGACTTGGACCCATATTGGAAGGATATGCAACTAATGTCTGCTGGAATTTCAGAGATACGATACATGTGCCCTGAACTAAAAAATGTTCCGGCATGTAACTCCATAGTTCAACACTTTCAACATGTGTATAACGAGCTACAAACAGGAAGCGTTTTAATGAAAAACTCTCGAAAACGCAGATCGCCGCTGGATATCATAGGAAATGTAGCAAGCAGTCTTTTTGGTGTTCTCGACACAAATACGCAAAGGAGATGACTCAAGTAATTGAGAAAGTGAAAACCAATGAAAACTTTCTACTACATCTGCTTCAAAACCAAACATCAATTGTCGACGCGACAATAAACGTAGTCAGAAAAGACAAAGTAACAACTGATAATCGCCTAAAAATTTTGGAACAGCATATGGCTACTATCAACCGAGAAAGAGGGTCATATCACAGCGATCATCTGACTCAAGCGTACTTAGGACTAATAGCACAATTAACCCTGCTCACAACAACTCTCCAGCGAATGCAGTCCGACATATCTGATGTCCTAATCGGTATTCATCATCGGAGAATAAGCCCCACGCTGGTGTCTCCCGAGCAACTAAGAGACCAACTAGACCAGATACGGGATCATTTGCCACAAGATCAAATGCTGCCGGTCACAACGAAAGAGGTGATTCAACTATACAGAATCATGCGAGCCGAAGGAACCCCGACTGCAAAACACGTCATGTTCAAGTTGACGCTACCGCTGGTCTCACCAGCTCAGCTCGAAGTCTTCAGCATCATCCCAATTCCGTTTTGGGATTCAACAAGCTGGAGTCTATTTGACCTCAGAACCACCATAGTAACTGTGAACATCCACCGAGACCAGTTCATGCGCACTACCCAAGAGGAATTCCGACGTTGTCTTAAAGTACACAACGAGGAGTTCATCTGCTTTGACCATCAGACGATCTTCAATGTGGACAATCGCTGTGAGCTTCAACTGTTTAACAATAAAACAGCAACACTATGTCAGGTAACACACACAAAGGCTGACATGGTGTGGCTAAAAACTCAGCATCCAAATAAATGGATCTTCGCAACGCATTCTACAACTAAACTTCAAGCAGTATGCAACGGAGTTCCGTCAACCATAACACTGGAAGGAACTGGTCTACTCTCCATGTCCCCTGGTTGCACTGCTCGCAATACTGAAGTAAGCATCATCATCACCTTCAGCACCACAATCAGCGAAGTAAAATCGACGTACACTCGGTTTGGTGACGTGAGCCCACCGGAGACATCACCCTCGCCACCAATGTGGCAACTGAAGAACCAGACATCAGACTTTCTTCAAGAACTTGATGATCTACGCCAGCAACTATCAGCCATCAATCATCACGAGCTGCCACACCATCTCACCACCGTGCAGCACCATCAACTCGCTGCCTATGCAGCCCTAGCAATATCAATTCTATTGATCATTGCCTTCATTTTCCGGAAGAAGTATCAACTATGGAAACCAAGGCCATCAAATCCCGATCCAGCCGTGTCATCACCCCCTATCCCCCTTGCACGCCGATTTGCCGTCGACTTGAACGATGGTTGAACACAGTTTCAACGGCCGGGAGAATGTTCAGTTGCAGAAATATGCTTAATTAATAGTTTATAATACCCGTCGGCATAACACAGTGACACCGTGACACAGTTTTCTATTTAACATGTAATATAATACCTCACGACAACACACTAGCCACTGCAGTGAGTTCTGCTGACAATGCACTCTCTCCGCAGAGGGCGAAGACAGCGGTGCAATTGCTGACCATAAAAATGTCGCAATTGCCCACCAGACACTAAAATTATCCATAATACACAAAACATATATTTTACAGACTCAGCACTTTTGTACCTTTTGTTACCTATAAATAAGAATCATTTTTATCAATAAAATCAGTATCAGAAACAGTACCATAACTGCCTGTCACTCATCTTGTATGATTGTATGCTTTTTTCGTTTTCAGAGTTTGAACGCTGGATTGATTTCTGTTTTCTGTTGTGCCTCCAGCATGTTTTAATGTATGGGTGCACATGCATTCTCACGTACTTTGCGTGTGTGTATTTAGTATTGCTGGCCGCTAGAACTGAAATTTGAGTTTGGTTCTTGTTTTGGGTCTTTTGATGAGCTGACCTACCGCCACAAAATAAATAAAGAATGGGCAGGGGTGGGGGTATTACACTAGGGCGCGGGAAATAAAATAAAAGCTGTTTTTGTTTGATTTAAATAATTACACATTTATATCCTTATTTTAGACAGGTTGATTATAAAGTATATGAATATTATGTAAACGCCGTCGGTTCTCGACTTCTTTGTTTATTAAAACTAAAATAATGATGTATTTAAATATACGATTTAAGAAAAAATATACATATATATTTTAAAATAAATATGCATACATATAAATGGAATTGGTTTTACATATATTTCAAATCAATTGTCAATCGCGCGCTTTCCGACGGGAATGTGCAAAGCAAAAATTTAGATGCCGGTCGCACCTTGAATACTCTCATGGACAATACCCATACATTTTCTAATTCAAGTGTGAAATAACTTATATACATATGTACATAAATATTTCAGTTTATTACATTCGTATATTGCATGAGGGTATTCAAAATTACAGTTGTCTTGATGTTAGGTGACAAGCTTCTTTCAAAAGTGTGAATACTCTTAAAGGGCGCGCAATCACGGAGTCGTGTGAGAAAGACATGTACATAATTCGAATTTTGCTCTTGTTCGTTGCTTTGACTTACAGTATTTTAGGGTATTAACACTTTTCTAAGAAGTTTGTCACCTAACATCAAGTCAATATACCACAAAATACCACAAAGTGAGTCAGAGATATTTCTCACGATATCAGATTGTGTTCGCTCTCAGATGTTGCTGGTGCTTGCGTGCCCATACCATGGAGCAGTAAGGTAAATTGGGATTAGGTAAAGGCAAATATTGATCATTATTATTTGGCAAACGATTAAATATGCCCTACAAAACTAAAAATTTGAACATTATTGGTGATATTCTTCTAATATATAAAATTCTCGTGTCACAAGCTTTTTTGCTAAATTCCTCCGAAATGGCTCGACCAATTTTCGTGAAATTTTGTGTGCTTATCGGTTAGGTAAGCGCATCGTCCAAAATCTATTTTTTATCCCGATCAGACCACTCTTCGGGTACCTTTGTCCATTTTTTTGGGAGGTCTTTGTTGATAAACTCCTCCAAAATGGCTCTACCGATTTTCGTGAAATTTTGTGTGCTTATCGGTTAGGTGTGCGCATCGACCAACATCTTTCATCACGATCAGACCACTCTTCGGGTACCTATGTCTTTTTTTTTGGGAGGCACCCGACGGAGTGGTCTGATCTACGATTACCAATAGCCAATAGGAAATCGCGCCAATCTGAGCCAATAGCAATGAATGTAAATGTGTCGTCATAAAATTCAAAGAAAAATATTAAATTGAATAAAAATGTTTCTTACACATATGAAATACCAGTAGGCCGAAACAAGAGTTCGGTCCTGGAAATTGAATATTGAAAGCGAAAACATCTAAAAAAAAAAATTTTTATCGAAAGCACATACAATTTCAAGAAAATCGGTTGAACCATTTCCGAGAAGTTCAATAACAAATATTGTAACCCGAGAATTTAATATATTTGAGCAATGCCAATAAGACGCAGAGGGGCCAATTTGAGTCGTCAAACGATAAAGTCTAGAACCATGCGAGATATGAGTACGAATTTTAGGTGAACAAATCCTAGAAAACAATGCAGATGAGCGTGTTAGCATGGCGCAGTTACGTGAATCACAATCGCAAGAGGCACGAGATGAACGAAATCAATAAAGGCAACTAGAACGGAGAGTAACGCGCAGATACATATTCGACAGACGTAGAGGAATTAAAAAACAACGCAACAAACGTAGAGGAATTGACCAACACCGCCAACAATTTCATCGAGCATTTACATCAAATTTATTATGAGTATGAGCCTGATGTTAAATATTATGCTCATTCTAAAGTGGTTATTGGTACTTTGGAAAAGGAATGCCCGCATTGTCATGCACTCAAATTTAAAAATGAGCCAGTTGGGATGTGTTGCTTATCAGGAAAAGTACAAATAACCGAAATTGAAACACCACCTGAACCATTGCACGGTTTATTTATCGGTACAGATCCAGATTCTAGCATGTTTTTGAAGTCAATTCGCACATTCAATTCATGTTTCCAAATGACATCATTTGGAGCAACAGAAATAGTTAACAATATTGCTGCAAATGGTCAACAATTTAATTCCACGTTCAAAATCAAAGGCCAAGTTTGTCACAAAGTGGGCTCATTGCTGCCAATGGCAAACGAATCTCATAAATTTTTACAAATATACTTTATGGGTGGCGAGGACTCCGAACGTGCACTCGCCAATCGTGAATCTCAATTCACATTTTGCCAGGCGTATCGTCAGCGCTGGACGCTCTGTTAAATGAGCACAATGCATTATTGAAATGATTCAAATCACACATGCACAAACTACAAAGTGACAATCACGCTATTGTCATCAATCCTGATAGAATACCAGCTGGAGAGCATATACGTAGATTCAATGCACCTGTTGTTGACGACGTTGCTGGAATCATGGTTGGCGACCGTACAGCTACGCGACAAATCGTGATTCGAAGAAGAAATAATGATCTTCAGTTTATTAGTGATACCCATCGTTCATATGACGCTCTCCAATATCCACTAATTTTCTGGAAGGGACTAGACGGATATTGTGTAAACATTAAACGAGATCCCGTAACAGGTAATTTATTCGTTATTAAGAACATAGTTAATTTGTTACTAAGGAATAAATCGTCAATTAATTTTAAGTATATATTACTACAGGAGCCGAAACAAATAAGAACGTTAGCTCGAAGGGTTTTTATTCGTATAGTTTGATGATTAGACGCGGCCGAGACATCATTTTACGATGTCGTGAGCTTTGCCAACAATTTATGGTCGACATGTATGTGAAGATAGAGAGTGAACGACTACGATTCCTGCGATATAATCAACAGAAGCTGCGTGCGGAAGAATATATTCACTTGCGATATGCTATTGCGAACAACGCTGACACTGCCGTAATTGGTAATTCTGTTATCTTAACATCATCGTACGTAGGTAGTCCACGTAACGTGCAAGAATACATACAGGATGCTATGACTTTCGTGCGTGAATATGGACGACCGTGTCTTTTCATTACTACTACATGTTTGTGTTGGCTAAAGACGGACTAACCAAAAATATTGTACACTCTATTGCGCTGAGAGATTAATCTTTATTATTAAGTAATATTATAATTGATAAGTAAGTCCCCCAATACTTATAGTAGATAATTATTTTTACTGAAATGAAAAAATGTTACCTAGAAATAATATACATGGCAAAACAACGTTTCCCGGGTCACCTAGTAGATAATATATAGATATAGATTGGTGATAAGATTTGGTAGTTTTCTTTTCGGAAATTAAATTTTTAGCTGTGTTTCTCAAAGGACCGAGCCGAGTCTCAAGCCTCGGCGCCGCATAGCCGAAAAGAGATTTGAAACCCCACGCACGCATTCTTTCTTTCATTCTTTTTTTTACGCATAAGATCTTGTATTGCATGAAGGCAATGAATTTCCTTATTGCCACCACTTCGGTAATTACCTTGATCTGCCGCCGCCACTTCGGCAATCACTTTGATCTGACGCCGTCGTCTATTTATATCGACCTCTCATAAAATTTATCTGGCCATAGCAAGCAATCGGCTTCCGCTAAGCTACCAAAATTAAATACATATAAAGTTTGAACCAAGTTCTCTTTTCTATTTTGGAAACAAATAGGTGCCAAAAAAGGTTGGCATCTCAAACATTGGTGACCCCCCGACGTGATATAAAAACATTGCTTAATCGCGTTCCGTTTAAAACACTTATTAATTGTACAAAATTTTGTTGTTGGGTAGTTTACCTACCAACAAATACATTTTGGTGCACGTTGAAAAACAGTTTAAAGTGAAAATTCAGTGACAGTGCGGCTGGAATAGTTATGTTATATATGTACATATTCCGGTACTTAAAGCGTCGAATCTCTTATTCTCCGCGCAGCTGCAGCCGCGGCTCTTGAGTTTTCGTGTCTTCCATTCTCGCTCTCGCTTCTATCCATCGTCACTTAAGCGGTATGTCATTTTCCGTTGCTGTGTCGAATTGCACAGCGTTTAACATGGACAACGATCCGAATACAGGCTCGGGCGGAAATATTGTGATGGCTAATGCCAGACTGAGTCTTTATAAGCGTCAAAGTCAGTCATTTGAAATAAAATCGACAAATTGACCGCCGCGGAAGTCGAGGTGCGCCTTGATATGTTGGCAGAAATTCGAGAGGAATTTAATAAGGCCCATAATGAATTGGAGGCTTTCGATCAAAACGAGATTGGGAGTTAGCTGCGCGAAAACTTCGATACTCTGTTCATTTCATGTTCGGATTTTATGGCAATGTTTAAATCGGTGATTGAAGCGGATGCGGATCTCAGTGACATCGAGAAGTTCCAGCACCATCGCTCTTGCCTCGCTGATGCGGCTTTGGATTCGGTTCGATCGTTGGAGCTCTCCAGTGCCAATTATCGTGCGGCTCTGGATATACTCAATAAACGTTTTAATAACAAAAGACTTGTATTTCAGGCACACATCAAGAAGATTCTTGGGCTCAAGAGGGTAGACTTGCCTTCTGCTAAAAGGCTTCCGAAGTTTTCGGATGCAGTCAATTTACACATGCGAGCGTTGCAGACATTTGGAACTGCTGAGGAGCTCTCAGGATTCATGGTCATCAACATGCTGCTGCAGAAGTTGGATTCGAAGACGCAAACCAAGTGGGAGGAGCACACATTGTCGGATGCTATACCTACAGCTGAGGAATTCTACGAATTCTTGCAGCAACGCTGCCAGAAAATGGAGCGATTGGAATATGCTACAGCGACACACGCTAGTAGCGATCAGGTGGGAAAAAACCATTCCTATACGCAGGTTAAGAAAACGTTTGTAGCTTCCAACTCTTCCGCCGACCCGTCTGTATGCGTCTTTTGCCACTCAGCGGGCCATGGAATATACTCGTGCAAGATATTCGGAAATCTCTCACCGTTGCTGCGCCACAAAGAAGTGAAGAAGCTTTCCCTATGCTTCAATTGCCTAAAAACGGGGCACCGGAAAATGTCGAGTATGCGGCGGCATCATAGTTTGCTGCAATTCGGTACTATGCAGCCCACAACACAAAGCTGGCCAGGTATTACTCCTCCCGATCTGGCCGTTCAACCAGAAGCTCTTTCCGTTGCTCAAAATTCTGTTAGCAGCTCGCCTCTACATTCGTCTACCTATCTTGCTGCCCAAGGTCTTCACTCTGATGTTCTGCTTCTGGCTACAGCCGTGGTACTCGTTAAAAATCGATCTGGCGTTTTAGTTCCTTGTCGTGCCATATTTGATTCAGGATCGCAGCTGCATCTCGTCACATCCAGGTTCGCCCAGCAGCTTCAGCTTAGGAGAACTCAATAGTCTGCACTTGTGCCTGGGCTGGGTTGATCTCCTCATTGGTGCGAGCGTTTTTTATGATCTCCTCTGCGTAGGGCAAATCAAACTCACCGATGCCCTGCCTCTTCTGCAGAAGATCCGGCTTGAGTGGATCGTATCTGGTGGCGTTCGTATGTTTTGGTAAGTCGAGAATTGTGTGGAGGCTGGTTGGTATACCAAAGAAGAATTAGATTGTGAAGCACATTTTGTAAGCCACCTTTCACGGTTGCCATCCGGGGAGTATTCAGTTCGCCTGCCGCTAAAGAATAATACTGATCGTTTAGGAGAATCTTATGCTCAGGCTTATCGACGGTTCATCAGTCTGGAGCGAAAACTGGAGCGTAATCCTACACTCAAGTAGCGGTATTCCGCCTTTATGAGGGAGTACATTGATTTGCATCATATGCACCAAGTCAACCCTGATTCCCGTAGCCTCTGCAAATATTTTATGCCTCATCACTGTGTCCTAAAGGAGGACAGTACGACGACAAAACTCCGTGTCGTTTTCGATGGATCCGCAGCTACATCAACTGGATATTCTCTAAACGATGTGATGATGACAGGCCCTGTTATTCAGTCCGCATTGTTTAACATATTGATTCGCTTTCGAAAATATCCAGTCGCTCTCACTGGGGACATTTGTAAAATGTACCGCTGCGTACGAGTGTCTCCACCCGAAAATTTGTATCAGTGTATCCTATGGCGAGATTCCATCGAGTCCGAGGCTCAAGAGTACACATTAGACACCGTCACATACGGGACGAGGGCTGCATCATTTTTAGCAGTCCGCTCAATGCACCAGCTGGCCATCGACGAGGGTGAGTCCTATCCTTTTGCTAATTCGGTCGCACACGTCATCGACATAATGCACCAAACATCAGCTCTACTGTCCCGTGGTAATTTTAAACTTAGGAAATGGTGCTCCAGTTCTTGAGGGAACCCCTGAAGATGACATAGAAAAGTTCCTAAAGTTTCATGATGGAAGCGACATAGCCAAAACTCTCGGCTTAGCGTGGGACCCTACTTCGGATCAGCTGCTTTTTGCCTTGTCCGCACTGGACACAAGCTAAAATCCGTCAAAGTGGTCGGTTTTATCTACGACTGCGCGTTTCTACGACCCTCTTGGATTGATAAATCCATTCATTGTCAGGTGCAAAATCTTCCTTCAGCAGCTTTGGAGAGAAAATTTGCACTGGGATGAAAGCCTACCCTCAGCGTTGCATTCAACTTGGATGGACTTGAGAAACAGTTATGCAATCATTTCTCGGATCTCATTTCTAGTGGGCTACAGAAGTTCACGGATTCAGTGATGCCAGCTTAAAAGCATATGGCGCTTGCGTATATGTCGTGTCCAGGGAAGCCCAGTCTTCGAGCCACGTTTTGTGCTCAAAGTCGCGAGTGGCGCCACTAAAGACTATCGATTCCTAAGCTGGAACTAAGTGGAGCCCATTTGCTTGCAAAAATCATGCAGAATGTAAAGGACATGGGAATCTTTACAGGTCGGTTTTATTGCTGATCGGATTCGTCAACAGCATTATCTTGAATTAGGGACGAGACAGCCAAATTTCAAGTTTTCGTGGCAAATCAAGTGTCATCAATTCAGGAGTTGACGGCAGCCATGGAATGGCGCTATGTTCCCACATCTTTAAGTCCTGCTGATATACTCTCGAGAGGCTCGCTTCCAACCATTTTATCCAGTCAGAGCTATGGTTTCACGGCCCATCCTTTTTGCTATGCTCCAAGGATAAGTGGCCTGTATCTCCTGCTACCGACATAGCAACTTTGGAGCTTCGCAAGCGAGTATTGCTGATCACGTCTCCACATGCCGATCTCACGTCCGGATGCAAATTAGCAAATTCATTCTTTCGCATGCAGTGCACATTCGCCTACATGCATACATTTATACATCGTCTTAGGCATCCAGGACTCACCGTTTCTGATATTCGGTAAGGGACGTGTGATTTGTGATTCAGCTGGCAAATTTGTGGATGGACATAAAAGAGATTCGACGCAATGGTCAAGTCATGAAATCCAGTTCTATTAATCGCTCAACACGTTCATCGATCATTCTGGACTACTTAGAGTTGGAGGTCGTCTTGGCAACTCATCGCTAGGATTCGACGCTCAGCACCCGCTCATTCTGCCAAAGGGACATTCCATTACTTTTGCGCTGATAAGATATTATCATGAAAGGAACCTCCATGCCGGACCTCGCGCCCTGCTATCCAAAATTCGGATGGAATATTAGCCCATTGGAGGTATTAAAGCAGTGTCAAAGGTTGTCAGCAAGTGTGTGAGATGCTTCAGGACTAGGCCGCGCATGGTTGAGCACATCATGGGAGACCTACCTAAGGAACATTTGGAAGGATCTCGAGCTTTTGAAGTCACTGGAGTAGATTACTGTGGACCTTTTTTCTACCGATCAGATATCCGCACGAGGCCTCCGATCAAGTGCTACATTAGCGTATTCATCTGCTTCACTTCTAAGGCTATACACATGGAGCTCGTTAAGGATTTGACCACCGCATCGTTTCTAGGCGCACTAAAGCGTTTTACTTCCACTCGAGGAAGGCCAAGTCAAATTTGGTTGGACAATGCGACAAACTTCGTTGGGGCCAAGAACGAGCTTCTGGACTTAAAAAAGCTTTGTCTGAGCGAACCGCATATGAAGGAGGTCCATGAATCCTGCTCCTCGATCGACTGGCGTTTCATCCCACCACGCTCTCCGCATTTTGGCGTGTTGTGGGAAGCGGCCGTGAAGACCGCAAAATATCACCTGTACCGTTCAGTTGGACCATCTGTGCTTAGCTTCGACGAGCTGCGCACTCTGATTTGTCAGATCACTGCAATTGTTAACTCTCGCCTTTTGCTCTCGCTTTCAGAAAATCCTGATGATTTAGACGTTTTGACTCCTGATCATCTGCTTCTAGGCGGCCCCCATGAGCAAATTCTCGAGCCTGACCTAACGAAGCTGAACTACAATCGTCTGGATGGCTGGCAGCGGGTCACCCAACTACAACAAATATTTTGGAGCCGTTGGCGCGAAGAGTATCTCACTCTTTGGCAAGAATGAATTAGGAAGTAAATTTAAGTATTGTTATTGTTATTGTCGGCAATCACTTTGATCTGCCGTCGTCGTCTATTTATATTGACCTCTCATAAAATTTATCTGGCCATAGCAAGCAATCGGCTTCCGCTAAGCCACCAAAATTAAATACATATTATAAAGTTTAAACCAAGTTCTCTTTTCTATTTTGGAAACAAATAGGTGCCATAAAAGCTTGGCATCTCAAACCGTATGATTGCTCAAAGGTCAAAGGCCATTCCAGATCTGTTTATTGGAGGTCACCGCAGGATACGCAAACTGCATGAAGTGAGCAGTAAACCGCTGTATGACAGTACTCTTGCCATTTTGTGCACTGCACAGGCCCGTCTCATTTGTGTGATTCCTGACAGGTAGTTCAATAAATAAACGGCGTTCTCCAGAAGAGATGCCTTTTCTCTAGCTCGAAGTCAATATCATGTTCATTCTTTAAATCTGGGAAATCTTTATTTCTCGAATTTAAGTAGCTATTTTACATTTCAATTAATTAATCTTATTATGAAATATGAATACAGAGAAGATAATTATTTTATTATACAACCTAGTTCAACCAAATAAAGTTCCTGCATGGCTCCTCGACCCCAACTCTTTTATCACGGATCTTGAACCTTTTGCTAAGAGCGTCACTAATCCAGCGCATCATCGAAACAGTTTCAATGCAGTATCGAACAACACCCTATCCCGAAACAAGATATTTCTATACACCGATGGATCAAAAACGGATGCTTAAACAGCATTTTCACAAAACACAAAATGAAAACACCGTAATTGCATTTGGAAGGTTAAATGATCAATGCTCATCTTCTCTGTGGAAGCTTACGCTTGTGTTCTCTTGAGTTTTCATATTTTTCTTATATACGTCTAATGTTTAATGAATGTTTTGTAAAAATCGATGGATAAACGGTTAATCCAAAGACCAAATTCTAAATGCCGTATATGAAAACACAAAACATGAATTTATGTCGACTTTTCCCGTGTTTGCAAGGTCAACATTTTTGAAAAATATACCGCAAAAACTGATACATTTTGAAATTGAAAGCTTTATATTTTCCTGACGTCAAGCTGAAGCTACAAAGTGTTAGCGTCCGATTTATAGCTGCATTTAGCTGCTTTTCAGAATTGCAAAGTTCAATATGACCAGATGTAAGATACTTAAGGTATGTAAAAAAAAGAAGTACTAACTCTGAAAAAAACAGTAATGTAAAATTCAAATTTTAAAGCATTTAAAAACAAAATAAACCTAGAAAAAAAAATTATTATACAATTATGAAGCTCCAAATATATCAAAAAAAGTCGGTTTGGCTCACAGCGGAAATGTGGTGCTGCATAGTATTTTCAGCCCAACACATCATTGTCGCATGCCCAAATCTACAACGGATAACATTGAACATGATTACGCCCCCAATCATCTATGGAAAACATCTGCGCCATAACGAATTTCATTTCTAAAGCTGGACTCACAAATAAAATCTAAAATTTATAGTAAAGGCGAGCCGATAGCCCTGGCAGCTAGTGTTTCACAACTTCTCGTCAGTTAAGAATTGTATTGTTAGCCTTAAAATTTATAAATAATTAAATAAATATTATACAGTCTGTCAATCGCCAAATTATTTTCGACCACCGACCACAACTCTCAGGAAACAAAAATGTGGCTGAAGAAATTTCATAAAAATGTTTTCAGCTCGCTGCTACACACCACTACGTACTTGCAGCGGATTCTATTTTTAAATTTTTACGCTTTGGAATTTGTGCAAGCGAGATGGAGCGGATTTGGTGCACTCCAAAAATCTTGCTGCAAATAATAATGGAAATTAATGGGCGTTAATCTTCTTACTGTTATATTGCCTTTGGTATAGTGGACAGTATTGACTTGCCATAAGGTACCAAAATCATTAAACACTTAGCGGAACTAAATATTGATCTTTTAGTCATTTTATAATAAATAATAATATAACAATAATAATTATATGCAAATTATTATTTTTGTTGAAATCACCTCTATGGTATTAGTTTTCGTTTTTAGGTGCTCCCGTATTCGTAAAATTTTTTCAAATTTTCTCATGTCCTGTTAAACGCACAATTTAGTTTATTGCCGGCACGAAATCTTCTGTAATGTGTTACATCCGATGCATCGATAACCGAATCGGGCTGCTTCAGCTGTTAGCACGAAAACGCAAAGTGTTGTTGGTTAAAAAAAAATATTTATAAAAAGGCAAAAGATGAATTGCCCTGATAATAAGTCTTCTACAATTCATCCATTTTTTCCTTTTGCAATTAAGATTCATTTTCTTATATAATTCTTGTGTAATTCTTAATACGGCAGGAGATTTCTGTGGGGTCAGCGTTCCTTCAGCATCACACCGGTAAATGAAGTCTCTTGAGTGATTGCAATGCTGAAAAATATTTTTATTTTTAAAATTTCAAATCACGAACAGAGTAAAAAAGCCTGAAGAACTGATGCAAAAATCAAAGCCCATGGCAGCACAAAGTTCAGTAGAGTGCACAACTCGTTGTTATACCCGATACTCAAACTGAGTATAGGGGAATATTAGATTTGTAGTGAAAATGGATGTGTGTAACTTCCAGAAGGAAGCGTTTCCGATGTAAAGTATGTATACAAAGTATATATATTCTTGATCAGCATCAATAGCCGAGTCGATAGAGCCATGTCTGTCTGTCCGCCTGTCCGTCCCTATGAGCGCCTAGTGCTCAAAGACTATAAGAGCTAGAGCAACGACATTTTGAATCCAGACTTCTGTGATATGTCACTGTTAGAAGTGTATTTCAAAACTTCGCCCCGCCCTTTTCCACCCCCACCAAGGACGAAAATCTGTTGCATCCACAATTTTGAAGATAGAAAGAAAACCAAAAACGCAGAATCGTAGAGAATGAATACATCTTCAAGACGGCAGAATCTGAACCAGATCGTATCATTATCATAGCCAGAGTGAAGAAAACTATTTCATTCTTTCTTGCTCTATCTTTCTCTAACACACACCTTCCATGGTCGGCTTTGCCTATCGCTAAAAGTGAGCGGCTAGATCTCAAAGACTATAAGAGCTAGACCAACCAAATTTGGTATCCACACTCTTGTGATATCAAACCTGCACAAGTGCATTTCAAAATTTTGCCTTACCCCCTTCCACCCCCAAAAAGAACGAAAATCTGTGGCATCCACAATTTTGAAGATACGGGAAAATTAAAAACGCACAATCATAGAGAATGACCATATGTATCAGATTGTCGAATCTGGATCAGATCGGATCATGTTTATAGCCAAAAAGAACAAATCAATTTTCGGTCGCTACGCAGCGCCCAACGACACGCTCCGACTGATTTTTTGTCTCTCTCGCACGCACTTTTTGTCGTGTCGTTCAATATTAGCGCCGTCTGGTGGAGGAGAGCCATACTGACTATGTATCGGGTATGAATGTAGAGTTGCGGTCGCAGCAGCAACTCACAACGTTCCCCCTCTTTTTGTTATTGTTCTTGTTTGTTCGCTTCTGCTTACGCTCTTAATTGTTGTATCGTTTTTTTTCCTTGTTCATCATCCGACGAGAGCTGCGAGGGAGGATCGTCTGCATAGCAGAACTCACATCTAAATCGATCATTACCGCAATCACAAGTTCCGCCGTCTGCCACAGTGGCCTGTCTTCCTGATATTCAAAATTAATATAAACAGAATTTAAACACTTTTTTTGTATAGCTTAAAAACGGGCCGTCATCGGGTCAGCCTGTTTAGTATTCGTCACATTAAACCACCCCATCAGCCATCTCGAAAATAAAATATATTTACAGCTCTTTGTGTGATTATTTCAAAAAGTTCGCGATCGAATCTATGCTGCTGCTCAGTAGTTTAACATTTTGGGGACCCCAACGTGATACAAAACATGAACAATTATATCAAAACATTTTTCCCGTGTGTTCGATCCTGCCGGAAAGGACCGGCTCAAGACACGATCTCGCCCCTAGAATTTAGCCTAGCCAGCTATCCCATCGAGCTAGATTTGCTTAACAAAAGATTCAATAACAAGCGTTTAATATTTTAGACACATGTAAATGACATTCTGCAGCGTATTAAGGAATCATCTGGGTCCCAACTCCGGCCATTGGCAGACACCGCAATTGCCAGGGAAGTATAGGGACAAAGAAGGAGGTTGCTGGAGGAGACTTCATTCTGATACACAGCCTGCTGCAGAGGGTGGAGGGAGGGAAGAAACGTCGTCGTTGGATGGCATACTCACAGCCGAGAAATTCACCACTTTTCTGGAACAGTCATGCCAGAAGTTGGAGACCCAAGAGCACGCTAAGGATAAGTACACCCATAGCAATCGATAACCCTGCCTAATAGCAACTAGCTCCCAGCCGAATTTATGTGCATTCTGCGGAGATCCAGAACATTCGATGTATGGGTGTTCGCAATTCTGCAATCTTTCTCCTCGGCCTCGCCAGCGGGAAACTAAGGAGCTATCACTGCGTACTTACTGCCTCCGAGCCGGCCATTATCAAAATGTGGGTCTCGGTCCTGTTGAATATGTTGTGCTAAACATCACACCCTACTTAATTTCGAGTCTCCGTCCAACGCTCCTCAATCCATTCTGCCTCAATTCTCAAATTCAACATCGACTCCTCTATTGCCTACAATACCCTCTGGCGTTGAACGTACTGCAACACCGTCAGCCACGTCGCTTTTGGCCCTAAATCACAGACGGGACGTCGTGTTGCTGGGCAGTGCCGTATCAGCGTTAGGAATAGCTTTGGTACATTGATTCCTTGCCGTGCCCTGCTCGATTCTGGATCGCAGGTGCAGCTACAGAAGAAAGAATCGGATGTCTAGTTTCTGGTCTCGGCGATTCATGTGCCAAATACGAAGGATGTTGTTTCCGTTGGTCTAACAGCTCGTCATGAAGAAAAACCTCAGGGCACGTTCCTCTTTTTAGGCTGTGGTTCACCACCGCATACTTTTCCGGGTCAATGGATTTCCATTCCAGCGGCAGGCCCAATTTTCCAACTTTTTATACCCGATACTCAAAATGAGTCGATTGAGCCATGTCTGTCTGTCCGTCCATCCGTCTGTCCCTCTTTATGAGCGCCTAGTGCCCAGAGACTATAAGAGCTAGAGCAACGAAATTTTGTATCCAGACTTCTGTAATATGTCACTGATACAAGTATCCACACTCCTGTGATATCGAACCTGCACAAGTGTATTTCAAAATTTCGCCCCACCCTGTTCCGCCGTTCATAGAAAATGACCATATCTACCAGATTGTCAAATCTGGATCAGATCGAATCATTATTCTAACCAAAAAAACAAATAAATTTGCAGTGGCTACACAGCGCCCGACGACATGTGCTGACTGATTTTCTGTCTCTCTCGCACGCACTCTTTGTCGTGTCGTTTAATATTAACGCCGTCTGGTGGAGGAGAGGCATACTGACTATGTATCGGGTATGAATGTAGAGTTGCGGCCGCAGCAGCAACTCACAATGTTCCCCCTCGTTTAAATAGCGTTGGAGGTTATAAGCACTATAAGCACTGTAAGCCCTAGACACAACTGCAAAGGCAGCTATTTTTATATTTTAGACTTTGGTCAATCTAGCATCTCTGGGCTTTGGCATGTCGTGCGTATGTAGGTTGTATAGAGCCTTGATCCTTGATCCCTGGACGACTTGGAAGGTCTTCTCTAAAAGAAAGCTATTAATAATTTGGGAAAGCTGGGGGTTAAGCAAAGATTTTATTTTTGCTAGCAACCCATCATTCCACACACGATCAAATGCCTGCTAGATGTCCAAATACGCTGCCATCACGTATTGGCTCTTCTGAAACCCATCCAGAAAGTAAGCGAAGCATAAACAGCTGATGCACTAATCAAGGCAATTTGTGCGCTCAACATGCATCTGTGCGCTTAACAGCACCCTTGTATTCTTTTTCGTTCCGACAAAATACCGGCCTCAAGAAAGCCGAAAAGTGTCAAACAAACTTGACTCCGTGTGATATTACAGGAACCCACATACAAAATTTGGTTGCTCTAGCTCTTATAGTCTCTGAGAACTAGGTGTCAAGCAAGACGGACAGACAGATGGACGGACAGATGGACGGACTAACAGACTAAGAAACAGACATGGCTATATTGCCTCGGCTATTGATGTTGATCAAGATTATATATACTTTATATGGTGGGAAACGCTTCCTTCTGTGCGTTACACACATCCATTTTGCGCACAAATCTAATATACCTGTTCGGGCGAAGCCCGAGTGTAAATTTTGTACCATCTTTATATTGTCTATAAATTTACTTTCTCTACCATTTTGGTCAGTGCACTAAGCTAACGTAACGTAAGCGTAACTTTGCCTTTGCTCGCTCAGCACCATGCTCTCATTTCATCATCTATTTTTTATCTATGCTCGCTCTTGTTATCTTTTCTTTCGCTAAGCCGTCAGCAGCTGCGCCTGCTCTAGTTAGTTACCACTTGATATAGTTGGAAAACATACCTTTTTTGTCCCCAAGCTATTAATTTGGCTCGAGATCGGCTCGCTTGCCACCCTCAAAATACCAATTACCAACAAATAAAAATTATAACGTTTCATAAATCATTAAATTGTGAAATTATTCAACAATTTTAGTAAGCCAAAAAGCTCGTTGTCTCAACAATACCCCTATACTCATTTTGAGTATCGGTTATAAGAATACAAATAAAAATGAAAGTTTTAAAAACTATGATCTATTAAGAAAATGTGGGTTTGATGCCAAGTTTTTTTTTTGTTTCTCCACACTGTAATCAACCTGTTTGACAGACGTCACCAATACAACATTGGCGCCTTAAGCTGCCAACATCGACTTATAAAAATCGGAAGACCATGTAGTCGACCATACTCATACATACCTTTAGTGTGATTGCTGCTCTTCCTATTAATTCATTGTCATGTTTGCCAGAAGACGCGGTGACAGCTATTTCTTTCATTAATTTACTAAGCCCCTTTACACCTTTCACATCCAGTATTTTGTTAACTTTTTCCTTGATCGTTTCTGCTGCATCAAAATCCCTAATAAAAAATATAATTTTTATATTGCCGTAATTGAATAGTTATTATAGTACATTAAGCTTTATAGATTCGAAAGCTAATGTTAAAATTAAAGACTGAACATTGAAAATGCAAACATCAATTTTCTGTACATTGGCTTCAGATTCCAGAACACAAGTATTCATCTAGTGGAACCGAGTTTATTTTTCTATAGGGCTCTGTTTAAATTAAAGCTCCCCAACCGGGATATTTCTTCTTTTTTTTTCTTTGCAATGCATACCCAGTAATAACGTAATAAAAAGATGCTTCTCAAATGTTGCAATGCCAGACTATTTTCATTAAAACACACGGACAATCGGAAATCGGGTCGGAAATGCTTTCTCCTGCGCGTTGCACACTTCTGTTTTATTTTAATCGAAAGGATAAAAAGGATCTGAGCAGCAAGAATCTCCTCCGTCTTTTTTCGAACCATACACATATTCTCCCACACACGAAAGGAATTTTCATAAACGTGTCTGAACTTGAAATTGAAATTGTAAGATGTTTCTGTGAGAGAGATATCGCTTGTATTTTGGTAGCGCTTTGAAGAAAAATGTATGTCTGTCAGTTGTCCTAAAATAATGGTCTTGGACAGGATCCAAATCGAGACGATCAAAATTTTTGATTCAGGACACGTCACACGAATTATTTTAACCATATGTAATCTCGTCACTCGGGTCTTTCGGGGTCAATAATTACGAATTTGAAGTCAGTTTTCAAAAATTCAAAATGTCGGATCCAATAAGGCCGGATTCACTTAAAACGAATAACTGCCCGGCCTTGCTACATATACAAAATCCGATGAATAATTCAAATGAGTTTCCACCATGTTTCGACCATATTGGTTTTTTGAGGTTAGAAAAAAAAACCTGACGTGATGGAGCAAATCTGACATTGGATTTGTACTCTGGTCAGCCGCGCACGACAATTTTTTTTTTGTGGGGCTGTGTAATTAATGGAGTTGAACATATGCTCCCGAAGATTATGCAGCCTACTGGGCATTGAACCTGCCCAGTTTTATAAGTTTATACAATCGCTTGTTTTAATTCCTTTAAGGTATAGTACTGCCTTGTAGAGGCATAAACTTTTGCTATAAAGAAGCCCCACAGATCCTCAATTGGATTTAAGTCCGGACTCATTGCCGCCCACTTAATCAACGGTATTTTGTGGGTCTCAAAATAATCCATTGAGGCCTGGGAAACATGAATTGGCGCATTATCCTGCTGAAATGTCCATTGATCACCACGGATATGCTCAGCAAATGAAATAAGTTAACTAACTACCAATTCTGTATATGCTTGTGCATTCATCCGGTCGGTTATAAAACATATTGGAGACTTCCCTTTAGCACTAAAGGCAGCCCATATCATAATCGATCAACCAACATGGGTCCGGTTGTAATAAGTTGCTCGTGGATGACGCGGATACATCCAATATTTATGATGGACATCTGAACCGTCTAAATTCAATTTTTTTTCATCACTAAATATTACATTTTCTAGTTCGTGGTCCCAGAACTTGTTTTTCAAAAACGACATGCGCGCATCTTTATGACGTTTAGTTAAGCGGAGTTTGCCAACTTTCTTTTGATATGTAAGGGATTGTGTCTGGGGATTGTTAATCCGAGTTCTGCCTTGATTTTGTTGCAGACTTGTTGTTAAGTCTTCAGTTGCGAACTGCCGCAAGTGCCGTTTTGTACATTTTCTTATGGTTGATACTTGGCCAAGCCGACGATTTATGCGGTAACCGTCTGGATCTATTAAACATTTTGAAATAGTATTTCGATGTCGATTCATTAGCGAAGCTATTCGACCCGTTTTTATGCCGGCTAATTTCATTCTCTTGATCCTTCCCTGTTCTATGTTGTACCATGTGGCATTTTAACTAAAAATGCAATTTTTTTAATTCTTCTTGGTTTGATGCAATAATGAGTGCTTACGGACATGATTCCACATATATCTGTTTTCTACGTACAGCGCGATGTTAAGCTATTAAGCGTTTTTAATAACTGTTGCAATATTTAATTTAATGAAAGTCGAGAGGTTGTATATAATTCACAATTTATTTGCACATGTAAACCAACTTATCGCGTATGTACATATGGGGATAATTGGGCGAACGATTGATGCGAGGATGTTAATCTAATAGCTGCGACGATTAGCTCAAGACTCACGATGCAAGGGCTGACGGGCCAAATTTGCCGGGCCCTATGCAGCTAGCTTAGACGCGAGCGAGAGTGTAGGATAGCCCGAGAGCGTTAGAGCTGCTCGGGGCCGCTGTTAAGCCGAGTACGAGAGATTGCGATATAAGGAGACGAAAGAATTCCGCTGCATGTGCATATGCGGTAGCAAATGATCTTTACATTGGGGGCATTGGAAATGACAACAACAAAATGCATTTCCTTTGGGCCGCACCACTGGCAATAATTTACAATATTTAAGCTGCTTGACCCGACATACTCCCCCCGTTGGAAGCCTGACTTTCAACAGCATCTTTAAGGGGCAGCAGGCACAGCTTGTTGACGGCGCGCTTGGTGATTCCAGATGACGTCTTCAGCACAGCAACTCGGGAAACGCCATCTCGTCCAGGCAAAAGCTCGACCACTCTTGCCAGTGGCCACTTCATGGGAGGAAGATTCTCATCCTTCACAAGAACCAAATCTGCGATTGCGCCACTTTGAACGCTGCTGCAGTGACGTGATGTACTCTTCTTTCCACCGGGACCAAAAGAGCTGCTGCAGGTATGAAACGCGCTGCCAGCCGTCCAGGCGATCGAAGTTTAGCTGAGTGACGTCAGGCTCAGCGAACGAAGCAGGAGGGCCACCATTCAAGAAATGCGCTGGAGTTAGAACATTTAGATCGGCAGCGCTCTCTGAAATTGAAACTAAAGGTCTTGAATTAATCACTGCCGTGATGTGGCACAACAGCGTCCGCAGCTCGTCAAATCCAAGAACCGAGTTCCCTATCGCACGGTAGAAGTGGTACTTGGCCGTCTTCACTGCAGCCTCCCATAGACCACCAAAATGAGGGGAGCGCGGAGGAATGAAATGCCAGTCCATAGCCTCGACCAAGCAAAAATCCAGCAGCGCCTTCTGATGGTCATCGCTGAGGACCAGGCGCTTTAACTCCATCAGCTCATTCTTAGCGCCGACAAAATTGGTTGCGTTGTCTGACCAAATGTGCCGCGGCTTTCGTCTGGTACATATGAAGCGCTTTAGTCCATGAAGAAAATCAACTATGGATAAGTCCTTTATAAGCTCCAGATGAACAGATGAACGTAGCACCTGATTGGAGCCTTGTTGCGTGCCTCCGGTTTGTAGAAAAACTGCCCACAAAAGTCCACGCCTGTGATCTCAAAGGCATGAGAACCATCGAGCCGCTCCTTTGGAAGATCCGCCATAATATGCTCCAATACCCTGGGCTTCAGTCGAAAGCATCTTACGCACTTGTTTACTGCCTTGTTTACTGTCTTCCTCCCCCCAATAGGCCAATATTGGGATCGAATTAGTCCAAGCAAAGCTCGAGGACCAGCGTGCAGATTCCGCTCATGAAAATGGGAGATTATTGCAAGAGTCAGTGGATGGCTGCTGGGCAAGATGATTGGATGACGGCCATCAAAATCCAACGAAGAGTTTTTCAGTCGACCATCTACCCTGAGAAGTCCAAACTGATCCATGAATGGCGATAACGATGCGATTGAGCTCGATGAGGAGACTGCTCCCCTTGCCCGCCGGGACTTCATGTCCTCCCATAGCTGAGTACGCTGGACTAGTCGTAGCAATACCTGGGTTCCATGTTCAATGTCCGAGACAGTGAGTCCAGTGAGCCCCTCGAGACAGAATGTCGGCTGGGTTTAAAGCTGTAGGAACATAGCGCCATTCCATTCTCTATTTGCAACAAATATATTAAATCTTGACGGCTCGTCCCGAATCCAAGAGAGCGCAACGGCAGAATCACTCTAACAGTAACACCTTCCCTTGAAGACATTCATTCCAGCTATCTCAGATATGAGCCTAGCCAGCAACTCCGCTCCACAAAGCTCCAACTTTGGTACTGTAAGTGTCTTCAAAGGAGCCACACGAGATTTGGCACAAAGTAAGTGACTGCTGGAGTGCTGACCCTTGGACACGACATAAATGCATGCACCATAAGCCTCGATGCTGGCTGGCATCGCAAAATCCGTGAATTTCCAGCGTAGAGTCTGGAAGGAGTACAAGCCGAGGAAATTCAAGTCGACGAATCTGACCAAAACTGGTGCATATTTCCTGCCACTCGGTGTTCAGTGCGACTGGAAGGCTTTCATCCCAGGACAACTTCTCTTGGCACAAACGCTGGAGAAAGATTTTGGATTTAGTAATTACGGGACCAGCTAGTCCGAGAGGATCGTAGAATCGCGCTATGGATGACAAAACAGAGCGCCTGCAGGAATTCAAAGAAGATTGAAGGGCCGAGAACGAAAATAATAGTAGATCAGAAACCGGATCCCAAGCAAGTCCTAAAGTTTTAGTCACATGGCTGCCATCGTCGAACTTCAAAAATGTTTCCTTGTCCTCTTCCGGAACTCCATCCAGCACAGCAGGGACGTGCGAACACCATTTCCTCAATCTGAACTGACCTCTAGACAAAATTCCAGTAGTTTGCTCCCGAATTCGGATAGCCTCTTCCTGAGAGCTGGCTCCAGATATCAAGTCATCCACGTAGAAGTCACGTCGAAGGATTTCAGCTCCAACTGGAAACGCCATCTGCTCGTCCATTGCCAACTGATGCATCGCTTGCACAGATAAATAGGAGGCAGGCTTCGTCCCATAAGTAACGGTGTCCAATTGAAACACACGCAAGTCCTCTTCTCTGGAGTTTCTCCACAGAATACACTGCAAGTTGCTATCCTCGGTCGAGACTCTTACACAACGATACATCTTACAGATATCTCCCGTAATCGCAACGGCGTATGACCGAAATCGAGCAAGAATATGAAACAGTTTGGGTTGGATTATGGGACCAGCCATTAAAACGTCGTTCAGGGAATATCCAGATGAGGTTGAAGCGGATATATCAAAAACGACGCGAAGCTTGGTCGTAGAACTATCTTCCTTCATGACGCAATGGTGAGGCAAAAAATATCGGCAGTTGCTGATTGACTGGGCAGGAACCTGAGACATATGGCCTAAATCAAGGTACTCCTTTATAAATGCTGCATACTGAGATTTAACATCAGGGCGACGATCTAACTTTTTCTCAAGGGTCAGGAATCTACGAAGCGCTTGATTGTAAGATTCTCCAAGGAGATCCAAATTATATTTTGCTGGCAGCCGAACACAATAATCGCCTTTATGTAGTCGACGGAAATGCTGCACAAAGTGTGCTTCACAATCTAGCTCTTCTTTGGTAGACTTTACTACTGGTTCGATGCAATTTTCTACCTCCCAAAACCTCCGAAGAAGCACCTCAAGCCGATCCTCTGGACTATTATCCTCAGCAGCTACGGCCCGAGCGCGAGAGACCATCAACGAGGAACCTTTTAAACGCAAACAACAACCACCAGACACGACCCATCCCAAGCGCGTTTTCTGAATTGAAGGCAATCCTGGCAGTAGCTTGACCTGACCAACACACAGGAGTTCGAAAAACAGACTTGCGCCAATTAGCAGATCGACGCGCTGCGGCTTATAAAACTCCGGATCAGCTAGTGGTATGTTCGATGGAATGTTCCAGTTTTGAGTGTCAATTCCAAAGCTTGGCTGTCGATCGGTTATGTTAGAGGCTACAATGGCAGTGATGAGAGTTGAGTAATCCGATGAGCGAGAGTGCAGGCTAACGTTGATCGAAAATCCATCCGTGACGAAGCTAGAGTCGCCTATTCCCGAGAAAGCAGTCGATGAGGAACGCAAATGCTGGAGCTTTTCTATGTTTGTTAAGTCCGGATGGCTGTCGATGATGGTGGCAAACATTGAATAGAAGTCCGTCCAGTTGGCACACCCGCCGCTAAGCGTGGGCAATTGTATAGGAGGCAGGGATGGTACTTGTCTACGGTGAGGTAGAAATTGCGAGCCGGCAAACTCAACCGTAGTGTTTCCTCCAGCCAAGGTAGAATGAAACGGCATGCGGCCGCTACTCTTAGCCATTTCCCTCATAATCGCCGCCTTCAGCGAGCTGCCAAGTGACTCAAAAATGTCACAAAAACCACTGTGAATTTCGCTTCGATCCAATTCCCCAAGCTCGACGTGAAACATCTCAAATTTGCCGATCAACTTCTCGACTTGCTCTGGCTTTACCACGAGCATGTAGTAGTCACAGTCCGACGACTCATTCTGCCAAGCGGTAGCTAACCTTTTCATTTTCTCGCATAATTCCGTTGACTTAAGCTTAAAAAAAGACACCCTGTTTTGCTCACTGGTCATTGGAATTTCGTTAGCAGCATTAATTTCCATGGTAGCGGCAGCGTTAGCAGAAAGACCAACGTCTCTAGCGGGAAGATGATCGCAAAGAGTAACACGAGCAATAGACGACAATAACCGAGCACAGCAAGCGAACAGCTATGTACAAACCGTATATACAAAGGCGGCCGGTGTAAGAAACGTTTCTTGCGGGAAGATGACCGAAAAGAGAAGCGCAAGCCAACAACTACGTGCACTACCGAATATGCAAGGGAGGCCGGTGTATATATGTATGGATAACTTATGTGGTCGATGACACTGGTTGAGATGGCAATTAGTTTAGATCTTTGAATGCTATATTAGTTTGTGATTGCACTGATGGATTATTTATTGCACAATCACGTCGGGGTCACCAAATGTTAAGCTATTAAGCGTTTTAATAACTGTTGCAATATTTAATTTAATGAAAGTCGAGAGGTTGTATATAATTCACAATTTATTTGCACATGTAAACCAACTTATCGCGTATGTACATATGGGGATAATTGGGCGAACGATTGATGCGAGGATGTTAATCTAATAGCTGCGACGATTAGCTCAAGACTCACGATGTAAGGGCTGATGGGCCAAATTTGCCGGGCCCTATGCAGCTAGCTTAGACGCGAGCGAGAGTGTAGGATAGCCCGAGAGCGTTAGAGCTGCTCGGGGCCGCTGTTAAGCCGAGTACGAGAGATTGCGATATAAGGAGACGAAAGAATTCCGCTGCATGTGCATATGCTTTAGCAAATGATCTTTACAGTGGGGGCATTGGAAATGACAACAACAAAATGCATTTCCTTTGGGCCGCACCACTGGCAATAATTTACAATATTTAAGCTGCTTGACCCGACACGCGACTTTGATCTCTTATCTAAGCTAATGGTACCACAAATGGGGTTCAAAGAAGAAAAAAATGTGTAGTAACTGAGCACAACAATAAGAAATAAGAACTGCATAGTCAAATCAAACAAGCAGCTATAACTTTTTAAGAAAAATTGAAAATAATTTTTGCACATATAGTCATTTTACTGAGGTTTTATAGATTTATCAGCATTAATGAACCACCTTTGCATAAGCTGCAAAAGCTGACACTCGGCAGCACTGCTGCCACAGCGCTGCTGCGACAAATTGACTGCAGCGGATATCGAGGTCCGCCTTGATATGTTGGCGGAATTTCGGGAGAAATTCAATAATTCAATAATAACTCCCTCTCTTCACCAGTAAAGGTTTCTTCGGGAGTAGCACAGGGCAGCCATCTAGGCCCCTTACTCTTCACACTCTTTTTAATGACTTGCCTTCGGTATTAACATACTCTTGAGTACTTATGTATGCGGATGATGTTAAACTCTATGTCCAATATAAGGAAATTTCATTACATTCTCGCTTGAAATCCGATCTTAATAACTTTCAGTCATAGTGTTGTGCAAACTTGTTACACCTTAATGCCTCGAAATGCAAAGTAATGACATTTAATCGTTCTAGCCCCTTGTTGGCTACTTATACCCTATGTGGCGGTTCTCTTGAGAGAATTACCCTGGTGAATGATCTTGGTGTTTTATTAGACGCAAAGTTAAAGTTTTCCGAACACATTTCTACCATGGTAAAAAATGGCCGTGGGCGTGCTTGGGTGTATAAAGAGGTGGTCAAAGGAATTTGACGACCCCCTATATAACAAAGACTTCCTATACCTCGCTTGTTCGTCCGATTTTAGAATACGGCTCCTGTGTATGGTGCCCAGTACAGAAAAACTTTTTACTCTTTGCTCTGCGGGGCCTTAACTGGGATGCGGGTGTGAGACTGCCATCTTACTCTAGTAGACTGCTATTAGTAAACCTCCCATCCTTAGTTAACCGTAGAAAAATGCTTGGTGTGATTTTTATGCACAACTTGATCAAGGGTGACGTAGATAGCCCTGATCTGTTGAACCGCATAAACTTCACGATTCTTATTAGATTCACTAGAAACTATATACCGTTGTCTCTTCCACTTTGTAGATCGAATTATTTCTTGCATGAACCGTTTAGGGTCTTATGCTCGGATTAAAATTCCGTCCACCACTAATTCCCTGCCTCTTATTAAATTACTAATACTCACATACCTTTCTCGTAATTAGTAATTGTAGTGGTATCCTAGTAATGTTTAGTTCTAATTTTCCTCGCATATTAGTCAACAGCTATCTTTCCTGCATGTTCGCGTTCGGTTCGGTTAAAGCGTCGCGGGTCATGCGGCAGCGCCCCGGTCGGTTGGGCGGGAGGAGGGCTGCGTTTTGCCTGGGATCCGCGCGTAACAGCCTTCTGCTGGTTTCACACGGGCCACTTGACGGTGCAGTAACTGCATCGCCTCTTGAAAGATGCAGTCATTGCATGTCAACGTCCAAGAATACTAAGGCCTATAATGTGTTGCAAGCGCTTGATCAAGACAAGATTGAATTTGGTTAAGCGAAAACTTCGATTCGCTGTTCATATCATTGATAGCTGATCTGCTAACTACTCTTGAATTAAGTCACTCACGCGCAGCTGCAAATTCTACCATCATCATTTATCACAAGCAACGACTGCCTGAGCTAAAGTTACCTAGGTTTTCCGGTGGTTACGTCGAGTTTTCGGACTTTATGGCATTGTTCAAATCGGTCATTGATGCGGATGCGGATCTTATCGACATCGAGAAGTTGCAAAATCTTCGCTCTTGCCTCGCTGATGCGGGTTTTGATTCGGTTCGATCGTTGGAGCTCTTCAGTGCCAATTATCACCATATACACCATAAACGTTTTAATAATGTTGAGGCAAATCAGTTGTCGTAGATTTACATTATTTCTCTTAAGCTGTTACATTTCACAGCTCTTATACACTGTTAAGAACTTATGCTGGCAGCGCACAATAATAAAAACACTTATCATTTTAAGTCAAGCAGCGCACAAGTGTTTCTGTCTGTCTGTCCGTTCTCAGTGTCCATAAACAAAAAAAAAACCAATCGTGCCTAACGGCAGCTCTCAGTGGTTTCGAGCTCAATTTACACAACCATTTAACAAACGACTTGTTTTTCAGGGACACATCAAGAAGATTCTTGGCCTTAAGAGGATTGACTCGACTTCTGCTAAAAGGCACATGCGAGCGTTGGGAACTGAGGAGATCTCAGGATTCATTATCAAAATGATGGTGCAAAAGCTGGATTCTAAGACGCAAAACAAGTGGGAGGAGCACACGTCATCGGAGCTGAGGAATTTTACGAATTCTTGCATCAACGCTGCCAGAAAGCGGTTGGAATACGCTACAGCGACACACGCTAGTAGCGATCAGGTGGAAAAAAACCATTCCTATACGCATGTTAAAAAAAACGTTTGTAGCTTCCAACTCTTCCGCCGACCCGTCTGTATGCGTCTTTTGCCACTCAGCGGGCCATGGAATATACTCGTGCAAGATATTCGGAAATCTCTCACCGTTGCTGCGCCACAAAGAAGTGAAGAAGCTTTCCCTATGCTTCAATTGCCTAAAAACGGGGCACCGGAAAATGTCGAGTATGCGGCGGCATCATAGTTTGCTGCAATTCGGTACTATGCAGCCCACAACACAAAGCTGGCCAGGTATTACTCCTCCCGATCTGGCCGTTCAACCAGAAGCTCTTTCCGTTGCTCAAAATTCTGTTAGCAGCTCGCCTCTACATTCGTCTACCTATCTTGCTGCCCAAGGTCTTCACTCTGATGTTCTGCTTCTGGCTACAGCCGTGGTACTCGTTAAAAATCGATCTGGCGTTTTAGTTCCTTGTCGTGCCATATTTGATTCAGGATCGCAGCTGCATCTCGTCACATCCAGGTTCGCCCAGCAGCTTCAGCTTAGGAGAACTCAATAGTCTGCACTTGTGCCTGGGCTGGGTTGATCTCCTCATTGGTGCGAGCGTTTTTTATGATCTCCTCTGCGTAGGGCAAATCAAACTCACCGATGCCCTGCCTCTTCTGCAGAAGATCCGGCTTGGGTGGATCGTATCGGGTGGCGTTCGTATGTTTTGGTAAGTCGAGAATTGTGTGGAGGCTGGTTGGTATACCAAAGAAGAATTAGATTGTGAAGCACATTTTGTAAGCCACCTTTCACGGTTGCCATCCGGGGAGTATTCAGTTCGCCTGCCGCTAAAGAATAATACTGATCGTTTAGGAGAATCTTATGCTCAGGCTTATCGACGGTTCATCAGTCTGGAGCGAAAACTGGAGCGTAATCCTACACTCAAGTAGCGGTATTCCGCCTTTATGAGGGAGTACATTGATTTGCATCATATGCACCAAGTCAACCCTGATTCCCGTAGCCTCTGCAAATATTTTATGCCTCATCACTGTGTCCTAAAGGAGGACAGTACGACGACAAAACTCCGTGTCGTTTTCGATGGATCCGCAGCTACATCAACTGGATATTCTCTAAACGATGTGATGATGACAGGCCCTGTTATTCAGTCCGCATTGTTTAACATATTGATTCGCTTTCGAAAATATCCAGTCGCTCTCACTGGGGACATTTGTAAAATGTACCGCTGCGTACGAGTGTCTCCACCCGAAAATTTGTATCAGTGTATCCTATGGCGAGATTCCATCGAGTCCGAGGCTCAAGAGTACACATTAGACACCGTCACATACGGGACGAGGGCTGCATCATTTTTAGCAGTCCGCTCAATGCACCAGCTGGCCATCGACGAGGGTGAGTCCTATCCTTTGCTAATTCGGTCGCACACGTCATCGACATAATGCACCAAACATCAGCTCTACTGTCCCGTGGTAATTTTAAACTTAGGAAATGGTGCTCCAGTTCTTGAGGGAACCCCTGAAGATGATATAGAAAAGTTCCTAAAGTTTCATGATGGAAGCGACATAGCCAAAATTTGCACTGGGATGAAAGCCTACCCTCAGCGTTGCATTCAACTTGGATGGACTTGAGAAACAGTTATGCAATCATTTCTCGGATCTCATTTCTAGTGGGCTACAGAAGTTCACGGATTCAGTGATGCCAGCTTAAAAGCATATGGCGCTTGCGTATATGTCGTGTCCAGGGAAGCCCAGTCTTCGAGCCACGTTTTGTGCTCAAAGTCGCGAGTGGCGCCACTAAAGACTATCGATTCCTAAGCTGGAACTAAGTGGAGCCCATTTGCTTGCAAAAATCATGCAGAATGTAAAGGACATGGGAATCTTTACAGGTCGGTTTTATTGCTGATCGGATTCGTCAACAGCATTATCTTGAATTAGGGACGAGACAGCCAAATTTCAAGTTTTCGTGGCAAATCAAGTGTCATCAATTCAGGAGTTGACGGCAGCCATGGAATGGCGCTATGTTCCCACATCTTTAAGTCCTGCTGATATACTCTCGAGAGGCTCGCTTCCAACCATTTTATCCAGTCAGAGCTATGGTTTCACGGCCCATCCTTTTTGCTATGCTCCAAGGATAAGTGGCCTGTATCTCCTGCTACCGACATAGCAACTTTGGAGCTTCGCAAGCGAGTATTGCTGATCACGTCTCCACATGCCGATCTCACGTCCGGATGCAAATTAGCAAATTCATTCTTTCGCATGCAGTGCACATTCGCCTACATGCATACATTTATACATCGTCTTAGGCATCCTGGACTCACCGTTTCTGATATTCGGCAAGAAACTGCCAAATTGTGGATGGACATGAAGGCATGACTTGATGAAGTCAAGTCATGACATCCACTCTCCGATCAAGTGCTACATCTGTGTATTCATCTGCTTCACCTCTTAGGCAATACACATGGAGCTCGTAAAGAACTTGACCACCGCGTCGTTTCTAGGCGCATTAAAACGTTTTACTTCCACTTGAGGCAGACCAAATTTGGTCGGACAATACGACAAATACGTTGGCGCCAAGAACGAGCTTTTGGAGCTAAAAAAGGTTTGTATGAGCGACTCGCTCCTGCTTGGCTGACTCGGGTTATTCAACTGTAAAAAGTATTCTGGAGCCGTTGACGCGAAGAGTATCTCACTCATTTGCAAGAGCAATCGAAGTGGCGGAAATCCGCGCAAAGGCTCTCCGAGAACGATGTCGTCCTGGTCAAGGGCGTAAATCTTCGTCCAATGCTTTGGCCACTGGCTAGAGTGGCCGATGTCATCAAGGGCAAGGATGGAGTGCGCCGCGTAGCTGATTTGCAGACTGCCTCTCAAGGAATCAGTTGAAATACTGGCTTCTAACAGCGGAGTATGTTTGGGACAGCCGCTGATGAATAATCGTAACTTAAAACATTATGATTGCTGTTTGTTAAGATAATTCGATTATAGATTTATAAGAATTAATGAATTAATGCACTGCAAACGCTGACGTTCGGCAGCGCTGCTGCACTCTCTCGATTAAAGCGCGCTCTGCAGCCGCCGCTTCGGCTTTTGCTTTGATCTGCCTTCGTCGCCCAAATTTAGTTTTATGCTAATCTCTCACCGCATTTGTGGCATATTGATCTCGTGTATAAACATTTAAATGGCCGGGAAAAAGAACAAGCAATCATGTAAATGTGTGTTTTTGTGTTGGAAGCTGGGTTGCATACGGTACACAAACCGTGTACGGATTGGTCGTCGCAACTAGCACTTGTATGTACTGTTTCTGATACTGACTTTATTCAATACACTTAAAACCTTAACTTAACTTTTGTAACAAAAGGTAAAAAATGGAATATGAGTTAATGTGTCTGTTCGGAGCAGAACCCAGCCGATTAGCTGCTTGCCAAATAGCGCCTAATTCTTGGCCCTCAGCCGCTTATTTTGTTTGTTACTTATGTCTATGTCACTCATTTGTTTGTTAAAGCTTTGCGCTTGCTTGCCCTGCTAAATGCTCTCTGCAAGCTCGCTCTTCGCTATCTCCGTTTTGCGTCTGCCTACCGACGTCTGCCGAGCGAAGCTGCACTTAGCGATCGGAGCGGCATTGTAAAGGGCAGGCAAGCCACACTTGCAATTTGGATGTCACGCATTAAAGTACTTTTATAATTTTATTATAAAAGTTTTATTTAATTCGGAATAATTAGTCGGCCGATTGGGGATAAAAAACATTATCTCCACATAAAATTTGGTGACCCCGACGTGATACCTGAATTGCAGTGTCAATTAATAATCCTTCGCGATCGACATTCATTAGCCTTAGCAAATTTTCGGCGTTTAGGCACAATTTGGTGCTAATACATTCGTACATACACGCATTGCTGGCTATTCGTTTCCCTGTCGCGACAATTCGGTCACTGCAGTGCAGTGGGCAGTGCAGTGAACTTACTAATACACACAAGCGGAATACAAAGCGGAATCGGACAGCTCGCACAGCCGCACAGCTAAACGCATCAGCTGTAATCCCTTTGCTCTTTCACACGTTTATAAGTATACAGGGTGTCTTTTTCGGTCGTGCTGAGTGACTCTTTTAAAACCTCAACATGGCAGCACCTGAGCCTACCAATGTCGCAAACGCAGCAATGCCGAGTGATGTAGATTTCTACAAGCACAAGGCCGAGTCCATCGCGCGCCAACTAAAAGCCATGGATCGCTTTCTCACCAAGGAAGAGCTTGCCGAGTTAGATGAGGCAGAACTTCAAGCTCGCTTCGAGCAAATCGAGCGAATGAATGCGGATTTCGATGCCGCTCAAACGAGCCTTGAAAGGCTGGATTTCCTGCAGTTAGCCCATGATGCCCGACTGGACTTTTCGAATGTTTATGTGAAGGTTAGGTCCAGGCTGTCGCGGGAGTTGATGGCTGCTCGCACGGTTAATGCTGCTCATTCAACGGCTCAGCATACTCTCGAGGAGAATTCGACGTTATTCGCCTATGATATTATAGGCCGTTCTCGAATGCTTCCTCGATTTAGTGGGAACTACATGGATTGACTAGAATTCCACTCGATGTTCTCAACAATGGTGCACAAAGACCAGCGTATACCAATCATCGAAAAATTCCAGTACCTTCGTGGATGTCTAGGCGGGGCTGCGCTGTATACGATTCGTTCCTGGGAGCTTTTTGAGGAAAATTATGACAAGGCGTTGAATTTATTGAAGTTGCGATTCGATAATAAACTTTTGCATTTTCAGGCACACGTTAAGGCTATTTTCGGGCTCGGGTGTATAAGGGCTCGGCTATCGGTTTGCGCGCGCCCAGCGACAAAATCAATGCGCACTTGCGTACTCTTCAGACCTTGGCCACCCCTCAGGAGATTTCAGATGGGTTGCTGATCTACATCATAGCCTTCGTGGACCACAAGAACAAGGAAAAATGGGAGGAGAACCTGCCTACCTCCATTCTTGGAAGCGAGATGTCGGATGCTGATGAATTTGGAATAGTAATAATTCCCAGCCAGCAGGTGGGAGAAAACAAACCTAGCACTCTAATCACCTCCACTAATGACCACGCGAAATCAATATTATTATATGTATCCAATGCGAGCAGGTAGCACAGTGGTAAATCCTCACCCCCCCCTTGCCGACGACAAATAGAAGCCGGAACCAGCGCGTGCTCCTCTGGTCGCTACAATAAGATCAGCTCGTTATGATAGCGTATCGCTATACGTTGTATGCTACAACGTGTTGCTACCTACTGCCCTCGTCCATGTAACAGATCGTTACGGAGCACTTATCCCATGTCGTGCCATTTTGGATTCTGCATCACAGGCAAACTTTGTAACATCTAGACTTGCTAATCAGTTGCAGTTGGATCATCGTTCGTCTTATGTTAACATCTCCGGTATCGGAGATTCCATTCTACCTTCGAGCAAGTCTGTACATATAGTTGTACAATCCCAGGACGCAAGCTATCGAGCTTCCTTCGCTGCAATTGTCACCAACTCAATTACGAAAATGCAGCCTAACTTCGGCCTAGACGCAAAGGATTGGCCAATGCCGAATAATCTAAAACTAGCTGATCCTAATTTCTCCAAGCCCCAACGTATCGATCTGTTGATAGGTTCTGGTTCTTCGATTTAATGTGCGTCGGACAGATTCGACTATCAGACCAATTGCCAACATTGCAGGAGACAAAACTTGGTTGGATAATGTCAGGAAGCATTAATAGCTCGGAGCATAAGCGTGCAGTTTTAGCCGCTTTTGAAAATTCCTCTTGCATCTCTATTGACGATTTTCGACCCACAACGCTGGAGTACCAAAACTTAGAGCAGCAATGCAGGAAGCAGCTGCTCGAGTGCCAGGTGCAAGTGGAAAAACTGCGATCGGAGAATCAGGAACTGCAGCGCGAACTTTTCGATATTTTAAAAACCTACATATCCACGCTAAATGAAATTCAACTTTCAACAATCTCTACATTGCCAAATTTCCTGCCATTCTATGCAATTACAGAGGTTCCCGATGATCAAGATGTAATCACGACAAGCCGCCTTCGTAAAGAAGCGCCGATTGCTGTGTTCGACGATCATCCCAGCGTAGCCGCCAGCTGCGCCCAAGCAAGCATCTTCAAGAGGGCCGTTGGAAAAATAGCGGTTCTGCCCCTTCAGGATGGATCTGTTGAAAGCCTTTGCCTTCCAACGGGGGGTGAATGTTCGGAGCAGCTGCTTGCCAAATAGCACCTAATTCTTGGCCCTCAGCCTCTTATTTTGTTTGTTACTTATGTCTATGTCACTCATTTGTTTGTTAAAGCTTTGCGCTTGCTTGCCCTGCTAAACGCTCTCTGCCAGCTCGCTCTTCGGTATCTCCGCTTTGCGTCTGCCTACCGACGTCTTCCGAGCGAAGCTGCGCTTAGCGATCGGAGCGGCAATGTAAAGGGCAGGCAAGCCACACTTGCCATTTGGATGTCACGCATTAAAGTACATATCGTAATTTTATTTCTGCGCCGGGTTTTATTTAATCGAAATAATTAGTCGGCCGATCGGGGATACAAACCATTATCTCCACATAAAATTTGGTGACCCCGACGTGATTTCTGAGTTACAGTGTCAATTAATAATCGTTCGCGATCGACATTCGTTAGCCTTAGCAAATTTTCGGCGTTTAAGCATAATTCGGTGCTAAAACATACATACTTACATACACGCATTGCTGGCTATTAATTTCTCTGTCGCGACAATTCGGTCAGTGCAGTGCAGTAGGCCGTGCAGTGAACTCACTAATACACACAAGCGGAGTACAAAGCGGAATCGGACACCTCGCACAGCCGCACAGCTAAACGCATCAGCTGTAATCCCTTTGCTCGTGGTTCCCACGTTTATACGTATACAGGGTGTCTTTTTCGGTCGTGCTGAGTGACTCTTTTAAAACCTCAACATGGCAGCACCTGAGCCTACCAATGTCGCGAACGCAGCAATGCCGAGTGATGTAGAGTTCTACAAGCACAAGGCCGAGTCCATCGCGCGCCAACTAAAGGCCATGGATCGCTTTCTCAACAAGGAAGAGCTTGCCGAGTTAGATGAGGCAGAACTTCAAGCTCGCTTCGAGCAAATCGAGCGAATGAATGCGGATTTCGATGCCGCTCAAACGAGCCTTGAAAGGCTGGATTTCCTGCAGTTGGCCCATGATGCCCGACTGGACTTTTCGAATGTTTATGTGAAGGTTAGGTCCAGGCTGTCGCGGGAGTTGATGGCTGCTCGCACGGTTAATGTTGCCAATTCAACGGCTCGGCATACTCTCGAGGAGAACTCGTCGTTGTTCGCCTATAATAGTATAGGTCGTTCTCGAATGCCCGAGTTGCAGCTTCCGCGATTCGGTGGGAACTACATGGATTGGCCAGAATTCCACTCGATGTTCTCGACAATGGTGCACAAAGACCATCGTATACCAATCATCGAAAAATTCCAATATCTTCGTGGATGTCTAGATGGTGCTGCGCTGGATACGATTCGTTCCTTGGAGCTTTCTGAGGAAAATTACGACAAGGCGTTGAATTTACTAAAGTTGCGATTCGATAATAAACTGTTACATTTTCAGGCACACGTTAAGGCTATTTTCGGGCTGCAAGGGGTGGAGAAGGGCTCGGCTATCGGCTTGCGCGCGCTCAGCGACAAGATCAATGCGCACTTGCGTGCTCTTCAGACCTTGGCAACCCTGCAGGAGATTTCGGATGGGTTACTGATCTACATCATAGGCACGAAATTGGACCACAAGACCAAGGAGAAATGGGAGGAGAACCAGCCGACCTCAAGATTGCCTCAGTGGTCAAACATGGCCTCATTTTTGGAAGCGAGATGTCGGATGCTGGAGAATTTGGGATCAGCCATGGCAACAAGTCCTAGTCAACAGGTGGGAGAAGACAAACCTATCACACTTATCACCTCCAGTAACGACCATCCTAACCCCACATGTAACCATTGCAATTCCTCCGAGCATTACATATCTAGATGTCAGGCATTCCTGAATCTCTCTGCGTTTGAACGATACAAAGAAGCAAAGAAGAGCCACTTATGTTTGAACTGCCTCAACAAAGGCCATGAACTGCAGAGGTGCAGGTCAGGACTTTGCAGGCATGGCCAGGCCAAACATCACACGCTACTCCACATCCCATCGGGAACTGGTGCTTCATCTTCCTCTTCACCGACCGAGGAATCGATCCAGCAAGAGGCCGCGACTGTGCTTCTAGCAAGCGGATGTTCTAGCCCTACCCCCTCGATCCAGAAATCTCAGCCTAGCCAGAACGTGTTGCTACCTACTGCCCTCGTCCATGTAACAGATCGTTATGGAGCACTTATCCCATGTCGTGCCATTTTGGATTCTGCATCACAGGCAAACTTTGTAGCATCTAGACTTGCTAATCAGTTGTAGTTGGATCATCGTTCGTCTTATGTTAACATCTCCGGTATCGGAAATTCCATTCTACCTTCGAGCAAGTCTGTACATATAGTTGTACAATCCCAGGACGCAAGCTATCGAGCTTCCTTCGCTGCAATTGTCACCAACTCAATTACGAAAATGCAGCCTAACTTCGGCCTAGACGCAAAGGATTGGCCAATGCCGAATAATCTAAAACTAGCTGATCCTAATTTCTCCAAGCCCCAACGTATCGATCTGTTGATAGGTTCTGGTTTGTTCTTCGATTTAATGTGCGTCGGACAGATTCGACTATCAGACCAATTGCCAACATTGCAGGAGACAAAACTTGGTTGGATAGTGTCAGGAAGCATTGATAGCTCGGAGCATAAGCGTGCAGTTTTAGCCGCTTTTGAAAATTCCTCTTGCATCTCTATTGACGATTTTCGACCCACAACGCTGGAGTACCAAAACTTAGAGCAGCAATGCAGGAAGCAGCTGCTCGAGTGCCAGGTGCAAGTGGAAAAACTGCGATCGGAGAATCAGGAACTGCAGCGCGAACTTTTCGATATTTTAAAAACCTACATATCCACGCTAAATGAAATTCAACTTTCAACAATCTCTCTACATTGCCAAATTTCCTGCCATTCTATGCAATTACAGAGGTTCCCGATGATCAAGATGTAATCACGACAAGCCGCCTTCGTAAAGAAGCGCCGATTGCTGTGTTCGACGATCATCCCAGCGTAGCCGCAGCTGCGCCCAAGCAAGCATCTTCAAGAGGGCCGTTGGAAAAATAGCGGTTCTGCCCCTTCAGGATGGATCTGTTGAAAGCCTTTGCCTTCCAACGGGGGGTGAATGTTCGGAGCAGCTGCTTGCCAAATAGCACCTAATTCTTGGCCCTCAGCCTCTTATTTTGTTTGTTATTTATGTCTATGTCACTCATTTGTTTGTTAAAGCTTTGCGCTTGCTTGCCCTGCTAAACGCTCTCTGCCAGCTCGCTCTTCGGTATCTCCGCTTTGCGTCTGCCTACCGACGTCTTCCGAGCGAAGCTGCGCTTAGCGATCGGAGCGGCAATGTAAAGGGCAGGCAAGCCACACTTGCCATTTGGATGTCACGCATTAAAGTACATATCGTAATTTTATTTCTGCGCCGGGTTTTATTTAATCGAAATAATTAGTCGGCCGATCGGGGATACAAACCATTATCTCCACATAAAATTTGGTGACCCCGACGTGATTTCTGAGTTGCAGTGTCAATTAATAATCGTTCGCGATCGACATTCGTTAGCCTTAGCAAATTTTCGGCGTTTAAGCATAATTCGGTGCTAAAACATACATACTTACATACACGCATTGCTGGCTATTAATTTCTCTGTCGCGACAATTCGGTCATTGCAGTGCAGTAGGCCGTGCAGTGAACTCACTAATACACACAAGCGGAGTACAAAGCGGAATCGGACACCTCGCACAGCCGCACAGCTAAACGCATCAGCTGTAATCCCTTTGCTCGTGGTTCCCACGTTTATACGTATACAGGGTGTCTTTTTCGGTCGTGCTGAGTGACTCTTTTAAAACCTCAACATGGCAGCACCTGAGCCTACCAATGTCGCGAACGCAGCAATGCCGAGTGATGTAGAGTTCTACAAGCACAAGGCCGAGTCCATCGCGCGCCAACTAAAGGCCATGGATCGCTTTCTCAACAAGGAAGAGCTTGCCGAGTTAGATGAGGCAGAACTTCAAGCTCGCTTCGAGCAAATCGAGCGAATGAATGCGGATTTCGATGCCGCTCAAACGAGCCTTGAAAGGCTGGATTTCCTGCAGTTGGCCCATGATGCCCGACTGGACTTTTCGAATGTTTATGTGAAGGTTAGGTCCAGGCTGTCGCGGGAGTTGATGGCTGCTCGCACGGTTAATGTTGCCAATTCAACGGCTCGGCATACTCTCGAGGAGAACTCGTCGTTGTTCGCCTATAATAGTATAGGCCGTTCTCGAATGCCCGAGTTGCAGCTTCCGCGATTTGGTGGGAACTACATGGATTGGCCAGAATTCCACTCGATGTTCTCGACAATGGTGCACAAAGACCATCGTATACCAATCATCGAAAAATTCCAATATCTTCGTGGATGTCTAGATGGTGCTGCGCTGGATACGATTCGTTCCTTGGAGCTTTCTGAGGAAAATTACGACAAGGCGTTGAATTTACTAAAGTTGCGATTCGATAATAAACTGTTACATTTTCAGGCACACGTTAAGGCTATTTTCGGGCTGCAAGGGGTGGAGAAGGGCTCGGCTATCGGCTTGCGCGCGCTCAGCGACAAGATCAATGCGCACTTGCGTGCTCTTCAGACCTTGGCAACCCTGCAGGAGATTTCGGATGGGTTACTGATCTACATCATAGGCACGAAATTGGACCACAAGACCAAGGAGAAATGGGAGGAGAACCAGCCGACCTCAAGATTGCCTCAGTGGTCAAACATGGCCTCATTTTTGGAAGCGAGATGTCGGATGCTGGAGAATTTGGGATCAGCCATGGCAACAAGTCCTAGTCAACAGGTGGGAGAAGACAAACCTATCACACTTATCACCTCCAGTAACGACCATCCTAACCCCACATGTAACCATTGCACAGGCAATCGCCGATCTTTTTGCCCAATTTTTCCAAACCACCTATTCTGAGGAAAGCTACTCTGGTCATCCGTACCCATACGGTTTACCGAGGTCGAACGGCATTTTCAGTCCCTTGTTAAATGAATGTTCTCTACTTCATGATCTTCGACTAGTTAAGCCGGTGTTTTCACCGGGTCCAGACGGGGTTCCGGGTTGTGTACTCAGGTACTGCGCCGAGGCTCTGTGTGGACCTTTGCTTAAACTATTCACCCTGTCCATTGATTCTTCTTGCTTCCCCCCGATCTGGAAGGAATCGTTTATAATTCCTCTCCATAAAAAAGGTAGCAAGTCTGATGCAAAAAATTACAGAGGTATAGCAAAGTTATCCGCTATTCCTAAAATGTTTGAGAAGGTTTTAACTCCGCACTTGCAACATCTCTGCAAGTCACTTATATCTCCAACTCAGCATGGATTTATAAGGCGGCGATCAACCACCACGAACTTGTTAGAGTTTACCTCTTTCATTATTAAAGGCTTTCAAGGTAACTTACAGACGGATGTTATTTACACCCGACTTCAGTAAAGCATTCGACTCTGTAAACCATTCCCTTCTAGCACATAAACTTGACCTTTTAGGGTTTCCGCCCAACCTCCTGAGATGGATTTCTAGCTATCTTTGTTCCAGGTCTCAAAGAGTCCTCTTCAAAAACTCCCTCTCTTCACCAGTAAAGGTTTCTTCGGGAGTACCACAGGGCAGCCATCTAGGCCCCTTACTCTTCACACTCTTTATTAATGACTTGCCTTCGGTATTAACAAACTCTCGAGTACTTATGTATGCGGATGATGTTAAACTCTGTGTCCAGTATAAGGACATTTCATTTCATTCTCGCTTGCAATCCGATCTCAATAACTTTCAGTCATGGTGCTGTGCAAACTTGTTACACCTTAATGCCTCGAAATGCAAAGTAATGACATTTCATCGTTCTAGCCCCTTGTTGGCTACCTATACCCTATGTGGCGGTTCTCTTGAGAGAATTACCCTGGTGAATGATCTTGGTGTCTTATTAGACGCAAAGTTAAAGTTTTCCGAACACATTTCTACCATGGTGAATAAGGCCATGGGCGTGCTTGGGTTTATAAAGAGGTGGTCAAAAGAATTTGACGACCCCTATATAACAAAGACTCTCTATACTACGCTAGTTCGTCCGATTTTAGAATACGGCTCCTGTGTATGGTGCCCTCAATACAAAGTACACCAGGACCGTATAGAATCAGTACAGAAAAACTTTTTTCTCTTTGCTCTGCGGGGCCTTAAATGGGATGCGGGTGTAAGACTCCCATCTTACTCTAGTAGACTACTATTAGTAAACCTCCCATCCTTAATTAACCGTAGAAAAATGCTTTGGTGTGATATTTATGCACAACTTGATCGGGGGTGACATAGACAGCCCTGATCTGTTGAGCCGCATAAACTTCACGATTCCTATTAGACTGACTAGAAATTTTATACCGTTGTTCCTTCCACTTTGTAGATCGAATTATTCCTTGCAGGAACCGTTTAGGGTCTTATGCTCGGATTATAATTCCCTCTACCATATTATATCTACCACTAATTCTCTTCCTCTTATTAAATTACTAATCCTTACACACCTTTCTAGTAATTAGTAATTGTAGTGGTATTTGTATTTTGATTGCATGCTTAGTTTCTTAGTAAGTTTAGTGCTAATTTTCCTCGAATGTTAGTCTAACAGCTATCCTTCTTGCATGTTCGCGTTCGGTTCGGCTACGCGCCGTGCGTCATGCGGCAGCGCCCCTCGGTCGGTTGGGCGGGAGGAGGGCTGCGTTTTGCCTGGGATCCGCGCGTAACAGCCTTCTGCTGGTTTCACACGGGCCACTTGACGGTGCAGTCCTCTTGAAAGATGCAGTCATTGCATGTCAACGTCCAAATATATAAAAAATTCCTCCGAGCATTACATATCTAGATGTCAGGCATTCCTGAATCTCTCTGCGTTTGAACGATACAAAGAAGCAAAGAAGAGCCACTTATGTTTGAACTGCCTCAACAAAGGCCATGAACTGCAGAGGTGCAGGTCAGGACTTTGCAGGCATGGCCAGGCCAAACATCACACGCTACTCCACATCCCATCGGGAACTGGTGCTTCATCTTCCTCTTCACCGACCGAGGAATCGATCCAGCAAGAGGCCGCGACTGTGCTTCTAGCAAGCGGATGTTCTAGCCCTCCCCCCTCGATCCAGAAATCTCAGCCTAGCCAGAACGTGTTGCTACCTACTGCCCTCGTCCATGTAACAGATCGTTATGGAGCACTTATCCCATGTCGTGCCATTTTGGATTCTGCATCACAGGCAAACTTTGTAGCATCTAGACTTGCTAATCAGTTGTAGTTGGATCATCGTTCGTCTTATGTTAACATCTCCGGTATCGGAAATTCCATTCTACCTTCGAGCAAGTCTGTACATATAGTTGTACAATCCCAGGACGCAAGCTATCGAGCTTCCTTCGCTGCAATTGTCACCAACTCAATTACGAAAATGCAGCCTAACTTCGGCCTAGACGCAAAGGATTGGCCAATGCCGAATAATCTAAAACTAGCTGATCCTAATTTCTCCAAGCCCCAACGTATCGATCTGTTGATAGGTTCTGGTTTGTTCTTCGATTTAATGTGCGTCGGACAGATTCGACTATCAGACCAATTGCCAACATTGCAGGAGACAAAACTTGGTTGGATAGTGTCAGGAAGCATTGATAGCTCGGAGAATAAGCGTGCAGTTTTAGCCGCTTTTGAAAATTCCTCTTGCATCTCTATTGACGATTTTCGACCCACAACGCTGGAGTACCAAAACTTAGAGCAGCAATGCAGGAAGCAGCTGCTCGAGTGCCAGGTGCAAGTGGAAAAACTGCGATCGGAGAATCAGGAACTGCAGCGCGAACTTTTCGATATATTAAAAGCCTACATATCCACGCTAAATGAAATTCAAATTTCAACATTTGAAATTTCTACATTGCTAAATTTCCTGCCATTCTATGCAATTACAGAGGTTCCCGATGATCAAGATGTAATCACGACAAGCCGCCTTCGTAAAGAAGCGCAGATTGCTGCATTCGACGATTATCCCAGCGTAGCCGCCAGCTGCGCCCAAGCAAGCATCTTCAAGAAGCCCGTTAGAAAAATAGCGGTTCTGCCCCTTCAGGATGGATCTGTTGAAAGCCTGAACTAGTGTTCAACTATCATCCAAGTCGTGGAAAATCGGCGTGTAAGGGAGATAGGGGGTGATGATCCGAGCGGTTCGTGAGCTGACGGCCTTAGTGGTTAATGCTTCTTCCGTAGAGCGTAGGCAATAATCAATAGTAATAATCAATATTTTGATGGTGCTGCACTGTGGTGAGATGGTGTGGTAACTCATGATGATTGATTACCAATAGTCTGATAGTCTGATTTCTGGTTCTTCTTTTGCCACATTGGGGGCGAAGGTGATGTCTCTGATGAGGTGATGTCACCAAGCTGCGGTGCTGCAGGTGACTTCGAACTGAACCAGAGGTAGCAGAGGTACCAGAGGTAGCATCACCTCGAAATCGACGTGTGTTGGAGTCGGGGTTCCTTCGGCCCGCATGATAGTTGAATACCCTCTTTCATTGTAACAGGCAGCATTTAAGCAGGTGGCAAATGATTCCGTATTTGGTCTAGCTGGTCTTTTAATTGTTCGGGAGACACTAGCGTGGGGCTTACTCTCCGATGATGAATACCGATTAGTACATTAGATATGTCGGATTGCATTCATTGGAGACTTGTGGTGATCAGGGTTAATTGTTAATTAGTCCTAAAAACGCTTGAGTAAGATGATCGCTGTGACATGATCCTCTCTCTCGGTTGATAGTTGTCACTTGCTGTTCCAACATCTTTAGGCGATTATCCGTGGATACTTTGTCTTTTCTGACTATGTTTATTGTAGCGTCGACAATTAATGTTTGATTTCGGAGCAGATGTAGTAGAAAGTCTTCATTTTTCATTAAAACGTTTCCTGTTTGTAGCTCGTTATACACATGTTGAGAGTGTTAAACTATGGATTTGCATGCTGGAACATTTTTTAGTTCAGGGCACAACTCTGACATTCTAGCAGACATTAGTTGCAAAACCTTCCAATATGGGTGCAAGTCATAGTATATGATAACGGTCCACTCAGAAGTTGCCATTCTTGAGGTTCCAAGTTTCTCATAGAATATTCCAGACTGCTACAATGCTAATGGAAGCAACACTAATAATGTTGATGTTAATGTAGGTAAGAATATCATTGTTCGCTGTGTGGGTGGCTCATCAGTCTCAGTGGTGATCACGTTGTTGAAACGTTTGATTGCCACATCTTCTGGAAATAGCGGCGCCAGACGAGTGATCGGGGGCTTGTATACGTCAGATGCTGTCTTAACATCAACAAATGTCAATGAGGCTGTGTTGGTGGTTGTTATCAGCAGCTTTTTTGCTGATTTTACCGCCGCTTCCCAGAGGCCGCCAAACGATGGAGCCCTGGGAGGAATGAATTTAAATTCCACTTGTTTTTTGTTGCAATGATTCGTGATCAGAGCACTTGCCTTTGAGCTGAATATAGCTTCTTCTAATTCTTTGAGCTGGTTATGTGCACCCACAAAGTTCGTTGCATTGTCGCAATGAATAGTTTGGCACTTCCCACGTCTGCTTAAGAATCGACGCAGGGCAGCCAAGAATGCATCTGTGGTCAGGTCGCTTACCAGCTCCAGGTGCACTGCCTTTGTGGAAAAGCAGCAGAACACGGCCATGTATGCCTTATCTGGTCCTTTGCCTCGGATCTTATGGTGATGGTGCATCTAACACAGCTGGGAATGATGCTTCTATCCATTGTCCTGTCATTGATGATCCAATATTGTTGTCTTGCAATTGCCCTTAATGCTTGGGCACCACAATGCATGTTCTATCATGGAGTTCACGCAAAATTATTTTGACTATTGGGTCATTGTATGGTTGCAAAACTGGATGTTTTGTGTTGTATGGAATTAGAGCTTCTTCAAGTCTACCACCAACTCGAATGAGCTCATCGTCTCCTAGGAAGGAAGATATCGATATGATGGAGCTCTTTTTATCCACAGTCTTATAGCGTTGTAACTGTTTTAAATCTGCTGTAAACTCGACTTTTTTGATGGTTCGCAGGATTATAGCGCGGGCATGACTCAGTTCTCCTGCGCAGAATGTAGCAGAAGCATTACATATATGCTACAATGCGTTGCAGATTGTAAAACGAGTTGCTATGTCTGCATGTATAAAACTCGTCTCCAAGTGCGCTAGGTGCGATTGGCAAGCTTACATTCTTAGCCTTTCTCTCAAGATTACTGGGTTCTATGATGGGTGCCTTCGTCCATTTGTTTTGACATCCGTGCAGGAATAGTGGTCCATATAACCACAGATTGTGATCTGCCAATCTACTTGCTTCGATCCCTCTCGACAGGACATCGGCTGCGTTGTTAAATGACACCTGTTGTTCCATATGTGACTGTTTTCAGGTGATAGTACCTGATATCTTCGGACAAATTGCTTCTCCAGACTTTCACCTGATAATATTGATCCTCCGGATTCATCCACACTTGTCGGTACATCTTCTCTATGTTCGCTGTGACTACGTAGTTCTGAGTAATACCGAGTGAACCGTAATAGAATGGAAATAAGTTCGCTCTGAACTGTGGGACCGTTGTCGTTCAAAGATTTCCCGCTTGTTGAGTTGCATGAGGCATCGAATACTACCCGAAACTTTGTGGTGGTGCTCTTAGGTTTGAGTACACAGGGATGTGGAAGTAAAGTAGTGTTTCTTAGGAATTTTTTATGCTGGCACTATCTTCATGTGTCCTATTCCTTCATACTCTTTCATGAAGTCCACATAACTCTTCCAAACTTCTGTTGAGATCCGAAGCTCCAAAATGAGCTTAGCACTGCGCTTCTATTGGAGTGCGTGGTTTTTTTTCCGTCTCTAGGTTGTCCAGAGTCCAGAATTTTTCCATGAGCTACACAGCTCCAGCTGTCACAGTCCATGCCAATTTTGTAGCGACGGGCCTCCTATCCTTAGATGCTGTTGATCAGGTAGCAGCAATAAATAGTTATGCTCGGCTTCGATTACAATGTTGATTTTTCCTAGCTTATGGAAATTCGGACCTGCCAGTGGGAGCTTGCATGGTATGTTCAAGCTCTCTGCAACGAGTGCCTGACCTGGTTGATCAGCTATTATTTGTGGTAATACGAAAGCTTCAATTCTTTGCGTAAACCCGTTGTGAAGGGATTTCATGAGCACATTTACTCGTGCTCTGCTGGTCTTAGATTGACCTCCAATTCCTTCGATGCGTAATGTTGTGTCTTTCAGTTTGAATGACAACATTGATGCCATTCGTTCAGAGATCAAGTTTATCTGTGAATCCAGCAGTGATCGGAAATTTGCAACCAGCCCGTTGTTGGCTTCTAATGCCACTTTTGCTGTGGCCAGTAGATTGTAATAACGCTGCACTTACTTGCTGCACCAACCGTCGATGCTCTTGATTCGGCCTACGCCTGATTTGGTTTCTAGGTGTAGTATCGTGTTGTGCTTCTTATCGCACTTAAAGCAGCACTTGCGTTTGTTTTATTGATTCGTTCTAAAACAATTAATGCACATTTTTGGTTTTTGCACCCAATTTAGTCGTAGAGCCAATGGCTTGCTTTCTTGCAGAATGTTCATAAGAGTGCTCGTGCTCTCCCTGTGCTAGCTGATGCACATATCGTGCCTTTTGGCTCACTCCTTGATGCTGGCTTCTTACCGGTTCCTATAACTCAAATTCTTTGTTCTAAGAACTGAAGCATCGTGTCCAACGGCTGTATGCTCGTTGAGCTTCCCAATGATTGCCCATACAAGGCCCTTTTTGTAGCATCCAGTTTGTTTCTGACGATGCACAGTGCGCGAAATGGCCAATCTAGCTCCATTTAATTCAAAATTTCATGGCAGAGTCAGTTTAAACTTTTGTGTGGTATCGATTCTAAATACCTCACTGAGTATGAAAGTAATTGCCATTTTGTTTTTCTCTCATATTTCGTGAAGCTGGGAAGCGTCAAACCGAACATATGTTGCAACAGCTGTTAAAAACAACTTTTGACGCCTTTTTTGTTAAGCTGGCAAAAATTTGTGCAAAAAGTGAAAAATCAAAGCGTAGTTAAAATTTATTCTGAACTATCAACCTAAAGACTTGTAGCTATTTGGTCAAAGGTGTATATGACGTTTAGTTACATGTACTAGCTTAAAACCGCTGTGGAAGTTAACCTTTGTTAAAGCTTTGCTCAAAAAACATATTACTATGTTTGGTGGAGTGCATCTTGTGAGACGGATACGATCTGGTTTCAATTATTTTTGATATACATTCTCAAAGGTATTCTGAATTTGGATGTCCAAAATGATCTGCATATGGCTGCCGAAACTAATAAAAATTTAAATTTTTAGAAATGTCCATCCCAAGACGAACCATTTTTTCAGTTTGGTACAACGAAAAGGTCGCTACCAAAAAGTCTATTGCGGTTGAAAATTAAATATTTTCAAATGTGTTTAATAATAATGATTACACAGCCCCACAAAAAAAAAAAAGTGTCGTGCGCGGCTGACCAGAGTATCATATCCCTATGTATTTTGGGGCCCTGAACACGAATCCAAGGTCAGATTTGCTCCATCACGTCAGGTCTTTTTTCTAACCTCAAAAAACCAATATGATCGAAACATGGTGGAAATTCATTTGAAAAATTCATCGGATTTGCTTGAAACTCGTCACTCGGGGGCTTTCGGGGTCAATAATTACGAATTTGAAGTCAGTTTTTAAAAATTCCAAATGGCGGATCCAGTAAGGCCCGATTCACTTAAAACGAATAACTCCCCGGCCTTGCTACATCTACATCTACATCTACATCTTCCCCCTTTAAATAGATCTTTTGAAGAGAAAAGAACTCAATACATCTCGAAACAAGAAAACTGACCTCAAATTCGTAATCAGCGACTCCAAAAGCCATCGAGTGACGAATTTCAAGCAAGTCCGATGAATTTTTTAAATGAATTTCCACCATGTTTCGATCATATTGGTTTTTTGAGGTTAGAAAAAAAACCTGACGTGATAGAGCAAATCTGACCTTGGATTCGTGTTCAGGGCCCCAAAATACATAGGGATATGATACTCTGGTCAGCCGCGCACGACACTTTTTTTTTTTTGGGGCTGTGTTATTCGCACGAACAACACAAAGAAATACAAAGAAGGATAAGAACATTTGTAAGCTGCAAAAATGGAAGAAATGTAATAGAACATTGTCACATTTCGAGAACTATAACAAGCAGTGGTTAGATGCCGACTGTATATTATTTGTAGCACCGGAGAAAGATGTATGTCCAGTGGGAAGACCGTCAAAAGAGTTTGCAGATTGTTCACTAAAAACCAAAATAAACGAAGCTAAATGGATTTATTAGTCGACATTCCAATGCCGGGAGCCGGAAACACTAATAACGGAAACACAGCAAGGAGGCTTTTCCGACAGCCAAAATTAGCTAGCGAAATAACTGGTGGCGATGAAAATCTTATTTACAGATTCAGTGTGATACTAAGGACTATGGCATGTGGATATAAAGTCAATAGTGAGGTTTTTCGTGTATTTTTCTTTACAACAGCTGAACTATTTGTTGAAAACTATCCATGGTTTTATATGCTATCTTCAGTGCACAAAATTTTATTGCATGGAGCCGAAATCATTGAGTGCGTTGGGCTTCCTGTTGGAATGATGTCTGAAGAAGCACTGGAGGCGCGTAACAAAGATCTTCGAAATATAAGGCAGCATCACACCCGAAAGTCTTCACGTAAAAATACGATGGAAGACTTAATGCATGCTCTTCTCTTTACATCTGATCCTTTGATTTCAAATTTATCAAAATCATCGTCAAAGCTTTCCAAAAAAAACATAGAGTTGGATAAAGAAGTTAAAGATTTGCTATTAGATTTTAACTTTGAAGAAGACGTTTTATGTTCCGATAGTTCAGATACCGAATGAATATGTATATTTTTCAACTCCAATGTTATTTGCACTTAAATAAATTTATAATTACATAAGTTACACTGGTGCATCCACTCTTTAAAAAAAAAATGTTTAACCTGAAGCAGTATTACCTGATTTAGTATTGGTTTTATACATATACTGTGGAGTTTTGGTGCATAAAATTATGTTTGAAATGGTATTTTAAAATCTTAAAAAATTTTGACCGATCGGAACTATCGTATCTATATGATATAGTTGACCGATTCTACTGAAATTTTGTACAGTCATCCGGCTATTAACAATCATGTTAAACTAAAAATTTTATTAAGATATCTTTTAAATTACGCTTGTTATTAATTTAATGCCGCTAGATTGGCCGTTTCGCCCAATGTGCGATGGCAATCAATATTGGATCCCATGTGGATATATTGATGCCTAATCCCTTTAATGATGCAAGGGACACTAAAAATTTTGACACACAAGAACTTTAATGACTTGGGATCGTCATTGATTGTGAGAATATTGAGGAAGCGGTTCAGTACCGTATTTGCAACACCTCTGGGATTGTTTTGTGCGTCAACTAGAATTTCCCAGGCGTTTTCATAATTGTCTTTCTTTAGATCGATATGTCGGATGAATCTTTCTGCCCCGCCAGCAACGGTGGTTTTAAAATACCACATCTTCCGTAGAGTGGGTATGTTAGTTTCATAAACCATACATGAGAATAGGTCAAAGACCTATAATAGATGTACCTGTCAGTGTTTGGTGTTGCTGATTTTGCCAATGCTCTTTGCACCTCACTTTCCAGTGTTAGGTAGGCTTCTATGTCATATCCTCCATCCTCCTGGGTCCTCGTGTTCCTCATAAATGGTGAAGTGGACTTCTTATGCTTGAATCCATAGTGATTTTATCAAATCACTTGATGTGCATCCTCCCGCCTCTGAAAATTGTTTCAGATTGCGTTTTACGGACTCCACTATGGCCTTTTTCCGGCGACATAGTGAAAGTAATTTACTGTAGGCCTGGATCACATCGCTTAGGAATGACTGGAGGTTCCCCACGATTGCTTGATGTATGCGATAGCTTGTCAATGTATTCGGTGAAGATCGCAACGTATTTTGTATATGTTGTATGTCTTCACGAAAATTTACGTATTCATCCGTTTTGTGTATATCGCGTATTTTGGAGTCGTCTTTGTTCAAACGATTCCAAGCACTTTCGAGTGACGATATCTTGGCTTGAAAGTAAGAAGCTTTTTGCTTCCTTTCTTGAGGATCTTGTTTGAACTTTCAAATGCACTTGCTGCACATCCATTGCCATTGCCGGCACCTTCTTTCTCCATTTGTGTATCTATTCTATCTGCTTGTACTTATTACTTTTTGACCCTTTGTGAGTGATTTATTTGCTTTGCAGCTGGATACGCTCCGAATCGCAACCGTTGTTGGTCAAAAAAGTAATAGTACAGATGACGTACTGAATGGAGGGATTAGTGCTGTTTCCAGTCTATGGAACGCACGAACAAAGACTAAAGTTGATTGCTTCGGAAGTAATCGACATAGATGTCTTGCTGTTGGCTGATAATCTGAATATGTCAGATTTGCCAAGGTGGTCCTTATTGGTAGAAGATGCTACCGTAAGTGTATGGTTTGGTGCCAATTCGTATAGAAGATGTCCTGTTGACTTCTCCAGTCTGATGTCCAGATCGAATCCTTTAGCTGTAGCTTGTTGGACAGTTTGAAAGCTGTGTTGGAAGCTGGGTTGTATTTGTGTGTGTATTTGTGTTGGAAGCTGGTTGTAGACGGTTTATGTACCGTTATGTACAAAAGGCACAAAAGTGCTATGTCTAAAAGAATGGGGTAAATGGCATATGTGTGTGAATATATGTGTTGTGTTGTGTAACTGGGCAATTGTGAGGGTCAGCAACTGCACATGTGCTTTTGCCCTCAGCGAAACGTACTCACTGTCTGCAGAATTCGACTCAGTGTCGGTTTTCATTGACTTAGCTATAGTGCTGTGTCGTGAGGTGTTATGTTTAAATGGGTGACCTTTAATAAGCCGATAACAGTGTCATGTGTATTTCGTAAGAATATTTATATGTATTTCTGCGACTTCAGCTAAGCCGCCGGTATAAATAAACATTATAACGTTCAACCCTAATCGTTTTATTCAAATTGAAATAAAAATATTTCTGGTATCATGAAAATCATTAAAAACGAACGTTGTGAGTTGCTGCTGCGACCGCAACTCTACATTTATACCCGATACATAGTCAGTATGGCTACATTGAAGGACAAGGAGTGCGTGCGGGAGAGACAGAAAACGTGTCTGAACGTGTCGTCGGGCGCTGCGTAGCCACTGCAAATTGATTTGTTCCTTTTGGCTATGAAAATGATCCAGATTCGGCAATCTGGTAGATATGGTCATTCTCTGTGATTGTACGTATTTAATTTTCTCGTATCTTCTAAATTTTGGATGCAACAGATTTTCGTCCTTTGTGGGGGCGGAAAGGGGTAGGGCGAAATTTTTAAATACACTTGTAACAGTGACATATTACAGAATTCTGGTTACAAAATGTCGTTGCTCTAGCTCTAGTCTTATAGTCTCTCAGACGGACAGACGGACGGACGGACGGACAGACAGACATGGCTCAATCGACCCGGCTATTGATGCTGATCAAGAATATATATACATTATGGGGTCGGAAAAAATTCCTTCTGGACGTTACACACATCCACTTTCACCACAAATCTAATATACCCACCCCCATACTCATTTTGAGTATCGGGTATAACAAGCTCTTAAAAATTGAAAAGAAAAAATCACACCATAGACAAAACCATAATTCATTAAAAATTTGAAGATGGTGTTGCATAGTGATATTAGTGTAGTCTCTTTTAATAGATGCCAATGTACAATGTTTTATATATTTAACCTCTCAGTAAACAAAAGGATGTAAATACGTACCAAACTTCGACAATTAAAACTTCTTCACGAGGGTTTTCAGTTATTGGCCTATAAATACAAAAAAAAATACAAAAAATTTAGTATATAACAGGCTTCTATTATGGGATTAAATATTTCTATATAGTTCCGAGACTAAACATCGTTTATTAACAATATATTAAAGTCTAACACCTTGGACTATATCGTATATATGTTTTTTAGTGTTTTTTTTACCGAGTACTGTAGCTCCTGCAGGGTTCTTGCGAGTCTTAGAAAATTCCGGCATTGCTGCTCCAACAAAACTCAAAACTGATTAAAAAGCACTGAAGGACGAGAGGCCGATCACACTTCTGATATCGGGGAACAATTGTTGATGCGAAATTAAACAGATTCATTAAGTCTTTTAACTGCTGACGACTGAATTCCGTGTTCCCTCTGTCAGGCGTCGCACAGTGTGGGCTTCGGCCATTTCTACTTGCTAAACGCCTAAAAGCTTCACAATATTGTGTCAAAGTTGAATTTTATTCCGGTAAAAATTTGCCTATATAAAATACATTTTTTATTTTTGTTATCAATAAAGAACGTTTAATGGTCAATTTCGCCATAAAATTGTATCTAGTACAATTAAAAAAAAGAATTTAAATAAAAACATTTTAATTATAAAACTTTGTCTAATTTACGAAAAATGGTCAAAATATGATTTATATGGAATTTATTCGTAGTGCCAAACATTTGAAGAGATTGAAGATAATAAAAAAACCACCTCTCAATGATGCGCGTAAGGCTGCACGACTTCGTTTTTGAAAGGAACATATGAAATGGAACAAGGAGTGGCACGACGTCGTGTTTTCCGATGAAAAAAAGTTCAACCTGGATGGACCGGACGGCTATAGCTACTACTACCAAGACCTACGAAAGGAGGAATGTGTTTTGAGTCGAAACCACAGATGCGCGGGAGGCATAATGACACTCCTTGATCCATGTCATATGTTCCTTTCAAAAACGAAGTCGCGCAGCCTTACGCGCATCATTGAGAGGTGGTTTTTTTATTATCTTCAATCTCTTCAAATGTTTGGCACTACGAATAATGCGTTTGACAGTTGCCAAACTTGCATTTACACCACATTCTTCCCTGATTTGGGCTGCTGAACGCTTGGAATTTGAAGCAGTTCTAATGATAAGTCGTTTGTCTGCTGGTGTTATCGCGTGCTGAGACCCTCCTTTCATATTTTTGCCGTACGTTGCTTCATTACGAATAAAGTTGCCAATTACATTTTAGCCTCGTCCGATTCTTTTAGCGATTTCACGCTGATTTAGGCCAGAATTTATACAACCGTTTATTTGACCTTTTTCAAAGTCGTTTAAAAGCTTTCCGCGACCCATTTTACAAAAAAATCAACGTAAATTACTTTGACTGCAATTCTTGCTACATTAACAATGAATCAATCTATGCAAAAAAATTATTTCATATAAATCGGTAAGTTGGTTAAAAAGATATAGCGGTTTGACTTTTGAAAATTGTTGAACCTATTCAGTTGAGCGGCACTGTATTTAATAATTGACTTCACATTTCATAATTGAATTAGAATATTTTTCCATTAGAGTATTTAAGGTGCGACACGCATATACATTTTTTTCTTTGCACAGTCCCATCTGAAAGCGTGCGATTGAAAAGTGATTTGAAATATATTGTAACGAATGGAGATTAAGTAGGCTGACTATTGTTATCATGCCGGATTATATTAGAAATATCCAGTCTTGGCTCGGAGTTGTTTGGAACAACACGTAAAATCCACAGTTCAATAAAGTCTCTCTGTTTAGTAAAAATATTCTCTGTTTTATATTCTCAACCTGGAAAATACGAACTGTGTAACAACTGGTGCCAGAAGTGTCAATTTTGAGAATAGTTAAATATGGAGAGCTAAAAGTTCAACAGGTGTACAACTGAAGAAGGAATTGGCTGAGCAGTGCTTATCGATGAGCGGTTTAAAAGCCGAACTACAACTGCGGTTGAAAGCTGCAAAGAAGAGAGCAGCCCTTAATGTTGAGGATTATGAGTTATTGGATAAGTAAGGCTCCAGGTCGACAGTGGAGGAGAAGCAGCCGGCGGCGGACAATGCCCAATTGATGGCGATGATGCAACAAATGATGTTGCAGATGAAGGTTGAAGGTGACTAACAACAACAGATGATGCTGCAGATTAAGGATCAAGGCGAGGCGATGAAGGGTCAAGGTGACCAACTGCAGATGAAGACACAAGCGGAGGTGCAACAGCAACAGATGTTGCAAGGTGAGCTGGAAGCCCAGTCAAAAAGTTTAGAAGCTATGGCAAAACAGATGGAAGAGAAATAGGACAACGTCGACAAGAAACTCCAAAAAAACTCAGAGGCAATTCAGCAATGGATGAAGATATCAAATAAGAGATCACACGTCTTGATGAGGGAATTCGGCAAAAGGAAAATCGTCTCGAAGATCGGCTCGAAGACCGATTCCGTCTATTGGAATTGGTTGTTCCTGTCAACAACATGTCAACAGCCAAACCGAAATTCGCTACACCTAGTTTTGATGGCACAACATTTGGCGTTTTCATGACACAAGTCGATATGTCAGCGTCGAAGAAGCTGGACGGAAGCTGACCGCGCGGACGCTTTGGTACTTTCCTTGAAGAGTCTTGCTGCTGAGGTGCTACAATCGATTACCGACGCCGATTAATTGAATTTCGAGGCAGTTAAGCGTGCCCTGGAGCATCGATATGGAGATAACCACATGCGGGAAGTTGCAGGTAAAGGGCAGGGTACAACGTTACGGGGAGTCGCTTCAAGAGTTCGCGACAGACATAGAGCGACTCTCACGCCTGGCTTACAATGATGCCCCAACCGACTTTCTAGAGAGATGCAAAATCAATGGTTTTATAGACGGTATCAGGGATTTAGACACACGACGCGCAATGGCTCAATGGCGCAATAGCTCACAGTAAGCCAAGCATTGACCAGTGAAACACCGGTATTGATAGGCCGTCCATCGCCAATAACGCATACTGTACAAGCTGAAGTGAACAATGGTAATAATGACAAGGAGTATTCAACGGAAGATGCTTTATTTGCAACCAAACGGGTTGTATGGCGAGACAATGTCACGATAGACAAAAAAATAACGAGATCCTAGTGCATGGAGCAGAAATCATCACAGGAACATGGGACTAGAAACCGCCGAGACAGATTTGTTAAACTAGAACGAGTCGGCACAGTCATGGATGGAACCGAGCTGTTACTTACTTTGGACACAGGTGCATCTCATTCTATAATCAAGAGAGAGGAATAGTCTAAGGAAATGTTATACAGTTACAGCAGCACCTCAATGAGTTCAATCAAACGAAGGAGGCGATGGAGAAGCACAAACAGCAGATGCAGCAAGTAGAGCAACAGCTGTCTGAGGTTAGGGTTGTAAAAAGTTTAAATTTAAATCACATCGTTTTAATCATGCTCGTGGTAGCCTTGGATAGGTGCTAACTTAGTGTAAATTACTCTGTTTACATTCTACAAGCTACAATAGTGGCAATTGGATATTATTTTGATGAGCTTAGTATTAACAAGTCTACCATTCAACGAATTCGCACAAAAAGTCGGAAAACACGAGCGATAGCGATAAAAGAGGATAATATCCCAGAGGTTGTCAGTCTGCACTGGGATGGAAAGCTTTAACCAGCTCTAGATGGTCGAAGCTGTAAGGAGGAACGTCTTCCAATTGTAATCGCATTTGAAAATACAGAACAACTCATTGCAGTGCCACATCTATTGGACGTTGACATGCAATGACTGCATCTTTCAAGTGGCGATGCAGTTACTGCACCGTCAAGTGGCCCGTGTGAAACCAGCAGAAGGCTGTTACGCGCGGATCCCAGGCAAAACGCAGCCCTCCTCCCGCCCAACCGACCGAGGGGCGCTGCCGCATAACGCGCGGCGCGTAGCCGAGCCGAACGCGAGCATGCAGGAAAGATAGCTGGTAGACTAACATTCGAGGAAAATTAGCACTAAACTTACTAAGAAACTAAGCATGCAATCAAAATACAAATACCTCTACAATTACTAATTACTAGAAAGGTGTGTAAGGATTAGTAATTTAATAAGAGGAAGAGAATTAGTGGTAGATATAATATGGTAGAGGGAATTATAATCCGAGCATAAGACCCTAAACGGTTCCTGCAAGGAATAATTCGATCTACAAAGTGGAAGGAACAACGGTATAAAATTTCTAGTCAGTCTAATAGGAATCGTGAAGTTTATGCGGCTCAACAGATCAGGGCTGTCTATGTCACCCCTGATCAAGTTGTGCATAAATATCACACCAAGCATTTTTCTACGGTTAACTAAGGATGGGAGGTTTACTAATAGAAGTCTACTAGAGTAAGATGGGAGTCTTACACCCGCATCCTAGTTAAGGCCCCGCCGAGCAAAGAGTAAAAAGTTTTTCTGTACTGATTCTATACGGTCCTGGTGTACTTTGTACTGAGGGCACCATACACAGGAGCCGTACTCTAAAATCGGACGAGCTAGCGAAGTATAGAGAGTCTTTGTTATATAGGGGTCGTCAAATTCTTTTGACCACCTCTTTATAAACCCAAGCACGCCCATCGCCTTATTTACCATGGTGGAAATGTGTTCGGAAAACTTTAACTTTGCGTCTAATAAGACACCAAGATCATTCACCAGGGTAATTCTCTCAAGAGAACCGCCACATAGAGTATAGGGAGCCAACAAGGGGCTAGAACGATGAAATGTCATTACTTTGCATTTCGCGGCATTAAGTTGTAACAAGTTTGCGCAACACCATGACTGAAAGTTATTGAGATCGGATTGCAAGCGAGAATGAAATGAAATGTCCTTATACTGGACACAGAGTTTAACATCATCCGCATACATAAGTACTCGAGAATATGTTAATACCGAAGGCAAGTCATTAATAAAGAGTGTGAAGAGTAAGGGGCCTAGATGGCTGCCCTGTGGTACTCCCGAAGAAACCTTTACTGGTGAAGAGAGGGAGTTTTTGAAGAGGACTCTTTGAGACCTGGAACAAAGATAGCTAGAAATCCATCTCAGGAGGTTGGGCGGAAACCCTAAAAGGTCAAGTTTATGTGCTAGAAGGTAATGGTTTACAGAGTCAAATGCCTTACTAAAGTCGGTGTAAATTACATCCGTCTGTAAGTTACCTTGAAAGCCTTTAATAATGAAAGAGGTAAACTCTAACAAGTTCGTGGTGGTTGATCGCCGCCTTATAAATCCATGCTGAGTTGGAGATATAAATGACTTGCAGAGATGTTGCAAGTGCGGAGTTAAAACCTTCTCAAACATTTTAGGAATAGCGGATAACTTTGCTATACCTCTGTAATTTTTTGCATCAGACTTGCTACCTTTTTTATGGAGAGGAATTATAAGCGATTCCTTCCAGATCGGGGGGAAGCAAGAGGAATCAATGGACAGGGTGAATAGTTTAAGCAAGGGTCCACACAGTGCCTGGAACCCCGTCTGGACCCGGTGAAAACACCGGCTTAACTAGTCGAAGATCATAAAGTAAGGAACATTCATTTAACAAGGGACTGAAAATGCCGTTCGACCTCGGTAAACCGTATTGGTACGGGTGACCAGAGTAGCTTTCCTCAGAATAGGTGGTTTGGAAAAATTGGGCAAAAAGATCGGCAATTGCCTGATCATTATTTGCCGACGTATTACAAAATGATAGCGAGGATGGGTGTGCGGACGTTCTACGCTTACTATTTACGAAGCAGTAAAACTGTTTAAGGTCCTGAGAAAAACGTATCCTGCATCGAGATAGGTAGTTCTTATAGCATTGAGCATTAAGAACTGAAAAGTTTGACCGAGCTATTACATAGCGAGAGTGAGAAGTAGGAGAACCCACTTCTTGAAATTGTTTATAAAGTCTTGATTTTAAGTTTTTAAGACTGGATAACTCTTTGGTAAACCAAGGGGGTTTTCCAGATCTAATCGGACAAGAAAGCGGGACACAAGAATCAAAAAATGTGCCAAGAGCATTGTAAAAGATGATTGTGCCTTTTATGACATCAGTGCACAAGTACAAAGCGGACCAATCAAAATCCCTAATGAGGTCATTAAGCTTCGCAAACTCGGCTTTACGAAAGCAGCGGACACGTTCAGGTAGTCTACTCGACCGATCCAATACAGTTGGTCCTATATCTAGCGACACCTCGAAAGTAGGATGGTAGGCGTCTTCAGGTATAGTGAGCGGAAGGGCTCGGGTTAACAACACTATGGTCGGATCCGATACAAAGCACAGATCAAGCAATCGACCCAAGGAATTTTTCACATGATTGACTTGAGACAGGGACAGGTCAAGCAAGCCGTCAACAAAGTCATGTCGTGACATGGGCACTAGGATACTAGACTCGTTTACCGAAGACCAACCAGTTCCTGGCAAGTTGAAGTCACCAAGAACTATCATACGATCTTTATCAGATAGCGAGGAAGAAACAGCGGTTAAAGCGGACAAGTGCTGCTCATAAATTGAAATATCCGAAGAAGGTGGGATATACGAGCAAGTAATGAATATAGCGAAAGCGGGAAGAGTGAGTTTTACACACAGGAATTCCAGTTCCTGTTGGACTTGGACTGTGAAGTGTTCCAACGCGAAGTTAGAGTTCACTGCAATCAGAACCCCTCCTGCACGTCGAGACGAACGATCTTTCCTAAAAGTTGTGTACCGGCCTTTCAAAACCTCGGAACTAAGAATGTCCGGCTTTAACCAGGTTTCGGTAAGCACAATAACGTGGGAAGCAAATGCAACACTATCCCGGAAAAGAATGCTGAGTTTACTACGCAAGCCTCTAACATTCTGATAAGTTACTAAGAGAGAAGTTAGTTTTTTAGAAGGGTTGAGGAAGTTGAGGTTGACGTTGAGGAGGAGGATGGCACACTGGGATGATTTGTGAGAGTTATTGGGGGCCTATTCTTCTTCTTTGCCTTAAACTCCTTCACCACCAAATGCTCCGGCCAAAATTTGGCAGAGCAAATGGTGTCAAACTGAGTTGGGGAGACGCTTATCTTAAAAGAGGCTATCTCCCTGGCATAAGAAAAGTTAAACTTCTCCACCTTTAAACTCCACCTTTCAAAGCAGAATAAAAGCAGTTACATCATTCGATGTGAGATCAGGGGCCAGCCGTGAGACAAAAACTTGTCGTTTTGGTGGGACTCCCACCAGTGGTTTGGGCACCACAGGCCTAGTATATCGAGAGCTACTAAACAGAGAGCACAGAAAGTTAAAAGAGCGAGAGAGAAAGAACAGTTATTTGGCTAATAGGGAGAGAGTGATAGCTAAAGCAAAGGCTACGAGATAAAGAGCGGGCTAAACTCAGCGTGAGCGTACTTACAGAAAGCAACACACAAACAGACGATTAACCAACGCACAGAAATAATTTCAAAAAATCAAATTTTTAATAATAACAATAGGCATGCACTCGCGTTATAGGACAGATTTTCTACTGTAGGTTAAATGAGGATTTTAATCGAGGTTTATTTTGAAAAAACACCGGCTGTATTTGCAAAATAAAAGGAAAAGAGGCGGAGCGCAAAACAAAAACACGTCTGGTCACTACAAAGAGAACGAACGAACGCAAAATTTGACAGGTAAAGATCAAGCACAAGCTGTTTGGAATGCGGTTCTCAAATGGAATCTTTAAGATTGCGTACAAATTCTTTGTTTTGAAACAACAGCTTCAATCACAGGTCGGTTTAACGGCACGTGCTTATTGTTAGAGTAAAAATTTGAAAGAGATTTGCTGTATTTTGCCTGTCGCCATCACATCTACGAGCTTGTACTGAAAAGTGTGTTTGAAGTAAAATTTACGCAAATAGCAAGAAGTCCAGGTATTCCTCTTTTTAAAAAGCTTGAGGATACTTGGAAAAATCTGGACCTTTCAAAAAGACAATCAAGTTCTAAATATAATGAGTGGTTGGAGTTTTTTCAAGCGAAACTAAAAGAAAATTATGCTAGAGGATGCATCAAGCTCGTTTGATGGCACGAGCAATTTACACCTTAAAAATTGCAATCTAAACTCTCAGCTCAAGCTTAGTAAAAAAGGAATCGCAGCTGTCTACGACCTGTCATTGTTCATAGCATCTACCTATGTGAAGCCATGACTTGAAAGTTCCTCGGCTGTGAAAGCACGGTATCAGGATTTATGCTTTTTAAAATCATTGAAAGAAAATGAAAGTATTGATGAAGCTATATCAAAAGCAGCTTTCAAGGAATTTTGTCATTATTTATGGTATCTACATGATGAAATATCAATTCTCGCACTTTTTGATGACGACGTTACTTTTGATGTAAAGGAAAGAATGGTCACGAATTTGACTAAAAAAAATAGATTCAGTTTAGAAAAACGATATTTACCATCGATGGAAGATCTTAACGGTGCACTTTTTGGTAAGTAATATTAAAACCATTTAGTATTAACTCAAATATGCATTTTTTTGTTTTCATAATTTAGTGTACATAATTTGAATTTTGCTCTGGTTCGTTGCTTTGACTTACAGTATTTTATGGTATTAACACTTTTTAATGAAGCTTGTCACCTAACATCAAGACAACTGTAATTTTGAATACCCTCATGCAGACCTCGCAAATAACGGTTGACACTTTCGGGGTGTCTGATAAAAACCTCTCATTTACGGACACATTGAGAAAAGGGACAGAAAAGACCCGATCAAATCTGTTTTTGCTCAACTCGCTCTTCGCTCAAGCAAAGACCGATTTTTTCACTTCTCTCTTGTTACTGTTTTTCACTGAGCATCTTGTCGCGAGCGAACAGAAAAAGTGTCTTTTGCGTATGTATGCGTGCTTGTACGTGTGGTGCCTATGGCAACGATCACTTGCCTTTGTGAATTATATGCGGTTGGACTATTGGAGCTAAAATGAATCGTGAAAAGCGTTTGCAGAAAATTTGCAAATAAATATACATATTACAATACAATAACCCAAAAGATGCGGAAAACATGAATAAAAAAACATAAACACGAAAAAAAACTAAAAACACTTTACTCAGACACTTTTTTGGTTCTGCTCATCTAAAGACACTTTTTCTGTGAGCGCTTGATCAAAAGTGTCTTTCTAAGTTGTTATTGTGAGACCCGATCGTGTGTCGGCTCAACCGAAAACACGAGACACATAACACAAGCGAAGAGACAAAAAGTGTTCTGCTCAGTGAGAGACCGTGTCTGCGTGGTCTTTTTCTGTTTCGTCAGTGACGAGACAGCAAAGGGAAAAAGTGTTGACCGTTGTTTGCGAGCTATGCCCTCATGGGATATACGAATGTAATAAACTGATATATTTATGTACATATGTATGTACATAAGATATTTCACAATTGAATTAGAAAATTTATGGGTATTGTCCATTCAAGGTGCGACCGGCATCTAAATTTTCGCTTTGCACATTCCCGTCGGAAACCGCGCGATTGACAATTGATTTGAAATATATGTAAAACCAATTCCATATATACATATGTATGCATATTTATTTTAGTATATGTATATAAATTTTTTCTTAAATCGTATATTTAGATACATCATTATTTTAGTTCTAATAAACAAAGAAGTCGAGAACCGACGGCGTTTACAAAATTTTTATAATTAATAATCAACCTGGTTAAAATAAGGAAATAAATGTGTAATTATATCAATGTAATATTTTATATTTTGTAGTATAAATCGAACAAATAACAGCTTTTATTTTATTTCCCGCGCCCTAGTGTACCATACCGCCACCCCCTGCCCATTCTTCATTTATTTTGTGGCGGTAGGTCAGCTCATCAAAAGACCCAAAACAAGAACCAAACTCAAATTTCAGTTCTAGCGGCCAGCAATACTAAATACACACACGCAAAGTACGTGAGAATGCATGTGCACCCATACACTAAAACATGCTGGAGGCACAACAGAAAACAGAAATCAATCCAGCGTTCAAACTCTGAAAACGAAAAAAGCATACAATCACATATTTTTTTCAAAACATATTGCGTGTGTACTAACACATGCAAAGATGTTCTCTCTGCGTTCTCTCTTATGATGACGCGTCGGTACCCGAACGCAAGAGCCGAAGTCTCTGGGGTGCTCAACGCGCTACCCCGTGTGTGACGCTTTCGTAGTATGATGTGGCACATCTATATACTGTATGGTTAGTGGTTGCATTTAGAAGCATAGAAAAATGTACCCGGATTGTAAAAAAGACTTGAAAAAAAATATTCCCAATAAAATGTTGATATTGCGTACATTGATGAAAATTTTACCTATACCTATATTTTATCTATTTTATATGTAAATCGGTAACTAAGTAAACTATCTCAAAAACCTTGCACATATGTAAACCTTTGAGTGTGGTTCGGTATGGGTTAATGACGAAATTTTCAAGGTTACTTTTTCGGTATTTTCGGTATTTTTATAGTCATGTTTTCCTTTACTATTTTCTCCTATAAGAAAGATGATTCTTCATAAAAGTTGTTCCGCAAAGTTTCTCTTAAAAGCCAACTTAGTTGTTTGTTAAGAAAATAGGAAGTGATTCATAGGAAAATGTCACGTGATGAAGTAAAAAAAACACATGGAAAATCGTATGTTCGCGACCCGTACGTTCGCGACCGGGACTTAATTCCATTTAAAAAACACGAATTGAGATAATTTATTGTGTAAATACTCAATAAAAATCTACTTTTATCCTCTTTTAAAATAAATTAACTGCTTAAAAAATTCTGTTCCGTTTCCCAGATTTTTCCATTCTACTAGATTAAGCCAAAGTCGACTTCTATCTCGCGTACTTTCGCGATCACAAGTTTATTGCTATCATTATGAAAACTAAAAATTGGATGAACCCTATCTTTTGTAGATAAATCCGTTTTTGCGGAACAGAAATGAAATCAACATGTTTCTTGTCTCCTTATAAATTAATAAAATGAGTACCGGGTATGAAAAAAATAAATTATAATATCCATATAATCGGCTTAAATTCGACCGTCTTAATGAAATTAAATTTGTCTTCATTATTGAATTTTTCCAGCCGGCTGGCTGTTTCTCGCTTGCTTCCATTTTTGTTGTGCCTGCATGCTTTTTCATCGACGAAAGATAGAATATTTCTATATTCCGCTTGTGCCCAGAATATACCATCTTTGCTTTTCCAGTATTTTTATTTTTTTTTGCTGATCTGAGTGGTTTATTCAAGCTTTTCAAATCACCCGCGCTTTCAAAACATCCGCGTCTTGTCAACGTCCCAAGGTCTCGTTCAGCGCATCATCTCTTTTCACTTAACTCTCTTATAGTACTTCTTATATTTTATACAGTCTGTTGGGTTACGCAGCCCAATATTCCCATCAATTAATATATTTATATAGCCAGTGGTGCAGCAGTAAATGTAAATCTGTATACATAATTGCTTGTTGTTTTCACTGTCCACTGTACAACACTGTTACACGTAACATACATGTACATATGCTACCTCACGGCAAAAGCCTATGCAGCCGTTCTCTCGCGTCTTTTGTTTTCTCTATCGCTCTCTCAATCTGTCGCGCTCTTGTCGAAGCCTCGCTTGCATTAGTCAATTCGGCCGCCTGCCCTTGAATTCTGTCTGCACCTAGCACTCACTTCTTGCACCTCGACTACCTTCTTATAATAGATCTTCAACTGACACAGTCTTGAACCGACCCTCCGCATCTTCAATCGACACCGTCTTGAATCGGTCTAATCCTCTATCGCTATCAAGTCCGCACGCCTTTCGCTTTTGTTCGCTGTACCATAAGCCACTGCAATTCTTTGGCCAAATCATGCTTAATACTTTTTCTTTTACGGTCGCATTTTATATCATTTAACGATAAACGAAAAATTTACCTTTGGAGAAAAATATAACTAACACATGAAAGTTCCGTGTATTTTCATGGCAAGAATGCTTCGATCAGTAGTGTAGTCTAGTAGTATTCAGTAGTGTACGCAGTTCAGTAGTGTACGTTCTTCGATGCAAAACCGGTGGATGTTGATGTGCGGGATTCTCTATTGCAATATCGTCGATGACATATGATGAACCAAGATACATTAAATATTGCATTGGCCGTCAAGAAGAATTTTTTCTCGAAAGATACAAAGTAATTTGACAATCGCCCAAAAAAGGCCCTCGTCAATTGATGCGAAGAAATGGTGATCAAATAAAGGCACAGTTACTTAAGCCATGTTTTGAACATGGTACAAGTAATAACTCATAACAATAGGTTCGTTACCTGATAACAATTGCCAATCGCATACAGCTAAGCGATACATATATATAAATGTAATCATGGTAACCAACAGGTGTGCTTGTTCTACGGTTACACTACTTATTCAGCTGTGGAAGGCTTTAATACGGTTGGATTCACTATGACACATGCATATCATGGGCCTCCCATTATTTTATTGACAATGGAATATTTCGCGGTACGATGGATAAATCCATTCTTGCGAAAAAGAAATGAAAAAAACATGTTTTTTATATTGTTACGCTTCGACGATTCGTATTTTGGTTTGAGAAAGGGAGACAGATAGTCATTTTCTATTAATTAGGAAGGCTTTCTTTCCGCTTTATTTTGGTTCCGTTCCGAACAAACTGTGAGCTCCGACTGACTATTTCTAGTATAATCCGGCATGAAAACAAAAGCTTACTTAATCTGCCCATTCGATACTTGCTTCCCTCAAATTTGAATTTACCTGCCTATTCGGCTACAAAATAAAGAATGCTTCTATATTTCACTTGTGCGCAGAAAAATACCATTTGATCTGAGTAGCAGCTGGCGTACAAAGCGTGGCGTACAAATTTGTATCGTAAACATTTCTTATTGGTTTCTGATCTGAGTAGTAAAAAAGATTAAATATTAGGTTTCGCAATACATATATGTAAGCTTCTAGTAACTGCTAAGGTAACGATCAGGACGCCCTTGCTACCAAATGCTTCTATTTCTCCGAGATTTATTCTTCGACAACTAGCGCCAGCTAGACTACCAGCGAGAAGTGCAACAGAGATTGCTGGAAGATGCAAAATACAAAAAAGGAACTCTAGGTGGCTGGAGTTGGATGTGTACTCTTATTAGTTTTATCCTTTTTCACCACCATATGCTCGGGTTAAAAATTGGGGTCAAAAGGGGTCATGCTCAAAAAGATGGCCACTATATTATGGGAAAAGACAATACAAAATGTAAGTGATATAGCTTATAGCTAGCTTATAAATTATAGATAGTTTACTTATAAATGCTTGCTTGTGTGCGTTACAAAAATCTGAGCAATTTAAGCACATTGTGCAAGGGTAAAAAAGTATGAGCTTACAATGAAAAGTGCTCCTCCCATATTGGATTTAGTGTAGCGGGCTTAACAGATGAGTTGTAACGATGAGAGTTCCTTGATTCCAAGTACAATGTAACAAACGGATCAGATAAGCCGTTTGAATCCTTTGACAGTAAATTCTCGGCCTTTATAATCTCGATATTAAGTCTAACATTTGGAGGTTCTTTCCGCACGGCGACATCAGAAATTTCCAAATGCGTCGAGTTCGGTATTTTGAATGCATCTTGTACAAATCCAACAAGACTTTCTATGCGTCCTTCGTTGTTTTCACATCCAATATTATTGTAAATTTCAAATAAAATTTCTTCATATAAATCTTCAACCTGCAAGAAAATTGGTTCATAAACGAACAATATATTAAGGTTTTACAAACATATCGTATTTTCAAAATTGTGGATGCCACAGAATTTCGTCCTTTGTTACTTGATTAAACATGATTCAGTGTGATACCACAGGATCCACCAGGAGGAAATTTATTTGTTATTATAATAATAATTCGATCTGATCCAAATTCATCAATCTGCTAGATATATATTCTCAATGATTTATTCACAACGCAGAGTGCGTTTTGTACTTACAAAATTTGCTTGCTCCAGCTCTTATAGTCTCTGAGATCTAGTCGCTCATGAAGACGGACGGACAGACAGACATCGGTACATCGACTCGGCTATTGATGCTTATCAAGAATATGTCGGATCCTAATATTATTCTCAGTGTAAATATATATATATTTTATGTATATATATACTTTATGTGCTCGGAAACGCTTCTTTCTGGGTGTTACACACACCAAGATCTACCACAAAATTATAATATGCCTAAACTCTTCAAGTATCAGTTATAACCGAGTATGTATTGACTTCTTCAAAACGAATGTCTGTACCAGTCTTGGTAAAATTAGGAACTTGTTGGTGTTATCAAAGCCCAATCTAAGAAATCCAGCTGAATGGAAACTAAGCATGACTATTACGTATAGAACAGAAAAAGTCAATGAATCGATTCTACCACGATCTACCATGAAAGAGACTGGGCACTTAGGATTAGGCTAATTGGGAGGAGTGCTGGGGCTGGAAATATCAATGCATATCAGCAACAGCAGCTGCAGTTCATTTTGAACAGTTTAAAAAAGTCGAAGGAGAGAAAAGAAAGAAGCAACTCTTGCTACTTCGACTCTAATTTTTAAGAAACTGCCTAGAACCCTACCGTTACTTTTTTTGGATTTTTTTTGTTACTCGGATGTGTTTGGTATAAATTAGCTGGAATAGTTGGGTTTGAATTTTGTTTTAAATATTATAGTTCTTGTTGGAAAAAAATTTTGATTTACTTCTATCCAAAAGGCTAAAAGATAAGTAAATAAATAAATAAACTATACTATACACAACTGCATTTTTACTTACAGTCATTGAGTGGCAAACAGCCTTCGCATGAGAATCAAGTAAATGCTTGTGTACGCCACGCAAGTGCTGACTTGATATGCTGCCATTTCTATTCAAAATGCACATTCGTTTTTCATGTGGGTATTTTAATGATTGCGTTGAAGCGATTTTTCTCATATGTTTTTTCTCTTTGTAATCACGTGGAAACGATAAAGAACTCATTTTTTAACTGCGGGTGGAATTTATGCATACACATTGGAAAATACGTATTTTTGAGATTGTAGTAACAATCAACGCGATGCAAAAAAACTTTAAAAAATTAAAATCACCACCTTCTTTCAGTCTACATGCAATTTATAAAAAAAGATTGCGTACCCAAGTACAATAGCGTCCAATGGTCTCAAAAGTATTTGCCAGATCCGAAATATCTTGACGTTGACCATGAGAAGAAAAACAAATGAGAATGCTTTAATCGACATTTCGACTGTAAGACACCCAGTACTTGTATTTTGTGCGTACAATATATAAAATCTAAACAAATACTATAAGTAAATTATCTAATCGGAAATGAAATGTCCAAAGTGAGGAAGATGCCGGATTTGTAGCGGTTCAAATAACCAGATCCCATCAACTTTTGGTGGATTGGTATCTCAATCTTTACATATTTTGATGTACAGGTAACAAAAGTTAAAACTATTATCTTAATATAATATATTCAGCAATGGTGGATCTGTATAAGGAAAACAATAGAGATTATAGAAACCTATGTAACTGGATTATCTGGATCTTCCTGGAAGGTTTAATGTACGGAAAAGTGTAAACCTAACATTGTTGTTAAGGAGTTATAACATATACAACACATATGGTTCCTTGAAGATGATCAAAAACGCTTCCATCTTGCTTTAACATACATTTGTATAAATACAATATACCTTTAAATTCTACAAGTACTGGGTATACAAAGTATACCCTCAATACGATTATAAATATTTGGATGTACATATATACATATGCATACATATGTGTGTATGTGAAAACAATTTCGAATCGAAAGCGGAAAAATGCTTCAGTTTGGAAGGTAAAGGAACAGGTTCAATTTTGTGTTTAAAAACAAAAAGAATAATACATACGTACATATGTACATTATAATTTATACATATGTTTTTTACGTACACACATGTTCATTTCAATGCTTTCTATACTGGTTTTATGTACATATGAATTTTCATATATACATACATACATATTTATGTATAATTATAGAGCAATGCTACACATCTTTGTTTATTATTATTATTCCACTTCTTCGGATACTTCTTTGTTGTCTTACGTTGAATAAACTCCGAGAGCACCGAAAGCTACAAATATAAATTGTTAATATACCTGGTAATCATATTTGATGTTTGCAATTCATGGAAGGAAGAATCATCGCTGGCCCTGAAAAGTTTATATTGTTACGAATAGGCAGATCAAGTAGACCGAGGATTGGGTTGCTATACCGTATTGACTGTGAATACTCAGTCTTGGCTCAAAGTTGTTTGGAACAACATATGTATGTACATATGTACCTTAAATTATTTTTTAATTTAAGGGCTCCGGGAATTATAAAATTAACTCTCTGTCCATATTCCTCAATACGAAAATACGCATAGTAAAAACGTAACAATATATTCTAGAGCTGAGTCTATGTCCATATAGCCAGGTTAGTCTGTCTGCTTCTATCCAAACTAGTTTCTCAACGTTGAAGCTATTGGCTGAAATTTTGTATTTTCTGCAAGTTTCTTCAATTCTCTGCATGCTATTTACACATGTATGTATGAATGTACAAACGAGTGTAAGCCGTAGCTGAGCCGCATATCATACGTATGTATATATTGTTTAAAAATAACTAGAATATTTTTTGTTTCTAAACATTTGTCAGCCAATAACTGGAATTTGCTGCTCTTGCGGTAAATGCAAATCTGAGACAAAAAGAGCTAAAATCGGATCACTATATCAAAAAACAGGAATAGAAAAAACCTTGATCAACCTTGAAATATGTACAAACAGTGAAATATTAGTACAGCAATCAGTTTTAAGTTTTAATGGTCTTAATGTTTTAATGATTTTTAATTGATAAATTGTTTTATTTGATATTTTAATCAATTTTCTATAAGATTTACAAAAATTTTTATAAGCCCAATTTAATTACATTTTTATGTACAATTTCATTAGCAAAAAATGGTTAAAATTAGGCGAACAAACAAATTGGCATACTTAATTTTTAAAGAACTACATATGTACGTTGACCTTCTGGTTAATCTAAATATACCTTCAATGGTCTCAAAATCGTTCAAATTCCCAAATCCCAAGCATGTAAACTTGTGTGACGCCCAGCGCCAGGAAACACAAGCGCCGGCGCCACAAAAACCAACTTAATCAATAGAACATAGGAAGAGGCGAACATGAAGACTCAGTAAGAAGCATGAGTAGGAGTGAGACTATCATAACCACCCATTAGTACATAAGAGACAAAATACCTGAAGACCTGCCGTGGCATTACAATTAAAATAAACAAAACCAAAAGAAACATAAAATCACCCGCAGATGATCATCACCAATGTGCCCACAGAACATCCACCAACGGTCACACCCACTGCCGATCATACCCAGTGTGCCCATAGCACTTCCAACAACAGTCCCACCCACAGCTGATCATACAAAGTGTGACCGTAGCCAAAGCACCAACAGCTGAACAGCTGCTTTTCGGGAATGAAAGGGGCCCGCCAGAGCGATCATCATCAGTTCGGCTCCGGCCGGTCGAGTGGTAAGCCTCGGTGGCTACAGCCAACTGCTCCAGCGATCCTCTTATCTCGCATCTTCTCCTCGGAGCGCACTTAAACCTCCGCAACGCATCTTCTCCTCGGAGCGCACTTAAACCTCCGCAACGCATTTTCTCCTCGGAGCGCACTTAAACCTCCGCTACGAATCTTCTCCTCGGAGCGCACTTAAACCTCCACTACGAATCTTCTCCTCGAAACGCACTTAAACCTTTGCTACGAACCTTCTCCTCGGAGCGTACTTAAACCTCCGCTACGAACCTTCTCCTCGGAGCGTACTTAAACTTCCGCATCCAGACTTCTCCTCGGAGCGTACTTAAACCTCCGCGACCTAGACCAACGCCGACCGGACGATCGCCCGAACCAGCACTCAGCTATCACCCCGAAAGACGACCCCGAAGGAAGATACGAGCCCCTACTAAACTCTGTACCATTAAGAGCAACAAATCAACCCTATTTTGTACCGCTTAATCCACGCCTTATTCTTGAACCACGAGACTCTTTCAGCTACCACATTTAGAGATCAAACAAATTTCTGTGAACCCCGATGCAGCGAGCATACCCCGGCCGTAGCGCCGTCACACTTGTAAGCTAAGATTGGCAAAATTACAAAGAAAGGTACAGACATTCAATGATAATTGGTATTATTTCCGTCCAGACTTATTTGTCACCTTAATCTGTAATAAAGCTTGGAACGAGATTCAGCAGCTGTTACCTGTTATAAGTTGAAAAATGTTCGGACTTTTTGTTTTCTAACCAATTGGTTCCATGTTCATATTGAAGTTATATGATTTAGTGGACCGATCTGCTCAATTTCGACGAAAGATCTGACTTTCCATAAAAGAAGTTTATGTGCCAAGTTCTTTCACGATAGCTTCAAAATACAGGTAATTTTTAGCATAGAAATATTGGGACAAACTGACATTGATTTGCTATAGACTCAAGCTATTTATTTTAAAATTTTATATTTACTACCCTGTCACGTTTCGCTGTGGTGCAGATTCTGGTTGCATGGATAAGAAATGAGGAAAAAAATAAACCTTTTATATATATAAGTTTAATTTTCTAATACTTGTTGGTATACAATATTTTTTGGTTGGGCGACACGGAAACATGCAATCCGTTCATCCATATTCAGTTGACCTTCTTTCGTTCTCTCCGTTGCCGAATTTCTACCAAATTCAGTTGATCGTCTCCAACTACGCCTCTGAATGCTTTGTCTGTTTCTTTCTCGTACTCGATCCTTTTAGTTTAGTTTTTCTGAGAGGTTTTAATTTTTTTTTTTTTTCTGAGCAACTCTGAGCTAAAACTGATCCTATTTTGGTATTCATTGGGCTACGTGATAGTTGCATATATATTCTGACCAATTTTTTAAAGTTTAAGCCTGCTCCCACGAATGTGTCCGTTTTATTTAAACCTTTTCCACCTTCTCTGGGAACGATGTTTTGCGGCACTTGTTCCGCACGTGACTGCCGTTGCCGTTGGCTACTATGGTGAATCTACATAGTTCTACATAGGTCAGTATTGGCAATTTCACTTTGCCATTAAGGCAACATAATTCAGGCGTTTCTTTCGTAAACTTTAATGCACCACAATGCTCACAAACAACGTCCATTTGATCAATACGAACGAAAGGATGCGAACAGTAATTAATTGAGCAATCGTATTGAAACGCTGCTCGATACCAATCATCCCTTGATGCATTCTGATTACTTATTGCATGAAGTGTACGTCATCCAAGGTTTGATTGATTCTTTGATTGTTTCGAAGCAAGCAAAACATTTGTTAATGTTGATCCATCCAGATCACGTTAAAGAAGGACCTTGTCGCATAAAGTTCTTACGGATGTGAAGATTTAAAGATCAGAATTCAGAGGATTGAGTGCTCAGAAATATGCCATTAATAAATTTGGTGAACAGCAGTGGAACCTTCCGTGTGGATGACTGAAAAATTACTGAACGCAATCTTATTAGTAGTCGTCAATCCAAGCGTCATAAAACCATGCTGATCTGGGTTGATGCATGACTTCAAGAGAAAAGTAATCTTCTTGGCTATAAGTTGCTCAAAAGTTTCAAAATATTGCAAAGTTTGGCATTGGTCTATGATTAAAGATTACATTCCTAAAAATTGGCGTCATCGTGGCATTTTTTCACTTTCTAATGAACCCAATAAACAACAGCACAGTTACAAATCAGGCGGAAATGTCATCACTGTCTGGTTTTCTAAGACCTTCTAGGTGAGGAATAGCGTTTAATATATACCAAACTGCGTAGGGGTCCAACTTTGAGCTAAAAAAGATGTTCGGAGCAGAACCCAGCCGATTAGCTGCTTGCCAAATAGCACCTAACTCTTGGCCCTCAGCCGCTTATTTTGTTTGTTACTTATGTCTATGTCACTCATTTGTTTGTTAAAGCTTTGCGTTTGCTTGCCCTGCTAAACGCTCTCTGCAAGCTCGCTCTTCGCTATCTCCGCTTTGCGTCTGCCTACCGACGTCTGCCGAACGAAGCTGCGCTTAGCGATCGGAGCGGCATTGTAAAGGGCAGGCAAGCCACACTTGCAATTTGGAGCTCGCGCAATAAAGTTTATATCGCAAGTTTATCTTTGCGCCGGGTTATTTAATTCGAAATAATTAGTCGGCCGATCGGAGATAAAAACCATTGTCTCCACAAAAGAAATAAACTGGTTCCCAAATGTCATAGTTTAAAGAAGAGAACCCGTAGTGCTTTCGGAATTTATAAAGCCCCAAAACGAGTTTGCATTGATTTTAAGTCCCCGCTCAACTTCGTCCATTTACTAACTGTATATAAATTAGCTCATAAAAGCAAACTTGTAAACATCATCCCGCGTCTTACCAAAACTTTTATAAAACTTGTTACGAAGATTGTAACGAACACAAAAGGGTTCGCTACAACGCCTCTCCCAACGCCCAATAAAACACAAAACGAATCAACCAACCAAACACCCCTACTTTTCCTACTCCCGACCGATCAACCGATCAGACGCCACCAACCAAGAAACGATGACACCGCGGGAGCAATGCTGCGCCGATCAGGCGCCACCAACCAAGAAACGATGACTCCGCGGAAGCAATGCTGCGCCGATCAGACGCCGTCCACCAAGAAACGATGACACCGCAGAAGCAATGCTGCGCCGATCAGACGCCGTCCACCAAGAAACGATGACACCGCGGAAGCTTGCGGTAAACGCTTGCAACAGGCGCGCCAAATCGCAAACTCAAGAAGTAAAACCAGGGCGAACCACGATCGCCGAATCGGCAAAAGCGAGCCCTACGCGGAAGCACCCATTGGCGTATAAATAGACGCCAACCGAAACCAAAAAGGGCAACTTACGCAGAACCCGGCCCAGAACATCGACGTAGTATTCATCTAAGAGTTTAAGAAAGTGCTAAAAGTATTTATAATAAAGTATCCAATTACCCAAATAATATCCACCGCGTAAGTCATTTCAAAGTAGCCGAGGCACCGACCCCACCCTACTCCACGTCCACATACACCATTCGATACGCAACACTAGCAACGCCCGCCCAAGCCCCGATCCGTCTACTCTACGATAAGCCACCCCCGACGCCTCCCTTGAAGTTCCATCACTTCTACAAATTTCTTGTGGATTGACCCCTGGACGTGACTGAGCTTACCTCAGCCTGAAATAGGTCCATCACAAGTGGCGCCCGAGCAGGGACCTGAGGGAACGTCAACGAGGGCTTGTGGAATAAAACCCCACGGCTGCTAGAGGGACAAGGAAATACAACACGAAGAAACCCCGACCTCGCACAATACCAAAGGCACGAGTTGCGCAACGAGCAGACAGAGAAACGCAAACAGCGCCGTCACCCCCCGAGAAGAAATTCGAAGCGTCAACCGCGAAGCTCGACACAGTGCCCTAGTGAAGGAAAAGCGCAAGCCCAGCGAAATAGCCAACTCAAGTAACGATCGGAGCTATGGAATCCCATACAGAGGAACAGGCCAGCGGGTATTACCCTGGAGACTTTGTCGCCAACCCAGGGGTGAGTACCAGCTGGATACACAAACGCCGCCGAGAGGAGCTGGAGTCCTTCGCGGAGGAATTCGCATTCAGTCGCGAGGGTAACGTGGAAGATTTGCGGAGAAATTTCGCCGAACTAGTCGCCGGGCCCCTCGAACACGATGCCTGGGTCAGGTTGGCAGAGCTCGAGCGGCAGTACGCCAGACCCCCAGGACGGGCAAGATCGCCACAGCCCGACACCTCAGCGCTAACGGAGAAACGGAAGACCGACCCCAAACTCAGCCTACAAGTTCCCGGAGTCATGGAGGGCAGGATCGACACCGAACCGATCACGATAACCGCAGCAGATCTCCCGAGGCCCCCGTCTCCAGGGCCAAGGCCTTCGCCCACAAGAAGGATCTTGCCGACAGCAGGAGGGAATGGCCCCACAGACAGCCATTACTACAGTCACGCCGCACAGATGGCGGAACGGATCCGGAAGTGGGGAATCCAGTTCGACGGGCAAGACGACCCACTGTCTTTCGTCGAACTGCTGGAAGAGCATGCCCTCTCGTACGGGGTAGACATGAACTACCTGCCGCGAGCCATGGCGGAACTCCTCACTGACCGAGCCAACCGTTGGTTCCGCACCAGCCGACTCCAGAGCGCCTCATGGGCCGATTTCCGCCAGGAATTCCTAGCCTTTTTCCTGCCTCCCCGGTACTTCGAACAATTGGAAGACCAGATCAAAGACCGCAAACAAGCGGCGGGCGAGCCGTTCAAAGATTTCGTCATCGAGCTCCGGTTGCTCATGCACCACGCCGGATACGACGACGCCAAGGAGCTTAGCCGGATCTACGACAACACCCTCCCGGCGTACCAGCTGTACGTGCGAAGGCACGAACTGAGAAGTCTGACGCAACTGACAATGTTGGCCACAGAGTTCGAGAGTACCCAGGAGCGGAACATACCGGCGACCCTCATCCCCCCTCGACAACCACCTAGGTACACACGGCCAGCGGCACAACAAGTGCATAACGAAAGCGGGACGAATCGGACCCAATTCCGAAAACCCCACTGGAACACCTCGGAACCCGCCAGGAAGCCGCACCAAGCCGGCGCGTCAGCACAGGAAGCGACACATCGAATGATCACCACCCCCATCGCCAACCCGCACGCAGCCTGTCGACGCTGCGGAGAAGCGGGACATGTCTCTCGCGACTGCACCAACCCATCGATCCTCTTCTGTTGGGAATGCGGCAAGCGCGGAACACGCACCGTGGGCTGTTGCCGCCAGAACCTGTGGGGAAACGACTCGCGTCCCCAGATGACACGGGAACAGCCGGACACGACGCTTCCTCAGACAACCAACTAAGAAACCCGCTACAAGTACACGACGGCCGGATAGTGGCGAGAGTGACCATCGGAGGACGGCGCACGGAAGCCACGGTCGACACCGGGGCGTCCCGAAGTTTCATCAACGCCGACCTCGCCCGCCAACTCGGCCACGATAACGACCTGCGCGACGCTTGCGTCCCGATACGCCTAGCCGACGGCTCAGCACGCGAGATAACTCAGATCTTGCTAGCGCGCGTCAAACTAGACAAGCAAGAGGTACAGACGCCACTCTTGGTACTGCCCAACATGCTAGAGCAAGCCATCATAGGGATGGATTTCCTGTGCGCCATCGAAACCACAATACAATGTGGCACCACACGCCTCCATCTCCAAAGCTCCCAACGCCCCATCCCAAACACGCCGATGATCACCGCCAGCCAAGTACACGCCCCCGGGCCCAAGAACTCGAGACCCCCGCCGCCAACGAATTCCCCGACACGACACGAGACACGAGCACAAGGAACACAGAACCCACGGCCACGACGAGGCACACCAGCCCCAGGCCCACTCCGAGAAACCCAAAACGAAGCAAAGCAACGAAGCAAGCGAGCCGGTCTCCCGAGGGCACCGACACGGTTCCACCAACGCAGGGAAAGGAACCCAGGGCGCCCCCCCAGAAGACAACCCGGCCCCAGCAACGACAGCCGCCACGCAGCAGCCAGGCGCTCGAGGTACCACCTCCGACCGCCACCCTGGCCCACGAACGCCGGGAGAGGCGATCACTGCCACACGAGGCACCCATCGGAACCCCGACGCACCTGGAGCCGACGCACCATCGATCGTCCCCGACATCATGGAAAACCTCCCGGGCAACACCTCGTACGGCGCCGGCATGCGGCCCAGCACCACGCCTGGAGCCATGTTGGTAACCTTCATCGCCCAAACTAGCCGTTGGTCAAACGCTAGCATCGAGACCCGCACGTTCATACATCACGCTGAGTACAACGTCGCGCAAGCACCCCCCAGGACACACACGAGCACCCCACACCTGAGCGACGCACCCGCCGTCGTCGCCAGCATAAGCGAATACACTCGCGAAGTCGAACCACCAAGCGCATTCGACACAACGGTCCTCCTCGAGAACCCCGACTACACTTGCGACCCAGGAATCGACGAACCACCGGAGGACGATTCGGAACGAATCTCCGACCCATGGCCTCCCGACATCGCGCCGAGAATACAGGAATTTCTAGACGAAGAACTGCCGACACTCGCAGGCCTCCGAGGGACGACGGATCTAACAGAACATACCATCGTCATGAGAGACAACCGACCCATAAAACAGCGGTACTACCCGAAAAATCCAGCCATGCGGCGGATCATCGATGAACAGGTCGACCAACTGATAGCAGAGGACCTAATCGAACCATCCCGGAGCCCCCACAGTGCGCCAATCGTCCTGGTCCGCAAAAAGGACGGGAGATGGCGCATGTGGCGATTATCGGCAGCTAAACGAGCGTTCTATCCCGGACGCGTCCCCGCTACCCAGGATCAACTACATACTAGAGCGACTCCGAAATTCCCACTTCATCACGACCCTGGACCTGAAAAACGGGTACTGGCAGATACCAATGGCCCGGGACAGCCGGGAAGCCACGGCATTCACGATACCCGGCAGAGGACTATACCAATGGAAAGTAATGCCCTTCGGTTTACATTCCGCGGGAGCCACGTTTCAACGGACCCTCGACGCCGTTATCGGCGCGGACATGGAACCGTTCGCGTTCGCATATCTCGACGACATCGTCATCGTCGGGAAAAGCTTCACGGAGCACCTGAACAACGTGAAAGAAGTTTTCGCACGACTACGCAAGGCAAACCTACGGATCAACACGGACAAGTGCGCCTTCTTCCAATGCCGGATAAAATACCTGGGACACATGATCAGCGAAGAAGGTATCCACACGGACCCCGACAAAATCGCAGACGTAAAGGATCTGAGGCCGCCAACCAATCTGAAGGAGCTACGACAATGCGTAGGCCGGTTGGCCGGTTGGTACCGCAGATTTGTCCCAAACTTTGCCACCGTGGTCCAACCAATGTCACTGCTGCTGAAGAAAGGGAAAGCATGGACATGGGGCCAAGAACAACAAGACGCCTTCGACGAACTGAAAACACTGCTCACCACCGCACCAGTACTCGCCTGCCCAGACTTTAACGTCAAATTTTCCCTGCAGACGGACGCAAGCAACCTTGGAGTGGGCGCAGTCCTCACCCAAGAGATCGAAGGGAAAGAGCGGGTCATCGCATACGTCAGTCGACGCCTCAACAAAGCAGAGGGAAACTACTCGGCCACCGACAAGGAATGCCTCGCCGTCATCTGGGCAATCCGAGAACTGCGATGCTATCTCGAAGGCTACCGATTCGATGTCATAACCGATCACCTCGCACTAAAATGGCTGAATACCCTCGAGAGCCCTTACGGAAGAGTAGCAAGATGGGCGCTCGAACTGCAGCAATATCAATACGACGTGCACTATCGGGCCGGCAACCAGAACGTAGTCGCTGACGCGCTGTCAAGACAACCATTGGAGACCCTCTCCCGCATCGAGGAGGAAGACAACACAGCATGCACCTGGCTTAAACAAAGGATCCAGCAAGTCCAAGACGAACCCCAGAAATACCCGGACTACACGCACGAAAACGGGCAGCTATACCGCTATCTAGGACACGGAGCCGACGACGACGACCACATACCGTGGAAACTATGCGTGCCTAAAAACGGCCGAACGAGAGTACTCCGCGAATGCCATGACGAACCAACAGCAGGACACCTCGGCGTCCGGAAAACCATCCTGAGGACAACGCAACGATATTACTGGCCAGGACTACACCGAGACGTACGACGGTACGTGCAGGGCTGCTTAAGCTGTCAGAAGTTCAAGGCCACACAGCGCAAGGCCGTGGGCAGGATGCTCACACGCAAAGCCGAAGAACCCTTCGCCACCCTGTGTGCCGATTTCGTCGGACCATTACCACGGTCCAAGCACGGGAACACCATCTTACTGGTCTTCTTCGACACTTTCTCCAAGTGGGCCGAACTGGTACCCCTCAAGAAAGCGACAACAGCGAACCTCGAACGAGCCTTCAGAGAACGAATACTGAGCAGCTTCGGCGTGCCGAAACTATTCGTGTGCGACAACGGAACCCAGTTCACCAGCCGATCGTTTAAAACATTCCTGCGAACCGCAGGCGTGGACCTACAACACACAGCCCCGTATTGCCCCCAAGAAAACCCGACGGAGAGAGCCAATCGACGACCACCAGAACACGTGGGACGAACTCCTACCCGAGATGACATTGGCGATCAACTCCAGCGTCTCCGAGACGACCGGATTCAGCCCCGCTTTCCTCCTGCAAGGAAGAGAATCCCGACTCCCCGGCACCCTTTACGACGAAGTCACGCCCGGGACAGGGAGTACACAAGAAACGGCCACCAGCAAAGCGACGAGGCTAAAAGAAGTATTCGCCATCGTCCGAAACAACATCCAGAGAGCCAGCCAAGAGCAAGGGAGACATTACAACCTCCGCCGGCGACTATGGCGCCCCGCCATCGGATCATTGGTACTACTACGCCAACACCACCTCTCAAACACCGCCGAGGGCTTCGCGGCAAAGTTAGCTCCGAAGTTCGACGGCCCCTACCGAGTCAACAGTTTTCCATCGCCAAACATCGCCAAATTACAACATTGCGAAAGCCGGAAACAGAAGACCGCGAATATCAACGACCTGAGAGAGTTCCACGACCACGAGCCCGACGAGCCCACGGGCCTACACAGGAATGCTGACATCGCGGAAGAAACCAATGAAACAGCAACCCGACGCCCCGACCGCGGCACCGCAGGTTCGGCAGAACCCGGGGCACCCGGCCAAGAGAGACAACGTCAGCGAAACACCAACCGGCGGCGCAACGCCAACAACAACGCGAGCACAACGAACCCCTCGACCACGAAGTAAACAGACCCGCTAACGAGGCCAGGGACGAGATGATCGCAAGTCGGCGGCGACCCCAAAACGCACCCCCGGTGCAACACGGAAGAGAGAAGAAAAGCTTGCTCCGCAAATACGGACCCTGCAGAACGGCTTAAATAGCCGCAACTCTGGCTCCCATCAATCAGTGCACTCTCACCAGAAGAAGGCGAAGCCATCCGAGCCAACAACCCACAGTCAAAGACTCGCCCAACGCACCCGAACCAACAGCCGCACTGAGACACTCCGTCCCATCCGAATATCACCCAACGAAGAAAAAACATCCAAATCATGAACACCCTACTGACACTCCTCGCCCTCACGGCCTCCGCCCAAGCGTCGGTCAAGCTGAACGACTATTCAACGGCGAACTATATCCCGATTGTCGACGGCGACGTCGTCATCTGGGACAGGCCCGGATACTTGAGCCACACCACAAACGTTACATCCTACGAAGAATATGCCGACCGGACCCAGCAAACCATCGAAGAGCTCAAAGTGAACAGGATGGCCCAGGTGATACGCGCCGACCTAGGACGCATCAGAGACCTGGTCGACACCCTGTGGATCCACCACCGGGAAACACGAAGCATTAACATACTCGGGACCGCGCTGAAAGTAGTAGCCGGGACTCCCGACTTCGACGACTGGGAGCAGATGAAATTCAAGCAGAACCAACTGGTAGACGCCAACAACAGGCAGATCGAGATCAACTCGAAGATTCAGACTCGACTAAACGAGATGACCGGGCTAATGAACCACATCGCAAAATCGAACGATGCAGAGGACAGCCTGCTGGCAGAGAGCATCGTAGCTAAAAACCGAATCGTTATCACCGACTTAGAGAACCTCATCCTGGGACTGACACTAGCCAAGATCAAGATGGTGAGCCCAACCCTCCTCGCCGGCACCGACATCAAAGAACTGAACGAGCAACACTTCGCCAATATAAGCTTGGTGGAACTCCTGGAAGTTTCCAACGTCAGCGTCTTCCAGAACGCCGACCTACTACGGTTCCTAATAAGGTTCCCCCAGCCCAAGCTCATCTGCAAGAAATTGCTCATATTCCCGGTCCAACGAGAGAACAAAATCTTGGACTTCAGCGACGGAGAAGTGGTGGCCGAATGCGAGAATCGAGTACTCAACATCGGGAGCTGCGAACCCAGCGCAACAACTAGTAGCGGGATCCACCGCACGCTGCGCCACGCTACCCGGACATCTGGACCCGATAACAATAGTCGACCACGGCACGATCATCATAAACGACGCCAACGCGACCGTCATCGACGACGCGGGGGCCACCCACGACATCGCGGGGACATACCTCATCTCGTACTCCAGCCGAGTCACATTGAACGGCAGCTGGTACATCAACCACTTGGGCGATTCCAAGAGGAAAGCAGTAGTATCAGCCATGTCCCGAGTCAACGTGACGGACCACCACGAGAGGCTCAGCTTACCGTTCCTACGTGAACTAAGCCTGAAGAATCTCAACCACATCGACGACCTGCACGACTTACTGACGGTGAAGAGTATGTCATCCTACATACTCACACTCGTCACCGTCATTCCCCTCTGCGTCGTCATCGGAATATTATACCGCCGCCTCAACGCACCGGAACAGAACACCGGTACACCAAAAGGTAAAGAGAACGGCCAACAACCACCAATCGCACCGCCCCGCTCCACCAATCACGATGACACCGCCCGCAGACAACACGACGACGCCGGCCAAGCCACTGGCCAGACTCTATCAATCCCCCCCTCCGACGAAGCAACCAGCGAACACCGATGCCGGACCGCGAACAACGATCAACGAGGTCTAAGAGACTGTCCGGCGCCAACCCCCAGAAGACGACCCCAGCAATGAAACCACGGAACACGAACCCAACCGAGGCGAAGAAGAGAGAGAAGAAAAGAAAACGCGCCCATCAGCAAACGGACCCGGGAGCACCGTCGAAACGCCCCGAGGATCCAATTACGCCACGAAACCGCTGACGAAGATCCCCACCCAAAATACACCACTAAAAACTACGCCGACGCGACAAAAGCCATCTCCGCACCATCAGCTTAAATCCTCGTTAAATAGCGCCACCTCCGATCCTAAGGCCACCAAAAGAAAACTAGCAACCGCAATGAACGCCGCACCTGAAGACTACATCGAGACGAGTGAAATCGTCGACCTCACAGGGGACACCGACTCGGAGAGGTCCGACATCTATACGGACACGGAGAGCGAGACGTCGTATGACAGCAGCACGGACAGCGGAGACGAGTCCGCCACAGACTCAGAAGACGAGGAGACACCCGAAACTCGGAGGCACGACCCACCGCCGCCATACTCCCGCCAATGCCCGCCGGGCAGCATCACTCTGCAAGGAGGGCCGTCAGAGCTGCCCTCGTATCAACAGTCACAAAGAGGCACCCTACCACGCGCCCCGTGGACCCCGGCCCTCTCGTACTCCCCCATGGGCTGTAGATTCGACGACTATTCTAGGCCCAGCGACGCCATCCCCGATTTCCACGGGGGCATCACCACCGACGAAGGGGACAGTTCCGACGAGGACAGTTCCGACGAGGACAGTTCCGACGAGGACAGTTCCGACGAGGACACCAGCCGCCCCAGAACCACCACTCCTAACGAAGAGCCTGGCGCCGACAAACCGATGGAAACCGACGACGACGCAGAGACGACACTACGGCGCACCGCGACGCCCGAAGTGCCCGAGCTATTCACTGCCGAGGACGTCACGCGTTGGACGGTGGCCCCACCAGATTGGGTAACAAACACCGCCAACCGGACCCTACCAACACCGTTGGTCCAAGAAATACTGCGGCGACTGGAGCCGCAAGGTCGAACCCTATTCGACAGCTGGTGGTTCGAGCAACGGTATCGGACCCACCGCCGCAAACCCCACGCACGGGTCTTCGTGACTCTCGTCGGGGAAGAAAGGGGAGGGTGTAACGAACCCAAAAGGGTTCGCTACAACGCCTCTCCCAACGCCCAATAAAACACAAAACGAATCAACCAACCTACTCCCGACCGATCAACCGATCAGACGCCACCAACCAAGAAACGATGACACCGCGGGAGCAATGCTGCGCCGATCAGACGCCGTCCACCAAGAAACGATGACACCGCGGAAGCTTGCGGTAAACGCTTGCAACAGGCGCGCCAAATCGCAAACTCAAGAAGTAAAACCAGGGCGAACCACGATCGCCGAATCGGCAAAAGCGAGCCCTACGCGGAAGCACCCATTGGCGTATAAATAGACGCCAACCGAAACCAAAAAGGGCAACTTACGCAGAACCCGGCCCAGAACATCGACGTAGTATTCATCTAAGAGTTTAAGAAAGTGCTAAAAGTATTTATAATAAAGTATCCAATTACCCAAATAATATCCACCGCGTAAGTCATTTCAAAGTAGCCGAGGCACCGACCCCACCCTACTCCACGTCCACATACACCATTCGATACGCAACACTAGCAACGCCCGCCCAAGCCCCGATCCGTCTACTCTACGATAAGCCACCCCCGACGCCTCCCTTGAAGTTCCATCACTTCTACAAATTTCTTGTGGATTGACCCCTGGACGTGACTGAGCTTACCTCAGCCTGAAATAGGTCCATCACAAGATTCATATATCTCACTAAAAGCATTATTATCAATAATTTTATCAATAGTATGTAGAAAATATTTTTAGCTATTCTCAGCACTACGATGAGAGAGAACTGAAGACCATTTAACACTTGACATATTAGCACGTGTAGCGTTCATACTTACAGTGCATACTTGCTCCGCACAGGGCGAATAAAAGTAGAGTTTAGCGAAAAGTACCAATGGGATATGATTCATGTCGCAGTTTGCAACAGGCAGTTCGCTATACAACATGTAACACAACATGTGTTATGTGAGCGGCAGCTGATTTGATTTTCGAGTATGGGGTTATATTGGATTTTTGGTGAAAATGGATGTGTGTAACGTTCAGAAGGAATCGTTTCCGACCTCATATATTATATATATTCTTGGTCAGCATCAATAGCCGAGTCGATAGAGCCATGTCTGTCTGTCCGTCCGTCCGTCCGTCCGTCCGTCCGTCCCTATGAGCGCCTAGTGCTCAAAGACTATAACAGCTAGAGCAACGACATTTTGTATCCAGACTTCTGTGATATGTCACTGTTAGAAGTGTATTTCAAAACTTCGCCCCGCCCCCTTCCGCACCCGCAAAGGACGAAAATCTGTGGCATCCACAATAAAGATACGAGAAAACCAGCAGAACCGAGCAGATTCGTAGAAAATGACTATATCTTCTAGACTGCAGAATCTGAACCAGATCGTATTATTATTATAGCCAGAATGAAGAAAACAATTTCATAGACGAAAGAATCTTCTTCTGGGATCGTTCTTGAAACTCCGCATCCAATCTTCTCCTCGGAGCGTACTTAAACCTCCGCATCCACAACTTCTCCTCGGAGCGTTCTTGAACCTCCGCATCCACAACATCTTCTCGGAGCGTACTCAAACCTCCAAAACAATTCCTATCCTCGGAGCGTGCTTGAACCTCCGCATCCACAACTTCTCCTCGGAGCGTACTTGAACCTCCGCATCCACAACTTCTCCTCGGAGCGTTCTTGAACCTCCGCATCCACAACATCGTCTCGGAGCGTACTCAAACCTCCATAACAATTCCTATCCTCGGAGCGTACTTGAACCTCCGCATCCAAACTTATTCTCGGTGCGAACTTAAACCTCGGCGACCTAGACTAACGCCGAAAGGACGACCCCCCGACCAGCCCGTAGTAATCAGCCACGTACGACCATCCTCGCAGACGACCCAGAAGGACGACCCAGAAGGAAGACACGACACCATCCTAAAATCTGTACATTTTAGATTAATAAATCGAATCTATTTTTTGTACCGTTTAATCCACGCCCTTTTCTTGAACCACGAGACTCTCTTTCAGCTACCACATCCAGAGATCAAACAAATTTCTGTGAACCCCGGCGCAGCGAGCACAGTAACGTAGCGCCGTCACAGTGGCACCCAAGCAGGTTGTGGTAGTATAAGAAGATCTCAAAGCAGACCAAGCAACGAAAACAGAGCTACAAAGCTATTGCAAGGAATTCGGATTGGAAAGCTGGAAAGAATAGGAATCCAAAGGAAGCAACTGAACAGATCTCTAAACACAAATACGAGAGAGGCTAGAACAACTATCAAACAACCAAGTGCGAGGGAAAAGCCCGCAAACCAAGAGCCCAAGGCAACAGTCGCCGAGAGTAATGCCTCCAACACTGGCTATGGAAGAGAACCAACGGGAAACCAGGACAGGCAGGAAAAATTCCCTGTTTCCAAAGAAAATACAGAAAGTATCACCAGAAACAGTTCCCCAGATACCAAGAGCAATTAGCAAAGTGAGCGAAAACAAGCAGAAACGGAAGCAAGGAGAGACTACGTCCAAGACATTGGGAGGCTTATGAGGTTCGGAACCTAACCAGAGCAGGAAAAACTGGAAATAACATACAAGAACTGCCGTCTGCCTCTAAAACTGTACGTACGTCCAAACGCTGACTGAATTTATGATCACGGCAGAGGAATTCGAATAATTTGAGACAGAGACAGACAGGACTTTCAAAGAATACAGGGCGCCAATGGAACAACCAACAGAATGGCCAACCAACACTCCACCGATGTGGAAACTATGGGCACGAAACCCGAGCATGCAGCAAGGAAGCCGTCTTGTACTGCTGGACCGACAACAAACAAGGAGTGCGCTCAATAGACTGCTGTAGAAAACCACAGGAAAACGCACAGGGCTCAGGACAAACCCGCGAAACTCCCGGGGCCCAAAAACATCTGAGCGGGACACCTCACCCTTAATTTACAACAAAAACCAACTCTTAGGACGGGCCAGGATAGGAGCACAGGTGATGGACGTAATCATCGACACAGGGGCCACAAGATGCATGATCAATGAAGCGGCCGAGAAACTAAGCGAAGAAGGCATAGAAGGAGTGGAAAATAGATTAATCCGGCTAGCGGATGGCAGCACTCGGAGAACAACACGCAGAATACAGACAAAAGTAAATCTAGGTGGACGAGAAACCACACAATCAGTCCTAATAATAACAGGTGTACCAGACATTACCCCCATATAGGGAATTGATAAAAGACGCAGTGGCCACCGCTGCCGATTGCCTGTTGCCAGCCTGCTGTTCTTTACCCCCACCATCGGGCAGCAACATTAATTTTCTATAGCCGGCCAATGATGACTCTATAGCCGTCGCCGCTGACTCTAGCAATTCTGATGACCCCATCGATTCGGTCGCTTCTGAGTTTCCTATGCCGCGATCAACAATAGCTTTCTTTAAGATTTGTGCTTCTAGATTTAAGCATTCGAATTCTGATGTTCAATAAAAGGCACTTCGCCAATTAAACTGAATAAAAGGAACCGTTTTGTCATTTCAATTAGGATAATATTAACTTGCATTAATAACCAACAACATAGTTTAGGTAGTATGGACTTATTATATGGACTCTTTAGCACCTAACTTTTGGGCTGTTTTTCAACTTTAACTTGACATATTCATTATTCCCATAATTTTCCAGAGATTTTTATACCCGATACTCAAAATGAGTATTGGGGTATATTAGATTTGTGGTAAAAGTGGATGTGTGTAACGTCCAGAAGGAAGCGTTTCCGACCCCATAAAGTATATATATTCTTGATATTAGCGCCTAGTGCTCAAAGACTATAAGAGCTAGAGCAACGACATTTTGTATACAGACTTCTGTAATATGTCGCTGTTACAAGTGTATTTCAAAACTTCGCCCCGCCCACTTCCGCCCCCACAAAGGACGAAAATCTGTGGCATCCACAATTTTAAAGATACGAGAAAACCAAAAACGCAGAATCGTAGAGAATGACCATATCTTCTAGACTGCAGAATATGAATCAGATCGTATTATTATTATAGCCAGAATGAAGAAAACAATTTCATTTTTTCTCGCCCTTTCTCTCTCTAACACACACGTATCATAGCCGGCTTTGCCTATTGCTAAATATGAGTTCCTAGATCTCAGAGACTATAAAAGCTAGAGCAACCAAATTTGGTATCCACACTCCTGTGATATCGGACCTTGACGAGTTTGTTTCAAAATTTCGCCACACCCCCTTCCGGCCCCGCAAAGGACGAAAATCTGGAGCATCCACAGATCTCAGAGACTATTAGACCTGACTGTCGAGCTCTCACTGTTAAAAAACTATTTGTAATTTTTCACTGCAGAACTCACTGTTGATAGCTCACTGCTACAAGTGTGTTTCAAAATTTCGGCCCACCCCCTTCCGCAGCCATAAACAACGAAAATCTGTGGCAACCACAATTTTGAAGATAGGAGAAAATTAAAAACGCACAATCATAGAGAATGGCCATATCTACCAGATTGCCGAATCTTGCCGAATCCGAATCAGATCGGACTATTATTATAGCCAAAAGTAACAAATCAATTTGCAGTGGCTACGCAGCGCCCGTCGACACGTTCTGACTGATTTTCAGTCTCCCTCGCACGCACTCTTTGTCGTTTAATGTAGCCATACTGACTATGTATCGGGTATAAATGTAGAGTTGCGGTCGCAGCAGCAACTCACAACGTTCCCCCTCGTTTTTGCTTATGTTCTTTGCATATTCCTTTACCTATGTTTAAAAGACCATTCTGCGCTTCTGAGACGGTCGGCTTCTAGATCGATTTAAGTGACGCAACCTTGCACGAAAAGCGGTCAAAACATGATTGTATACGGGATCTTATACCTGCCAAAACCCTTTAGTCAAGTGTAGTCAGTCAGGCTGATACAGCCGGGAATCTACATTTATACTCGACACACAGTCAGTATGACTACCCTCCGCCAGAGTGCGCACACATTCACGACGAAGAGTGAGAGAGAGACAGAAAATAAATCAACGCGTGGGCGGCATTGCGTGCCGAAAATTGATTTATTTCTTCTGGCTATAATAATAATCCGATCTGATCCAAATTCGGCAACCTACCTGATATGGTCATTCTCTACGAGTCTCCTTTTTTAGTTTTCTGTTTTTCGTCTTCAAAATTGTGGATGGCACAGATATTCGTCCTTTGTGGAGGCGAACAATTTTGAAACAAACTTGCTTCAGTGGGATATCACAGGAGTCTGGATACAAAATTTCGTTGCTCTAACTCGTATATTCTCTGAGAACTAGGCGTCAAACAAGACGGACGGACAGACGGACAAACAGACATAGCTCTATCGACTCGGCTATTGATGCTGATCAATAATACTTGATACTTTATGGGGTCGGAAACGTTTCTTTCTGGGCATTACACACATCCACTTTCTCCACAAAGCTAATATCCCCCTATACTCTTTTTGAGTATCGGGTATAAAAAATGTCCAAAAATTAGATGGGTTGGAGGGTTGGTTGTGGGGTGGGGTGCACATCACTGTCAGTGGGGAAGCACTGACACAAACGAAAGGAGTGAGTACCTTTTCAGTTACTTACTGACCACTCAGATGGTCTTATTAAACTGGGGTAGTGATCCCACCTTTATTATTAAAACCGCAAGGAGGTCCTGGACCTCACGCTTGCCTCTCATGAGATACAGAGTAATATTGTATCCTGGAGGGTCCTGGAAGAGCACTCCTTCTCGGACCACAGGTACGTGGAAACTGTTTTCTCCTTCTCAGTACCGAAGCCAGTTCGATTCCGGAACATCAGGCGGACAAATTGGACTCGGTACTCTGATTACCTTTGTCGTGTTCTTCCTGAGCCCCCATCTGAGGAGGAGTTCTCCACGGAGGCCACGACTCGTCTTCTTAAGATCTTTACCGACGCCTGCGATAAGGCGCTCGACAAAGCATGCCCCTCTGGCAAGAACAGAGGCCGGAGGAAACCTGAATGGTGGAATCCGAAACTGGGTGAACTCCGGAAAGCCTCCCGGAGACTCTTCAATAAAGCTAAGGCTGAAAACGTTGAGCAAAACTGGGCCGAATACAAGGCCAGTCTGTCAACCTACAACAAAGAACTTAGAAAAGCCAAACGCGCCTCCTGGCGTAAGTTCTGCAGCGAAATCGAGAGTAACTCAGAAGCCTCGCGCTTGCGCAGAGTTCTCTCGAAGACAACACCCACCCTGGGCTACTTGAAGAACACCGACCAGTCGTGGACTACGTCCAGCGATGAGTCGCTAAATCTTCTCCTAAATACTCACTTCCCTGGCTGCGATGAAAACAGACCCAACTACCTCGCGCCTCCTTCTGTCGTCTCAAATGCCATCCTGAGCCTGCTAAGCCAGGAGAACATTTCCTGGAAGATCAGAAGCTTTAAACCTTACAAGTCCGCGGGGCCAGACGGCATTTTCCCTGCCCAACTGATTCACGCGGGACATATAGCCATTAACTGGCTCAAAATAATTTACGAGGGAATCTTCTCCCACGGGTGCATTCCTGACACCTGGCTTCAGACCAAAGTCGTATTCATACCCAAGGCAGGCAAGCCCTCGCACACTGCCCCCAAAGATTTCAGACCCATTAGTCTATCGCCTTTTCTTCTAAAGGCGATGGAACGGCTCCTGGGGATGCATCTCACGGCGTGTATTCCGTCCAGTCTGATCTCAGACTCCCAGCATGCCTATCGGAAGGGAAGATCCATCGAAACGGCCCTACACTCGATCACATCGATCATCGAAGCGTCCCTTAACTTTAAGGAGTACACCCTAGTAGCCTTTCTCGACATAGAAGGCACCTTTAATAACATCCTCCCGACCGCCATCACGGGTGCACTGACGGACCTGGGGGTTGAATCTCGGGTAAATTCCCGCAGACGCTGTGTGAGTGCATGACAAGCACACTCATGAAGATGTCAAAATGGGCAGACAAATGCGGTCTAGGCGTCAACCCGTCTAAAACGGAACTGGTGTTCTTCACTAGGAAGTACAAAGTTCCGGCACTGATTCCTCCAAGACTATGTGGGGAAGCGTTAGTCTTTAGCAACAACGCCAAGTATCTTGGCCTAATCCTCGATAGAAAGCTCGACTGGAAATTGAGCATAGAGGATAGAGTAAAGAAGGCCACAGTGGCCCTCTATACTTGCAGGAAAGCCATCGGACTAAAATGGGGAATGACCCCCTATTTAGTTCGGTGGCTTTACACCGCCATCATTCGACCGATCATGCTCTATGGAGTGGTGGTATGGTGGCCAGCCTTAGACATAAGGAAATGCCTCAATAAACTCAGCAGAGTTCAACGCATGGCAGAGCTATGCATAACTGGCGGGCTACGCACTACTCCAGGGGAAGCCCTGGATACTGTGCTGGACCTCCTCCCTGTGGATCTCATGGGAAAGAAGGTGGCAACACTTTCCGCCCTCAGAATGAGAGAAGCCAGACTGTGGAAAGCATCCGCGGTTGGGCACTCGGGAATCCTGATGAGACTCCCGCAATTACCAGAGAGGACAGATTACTGTATTCCTAGTGATCACCTCTCGACGCCCTTCCAGGTATCAATCCCACCTAGGGAGGACTGGGAGATGGGCGAACCAGGACCTGCAAATGCGGTTCACTTCTACACTGATGGCTCAAAGCTAGACGGCCGCGTGGGAGTCGGATTCTACTGCAGCGAGCTGAACATCAGTCATTGCTTCAGGCTCCCGGATCACTGTAGTGTGTTCCAAGCGGAGGTTGAAGCCATCAAGGAGGCCATTTCGATCGTTTCCAAACTACTTCTAGATACGCACTTAGTGTGCGTCTTCTCGGACAGCCAAGCAGCTATTAAAGCTCTAGGCTCAATATCGTCGAACTCAGCGACTGTAAATGACTGCCGCAGGTCTCTGCACGAGATCGCAGAGCAGTTAGATCTCTTCCTTATATGGGTCCCCGGCCACAGGGACATCGAGGGGAACGACGCCGCCGACGAGCTAGCCAGGCAGGGTACTACGATTCCTCTCCTATCGGAGAGGGAGCAAGTAGCGATGCCCTTGGCTACGTGCAGGCTCCTAACGCACGAATTGTTCGAGCAAAATGCCAATAGGAGATGGCAGCAAACCGTTTCCTGTAAAGTCTCAATATTGATATGGCCATATCGATCGAAGAAGCGATCAGCCGAGCTGTATAGACTCAGCAGAGTGCTCACAGTGCTCTGCAGTTACTCGAGCCATTACGGGACACTGGCAGATCGGCACTCATGCCTCTAGACTGTCAATCCCTCATAACGACTTCTGCAGGAGTTGTCGCGACGAGGAGGAGGAGGAATCGGTCCCCCACTTCTTCTGCCACTGCCCAGCCCTTGGAAATCGTCGTCTTCGTATTCTCGGGGCCGCTTTCCTCACGGGCATTTCGGACCTGTCCGAAATCAAACGAGGGGGAACGTTGTGAGTTGCTGCTGTGACCGCAACTCTACATTTATACCCGATACATAGTCAGTATGGCTACATTAAACGACAAAGAGTGCGTGCGAGAGAGACAGAAAATCAGTCAGAACGTGTCGACGGGCTCTGCGTAGCCACTGCAAATTGATTTGTTACTTTTGGCTATAATAATAATCCGATCTTATTCGGATTCGGCAAGATTCGGCAATCTGGTAGATATGGCCATTCTCTATGATTGTGCGTTTTTAATTTTCTCCTATCTTCAAAATTGTGGTTGCCACAGATTTTCGTTGTTTATGGCTGCGGAAGGGGGTGGGGCGAAATTTTGAAACACACTTGTAGCAGTGAGCTCTCTGAGCAAAAAGAAATACACTTGTAACAGTGAGTTCTGCAGTGAAAAATTACAAATAGTTTTGTAGCAGTGAGAGCTCGACAGTCAGGTCTAATAGTCTCTGAGATCTGTGGATGCCACAGATTTTCGCACTTTGCGGGGGCGGAAGGGGGTGGGGCGAAATTTTGAAACAAACCTGTCAAGGTCCGATATCATAGGAATGTGGATAAGAAATTTGGTTGCTCTAGCTCTTATAGTCTCTGAGATATAGGCGCTAATGTTTTGCGCTAAGCAAAGCCGGCTATGATACGTGTGTGTTAGAGAGAGACAGGGCGAGAAAAAATGAAATTGTTTTCTTCATTCTGGCTATAATAATGATACGATCCAATTCAGATTCAGCAGTCTAGAAGATATGGTCATTCTCTACGATTCTGCGTTTTTGGTTTTCTCGTATCTTTAAAATTGTGGATGCTCCAGATTTTCGTCCTTTGCGGGGGCGGAAGGGGGTGTGGCGAAATTTTGAAAACAACTCGTCAAGGTCCGATATCACAGGAGTGTGGATACCAAATTTGGTTGCTCTAGCTTTTATAGTCTCTGAGATCTAGGAACTCATATTTAGCAATAGGCAAAGCCGGCTATGATACGTGTGTGTTAGAGAGAGAAAGGGCGAGAAAAAATGAAATTGTTTTCTTCATTCTGGCTATAATAATAATACGATCTGATTCAGATTCTGCAGTCTAGAAGATATGGTCATTCTCTACGATTCTGCGTTTTTGGTTTTCTCGTATCTTTAAAATTGTGGATGCCACAGATTTTCGTCTTTTGTGGGGGCGGAAGTGGGCGGGCCGAAGTTTTGAAATACACTTGTAACAGTGACATATCACAGAAGTCTGGATACAAAATGTCGTTGCTCTAGCTCTTATAGTCTTTGAGCACTAGGCGCTAATAGGGACGGACGGACGGACGGACAGACAGACATGGCTCAGTCGACTCGGCTATTGATGCTGATCAAGAATATATATACTTTATGGGGTCGGAAACGCTTCCTTCTGGACGTTACACACATCCATTTTCACCACAAATCTAATATACCCCAATACTCATTTTGAGTATCGGGTATAACCAGGGACCTTGTCCAAATACATCCAAGCCTCCGGATGGGACTGCCCTTAACCTGCAGTAGTATGCTCTCACGGTTCAGGCAACGAGAAGGGGCACATGCCCATGCGGCAACACAACGGACCTTTTATAGGTCCAAGTGAGCTTGGGGGCGGGAGGCTCTTATCCCCCCCTCCCGGCTACCGCCTTAACCTAACCTAACCTAGATAGCTTGGAAAATACGTTTTTTTTTAGAACTGTCTATGACAATGAACACACATATGCAGCCACCTGAGAGATGCAGTATGTGAATAAAAGTTGAATACATTTTTGCACATTGAAACAATTAGATTCGATTTTTGAATGCTCTGGAAAATTCTCTATTAGATGCGTTTATTCATTTTATTCAAAGTCCCACTGTGATCCTGTCTGCATGTCGCCATTTGTGACAACTTTCATGTTCCAGTACATGTCAGTTCTAAGCTAATCTCCATGGTTCCAGTAGTTGATACAAACTCGGAACTTTCATGTGGATGGAGAAAGTCTCTGAAGCTCCCATGCCCAGTGTTCTGTCAAACTGTTGCTAATGAATCGATTCGTTATAATAAAATATTATCTGTTGTATTTTAATTAAAAAAGAATTAATTGAATGACCCTCGCATTACACTATGAACAATAGGCTTTTAAAATGTTTAATCAATTATAGTGTTTTTCACATAACTATAGTATCTTTTGTGTAGAAAGCAGCAGCCGTCAATAGCTCTTACGAAATTTTAATTATCTCATCTAACATCTCTTATCCGAGTGCTCTCGAAAATCTATGGCATCCACAATTTTCAAAATACGGGAAACGCACAATCATAGAGAATGACCTTATCTACCAGATTGCCGAATCTGGATCAGATCGGAGCATTATTATAGCCAAAAGTAACAAATAAATGTTCGATCGCTACGCAGCGCCCGTCGACACGTTTTGACTGAGACGACACGCCGTCTGGCGGAGGAGAGCCATACTGTCTAAGTATCGGATATAAATGTGGTATTGCGGCCGTAGCAGCAACTCGTTTTTTACTGTTTTTTCACATAACTTAAATATCTTACATCTAGTTGTATTAAACTTTGTGTTCGGAGCAGAACCCAGCCGATTAGCTGCTTGCCAAATAGCACCGAATGATTGGCCCTCAGCCGCTTATTATGTTTGTTACTAATGCCTATGTCACTCGTATGTTTGTTAAAGCTTCGCGCTTGCTTGCCCTGCTAAGCGTTCTCTCGAAGCTCGCTCTATGTAAGCCGAGCGAAGCTGCGCTTAGCGATCGGAGCGGCAATGTGAAGGGCAGGCAAGCGACACTTGCAATTTGGATGTCGCGCAATAAAGTACATATCGCAATTTTATATCTGCGCCGGGTTTTATTTAATCGAAATAATTAGTCGGGCGATCAGGGATAAAAACCATTATCTCCAATTCTGCAAAGCTGACAAATGCAGCTATAGATCTTATCCGAACATTTTTTAGCTTAAGCTTATCATCTAAAAAATATTTAACTTTGAAATTGTAAATTGAAAATTTTTGGCGGTGCAGCCGTTTGACCAAACCTTCAAATGTCGCATTTTGCCACTAAATTCCGTTACGTCCTTCCCAAATGACATTTAACTGTACAACTCTGTTAAAAAAAACGGTCTTGTATTGAGTAACGGAATTTAACGGCAAAGTGCGGCATTCGGTGGTTTGGTGAAACGGCTGCACCTTAACCTTTTATCCAATGATTTTTACAAGCGATACCTTAAACAACACCCAATTAATGTACCTATACTGCATGAAAACACACGAAATTAATTTATTTCGACTTTTTCCAAGTTTTTAAAGTCAAAATTTTAGAAAAATATACCACAAAAAATAACCAATTTTGAATTTGAAAGATTAATATTTTACAAACGGCAAGCTGAAGCTACTAAGTGTTCAGTTCCGAATTATAGCTGCATTCATCTGCTTTTCAGAATTGGAAAGTTCAGTGCAACCAGATGTAAGATATTTAAGTTATGTGAAAAAAGCACTACCTTTGAAAAAAAACAGGAAAAAAATTAGCAGATTAAAAAAATTCTTTAAAATAAAATTAAACCATACAAAAAAAAACATATATATATATTATGAAACATTTTTAAAGCTGCAAATCGGTAAAAAAAAAGTCGGTTTGGTTTACAGCGGAAAAAAAAGTAAAATTTTGTTAAGTAGTGTTATTTGTTGTCGCGCTCATGTAAATTACACTCTCAATGCATAGACTCACACATATGTAGGTTCTTACTTTTTACTGCTTATATTGCAATGCCTCGCTCGTTGGTCTCTTGGCCAATAAAAATTATCATCGAACGCGGAGTAAACAGAATTGTCCACGAGTGCGCAACATCCTTTAGCATATATAAAATTTGTAAGCTTTACGGCTACGGCATCTAAAAATTTTAAAATAAAACATCGAACAATAAACCACTTAATTTTAATCTAACAACAGAGAACTCTTATTCGTAAATATGGAGTCAGACTTGTGGAAAAAGCCCGGCAGCTTCCAACATTATGGTTACCGCGAGGTGATAGCCGTGGACTTATCGTTGGTTAAAAGTTTTTAAGGTACTTAGTTAAATCAAATTCGAATGTTTAACGTAACATTTGTCAAAAAAGTAGCGAGCCAAAAATCGTTGTGGCCGACCGTGGCAGTTTCGCTATTCGTTGTCGTTTTCTCTTTCGCCGTCTACTGCAGCCTGCACAACGCACTGTCGAGACCAGCTGCATAGAGTTCTAAGCGTGGTCCGTTAGTTTACTTCGCCTCTTATTTTGTTGTTTGCTTCAGCTAGCTCTGGTATGTAGCTTTCTCTAGTACTCGAGCTGGAATCAGAGGTAGCATTTTTAAAACTAAACATAGATAAAATGAGTGACAACAATATAAGTATCGGGTCCGCCTTGGATGGCACACCGTCGAATGGCGCTCCATTTGGTAAAGTGTTGGCCAGTACTGATGCAGCTACTAGCCGGATTGAATTCTTGAGCCTCAAGACAAAGACCATCTTTGACCGACTTCACGGCCTCGTTTCCCAACTGGACGCCGAGAGGATACGCAGCTTGGATGAATACTACCTGCGAAGACTGGTGGAATATTTGACGGAGCTGAAATCTAATGTTGTTGTGGCACTCAACCGATTGGAAGAACAAGATTTTTAAGCTATTACAGCGTGAGTTGGGCAAGCGTTCTCAGCACATTATTCCACGTTTCGAATGGATCCAAGTAATTCCCAATCCATTATGTACATGGCCAATCGATCGCGCTTGCCCCAGCTGCAGCTGCCCAAGTTTAGCGGAGCCTGTACAGAGTGGACAAGCTCCTATTCCATGTTCACAGCTGTCAATGATAGTGAAGCTGAGCTGACTTCTATCAAGTTACAGCATTTACGAGGGACACTTCGTTGACCATCACACTCGCTTACCCTTAGGGGAGTATTCAGTTCGCTTGCCTATGAAGGGAAGTTTGGAGTCCTTGGAAGCATCTTACTTGCAAGCAAAGCAGCGCTTGGTAAATTTGGAGCGCAAGTTCGTGCGTAATCCAACTCTTAATGCAAAATATTCGGTATTCCTGACCGTCGATCATATGTCTCTGAAGGATCGAGTACAAGATTCGACTGTGTTCAGCATCACTGGAATTGATTACTGCGGTACCATTTACTATAAGCCCGATGGGCGCAGACAAACGCCTATGTTTTGCAACAAAAGCCGTCTGGTTGAAATTTGTAAAGAACCTTACAACTGAGGCTTTCTTGAGTGCATTCAAACGCTTTGTTGCTACGCTTTGTATTTCCCCATGCATTTGGTCGGAGAATGCCACCAATTTTGTGGGCGGAAGGATCGAGTTAGAGGACCTTCGGCGGCTTTTAAAGGGCGAGAAGCATCGTGCTGAAGTTCATAATCAATACCGCCTAGCTCGCCGCATTTCGGGGGCTTGTGCGAGCCAGCAGTGAAGACGGCCAAACAGCATTTTTATCGCTCCGTGGGATCGTCATTTTTTTGCCTCGACGAGCTGCGGCCATTGCTCTGCGAAATCCCAACTGTAATCATTTCTCGTCCTCTTATCTCAATTTTAGAAAACCCTGAAGATCTTGGCCTCTTAACACCAGGACATTTTTTAATTGGGCGTCCACTGATAGAGTTTCCTGAGCCAGACGTTACGGGCTTATCGACTTGATCGCTGGCAATGAGCCACCTGTGCCCAGAAGGTCTTTTGAAAGCGTTAGAGAGAGAAGTACTTGACTCTACTCCAACAACGTGGCACCGTTGAAGTGGCCGGGTGATCGAGGTCATCGCTGAAGCTAATGGGACTGTGCACATTGCCAAACCTGCGGACACCATCTGGAACCACTCGTCGTGCTGTCAACAAGCTGTGCATCCTTCCCGTTGAGGATTCTGTTAAAGGCCTTAGTTTTTCAAGGGGGGGGAGTATGTTCGGATCAGCATCCGTCAACTCTCACAGCGCCATCAGCTCCAGCGATAACCTCGATCACCCGCGCCAAGGGCCACTTCAACGGTGGCAAGTTTTCATTCTTGATGCAAACGACATCGTTGACCTGGATCGAGGGTTGTGGTGTGCGCCATTTGGCACGTTGTTGAAGCAGAGTCAGGTACTCCTCCAACGCTTCCAAAAGATCTGCTGGGCACAGGAGACTCGCTGCCAGCGATCGAGTCGATTGAAGTTGACACCCGTAACGTCTGGCTCAGGGAACTCCATCAGCGGACGATCCATTACTAAATGTCCGGGTGTAAGGACGCCAAGATCTTCAGGGTTTTCTGAAATCGAGATAAGAGGACGAGAATTCATTACAGCCTGGATTTGGCAGACCAATGTCCGCAGCTCGTCGAATCCAAAAAGTGACGATCCCAAGGCGCGATAGAAATGCTGCTTGGCCGTCTTCACTGCTGCCTCCCACAAGCCGCCGAAATGCGGCAAGCAAGGCGGTATGAATCTCCAGTCGAAGCCGTTGTTGATGCAATGATTATGAACTTTAGCACGATGCTTCTCGCTCATAAATAGCCGCCGAAAGTCCTCTAACTCGTTCCTTGCGCCCACAAAATTGATGGCATTATCCGACCAAATGCATCGGGGAATACCGCGCGTGGCAACGAAGCGTTTGAGGGCGCTCAAGAAAGCAGCAGTGGTTAGGTCCTTCACCAATTCCAACCAGACGGCCTTTGTTGCAAAAAAAGATGAACACGCAGATGTAAGACTTCATCGGTGCTCGACTACGCCCATCTGGCTTATAGTAGAAGGGACCGCAGTAATCAATTCCAGTGACGCTGAATGCAGGCGAATCCTGTACTCGGTTCTTCGGTAGGTCAGCCATGATGTGTTCCACAAGACGAGGTCTGGACCGGCAACAGATGACGCATTTTCGCAAGGCGCGAGCCACAGTTTTCATGCCGCCGATGGGCCAAAACTGTTAGCGAATCGCTCCAAGTAGCGACTGCGGATCAGCATGGTGATGATTCCGATGAAAGTGCGTAATGATGGCGAACGTCAATGGATGATCCTTGGGCAAAATGATTGGGTGGCGTGCATCGAAGCCGAGAGTTGAGTGCCGCAGGCGGCCACCAACACGAGTAAGACCAAAGTCATCTATGAAAGGCGATAGCGAGATGATTCTGCTGGAAGCCTCTACCCAGTTCCCTTATCGCAGAGCAAGGTACTCAGGATACAGATGGGCCCGTTGAACGATGCGACATAACAAGTGCGATCCTTTGCGAAGGTCCTCAGATGAGAGATCCGGTGACTTTGTCCTACTGATGAACTTCTGAACGTAACCAAAAATGCGCATCATGACTCCAAATGAGTTGATGTGCTTAAACGAAAGCGAGATGTCGACACGCTCAGACGAAAGCAATACCCTATGTCGAATTTCTGGAAGATTGACTTCTGGCCCTTTTTCTCCTTGCAAGAAGGCAGGTCCATTTATCCACAGATTAGAATGCAAGAGCTCCTGAGGCGCGGCTCCCTTTGACAGAATGTCAGCTGGGTTCATTTCAGTTGGCACATAGCGCTAACCCATGCCCCTGGTAAGTTGTTGTACGGCCGAGATCTTGTTAGAGACAAAAACGTTGAATTTGGATGGTTCCTCTCGTAGCCAAGACAGGACCACAGTTGAATCCGACCAACAAATGATTGGGCAGTCGAAAGTATCCATTTTCCTGATTTCGCGAAGCAAATTGGCCAACAAGAACGCTGCGCATAGTTCAAGCTTAGGCACCGTGAGTGTTTTCAGTGGGGCAACCCTAGCCTTCAAACAAAGCAAATGAATCTCAGCGGCGGTATCCGTAAACGAACGAGCATAGATACAAGCCCCATAGGCCTGGAGGCTGGCATCACAGAAGCAATGCAATTCAAACCGGGTCTTAGGTTGAAGTACGTAGCGAGGAAATGTAGCGTAACCCACAGTAGCGAAATCCTTGCAAAACTCAGTCCAGGCCGATTCCAAAGGCTGAGGAAGACTTTCATCCCAATGCAGCTTGTCCCTCCACATGCGCTGCATGATTATTTTCGCTCTTGTTAATGTAGGTCCGATCAAACCCATGGGATCATAGCACCGTGCAATGGTTGAGCCCAAGCGCTTTGGTTACATCACTGCCATCATCCAGCTTCAGAAAACTTTCCCTTTCGGCCTCTGGGACTTTACGAAGCACATCAGGAGAATTGGAACACCATTTTCGCAATTGAAAGTTCCCTCGAGCAAGAAGATCCGTGGTTTGACGCATAATATCTAGCACTTCCTCGACCGAATTGCCTCCAGATATCATGTCTTCTACTTAGAAGTCCTGTAGAATGGTTTCCGACCCCAATGGATACGAAGACGACTCATCCATGGCTAGCTGATGCATAGCTTGAATAGCTAAAAACGATGCAGGCTTAGTCCCATAGGTGACTGTGCTTAATTTGAAGGTCTGTATGTCGTCGTCAAGAGAGTCCCTCCACAAGAGTCCCTCCCTCCATGCATGCATGGTGTCAGGCATTGAGACACGCACATACCTATACATTTTACCGATATCACCTGTAAAAGCAATGGAAAATGTACGAAAACGGATGAGTGTGTGAAATAGCTTGACTTGAATGGTGGGACCAAACATAAGCAGATCATTTAACGAAAGACCAGATGTGGTAGCTGCAGAGCCGTCGAATACGACTCTCAGCTTTGTTGTGGAGCTGTCCTCTTTGATGACGCAATGATGTGGCAAGAAATATTTGCACTTGTGCCTATCTTCCTTGGGCACCAGAGACATATGATCGAGGGACAGGTACTCCTTCATAAATGCCGAATATTTGTTAAAAGAGCTGGATTACGCACAAACTTGCGCTCCAAATTTTCAAAGCGCCGCTTTGCTTGCAAATAAGAATCTCCCAAGGACTCTAAACTTCGCTTCATAGGCAAGCGAACAGAGTATTCCCCTGAGGGTAAGCGAGTGTGATGATTGACGAAGTGTTCCTCGCAGTGAAGTTCCTCCTTGGGTGCCCTAGCGATTGGCTCAAAGATGTGCTCCACTTCCCAAAATTGACGAACCAAGTCATCGAGCCGAGTGCTGAATTTGTCCCACACACTTAGCAACTCAAAGAAAAGTCCGGCTTCGATGAGCAGATCTATCCGCTGCGGCTTAAGGAACGAAGGGTCAGCAAGCTGGATACTCAAAGGTATAGGCCAATTAGCAGTGCTAATTGAGACGCGAGGTTGACTGTCCGTAATCTTCTGGGCAACGACGGCAGTGATGCTAGTGGTAAAATCTAAAATCCGCGATTTCAGAACGAGATCCACCGAGATACCTTCAGTTGAGAAGCTAGCATCTCCTATGCCAGAGACTGCAGTCAGCAGCTTAGTTTTTCGCAGTTGAAGCTGATTACCTAGACGAGTAGTTACGAAATGCAATTGCGAGCCCGAGTCCAACAATGCCCGACATGGAATGAAAGTTCCAGCGCTTTTTTTGACAAGAACGACGACGGTGGCTAATAGAACAGGCTCAAACGGACGCTATGATATATGTGCTTGCGGCGAGGAGGGCGACAATGCAACCATGGCTGTATGATTTGGTTGCGGCTCAATTGAAGAAACAGTATGGAATGTCTCTCTCGAAGAAAATGCAGAAGAGTGTGGTGCTTCGATTGGCAAGTACGGCAGGGACCTGATTTACAATCTTTCACGTGATGACCCTTTCGTAGGCAATTGACGCATAACAAAAGCCCTTTTTTTCCTTGTGACGATAATTCGGCGATTGAGTTTTGAACCGTTGCGAGTTGGCAACCATATGGTTCGTGCCCTCACAAAACACACAGGAAACAGGAGCGCACGATGCTACAAACGATTTTCGATGATGCGTACTCACGGTTTTCCCTGACTTGCCAACCTGACCATCTTGCCGTTGCATGGAGTGTTGAATGCCTTCAAGGGTACGACATCTTTGTTCCAGAAAGGCAGATAATTTCTCCCAGGATGGAAGATCGTGATTCGACGACGCTGCTTCCCATTTAACTTGAGTCTGCCTGTCCAAATTATTCTAGAGAGCGTGGTCGATGATGCCATCAGCTATTTCCTCCTTAGTTGCCAGCGCATCCAACGCGCGAAGATGTGAGGTGGCGGCGTCCGTAAACGTCCGCAGCTGAACCAGCCCAGATATTTCTCTAATGTGTGACTGTAGAATGAGACGTTTATTAGCAAAACATTTTTTAAGAATATCTAATGCGGTATTGTAATTAGCCTCGTTCATCTCCAACGAAATAATGGTATCCAACGCCGCTCCGCTCAAACAAGACCGCAAATGCTGTAACTTCTTGATAGAAGTCAGCTCAGCTTCACTATCAATCACAGCTGGGAACATGGAATAGAAGCTTGTCCACTCGGTCTGCGAACGCTTGCCCAACTCACGCTGTAGAATGGTCCTCAATAATAGGATGGACTAGTCAAATTTTCCTGGTATATCACTGGACATAGACTCAAATTCCACTTCTTCCAAACTGGTAAAATTAGATTTCAGCTCCGTCAATGATTCCAACAATCCTCCCAGATCATATTCATCCATTTGGCGCAGCTTTTCATGATCCATCGCTGTGCGTATTGACTCTAGCCTGTCGAAAATGGCTCTAGCCTTCAGCCTCATGAAGAAAATCCGCGATGCAGGGAATTGGGTGGTGGCTGCGTTCGCACTAATCCTTTCACTAGATGGAGCATCGCCAACTGTCACTGTATCACTATCATTGCCCATAGCCAACGATCCACTCTTTCTATTATTTTCCTTTTGCCCATGGTTTTGGCTATAGATTGTTGACGCGGAGTCTATGAGTCGATCACAGTTAAATAAAATGATGCAACGGGCGAGTTCAGACGAGTTCAAAACGTTTTTGCGTTCACTTTCGCGCACTTTTTATGTGTGTATGTCCAAAATGTATGCGCCGGCATGGCAACGAAGTGACGACCGAAAAGGAACCAACAGTTATGCACAAGCGAACGATGAAGATGTTTTGCACTGTTTCGAGTTCGAGAGAGAGATATGCGCAGCCGGTCACGAGAGCTGGCTGAAAAAAACGACGAAAGAGGAGGCGAAGAAAACTAACGGACCACGCTTAGAACTCTATGCAGCCGGTCTCGACAGTGCGCTGCGCATCAACGAAGCAGACGGCGAAAGAGAAGCGAAAACGAATAGCGGGTCGCTAGAGCTGCCACGGTCGGCCACAAGGATCTTTGGTTCGCTACTTTTTGGCAATTGTTACGTTAAACCTTCGAATTTGATTTAATGAACATGAAATGAACATGCATGAAACACCTTTAACATACGACAAGTCCACGGCTATCACGTCGGGGTCACCAAAATGTTGGAAGCTGCCGAGCTTTTTCGGCAACTCTGACTCCAAAATTTATAAATAAAAGTTTCTCCGTTGTTAGGGTTTAGCCTTTATTGTTTGATATTGTTTGTTTTTGTTAAAGGCCGTGACCGTGGACTTCGATTCAGATGCTAAGCGTTTTGGGCGACGAAGAGGACTGCTGACCGACTGCCTCGAAGATCGACCTACTAGACTAATGGAAGGGTCGAAGCAGTGGCTTATAAGAAGTAAGAAGGTTACATATGTGTGTGCGGGTATGCACTGAGAGCGTACATAGGACGAACGCGATAACAGAAAACTTAAGAGAGACGTGACTTAAGAGCTATTAATAGCTGCTGCTCCGAACAATTCCAGTGGGCGAATTGTCTTGGATGTCCAAGATGTCTTGGAAGTTTGGTCGATACAATACAGCTCAAAATCGATTTTTTGCCATTGAGAGACGTCTTGCACGTCTACCGGGAATTCGCTTTTGGGTGGGGCTGATGACATAGATACACTTCTTAAACTAAAAACAGAAATCACATGAACTCTAGCGTGTGGGCACATTCCATTATGCAAATGGCACTCGAAACAGCGAGGCGTGATGGAAGATGAATCTACGAAGGAAATAAACATTTCAGCGAACTTAGTTAGTAGCACACTCGGCGTAACATGGCATCAGTATTCAATCCAATCGGTCTGCTGTCATTTCTAGTCATTGTCTCTATGGTAAGGAGTTGTGGCTTCTGAAACTTGACTGAGACGAGTCTGAACACCAGAATCTAAGCAACGCATGGAGCAATTGTTGGGAATCGTTGAACTCAAATACACGGATTTTGCGACGCATCGTTTAGGGTATACGACTGCTATGTTTATGTGCGCACTGAGAATTCGCTTGGACAGGTCGCAGTGAAATTGTCCACTTCTAAGTCTAAAGTAGCACCAGTGAAGAAACTAGCTGTGAAATAAAATCAAGGCAATACTCAGACGCACCCATCGACTTTTCTTTTGCACAGCTAATTCTTACATAGGTTTTAATTCGTCTGCTAAAAATTCTCACCCCCCTTGAATAAATAATAATAACGCTCCTTGTTCAAACACCTACCTTCGATTGTGGTGTTTGGCTGAACGGGGTAAAAAACCTGAACTGTTACGACGATCTGACCCTCAGATGACTGACGCAGAACTGATAACTTTGTTGGAGGGGCCAGGATGGATGTGGTAGATGGGAAGCTGATCCCATATATCCAAAAAGCGAAGTTACTTAACCCCATGGCAGACCTCTCGGATTGTATTCCACCACAAGGCAGGAAAGCTTAATTCCAAGGGTTAGAGGCCGATATTTTACTCAAAACACTGTATCAGTAAAGATGTAGAACGACTGATGTCGATCAACCACCATGCCTACACCAAAGGGAAATTGGAAAAGCCCTTCACAGCGAAGAATATGCCGAAAGAGTATTTAGGCGCGGCCTAGGAGCGACCAGCACACACCCAGCAATCAATCACTTGATACAAAATTTCTAATTTGTAGGCGGGTTCAATAAGTGTGGCTTCCATGGTAAATTTTTAAAGTCTAATCTCACACCAACACCAGCTGTGTTTCTATCTTGCATCCTTACTACAGGGTGCGCGCACTGAACGAGGAAGAGTGTGTGAAAAAGAGAGAGAGAGAGAATGAGTAACCGCGTAAAAGGGGGTAGCGTAGCCAATCCCCGTCTCATTTGCTTAAGTAACAAATAAAAATACCCTCGATGGTCAGACATTTAATTTTTGCCCACATATGCTTTGACTAAAATATCCAGACCACGACGACTTTTTTATATAAAAGAGAGATCATTTAAGGTGCTGACATCACATGTATAAACAGCTTGGTTGATGATTTTAATGATACTTTTCATACATTTTCAAGAGTATTTAAGTAACCCCAGCATTTCATTATTAAATTTTTAATGGAACATGATTAATTTTAATTTCTTATGTGAATCGAATTAAAAGATATTGAAAGATTACTATGTATATACTTACATTCATTACAGTTCCAGAGTCAAAAACTGCATCACCTATATCATTTGTAGGAGCCCAAGGAGGTAAAATTTCCTCCTCAAATGTATCAATAATGGGATCCGCATGATTTGGCTTCTCTATAATCAATTCGTTTTCTTCTTTTTGAATATCCTCTTTTGAAGACGACAATGGTGTTCTTAAAATGTTTTCATTTAATTGAGATTTCTGTCGTAAAAGCGAACCAAACTTTTCGAAGAACCCACCGTCTCCATCCTGTAACCTATGAAATAGAAATTTTAATTTTTGTTTGACAGACGAAAGACATTTTTTTTTTATGATGATCCATATGTATTTCTTACTTCTCTATACTCCTTTCAAAATGTTCGTCATAAATTATGGCTCCATTGAAACATTCGGTCAATGTTCATTCAGATATAAACCGTATAAAGGAAAGCTTTGACGTTCTTAATGTTTGACTTATTATAATAAGTAAAGTTAAATAATTATTTCTCCTTAAAAAACAATCAAAAACGAGCGAAAACGCTGAGAGACGCGGCAAGGGTCGCGCCTCTTCATTTATACCCAATACTCAGTCAGTATGTGTGCTTCTATCTAGTTCCCTTTCACCAAAAGGCGCCCACTGCATGAGGGAGACTGTGTGAGAGACAAAGAGAATGAGTAAGCACCTGGCTAAGGTTGCGTAGCCACGGAAAATAGATTTGTTCATTTTGGCAATAATAATGATCCCATGTGATACAGAAACGGCAATCTGTGCCTTTTTGGGTTTCTTGTACATGTCTTCGAAATTGTGGATGCCACAGATTTTCGTCTCTTGAGGGTAAAATTTGGAAAAAAATACCTAATTCAGTGTGATATGTGGTGGTATTTGGTGGTGAAAGAGTTTAAGGCTAAAAAGGAGAATAGGCTATAATAGGCCCATAACTCTTCCTAATCAGAATCAGCCAAATGTGCCATCCTCATCTTCTCAGTATATTTCAAACCTTTAAAAAATCTAACTTCTTCTCTTGTAGTAACCTATCAGAATGTGCGAGGCTTACGTAGTAAGCTTAGCTTTCTTTTTCCGGATAGTATCGTATTTTCATCCCACGTTATTGTGTTTAACGAAACCTGGTTAAAGCCGGACATTCTTAGTTCCGAGGTTTTGGCAGGTCGGTTCACAACTTTTAGAAAGGACCGTTCGTCTCGACGTGCAGGAGGGGTTCTGATTGCAGTGGACTCTAACTTCACGTCGGAACATTTCACAGTCTAGGTTCAATAGGAATGGCAATTCCTGTGTGTAAAACGGTTTCTTCCCGCTTTCGTTACATTCATTACTTGCTCGTATTATTATTTATATTTATAATTTATGAGCAGCACTTGTCCGCTTTAAATGCTTCCTTCCTCGCTATCAGATAAAGATCATATGATAGTTCTTGGTAACTGCAACTTGCCAGGAATTGTTTGATCTTTGGTAAACAAGTCTAGTAACCTAGTGCCCATGTCACGACATGACTTTGTTGATGGCTTGCTTGACCTGTTCCTGTCTCAAGTAAACCATGTGAAAAGTTCCTTGGATCGATTGCTTGATCTGTGCTTTGTATCAGATCCGACCATAGTGTTGTTAGCCCAACCCTTTTCGCTCACTATACCCATACGGTTTACCGAAGTCGTACGGCATTTTCAGTTCCTTGCTAAATGAAAGCTTGCTGCTTCATGAGATTCAACTAGTTAAGCCAGTGTTTTTACCGGGTCCTGGTTTTATAATTCCTCTCCATAAGAAAGGTAGCAAGTCTGATGCAAAGAACTATAGTGGTGTATCTATATTATCCGTTATTCCTAAAATGTTTGAGAAGATTGTAACTCCACACCTGCAACATCTCTGCAAATCACTTATTTCTCCAGCTCAGCACGGATTTATAGCGTGGAGATCAACAACCACAAATTTATTAGAGTTCACCTCCTTCATTATCAAAAGTTTTTCAGGTAATCTATAGACGTATGTTATTTACACCGATAAAGAGTTCATTTTGTACCATCTTTCTATTGCCTATCAATTCACTTTCTTTTCCATTTTGGTCATTATACTAAACTAACGTAACGTTAGCGTAGCTTTATCTATGCTCGCTCAGCAACATGCTCTCATTTAATCATCTATTCTTTATATATGCTCGCTCTTGTTACGTCGCTAATAGGCTATTCACACTGACGACCATCCACCATCCATTTCGGGGATGGTCCGTAAGGTTTTGCCGTTCTGAAAATTTCCTAGTTAGTCCATCATCCATTTTGGATGTTCCTAAACCGCACGTTTCTATGCGATAGTTAGCCGATGGTTTTCAAATGCAACCCTAAAAAGCAATGAATGGCAATAAAAAATAGTTCGCGCCTAGACATATTTCAAATCTTAATTCGAATTTTAAATCGTTGAAAACTAAAAAAAGAAAAAAAAACAACAGACACAATACAAAATGGAGAGACCTGAAATTAGTGGTAATAAGGTACATATGTACCTTATTGGTACATAGGTGGTACATATGTATTTGCTTTATTTTTTTATGATAAGTATTTTGCAGCCATTAAATAAACAAACAATACACGCAAGTCAAAATGGACTGCATAGATGGAAAATCTTGCTATAAACATTTGGCATGATAGTACTTGTCGTTAATGTCGACAAGGACAGATCCAACTACGGCTCTAGTATTATTTCTGCACTGAAGGCTCCGCACCAATGCGGATTAAACTGGAAAATCTGAAGGAGATTGTTGGGAAAAATGCTTGAAGTCCAGAAGGAGCAGCAGAAATTATGGGATGAGCACTAGGAAACAAAGCGAGAAATACTCCAGCAAATTGCGAGCAGCCAAGGCCAAACCAACTTCCAAACAGAGCTGCTGCAATTTTTAAGGGAGTCCAAAGAGTAATGCTTATTGTACATATATGGATTGTTTTATCATAGTCAATAATATAGCCAATTTACTAATTTAAAATTGTGAAAATTTCACAATTCAGAACAAAACTTTGTAATTTTATGATCATCAGCTGTTTTTTGACGGATGGTAGATGGTGGATGGTGGATGGTGCCAGTGTGAATCGGAGCTTCACATCTGTCAAAAAATCCCACCGTTCCCCCGGGATGTGCTCAGTGTGCAGAGCCTATAAATCACTCCCTTCACACTAAAACTTGACCTTTTAGGGTTCCCACCCATTCTACTCAGATGGATTTCTAGCTACCGTTGCTTCGGGTCTCAAAGAGCATCATTGTTTGTTTTTGCTATTTTGCCTGTTTTGTTATCTCTCTCCATAAGCGCTCTCCCTTCTAAAGCTTGCGCTCTGGTTCATCTGTCGCTCTTACGTTTGATCTGAGCTTTCGGCTGCTGCTGCAGCCAGTCCGCGCTGCTGTTTTTAGTGCAGCTCCGATCACAAATACACAATAAACATTAATTCAATTATTAACAAATACGTGCGTTATTATTTTGAAAGCAAGGTAATATATTTGATATCCTCCTCTAAACAAGTTTCGTGGTGGATGTTCCGTTTCCGACTCCATTAAGTACATATACAAGTTATCCGATCCAGCCGGATACCCCTCCCTCTGCATTTGGTTCTCGACCCTACAGCAGGTCAATGAGCTTAAACATTTTCATATGAACCAAATACAGCACATGCCTCGTCGCGTAATAGAACACGAGAGTTGCAGCGTTGCCGGAGACACTTGCCCAGACAGCCCAACAACAACTATGGGGCCGTGGAACGTGGGAAACTGCCGCTGCTCAACATAACACCGGCGCGTGTGCCATGTCAGCAGATTAATGCACCGGCGACTGCGCAGCCGGCGGCCGGGGACTTAATATTAAGACTTTCATTTTTATGTAAATTCAGATTCTCTTAGACCTCCAACGAGGAACAATAAATCTCGCTTCGACGAGTAAATAATAAATACTACAATAAACGTCGATTCTACTTAACTGGCGCCCAACGGAATTTTATCCAACGCGAGTAATTATTTAAAAAAAAATTCGTAAGCTAACGCTTCGGGCTTAACAAAAATAAAAGAAACATAAAGAGTGCTTACCCAACTCGAGTTTCTACTACTAAATTAGCGAGCTAACGCCGCAAGTGTAATAAACAACAAGTGAGGTGAAATAAATAATTAAACCTACATTTAAAGGAGCTGAAGGGCAATCCCTCGCTCCCGGCATCAACATCTACAAAGGAAAAATAGGCTGAAGGGCAATCCCTCGCCTCAAAAAACAAAACAACAAGCTGAAGGGCAATCCCTCGCTGAAGGTGAAAAAAAACCACACCCGGAAGAAGCTGAAGGGCAATCCCTCGCTCCCGGCATCAACGTCTACGAAAGGAAAAACAGGCTGAAGGGCAATCCCTCGCCTCAAAAATAAAAACCAACAAGCTGAAGGGTGATCCCTCGCTTCCCTCATCGCCACCCACAAAGGAATTCATAATTAATCGAAGGAAACTAATAATTAGGTCAAATAAAACACGGTATAAGCCGCAGAAAACCATGTAAGTGAGCTCTTTTTATATAATTTTATTCAAGCATTTTGGTAATCGCGACCCAATAAAAATAAAATAATACTGAGTGGTGCAGCTGAGATATTTAAAATCAAAATCAAATTCATTAAAAAAAGAAAATACATTAAAATAAGAAGTGGCTAATGGGCGATAGCCCTAACAGTTCCAATAGTGACCTCAAGTCCTTTAAGCGGTCCGATAGCTTAGTTTCACTGTGTGGGGACCTGCAAGACCCAGGGGATAGCAAGCAAGAACAATCCGATAGCGACGATAGTTTGTGTCTTAGGGGCCTCCGTTTGACTGAAAGCCACGAACGTTCCCCTGACATCATGGATCCGGCAACTTTCGCAGCAGCTATAGAGGCCGCACTGCAAAATCAGGCCTCGCGGTTCGAGACCAGGTTACAGCAATTACAAGCCGAGATTGCTCAGTTGAGCACAGGTACGCCTGCCCCGAAAGTTGAAGCGTATAAGGAGATAGCAATAAATCCCGATGTCCAGTGTGATCAGCCATTGGACATGGTTAAGTCCGTCCCCGAGTTCGACGGCAAACAGGAAAATTATGTGGCTTGGCGCCAGGCAGCGCTGGCGGCCTATAAAACTTTCGAGCCCTATGAGGGCAGCGCTAGACATAACATGGCGACAGGCATCATCAGGAATAAAATAAAAGGTGCCGCAAATAACGTCCTGTCATCTTTCAATACAGTCCTAAATTTCAAGGCAATTTTGAATAGATTGGATAGTTCGTATTCCGACAAAACTCCAGTGAGCGTGATACAACAAAAACTGGCCACCATGCGGCAGGGAAACCTGTCCTTGGCGGAATACTATGACGAGATTGAGAAGCAGCTCTCTCTCATTACCAACAAAAACATAATGGTCCATAATGCGGTCGCAGAGGGCATTCTAAACGAGAAAGCTAGGGACGACGCTTTAGACGTATTCGTTTCAGGCTTAAGAAGAACATTGAAAACAGCAGTATTTCCGGCAAGACCGAAAGATCTGCAGACCGCTCTGGCCCTTGCCGAAGCGGCGGAATCCAGCGAGGATCGCAGCATTTTGGCTGCAAATTACGCCAGGGCCATGGAGGAAAAGGCCCAAAAAACGGGCCAGCGCCAAACTCAAGCGCAACTCCAGGGCAATTTTAGGCAAACTAGAGCTGTGGACTCCTATAAAAGTCCTCATTACGACAAAAGGCAAGACGCGTCGATCGCCCAGCAGGGAAGATCCAACCAACGATCCAATAGCGGCAGGACTCGGGCCCAGGGCCCGGAGCCCATGGATGTAGATCCTTCTTCTTCCAAACTCAGACTGCCCACTGCTTACCAAAAACCTTTCGGGTCGGGTGGACGCAATCAAAATTTTACGAGGAAAACAAACGCGTCAGAGCGCACCTCGAGAAATTGGCAGCACAGGATAGAGCACACTACAGCCGGGGACAACCAGACCGAATCATCATTTGACGGCATCATTGGCCTTGACCTGCTATCGCAGGTAGGGGCGACATTGTGCTTAAAGAGCGGTACACTCAGATTCGGTAACACGACTCAGGTAATCAAATTCCACAAGTGCATAGACGTCAACCACACAAACGTTATTGACGTCGATGCTCCCCCAGCCATAAGGGCGGACTTTATAAAAATGTTAAATAAGAGGAGTAAGGCATTTGCCGACCCTAACGGGGCTCTGCCTTATAATACTTCTGTCGTGGCCACTATCCGCACTGTGGACGACGAACCAATTTACTCCAAGCTGTACCCGTACCCTATGGGTGTAGCTAATTTTGTCGAATCCGAGGTCAAGAGCCTTTTGAAAGACAAAATCATTCGCAAATCCAGATCACCATATAATAATCCTATATGGGTGGTCGACAAAAAAGGCACTGATGAAGCGGGCAATAAAAAGAAACGTCTCGTAATGGACTTTCGGAAGCTCAATCACAAAACAGTGGCCGACAAATACCCGATGCCAAGCATCTCAATGATCTTAGCAAACTTGGGTACTGCCAGATACTTCACAACACTGGACTTGAAGTCTGGATACCACCAAATAACCTTGGCGGAGCGCGACCGAGAAAAGACTTCCTTTTCCGTAAATGGAGGGAAGTACAAGTTTTGCCGACTGCCCTTTGGTCTCCGAAATGCAGGTAGCATTTTCCAGAGAGCAATCGATGATGTTTTGCGCGAACAAATCGGCAAAACATGCTACGTCTATGTCGATGACGTAATTATTTTCTCCAAGTCTCAAGACGACCATGTTAAACACGTCGACTGGGGGCTGAAAAGCCTCTATGACGCCAACATGAGAGTCGCTCGAGAGAAGTCCAATTTTTTTAAGACGAGCGTGGAATACCTCGGCTTTATTGTGACTAACGAAGGCACGAGGACGGACCCTGAGAAGGTGAAGGCCATGCAGGAGTACGTCGAGCCAACAACGTTGCTCGGCCTAAGGTCATTCTTGGGCCTGGCAAGTTACTACAGATGCTTCGTGAACGATTTCGCGTCAATTGCCCGACCGCTTTCTGATATTTTAAAAGGGGAAAATGGGTCCATCAGCAAATACAAATCAAAAACGAGGGGGAACGTTGTGAGTTGCTGCTGCGACCGCAACTCTACATTTATACCCGATACATAGTCAGTATGACTACATTAAACGACAAAGAGTGCGTGCGAGAGAGACAGAAAATCAGCCAGAACGTGTCGACGGGCGCTGCTTAGCCACTGCAAATTATTTGTTACTTTTAGCTATAATAATAATCCGATCTGATTCGGATTAGGCAAGATTCGGCAATCTGGTAGATATGGCCATTCTCTATGATTGTGCGTTTTTAATTTTCTCCTATCTTCAAAATTGTGGTTGCCACAGATTTTCGTTGTTTAAGGCTGCGGAAGGGGGTGGGGCGAAATTTTGAAACACACTTGTAGCAGTGAGCTCTCTGAGCAAAAAGAAATACACTTGTAACAGTGAGTTCTGCAGTGAAAAATTACAAATAGTTTTTTAGCAGTGAGAGCTCGACAGTCAGGTCTAATAGTCTCTGAGATCTGTGGATGCTCCGGATTTTCGTCCTTTGCGGGGGCGGAAGGGGGTGAGGCGAAATTTTAATAACAACTCGTCAAGGTCCGATATCACAGGAGTGTGGATACCAAATTTGGTTGCTCTAGCTTTTATAGTCTCTGAGATCTAGGAACTCATATTTAGCAATAGGCAAAGCCGGCTATGATACGTGTGTGTTAGAGAGAGACAGGGCGAGAAAAAAATGAAATTGTTTTCTTCATTCTGGCTATAATAATAATACGATCTGATTCAGATTCTGCAGTCTAGAAGATAAATTCATTCTCTACGATTTTGCGTTTTTGATTTTCTCGTATCTTTAAAATTGTGGATGCCACAGATTTTCGTCCTTTGTGGGGGCGGAAGTGGGCAGGGCGATGTTTTGAAATATACTTGTAACAGTGACATATTACAGAAGTCTGGATACAAAATGTCGTTGCTCTAGCTCTTATAGTCTTTGAGCACTAGGCGCTAATAGGGACGGACAGACGGACGGACGGACAGACAGACATGGCTCAATCGACTCGGCTATTGATGCTGATCAATAATATATATACTTTATGGGGTCGGAAACGCTTCCTTCTGGACGTTACACACATCCACTTTTACCACAAATCTAATATACCCCAATACTCATTTTGAGTATCGGGTATAAAAACCACTATCATTTTGAGCGAGGTCCAACGACACGCCTTTCAGAAATTAAGGAACATTCTGGCATCAGAAAACGTAATATTGATGTACCCAGATTACAAAAAACCGTTCGACCTAACGACCGACGCCTCTGCCTATGGCATCGGGGCGGTCCTTTCACAAGGCGGCCGCCCAATAACTATGATTTCAAGGACACTAAAGAACGGTGAGCGTCACTACGCTACCAATGAACGCGAGCTTTTAGCAATTGTGTGGGCCTTGGGGAAGCTTCGTCACTACATTTACGGAGTCAGGGACATTAATGTGTTCACTGACCACCAGCCACTCACGTTTGCGGTTTCCGAAGGAAACCCTAACTCTAAAATAAAACGCTGGAAGGCACGCATTGACGAGCTCGGTGCCAAGCTTTTCTATAAGCCAGGCAAAGAAAACCATGTCGCAGACGCATTGTCTCGACAAAACATCAGTGCATTGGAAGACAGCGCGCCACAATCTGACGCAGCGACAATACACAGCGAAGCGTCTTTGACTTACACGATAGAAACACACAAAAAAACAGACAAACCTGTCAATTGTTTTAGGAATCAAATCGTCCTAGAAGCGGCGCGTTTTCCTCTAAAGCAGATGTTTATTCTTTTCGGGGAAAAAACGCGACATATAATAAATTTTACGGACAAAAATGAGCTCACTGGGGTCGTGAAGACCTCAGTAAACCCTACGGTTGTAATCGCAATCCACTGTGATTTTCCGACTCTAGCCTGCATTCAGCATGAGCTAGTACGCGCCTTTCCGTCGACCAAGTTCTGACATTGCAAGAATCTGGTCACAGACATTTTCAATGAAAATAAGGAGATTGTCACAATCGAACACAATCGAGCACATAGAGCTGCTCAGGAAAACGTAAAACAGGTCTTGGCCGATTACTATTTCCCAAATATGACTAAACTCGCAAGCGAGGTAGTCATGAATTGCAGGATTTGTTCTAGAGCAAAGTACGATAGGCATCCAAAAAAACAGGAGCTGGGACCAACGCCAGTCCCTTCGTTCACTGGAGAAATGCTTCACGTCGACATTTTTTCAACGGATAGGAAGTACTTTTAACATGCGTGGACAAATTCTCGAAATTTGCCATTGTACAACCGATAGCTTCCCGCACGATTGCGGACATAAAGGCTCCACTCTTGCAACTTATGAACATTTTCCTCAACACCAGACAAATCTATTGCGACAATGAACCATAGCTGAGTTCAGAAACCATCAGGTCACTTCTGCGAGACAATTTCGGAGCCCACATTGTGAATGCTCCTCCCCTCCACAGCACTTCAAACGGCCAAGTTGAAAGATTCCATAGTACTCTGTTGGAAATCGCGAGATGCCTCAAGATAGCGAAGGGAATCGTCGACACAGTCGACCTTTTCCTCCAGGCAACAGTGGAGTACAACAGGTCGGTACACTCGGTAACCAACTAGAAACCGATCGATATTTTAAACGCCACTGCAGCAGACTTTCACAGCGAGGTACAGAACAGGGTGCGGAAAGCTCAGATTGTGCAGAATAATCGAGTCAACCAATCGCGTCAGAACAGAGTTTTTAGAGTAGGTGATAAGGTGTTAATGAAAACCAACAGACGCCTCGGAAATAAACTAACCCCGTTGTACGGTCCCCAACGGTCCTAATTAGGGGGAGGGTTGTGCACAAAGACAATCTTAGGTAATGCCCCTATGCCCATACGTGAGCGTTCCACTCAGCCGACTAAAGATACGAATAAACGAGGCCCAACTTATTGAATCCAATAACAGGCAGATAAGCATAAATTCTAAATCTCAGGAGCAAATCAACCGCTTAACAGACACAGTCAATAAATGGCTACAGAATGTCGGCATCCGAACTAAGTAATCTCATGCTCACCATTTCCCTCGCAAAAGTTAACGTAATCAATCCGGTCATATTAGACAATGACGACTTGAATTCTATTTTTTCTAATCAGCTCACCAATGTTATCGTAACTAACATTTTAGAAGTATCTAAAATGAAAGTTTTCAATCAAATAGCATAATACACTTTGTCATTCAATTCCCTAAGATTAAGTACATTTGCAAAAAGATAACTATTTTCCCGGTCGCCCACAACGGCACCATCCTTCAACTGGACGATAACATCGTCGCCAACTGCAACAACCAGATAGTAACAGGTCGGACTGCAAACATACGACCCCGACAACATTCTGCGAAGCATCGACGAGGGGCTACTGTGCCCAAGGACTATATTCTGGTGGCGTGGCCCACTGCCAGTCGCAACTCAGCCACCTCAGCACCATCACTCTGGTCGACGACGGGATCATTATCATCAACGATCACCCAGCAGCAGTAAGTTTCGACGGCAGCGTGGCGCTCAACATTTCAGGGACGCATCTAATCGCGGTATCAGGATCGCAAAAACGTTCAGAGCCGATACCCAGGAGTTGCATCTTTACCTCTGCTAAATGTTACCGAGCATAAAAGGGTGCTGAGCCTGCCATTCCTCCACCAGTTGAGCGAGGAGAACCTCAATTTCATCAAGGAGATAAAGGAAGAGGTGTCCTCACGTTCCAGACCAATCTTTGCATTCTGCCCATGACTAGGTATTTGTGGCCTAGTATGTGGCATGGCCATGCTCAGACTATATTCAATGGATTAATGGCAAGACTAAGTGCGCCGGGGACGGCGACTGCTCAAGGGGGGGAGTAGTTATCCGATCCAGCCGGATACCCCTCCCTCTGCATTTGGTTCTCGACCCTACAGCAGGTCAATGAGCTTAAACATTTTCATATGAACCAAATACAGCACATGCCTCGTCGCGTAATAGAACACGAGAGTTGCAGCGTTGCCGGAGACACTTGCCCAGACAGCCCAACAAAAACTATGGGGCCGTGGAACGTGGGAAACTGCCGCTGCTCAACATAACACCGGCGCGTGTGCCATGTCAGCAGATTAATGCACCGGCGACTGCGCAGCCGGCGGCCGGGGACTTAATATTAAGACTTTCATTTTTATGTAAATTCAGATTCTCTTAGACCTCCAACGAGGAACAATAAATCTCGCTTCGACGAGTAAATAATAAATACTACAATAAACGTCGATTCTACTTAACTTACATATATATTTCTGATCAGCATCAATAGCTCAGTCGATATAGCTATGTCTGTCCATGTCTATCTCAGAGACTATAAGAGTTCGAGCAACCAAATTTTGAATCCAGACTCCTGTGATATCAGACTGTTACAAGTGTATTACAAATTTTCGCCCCGCACCCACAAAGGACGAAAATCTGTGGCATCAACAATTTTAAAGATACGAGAAAACATAAAACACAGAATCATAGAGAATGACACATCTAGAAGATTGCCGAATCTGGACAATTATTATAGCCAGAAAGAACAAATGAAATTGCAGCTGCTACGCAACCCCTTCTACGCGCCTACTTATTCTCTCTCTCTCTCTCATACACTCTTCCTCGCGCAGTGTTCGCCTTCTGGCGGAAGGGAGCGAGATATAATGGCTGGTGTTAATAAAAGAAGATAGAGATTGACAAACGAAATAAACATTAGTAGCAGAAAAATGGAAACAGTTAAAATATTCTAAAATTCAAATCAAAAATGTTGTCAGGAGGAAAGAGGATAAAAGATGTGCAATAATTAACATTAAAACATAATTAACGGTCGTGGTTTCTCTCTTTCTCTTTATGTTTTTTCCATCTCTCGTGACAAGTGAGAGCAAAATCTGGTTAGATCGTGTTCTGTGATGGCAGTCCGAACATAATCACCCCCTCCCTGCATTAACCACCAATTCAATTCGAACCGTTAACGAACAACGATAGAAAAATAGAGCATGCGGCAGTCATCAGCTCCGATAAAAGTTCCGGCGCTTACGTGTAATTACGTTTGTTATTGGATTCTGGGACCAGAAAGACCAGCCACATCCATGGACATTTTCTTTGCCACTTTTCGCATATGCGTCTCGCATCGTCAGCGCAGCTCAGCTCAGCTTGGTTTGATCGGCTCATTCTTTTCTTTCTTTTTTTAGCAATACTAAACAATACTAAAAATTCCTAACAGCATATAGTGGAATATGGCTTTATTTTTATCCCCTTTTAAGCCACTTAAAATAGATATGCTTCTTCTACTGGCCATATAACAGCCTTTGCTAACTGACTAACTGCAAAAACAGAGATAGTTATAGTTTGCATTAGTCAGTTACCAAAGTCTAATGTCACGTGGCCATAAACGTAAACTCTATTCCCCGATAGAGTATTCATTTGTATGATATGATTAGGTACGCACATACTACCATAAATCTTTGAGTACATACATATATATGTGTGAGTCACATTATCTTTATTTCTGTTTATTTTCTAAGTTCATGATGCGTACGTATGTAAGTATGTATGTGGCGTGAGATCGACACAGAACGGATCCCAAAAATATTCATTAATACATTTATTTGTGTACATCATGTACATGTCTTCATATTCTTATATATTTAATAATATATATTCATATTTATTTTATATAGTTGTCTATTAAACTTACTGATGTTCGTGTTCTGTGGGTGGATTCATTTTGAGCTCGTGCAATTTGACGAAAAACCCTTTCCACATTTGTTCCTCATCCATTGTTGATTTTTAGTCACACAGAAAACAGCAGCTAAGAATGAAAGACGAGAATGCACTAGAGTTGAACAAGCACTGGGAAGAAACTGTGATGATTCAAAGCTGAGCTGTCTCAGATATAGTATGTACTTTTATTTTTCGTTTAAATTTACAAGTTCCACTACTACTACATCAAAACATGTTCATATATATGTATACGTACATACGAGTATACCAGACCAGCGGATCCCATGACGTAGTCGGAAAAAATACGACATATGTAAGTAGCATTAAAATGAATTAATATGTACATAAATATTAAATATTTTTTTTTATTTGTTCATTTGGTATAGTCTTGACCAGACCACAGTCTTTTCGGCTACGTATGTATGTACATATGTACAAACATACATATGTATGCAACTTCGATTTTAAACGTTTTCCTAATTATCAGAATCAAATGCAAAGGTTTTTATTGTTATTTTTTTACAGATCCAGGCGCCAAAACCTTTTTACTGGTAGTGTTTTCAGCCCGTTAATTTTTGGCCAAACAGCATCTGTTGGACGACTAATGAAAATTCGATAATTATAATCAACTCTACTCCCCTTTCCTAAAACTACTTTTAGACAATCCAGAGGATCTTAGCGTCTTTACTTTGCCCGGTTATCTCAGTGATGTCTTAAACCTTCTATTTACAATGGATATATCGACCTATTATTAGAGCAGACATTTTTGAAAAGAGGAAGAGTACGGTCTCGGAAAAATCAGTAGCAAAATGTTGAACTTTTTATTAAGATGTACCTTCTCATAATGATCAGGGCATGCTACTATCAGAGTAACATCTGCAGCGATTCCCTGATTACGTAACAAAGTTTATAAATCTGAGACCTTAGCGTAGACGGGAGTCTACGTGGCCATCTAGCTTTGATCCTAGAGTATGTAGTCGCAGTTAGTCCAGGTGCGCCGTTTTTTGGTATTCCCCAAGTATGATAGGCACGGAGAAGGGTATTAGAATGTGATGATCAAAAATACAATTTGGTATTGTTATGCTGTTTTTATTCTGATAGAGAACGTGATAGATGATGTTTTCTCTGGAGAGAATGTGATAGAGAGGTCTCAGGTCTGGGTTTTTTTTTAATCTAGTTTCATCCTCGAGTCGGACTTGTAGACTTCCATTTCTAATTTATTTTAGTCACATATGTAACTCTTAACGTGAATTAGATTTCTAGAATCACTTTTATTTTATAATCCTGAAAAAAAACAGATTTTAATGAATAATATATATACATATGGGCGTTTCCGTTGAGGCCAAAAAATTAAAAGTCAATAAATACACATTTCCATATACTTTTGTCCCGGTATTATTTTCTAAATTGATTGAAACTCAGTTAATTTAACCAATTGACATATAATTTCATTAACTTTGATCTGAAAACCTTTTAAAATAAGCAAAAGTTAACTTTTTCGGTAGTTTTTGGTATTTTTATAGTCATGTTTTCCTTTACTATTTTCTCCTATAGGAAAGATGATTCTTGATACAAGTTGTTCCTCAAAGGTTCTATTAAAAGCCAACTAAGTCGTTTGTTAAGGAATAATAAAGGGATTTATGGGAGAGTGTGAGGTGATAAAAAAAAAAATTAAAAAAAAAACGTACGTTTGCGACCCGTACGTTCGCGACCGGGTTAATTCAATTTAAAAACACCAATGGGATAATTTATTGCGAAAATACTAGATAGAAATCTAAATTAATCCTCTTTTCAAATAAATTAACTTCTTTAGAATATTCTGTTCCGTTTCGCAGATTTTTCCATTTTACTAAATTAAGCCAAAGTCTACTATTTCGCGTACTTTCGCGACCACAAGTTTGTTGCTATTTTCGTTATGAAAACATGAACCCCATTTTTTGTACTAAACATAGAGCTAACAAAATTGTATCGAACCGCCTAAAAAAACCTGGGGGAAATTGTTGTTTTAATTTTTTTTTTTACATTAAACGCGTACGAACGTACGTTCGCGACCCGCGGCAATGCCCATATATAAAAATGGAGTGAAAAATATGTATTTGGGATTTCATCACTTTGGCTAAATTTTTTTTAATCAAATTTTCGTATTTGCCTGGAGAAAGTTTTTACGACAAAACATTTGGGGAAAACCAACACCTGCGATTGCAAATATATTGATTTTTATAAATTTTTAAAAAATCTCAGATATAGTAAGCGAAGAGGAAATTGTCATAGTTGGAGATAAGTTCTAAATTCCAGATACTATTCTCCATCGACGAAACAATCAATCGAGTTATCCTCATTTCTCATTCGTGCAACTAAAATGTGCGAAACGTGGCTGAGCCGGGCTAGCATACCAATATATTTTTTTAAACTTTCTTTTTATATTTTTTAAACTAGATTTGTATATATATTTATTAAGCTATTTTTTCCTAAACCAAAAAAAAAAGAACAATTGTTTTTTTCAGAAAACATATAAATATTCTGAATCTGATCCATCAGAGTTAGTCAACTAGTTTTGAAGATTTTTTACTTATTTTGCTATTCTCCTGCTCATAACCGCCACAACCTACTGCTCTCTCTAGATCTCTGTTATCCCCGACTGTGCCGATCGCGAGGACGTCATTTATACTCATTAGTTATATTTATTTCAAGCCGAGCTCCAGGGTTGACAAGCATCTATGTACATATATTTCGCATTATCCTTTTTGCTAGCAGCATTACTGATCGATACTGCGCCTATGTATATGTCTGCCTGACTTCATGTGCGCCCAGATCTCACAGTTGCAGATAAGAGCTGGAGCAAGTGAACCGAACGCGTACATGCAGGAAAGATAGCTGTTAGACTAACATTCGAGGAAAATTAGCACTAAACTTACTAAGAAACTAAGCCTGCATTCAAAATACAAATACCACCACAATTACTACTAGAAAGGTGTGTGAGGATTAGTAATTTAATAAGAGGAAGAGAATTAGTGGTGGATATAATATGGTAGAGGGAATTATAATCCGAGCATAATACCCTAAACGGTTCATACAAGGAATAATTTGATCTACAGAGTGGAAGGAACAACGGTATAAAATTTCTAGTGAATCTAATAGGAATAGTGAAGTTTATGCGGCTCAACAGATCAGGGCTGTCTATGTCACCTCTGATCAAGTTGTGCATAAAAATCACACCAAGCATTTTTCTACGGTTAACTAAGGATGGGAGGTTTACTAATAGCAGTCTACTAGAGTAAGATGGGAGTCTCACACCCGAATCCCAGCTAAGGCCCCGCAGAGCAAAGAGTAAAAAGTTTTTCTGTACTGATTCTATACGGTCCTGGTGTACTTTGTACTGAGGGCACCATACATAGAAGCCTTATTTTAAAATCGGACGAACTAGCGAGGTATAGAGAGTCTATGTTATATAGGGGTCGTCAAATTCTTTTGACCACCATGGCCTTATTTACCATGGTATAAATGTATTCGGAAAACTTTAACTTTTCGTCTAATAAAACACCAAGATCATTCACCAGGGTAATTCTCTCAAGAGAGCCACCAAATATGGTGTAGGGAGCCAACAACGGGGTAGAACGATGAAATGTCAATATTTTGCATTTCGAGGCATTAAGTTGTAAAAAGTTTGCACAGCATCATGACTGAAAGTTATTGAGATCGGATGGCAAGCGAGAATGAAATGAAATGTCCTTATACTGGACACAGAGTTTAACATCATCCGTATACATGAGCACTCCAGAGTATGTTAATACCGAAGGCAAGTCATTAATAAAGAGTGTGAAGAGTAAGGGGCCTAGATGGCTGCCCTGTGGTACTCTCAAAGAAGCCTTGACTGGTGAAGAGAGGGAGTTTTTGAAGAGAACTCTTTGAGACCTGGAACAAAGGTAGCTAGAAATCCATCTCAGGAGGTTGGGCGGAAACCCTAAAAAGTCAAGTTTATGTGCTAGAAGGGTCGCTTGCTTTACTGAAGTCGGTGTAAATAACATCCGTCTGTAAGTTACCTTGAAAGCCTTTAATAATGAAAGAGGTAAACTCTAACAAGTTCGTTGTGGTTGATCGTCGCCTTATAAATATAAGTTGACTCGCAGAGATGTTGCAAGTGCGGAGTTAAAACCTTCTCAAACATTTTAGGGATAGCGGATAACTTTGCTATACCTCTATAATTTTTAGCATCAGACTTGCTACCTTTTTTATGGAGAGGAATTATAAACGATTCCTTCCAGATCGGGGGGAAGCAAGAAGAATAAATGGACAGGGTGAATAGTTTAAGCAAAGGTCCACACAGAGCCTCGGCGCAGTACCTGAGTACACAACCTGGAACCCCGTCTGGACCCGGTGAAAACACCGGCTTAACTAGTCGAAGATCATGAAGTAGAGAACATTCATTTAACAAGGGACTGAAAATGCCCTTCGACCTCGGTAAACCGTATGGATATGGATGACCAGAGTAGCTTTCCTCTGAATAGGTGGTTTGGAAAAATTGGGCAATGAGATCGGCAATTGCCTGATCATTATTTGCCGACGTATTACAAAATCATAGAGAGGATGGGTGTGAGGACGTTCTACGCTTACTGTTTACGCAGCTGTAAAACTGTTTTGGGTCCTGTGAAAAACTTATCCTGCATCGACATAGGTAGTTCTTATAGCATTGGGCATAAAGAACTGAAAAGTTTGACCGAGCTATTACATAGCGAGAGTGAGAAGTAGGAGAACCAACTTCTTGAAATTTGTTATAAAGTCTTGATTTTAAGTTTTTTAGACTGGATAACTCTTTTGTAAGCCAGATCTGTTTGTTTTCCAGATCTAATCGGACAAGAAAGCAGGACACAAAAATCAAAAAATGTGCCAAGAGCATTGTAAAAAATGTTTGTGCCTTTTATGACATCAGTGCACAAGTACAAAGCGGACCAATCAAAATCCTTAATGAGGTTATTAAGCTTTGCAAACTCGGCTTTACGAAAGCAGCGAACACGTTCAGATAGCTTACTCGACCGATCCAATACAGTTTGTCCTATACCTAGCGACACTTCGAAAGTAGGATGGTAGGCGTCTTCAGGTATAGTGAGCGGAAGGGCTCGGGTTAACAACACTATGGTTGGATCCGAAGACCAAACAGTTCCTGGCAAGTTGAAGTCACCAAGAACTATCATATGATCTTTAACTGATAGCGAGGAAGAAACAGCTGTTAAAGCGGACAAGTGCTGCTCATAAATTGAGATATCCGAAGAAGGTGGAATATATGAGCAAGTAATGATTATAGCGAAAGCGGGAAGAATCAGTTTTACACACAGGAATTCCAGTTCCTGTTGAATCTGGACAGTGAAGTGTTCCGAGGTGAAGTTAGAGTCCACTGCAATCAGAACCTCTCCTGCATGTCGAGACGAACGGTCCTTTCTAAACGTTGTGTACCGACCTGCCGAAACCTCGGAGCTAAAAATTCAGATTTCGGTAAACACAATAACGTGGGAAGCAAATGCAACACTATCCCGGAAAAGAATGCTGAGCTTACTACGTAAGCCTCTAACATTCTGATAGGTTACTAAGAGGTTACTAAGAGAAGTTAGATTTTTGGAAGGGTGGAAGCAGGACTGGAAGATGAGGATGGCACATTGGGATGATTTGTAAGAGTTATGGGGGCCTATTCTTCTCCTTAGCCTTAAACTCCTTCACCACCAAATGCTTCGGCCAAAATTTGGCAGAGAAAATGGTGTCAAATCGAGTTGGGGAGACGCTTATCTTAAACGATGCTGTCTCCGTGGCATAAGAGAAGTTAAACTTCTCCACCTTTAAGCCGACGGCTTTTATTTTGCTTTTATTTTGCCGCCCCGCCCTCTTCCGCCCCCACAAAGGACGAAAATCTGTGGCATCCGCAATTTTAAAGATGCGAGAATACCAGAAATGCAGAATCATAGGGAATGACTATACCTTCAAGGCTGCAGAATCTAAACCAGATCGTATCATTATTATAGCCAGAATGAAGAAAACAATTTCATTCTCTCTTGCTGTGTCTCTCTCTAACACACACATTTCCAGGTCGGCTTTGCCTATCGCTAAAAGTGAGCGCCAAGATCTCAGAGACTGTAAAAGCTAGAGCAACGAAATTTGGTATCCACACTCCTGTGATATCGAACCTGCACAAGTGTATTTCAAAATTTCGCCCCTTCTTCCGCCCTCACAAAGGACGAAAATCGGTGGCATCCACAGATCGCAAAGACTATTAGAGCTAGAGCAACCAAATTTTGTACCCACACTCCTTGTTTGTAGGAGGGCGGATCACCGGAGCGGGTATCCAGCGACGAGTCGGAAAATATCCAAATGAAGAAGTCAGAGTGGTTCCAATAAATATGTTCTATGTATTTATGTATATATGTAGATTGTAGGTGCGCGTATGTGCACGACGGCAGCTTGTAGCGGGGTGGGCAACGTAACTGATTGTCGCTTACATGCTAAGACTACCGTGAGCGACGTGCGGATCGTAGGAGCGCACCGAACCGAGAGCGCGAGAGCCAGGCCGAGGGCTATGTAACTGGCTGTTAACTGAGCGCGGCACCCAGCAGCGATAACAGGCTGTTAGCCTGGGGTGCTAACAGCTCGGTTGCCCTGTTACAGCTTCTGCTCTGAACATTCTCCCCCCCCCTTGCAAGGCTGCAAAAGGTGGACGGGACGCCACGGCTGCGTGTATGAGTTGCCGTGGAAGATGTTTTTTTTTTTTTTTTTTTTTGGGGACGCAAGAGCTGGAGACCGTACTGGAAATGCTGGCCCATCGTCCTGGTGCAACAACGTATGATGGTTCCGGTGACACACCTTGCACCGATCGCTGCTTCGGCAGTCTCTTCCAGAGTGCTGGTGAGCCAGGCAGTTGGCGCAGTAGTTGTTAGCAAGGACCGCTCGGAGCCTCTTTTCGGAACCTAGTTGGAGAAAGCGGCGGCACTTTCGTAGCGGATGGATTTCTGAGCAGAGTCGGCACTGGTAGGAATTGATGCCTCGTGAACGTCTGATTTCCAAGGTGCGGTTGGCACGTGGACGTGGGTCCATCTCTGGAGACGGAAAACTACGCTGAAATAAAGGAGTCGAAGACACATTAGTACCGAGCTTGGAACGGATGAGAGGCACATTTAGGACATTGGAAATTGCCGCCCGGTTACTTGGTCTGGTGAGGCTATGTTGATCTAAGGACGGATTCACCTTCGAGTTCAGGCTTGAATTCGGACCGGAGCGTTGAGCTTTCATACAGTGCATATTTTGGAAATATTCCCGTCGGTCAGGAGACCGTTCGAGAACTTCTGCGGAGGGAGCTGGAAGGAAATTGCTGTCGTAAAAAGACCCCGAGTCTTCTACCAGTTTGATAGGTCGTCTGGAAATTTGACTCGAAAACGATGAGATTTGATTCATCACCTGAGGCACTGGACCTGTGAGTACCCAGCCGAAAATGGTTTCCTGCCCGAGGAGAGAGCCACAGATGTTGGTCAGTGAGCCACTTTAGCTGAATGGACGGAATGATATCCGCTCCAATCAGGACATCTATTTGTGAACTCTCATAGAAGGTCGGATCCGCCCATGAGAGGTTCGGCAGGTCTCTCAAGAACCCTTGCGAGATCGGATGCGATGGAATATTCGCGGCCAATTCCGGAATAACGTAGGCTGTGGCATTTAGTTGTAAGCCCGGCTTAGTCGGAGAGCGGATGGAAAAACTGCAGAGCTTCTTTGACTGAGCGGATACGGCATTATTTAGGCCGGAGACCTGTGCCTGGATACGTTGGAATGGCAATTTGATCATGTCCACAAGACGTTCTGTAATGAACGTCGCCTCGGAGCCAGAGTCGATCAGAGCGCGGGCGTGGAAAGTTTTTCCCAGGTGGCAAATATTAACGATGGCCGTGCCTAGAAGGACAGCACTCGTGCCGGAAGCGAAATACGACTGAACGTTTGGCTGGGCTTCGGATGAACTTGGATTTTGGACGCTTGGTACTCGTAGATGTAGCTCGGGCCACGCTGAGGAATTTTGTGCCGTTGTGGAAATCGCCTCGCTGGAGCTTGCTGGATTGCTACGGTGTAGAAGCGTGTGGTGCCGGTCTCCACAAGTGATGCAATTGTGGACGCTTTGGCATTCTCGTATCTGGTGGCCCCTTGCAAAACAGTTCAAACAAAGCTGCTTTTGCTTAATGTAGTCGGAGCGAGCGTCAGCGGGCAGTTGAAGGAAGTGAGGGCATAAACGGATCGGATGATACTCTTTGGAGCAAAGATCACACGTGCTCCTCTTTTGATTCACTGTGGTCTCGAACGAGTGGACACTCCTAGGATAAGGACTTCCTTGAGACCGAAACGGATTGCTTCTGGAATTGTCTGAAGTGGGTATGCTCGCCCTGGAGTGGGCCTGAGTCTCCATGCCTGGATGGCCGTCCTCGGTCACTTCGAGAGACAGGTACCGCTCCGCCAGGAACTTGTCCATGGCGTGCCAGGTGGGAATTTCGGACTTGTGCGTCACGGATTGCTCCCAAAGCTCTAAGGTCGTCTTTGGCAGCTTAGCGGAAATGAGGTACACTAACACTCCGTCAGCGAAAACGCTGTCTGTGGAGACCTCGGAGTGGGTGAGTGTCGTGAGGCACTTGTGGACGGCCCTCTGGAGCTCTTTTAGCGCTGCTGCTGACTCGGTACGGATTTGGGGTAGACTGAAAAGGATCTTCAGCTGGGCTTTGAGTATCAGCCTCTTGTTTTGGAAACGCTCACGGAGGGCGTTCCATGCGGACGCGAAACCCTCGTTCGTAAGTGGAGACTGTGCCACTATGTCGTGGGCTTCACCGCTCGTCTTTTGTTGAGGTGGAACAGTTTTTCCACTGGAGCCAACCTTGGGTTCTCTATGTAGATGGCGGTGAACAGATCTCGGAACGTGGGCCACTGCTGGTAGTCCCCACTGAAAACTTCAGTGTCACATGGAGGGAGGCGGCAACCGCCGGAAGTCGGCACTTGAACGGCCAGTTGCGGCGTGTGAGGGACAGTCGGGGGCTCGAGCTGATCGTTCAGTTCGGCAAGGCATTGCGCGTAGACCGCGTAGCAGTCATCGTACATCCCTTGGACATCAGCTACACCCTCTGGATCCTCTTCCGCCATCGTCACCGAACAGGCCTCGAACTCCGCGTCCACCTTTGCCCACAGGCTTCGGAGTTGTTCTCGATGGACTTGGGAGAGCGAGCGGGTTGTTGTGCTAGCATCTGAAGCGCTGAGCTTCTGGTCGAAGCGGGTCAGTCTGCTTGCAGCCAAGGCAAACTTAGACCGATTGGACCATAGTGCTAGGAACCGTGCGAGGGACTCCCGAGGGGAGCAACAAGGCCTCGAAGGCATGTGGTGCGTGAGCCCTGGACGTGGTCGGACCTCGCTCAGCTGGGGCCGGACGGGAAGATGGGGGCGTAGTGACTGAGCCGTTGGAGCTGGGTGGATGGGTCAAACTCAGCGAACTCACCCGCTTAAACTTCTTGCGAGATTTCTTCTCAACAGTGGGCATGTTTTGCTGATGGATTTGCGATAACGCGTATCAGAGTCGCAAAGGTAGGTGAGCGGAAATGGCGACGTGGAAGTTCAGAACTACGAACCGTGGATATGTGGTTTTGGTGGAATTTATTTGTTGCCAAAGCTTTTGGCATTTGTTTCACGATTTAATACAGCTGAGGAAGCCGTATTTATTCGGACGCGGCTCAAACTCGATACTATCGGTATTGATGGTGATCGATCGGTCGCCCAGCCCTGGTCCCACGGGTGATGTACAGAATCAACAATTGCAAATTGAACTGCAATTAATTGCCAAACCACGTACCGTGCCTGGATTGGCGACAATTTATCTTTAATTCGGAGGTGCTTATGCGTACGGAGGATACCGTGCAGCGCAGCAGGACTGGATATATGTGCTACGATCGCGCAATATGCCGAATTGTCTGGAGTTGGACGAAAGTAGATGAATATGTAGATGTCGATAATTGTGTAATTTGTACGTATGTATGTATGGAATCAGCTGGTAGCTGGGAGAGGTAGGAAAATTATTTACAGACCACTATATATGACTGGATCGGAGGCGGAACGCAGGAGTTAGCTCGGATAAAATTAAACCTTTGAAAATAATCGGAGGCCACAACCGTTGGCGGAACGAAATATGGTTTAATTTGGAGCTAAAGCGAAAAATACATACATATGTACATCGGCATATGTACATACATATGTATGTATGCGGGGGCCGGCGTATTAGCCGGCGGCTTGGATTGAGCTTGCTGCGGGTGAATTATTGTAATTTCACTGTGGCGCGACTGGCTGCACAGACCACGGAACTGGGAAACCAACCGTTTAACTTGGTATGGGGATGTGGGTACATAGGAGCATTCGAAGAAACGGAGAACCAACCGGTGGAGCCACTGAAGATGGGCAAGCGACGAATTTGTACTTATCTTGGATTGGAATGATCCGCCGATGCTGGCTGGGGTGCACTTCTTCTTTGGTTAGAAGAAGATCCGGCTCGAAGGACCAATGTTTGTAGGAGGGCGGATCACCGGAGCGGGTATCCAGCGACGAGTCGGAAAATATCCAAATGAAGAAGTCAGAGTGGTTCCAATAAATATGTTCTATGTATTTATGTATATATGTAGATTGTAGGTGCGCGTATGTGCACGACGGCAGCTTGTAGCGGGGTGGGCAACGTAACTGATTGTCGCTTACATGCTAAGACTACCGTGAGCGACGTGCGGATCGTAGGAGCGCACCGAACCGAGAGCGCGAGAGCCAGGCAGAGGGCTATGTAACTGGCTGTTAACTGAGCGCGGCACCCAGCAGCGATAACAGGCTGTTAGCCTGGGGTGCTAACAGCTCGGTTGCCCTGTTACAGCTTCTGCTCTGAACACTCCTGTTAGATCTCACTGTTACAAGTGTATTTCAAAATTTCGCCACACCCCCTTCCGCTCCCACAAAAAACAAAAATCTGTGGCATCCACAATTTTGAAGATACGGGAAAATTAAAAGCCCACAATCATAGAGAATGGTCATAGAAAATTGATCATTTTTTGCGGTATTAAAAATCGATGAATAAACGGTTATGGCCGTTTGACCAAACCTCTGAATGCCGCATTTTGCCGTGCCCAAGCCTTATTAAAGGTGTTTAAACTGACAGCGCATTGCCGTGCTCTATAAAGTATTCTTCTCTTTACTGCACCACATACGCGTCTCTTTATTGTCGCATTCGGTCTTTACCCTGATCACAGCTTGGCGTTTCGTTTCGTAGCTTGCTTTCGAAGCTTTGTTTGTCATATCGGGGTCTTTTGCTGGCCTCGCTGAGAAGCAATCGTTTCTGTCTCTTATATTTGGGGATTTAATTAAAACATTGGAGCATCGTTCGTCTTCGTCGTCGCTCAGTTTGCTTTCCCGGTTCGTTCGTGCGGAAGGCTGTTCAAACTGATTGCTCTTAAATTTGTGCAATTAAGTGAAACATTGTTTGTCGCTTCGTCTTCGGGTCAAACGTTGTTTTAACTTACGTATTTCTGCGCGTATTAGCGTTTCACGCATCGTACGCTTCGTATCGTGTCGAACGTGGTTCAAACTTTGATACGTCGAGCCAAAGCTTGGCTGTTTGTAGCATGCGCTTAGAACGGTTCGAAGTTCTTTCGTTCAAGCGAACCCGTTTATGCATTGGTATTTTACCGAACTTATGCGCGCTTAGTTCGAATATTGTTCGGCGCAATGCATTTAATTTCAGCATTTTATTGCACTTTAATTAATAATTAGAAACAAAAAAAAAATGGTTTAAAAGACTGGCTGAAGCTGACCAAATTATATACGCAGCGGGAAAAGATTAGCGATGATATAGATCGAATGAGAATAGCCTTTGAGGAGGGTTCAATATCGCTGGATCCACTACAAACCCAATGTCGTTTGGAAATCTTAGATTCATACACTACCAAAACAATTGCCCTGCAGTCCGAGATCGACAGTTTAGATCCAGATAACTCGGAAAGGTCGGAGTTAGAAGAAACATGTGTGATTACAAAGGCGTTTACACGGAAATTCAGTTCCCGTGCAGCACCGCTCTAATTTGCAAAATTAAAGTTGCCAAAGTTCAGCGGCAAGCACGCGGAATATAAACAATTTGTTAATTTGTTTGAAAGTTTGGTAGTTTCCGACCGGTCGTTGTCCAACATAGAAAAGTTTGTAAAGAAGTTCTCAGGCCGAGGAACAACCTCTCAGTCTGTCGAGGGCCCGGTCTTCCTAACAGCAAAAATTTGTATGGGAGGGCCTGGAGAGGAGAGCCAAATTCCATTTAGTTATTCATATATGTGTACAACTATTTTATATTTAATGAAGGCTTTGTTTGGTTAAAGCCACGCCCAGGGCTTCTTCCAGCCGATGACGCTGCGCTGAAAATCTGGCACACGCAAATATGATGTGCTCGGCAACCTCCTCCACGTTGTGTCCGCACCAAGAGCACTCTGCGGAGTCCTCGTGCCCGAAGCGGTGAAGGTAGCTTTGGAAGCAGCCGTGGCCGCTGAGGAGCTGAGTCAGGTAGAAGTTGACCTGTCATGTCCTAGCGTTGTTGCCACTTCCTGAGGCTTTGCTGCTTGCACGCCATGCGCACCTGCCTTTTGCCAGCCGCGTCCATTCCTCTGCCATGCGTTTCCTGGTAGTAGGTGGACCGCTCATCCGCCAGGTATTCCAGGGGGGCTATACCCGCGATTGCGTGGGCTGCCCTGTCCGAGACTGTTCGGAAGGCACTGGTGATCCGTAGCGAAAAGAGGCGGTGCGGTGCTGCCAGACCCCCGGCGTAGCTCGCTGTTTGAAAGGCCTGTATTCCTGTCCAGATTAGTGCCGCGTATAGCATCACCGATCTCGTAACACTCGTTAGCAGTCGACGTCGCCATTGCTTTGGTCCTCGCGTGTGTAGCATTATCCTCGAGAGTGCACCGTTGCTGGTCGCCGCCCTCGTGCCCATGTAGGCTAGGTGCTCTCGAAAGCTGACACGTGTGTCTACCAAGACTCCAAGGTACTTTATTGCACGCTTTGATGACACTAAGGTGCCTGCCACTGTGATGTTGGCTCGACTTTCTTCCGGCTGGACACCAGCACTGCCTCGGTTTTGTGGGGTGCGAGTTCGAGCCCGACTAGATCCAGCCACTGTTGAATACACGCTATTGTCTGGTTGCAGGACAACTCCACGACGGACAAGTCTTTTGCCACCACTAGGACTGCCGCATCGTCTGCAAATCGCACCATATGCACTCCGTGGGGGAGGGTGAGTCGCAATATGCCATCATACATTTCGTTCCACAGTGTGGGGCCCAGCACCGAGACCTGCGGGACGCCTGCCGATACCTCGTAATGATCCGTGCCTGCCTGCGTGTCGAACAAAAGCAGCCTTCTCTCAAAATAGCTATACACCATCCGCTGAAGGTACCTGGGTGTGTCGAACGTCTCCAACACCCTTAGGATGCAGCTCCACCTTGCCGTGTTGAACGTGTTCTTTATATCCAGTGTGACCCCAAGGCAGTACTACTTTCCGCGGCCTTTCCACCGAGTGCCGGCGATTGCACAAGAGGCAATGTCCACCACTTAGCCAACGGCGTCTATCGTGGTTCTGGGGGAGGTGTCCCGAGGTGTTTGGACACACGGCCCGGCCGAGAAAAGAGGGCGGTACACACCCGGGAGTGGCTACGGAGATTGTTAGGGGAAGGTGGAAGCCGTGTGACTCCACGGACGTCACCACTCCACTGGGTCCCCCAGAAAGAGGAGGAAGGAAAAGGTATGGGGGGAGAGCCCATTTTTGCAGATGCAGTGTGGCTCCACGGAAGGCACCACTCCACTGGGTCCCCAAGGAAAAGGCGAAAGGGAAAAGTATCGCCCCGCCAATCCCTGCGCCGTGGAAAATGGATACTATGTAGGGGTGGTATATATGTATAAACGCAATAATCTTCTTTATTTTGTATACTTTTCCCTACCTAAACTCCGGGCCTGAAAAGGGGAGAATAGTATGGGAGACGAGGAAACATACCCACATCAGGGCAGGTGTTTGTGTGTGTGCTCGAGGAAGTTTCCCACGCTATTCGGGGGAGTTTGTTCGCTGCGCAGTAGCCGTTTTTTTTGTTTTTTTTTTTGTGTTGTGTGACTACCGGAAAGCTTTATGCCGACTCAGCCGAAGCCGAAGTGAGGAACTCTAACCGCTCTAAAACCAACCACACCTATCCCGGATTCCAGCGGTTCTGTCGCGAGATATTACTTCGCCGGGGGGAGATGCCCGTAGGGCTCTTCTCTTAATAATCTCCTCTATCCTTTATCTCCTTGCATTGCGTGCTCTTTCTTCGCGACGCAGTTTGGTAGCCATAGTTGCGGCCATGAATCTAATCGCGGCCCAATTTTTATCCGACTCCAGCAGGCATTCATTGCCACCGCTGGCATTCTTCCAAGCTTGTTGCTTAGGACCTCTCGATCTTGCCGAAATCTTGGACATTCGAAGAAACGGTGCTCTGCGTCTTCGATGACCCCTGCGCAGACCACACAGAAGGGGTCGTCCTAGTGCTTAAACCCATGCAGGTAGGCTTTAAATCAACCGTGTCCTGTCAGCAGTTGTGTCAGGTGATACTCCACTTGTCCATGGCTACGGTTCAGCCAACTCTTCAGGTCTGGGATTAGCCTATGGGTCCATCGCCCTTTGCTGCTGTTATCCCACGAGTCTTGCCATTACAGGATTGTGCGTTGCCTTACGGCACCTCTGGTCTCCTGGTCCGTAGTCCCCAGGGTTCGCTCTGCCCTGATTCCTGCGGCTTCTCTTGCCAGTAGATGGATTGAATTATTCCTGCTACCACTAGTGCGGCGTTTTGGGATACCGTTCTGAATGCACAACACACTCTCAGGGCACACAGCCTCTGGACTGCGTTGCATTCTCGGGAATATGTTTTATGCTTCATTGCATCAACCCATATTGGTGCAGCGTACATTAGCGTTGAGCCAACTACGCTCGCTAATAGCTTCCACCTTGGCTGTTTCGGACCTCCGGTGTTCGCCATGATGCGAGATAGGGCCACTGTCGTCTTTCCTGCTTTGCTGCTTGCATACGCCATGTGGTGCTTGAAGCTGAGTCTGTGGTCAATCATGACCCCCAGGTACTTCAGGCTTGGACTGGAGCTAGTAGTGCAGTCACCTACTCGGATCGTGGCCGTCTCCACTACTTTCCTGCTGCTTATGAACACCGCCTCCGTTTTGTGGGTGGCTAAAGAGAGATCCCTTCCGGATAGCCATGTTCTGGATCGCTCTACCGCGTCGTTGCAGATTTCTTCCGCCTCTTCTTTCTGTTTTGCCACTACGACTATTGCTATGTCGTCGGCTAAACCTATCACCGTGGCACCTATTGGCATATCCATCTTGAGGATTCCATCATACATGATGTTCCACAGCAGCGGCCAGAGGACCGATCCTTGGGGAACTCCTCCAGTGATTTGGTGCTCACGTATCCCCTTATCCGTCTCATATATGAGCACTCGGTCTCGTAGGTAGTCCGCGATGATTTTCTGCAGATACGGCGGTACTTGGAAGTTTCTTAATGCTTTTAGTATGTGATCCCAATTGGCAGAGTTGAATGCATTTTGGACGTCGAGTGTCGCCACTATGCAATACTCTTTGGTCCCGTACATCCATCGGGTGCCTTCAATAGCTCGCTTTGCTATCTCACATACCTCGCCGATTGCGTCCACCGTGGACCTGCCTTTGCGGAACCCGTGCTGTCTCGGTGAGAGCTGACGCGTTACTGCCTTCTCCAGCCTTGTGTGGATTATGCGCAGTAGCCGTGTATGTATGTATGTGTGTGTGAGAGGGCGCCTTACATATTGGCGAATAAAAATGATTTGTGCCCCCGTAGAAATCATCGGTCCCTACCTAACGCACCGATCAAGTGCCCCCAATCTCAAATCAGTGAGGTGACTTATCCCTCTGTTCCTCTGATGGCTGTGCTGCTGCTCCTGGTGATCGATATCGCGTGCACATGTTGGGTTTTGTTTTTCCCGCCGCGGCCCTTGAAGGGCCCTTCTTGTCCGACTTACGTCTGCTTGCCCATATTGGCGTTTCTGTCCCGAGTGGGAGAGATCTGCCTATCTCCATCTTTGGAACTTCTGTTCGGCCTGATATTTCCCCTCTGTGCCGCGTGGGTGTGAGAGACCGCACTTATACCTGTTCACCCTCGGATCTATTCTCGACTCTTGATGGTATTGCCGCCGCTCGGCTCTCTTGGTGTCCTCTGCTTTGGTCGTGTTTCCCCTTTCTGTGTGGCGTGAGTGTGAGGGTGATCGTCCGTATATCTGTCTCCGATACCCGTGTTGGAGCGGTTCGACTTCGCAAAGGGCAAGTAGCTGTGCATTAATTGCCTATAATCTGTGCTTAGGGTTTCCCAGTGCACATCCTCTAATTGCAGAGTTTGTTCAATATTGTACAGATATGGAGCTTCGAATGAAAATTCCGGCGAACGTAGAGTTGTCCAGCGTTCCATCGACCTCAAAAGGTAGATATGTTACCTGGAGCAGACTCATTTCTCCTGAAAATTGGGATGGGTAGTTTCTGGACGATGCAAGCAACAACAAGAAGCTGCATGTTGTGTCGCAGCTTCGTCAAAGGAAGACATGGAGTTGGGAGGCCTTGTTGAAATGCTTTGCGAGTTAGATACTGTTCCAGAAAATAAAGAATCAGTAAAATATTCAACAGGAAAAATTGCTTGTGAGGACCACTTTGTAAAAAACGTGTCCAATTTGAATTCAGGGAAATCTGATCCCCATATGCTTGGATCTTCGTTCGTTGTGGCTAAGCGCCGATTCTTATCGTTAGAGCGTAGGAGTCTGAAAGACAGTTCGCTTCGCGAAATTTACGTTGCTTTTATGAAGGAGTACTTCGAGCTCGGCCATATGTCTCCAACAGCCAATATTATTCAACCAGGACCGCACTATTTCATACCACATCAATGCGTCCTGAGTCCTGATAGTACCTCAACCAAACTTCGAGTTGTGTTCGACGCGTCAGCGAAGACTACCTCGGCGCAGTCATTAAACGACATTTTAATGGTGGGGCCCACTATTTAGAGGGAATTGGTATTATCTCTCGTCAGATTTCGTTTGAATCGCTTCGCCTTAACAGCAGATAAATCGAAAATGTACAGGCAAGTGACTATGACTGAAGACGATCGCAACTTTCAGCTCATATTATGGCGAGAGAATCCATCTGATGAGATACAGATTTTCCGTTTAAATACTGTCACCTACGGAACGGTTTCAGCTCCATTTCTTGCCATCCGTTGCTGGCAAGAACATATAGACTAGAGCCCTGCACGAGTACACACTAATTCGTATTAACAGTTAGGAATCACACTGTGCACAGTATCAAAACATGATTCATGTATCCTTTTCACACTATCTTTCAATTCATTTTCTTTCCTTCATTTGCTGACTCATTGACTCAAGGCATAATTGTCGAGTGACTCCTGTCAAATCGTATGACTCGCACTTACACTGTTACGAAAAACGTTGTGACAGAGAGAGAGTGTATGAGGTGTCTCTCTCGCTCAATTTGTTGTGCATTGTTTTGATCACTGCAGTGTGGAATGATGGATCAACATGGAAAAATCCCTTAATTTCAATGATGCCGATTCGACCAAAGCCTTAGGTATGCACATTCCGCTTTGGATGAAAATTTTACGGAAGTGACCCCTACAAAGCGCACAATTCTCTCAGTGAGTGCGCGCTTATTCGATCCGTTGGGATTGCTGTGCCCCATTGGCATAACGTCGAAATAAATCCTCCTCCAAAGACTTTGGCAGCTCCAGTTGGAATGGGATGAAGCGATTCCGACGGAATTGCATTCAGGTTGGGAAGTCTTGAGGAAGAATTGGCGGAATCTTCACGCAGTGACCATTCCAAGGTACACCTTTGCCAGTAGATGCTCAGCTGTTCAAGTTCACGGTTTCGCAGACGCTTCTAGTAAAGCAAACGGCTGTTGCCTTTATGTTCGAGCAATCGAAAGTGGTCAAGTCTGTTGTCGATTGCTGGCAGCAAAAGCTAGAGTTGCTCCACTAAAGACGCAGACCATACAAAGGCTTGAACTATGCGCCGCCACTATCTTGGCTCAATTTTGGTCCTACGTCAAAAAAGTTCTTGACAAATGCAGAATCAAGAGCGTTTATTTCTGGACGGACTGCAAAATAACGCTACATTGGATAAAGACTCCGCCATCGTCGCTTGCTGTTTTCGTGTCAAATAGGGTAGCCACAATTCAGGAGCTATCAGAAGGTATTAAATGGCGTCATGTGCCTTCGCTGTCAAACTCAGCGGACTTGGCTTCTCGTGGATGCGAAGTCCCTGAACTCCTTGAGTCAATTTGGCTAGAAGGTCCTAAATTTTTATGTGAGCCTGAGGCGTTGTTGACCAGAGAACTCGCATTTTAACATCCCAGCCGATGTAAGGGTTCGGAGGTAAAAAAGTCCGCCCAAGTTTTAATTGGTGTTGAGGAGTCATTTCCCAATCAGATATTTTCTCGTTTTTCGTCGTACACTAAATTAGTTTGAGTATTTGCCTATGTGTGCCGTTTTTTAAACATCGACAGGCAAAAAAAGCGCTCCAGGGAGTTGACTGTAAAGGAGTTGCAGCAATCTTCCCTCAAATTGATGGAGCTGGTCCAACGAAGTGCCTTCCGCAGGAGTTTGAACAGTTAAAAAAGGGACAGGCTCTGCCGCCAAGCCTGGAAATGATGGCCCCCGTCCAAAAGATGTCCGAAAAAGGGAGAACGTTTTTGCTAATCAGGGTGGAAGGCAGGTTGTTGCATGCGCCTGTGCCACTTGAGACCAAGTTTCAATTCTACTGCCCGCCAAGAGTCACTTAGTCGATCTGTTTGAGGAATTTGCACTTAAAAAATTGTCATGCCAATGCAAAGACACTAGTTAGTCTGCTGAGACAGGAGATTTGGCTCGTAAATGCACGTCGGGAATGCCCTCGGATAGTTAGGAGATGCATCCATTGTTTTCGCTACAAACCAAAATTGATGAGTCAGATCATGGGAAATCTGCCGGCAGACAGGTTTAGAGAAGGTCGTCCATTCCTGATATGTGGGGTGGACTTTTGTGCCCTATTCGGATTCGAGGACGTCCGCGCGTCAAAATGTATATCGCGGAATTTGTTTGTTTCGTTTCGAAGGCCGTCCATTAAGAGCTTGTCCCGGACCTGTCAACTAATTGTTGTCTTATGTCGTTATGTATTCCGACAACGGGAAAAACTTCGTCGGAGCCCGGAACGAGCTGAGGAGGCTGCAGGAAGCGTTCGAGGAGCAGCAGTCCAGCCTGCGGACGTTCGCAGCGGAGCAAGGGGTGGACTGGAAGTTCATCCCCCAACGAGCAACGCACTTTGGCGGTTTGTGTGAGGCGGCGGTCAAGTCGGCGAAGCAAAGCGTCGTCCGGCAGATCACCGACGCCGCGCTCACGAAGAACGAGGTTCAGACGGTGATGGCCGAGGTAGAGGCCATTTTGAAGTCCAGGCCACTCACTCCGGCCAGCACAGATCCCACAGTCGCCACAAACGCCAGAGCCTAACATCGAGGTCTGGGCCATGGTGGTGGTCCACGAAGACCACACGCCGCCGCAGCGGTGGATTACCGGCAGGGTGATCAGCGTCGTCGAAGAAGCGGATGGAAATGTCAGGGTGGCCGAGGTGCGGACAGGAGGCGGCGTAATTAAGCGCCTAATTTACAAATTGGCACAGCTGCTAGTGAATTGAAGACCGACGTGCGGTAGTTCAAGGCGGCCGGAATATCAGTACAGCGGTCGATGCAGAAGTTAGATTTAAATAGGTAGAGTTAAATTAGAAATGAAATGAGAAAAGACAATGAAGTCGCTACCGCCTATGATTTACCGCCTAGAATATTTACATATGCATTCACACTTATGAAGCATAGCCTGGCCGACAAATAAACTTGTCGCAATATCGAATTGATTAGAAACGGTCGTGTTTCTCGTTCTTGTCTTCGCCGCCTACATCTCTGGTTCACCTCGTGAGTCCCCGGTGTCCCAAGCCTAATTAAAGGAATTTAAACTAAAATATATTATTTCCGCAATTTCACAAGGGTCCAAAATGTCCGTGAGGAAAGGGGAAGAAGCCGACGTTCACGCCTTTCTAAGGCAGGGCAGTGGCAGAAGAAGTGGGTAACCGACCATTTCTCTTCCTCGTCTTGACAACTTTTGCAGAAGTCATTATGGGGGATTGATAGTCTATAGGCGTGTGTGCCAATCTGCCAGTGTCCCGTGATGGCCCGAGTCACTTTAGAGGAATGGTAGTGCCCTGCCTGGCTTTCTTCAGGTAGCCCAGGGTGGGTATTGTCTTCGGGAGAATTGTGCGCAAGCGCGAAGCTTCTGAGTATGTGGCGGTGTCTTCGGCGAGCGTTGCCGCTTGCTTGGGGCCTTGGCTGCGTCCTTACCAACTTTGGCTATCTGGTAGTCTGGCAGGTAGTCTAGCCCATTGCTTCAGCTCGATCCCTTGGATAAACGATTGGAATTCTAGATCGTCTTTAACCAGGACGCGTGTCTTCGTGATCCTCCCTGTATGGTTGGACACGGAACACACCCGCTTTAGGTCACGGCAAGGCGTAGCCCCAGCCAGTCTACAGTCTACATAGCTTACAGTTATGGCTGACGGCCCATGTACAGGTATAAAATTCTAATTTAGTTGTGATTTGATTTTCATTGTTGCGCGTGAACTAAAAAATTGGTTCGAATAATTAAACCTCCTGAAATCCTGTTTCATCTTAATATTTTTTGGGGGGATTTGACAAATCTCTCGAATCAAAATCTGAAGAATTTTCTGTGGTATCTCCATATGAGTACATATAATTATTTGTAAAGGTCCCTCAGCCATAATTTTTACGTTCCAAAATTTGATTTTTGATCTTCGATTTTTTGTTGTTATTTGTGGTGGTCGTTGCGCTGATAGGCAGAAAAGTGCAAAAATGTGCCGTAAAGCGCCAAAATAATAGAAAAATCGGCTAAGAACCACTGGGTCCCAATACCTATCCCACGTAAAAAAATGCTTCTCCAGCTTCTGGCAATTAAAAACAGCTGACATGGTTGCTTCGAATATATACAGCGTGATATAAATGCCTTTTATTGTTTGTTTTTCTTTTTTGCTTTTTTCGAAGCTAAACGATGGCAAAAAGTGCGCGATATAAGAAGATCAAGACATCTTAGATTGTAACGTTTCACCTACGCACATATGTATAAGTTAACAAATGTTAACCAAATTGGCCACTGGGCGGAGCGATTTAAGCAAGAACGCTGAGTAGGCAGATTCGCTGACCGTGGGAGCGCGGCCGCCTCGGCCTCGGCCGAGACCGCCAGACGCCAGCCTGCATCGGACACCAGACACGAGGCGCAATGTCAGCGTTTCTGCTGACGTTTGCGACGGGCCTGACGGACGATGAGTGAGGGCCCAAGATCGGGAGTTTGGGCATCTTAAGTTTAGTTTTATATTGATCCGCCGAGTGGCAACAACCTATTTTTGTGTTAGCCTTGCATTCAAATAAAATGTTTATCTTATTATTCAATATAACATGTAAACCTATTATTACTGGCGCCCAACGCGAATTAACAACTCCCCGCGTTGCGGAGACAACGACCGCTATAGTGTAAATCGGCAAAGGTATTGAGTGCGGAGACAACGCCCGCTCAAAAAAGTTAAAGAAAATATTCTGTCAACAAATAAAACCGAAAGAAAAAGAAGTTAAAAAAAAAGTCTTGCTCGCTCAAAAAATTTAAGGAAAACATTCGGTCAACGTGTAAAATGAAAAAAATAAGTGAAAACAAAAAATCTAGAACCTAAAACAAATGAGTGCGGAGACAATGCCCGCCAAAAAAGAGTACAAGAAAGCATTCGGTCAATAAAAAAACGAAAGAAAATCGAATAATCCCGAGGAACATTGAGCGCGGAGAGCTCCAGATATAAAAAGTTCGCGCAAAAGAAAGCCGAAGGAAGCCACTGCAAATTGATTTGTTACTTTTGGCTATAATAATAATCCGATCTTATTCGGATTCGGCAAGATTCGGCAATCTGGTAGATATGGCCATTCTCTATGATTGTGCGTTTTTAATTTTCTCCTATTGTTACGGCAGAAACCGCAGTGGCAGCTCTAAATATTACTGCGCCTAACAGCCCAGACATTAACAGCGCAGACGTTAACAGCACAGACATTAACAGCGCCGAGCAAAGGGTTAATCAGGGCGAACGGCAGCTATAGGCAAGGAAGAGGAAGAACGAAAAGAAAGGCAGCGGAAAAAGTTTACTGAAGCGGTACAAGTTTTTTAGCTCTAGCTCCCATAGTTTAATACCCTGCCCCGATATTGTATATGAAACACCTGAATAAAACCAACTTGAAGAACAAACCACGGGAGGCCTATTGAACGCGGGAGGCTTATCAAACGTACGGCCCCAGATTTGGAGGCGTTGCCCGGCGCGGCAATATTCTAAAAAACTTTTCCTGCTCAACGGAGAGCAAGTCGAATAATTACGACCGACAGAAAGAGGATCGGCGTGCGACGTAGTCAGCTGCGTCACGAGGGATTCGACTTTGCAGGTGAGATATCCTCATACAGTTGGACAGAAAGGCTAATCTTTTACATTCGAGCGATCGTGTATAACCAAAAACCAGGACTGTATGAAAAAAGACACCGGAGTAAAATGGACGGCCTCAATGGTCAGCAGTCGGAATTTGGCGGTGAGAACCCGTGTGGATTAGGAGAAATATATGAGCCGGAAAAGATGCCTGGTGCGTGTTCTGAGGCTGAGGGAGGTGCAATGGAAACTCATCGATGTGATCTCGGCGGCAACAACGGCTGCACCTAACGTGTCCACCACAGCCCCGACAAGTCATCAGGTACCAGAGCATACCAACCAAGGAGGAGGGGTGGATCAAGCCATTTCACCAAGAACGAGCCTTTTAGATAACTGGGAAACGTTCGCTCAGCAGAGAGCGGATGCATTAGGAAGGCCAACGTATGCCACGGCCTTCGAGGGAATGCGCTCCATCCCGACGCATTCCAGACTGCCTCAAGCAGGAGGCCTCATGAGCTCCACGGTAACCAACGGCGGCTGGGACAGATCAGTTCCCAACTGGACCGGAGTCCACATGTCAGGACCCACGGAAGCAACGCGGATTGGAATGCCAACTGGGCTGAATCCGAACGAGACAATGCCAGTCGGCGCTATGTGGTATCCAATGGTCGCACCGGCGCCGGGTACCAACCTACATGGGCAAAACCCCTTCATTCGCGCCCCGACTGCACAGTATTACCCAAGTACGAGTCGAAATATTTCGGACCCGTACGCGTACGGGAGTAATCAAGCGGTCGCGCCAGCGGGGGTGGAGAGATGCTTGACAGCATCCCAGATAGCCACAAGACAAGTCATCAACAAGGATCTCCCATGCTTTTCTGGAAACCCCGAGGAATGGCCCATGTTCATAGTAAACTTCGAGCAATCTACAGAACGCTGCGGACTCAGCGATCAAGAGAATCTCATGAGGCTGCAAAAGTGCCTGAAAGGTGCCGCTTTGGAAGCAGTACGAGGAAAATTAATGATGCCCGCAACAGTTCGACTAGCCATCGAGACTCTTCGAATGCTATATGGCCGACCAGAGGCTATATATCACACTCTACAAACGAAGCTAAGAATGGAGCCGTCCGTGAAATCGAGCAGCATCGAAAGCCTAGTGCGCCTGGCGCTGTCGGTTCAAAACTATCGCGCTACTGTCGACGCGATAGGACTGTCCGCCTATCTGAACGACCCAATGTTACTTCGCGACCTTGTGGAGAAACTCCCATTCGACTTGAAACTGGATTGGGCCAGACAAAGCGCTGGACTTCCGAGGGTAAATATTGCTGTTTTCGACGACTGGCTATTCCGAGTCTCATCGTGCGCAAGACCGTGATGCCAGTAGCATCCGAGAAAGAAGTCTGCACGAAGGAGAAGAATCCAAGAGTCCGGCTTATGGTGCACAATGATAGCAGCGCACAACCGTCCTGCTGAGGTGCAATGGGGCCCACAAATTGGAGGACTGTAAGCAGTTCCTGGAGCTAGAAGGTCCAGGTAGATGGAACTTCGTCAGAGAAAATAAACTATGCTGGAGGTGCCTTGGCAAACACTTTATAAGGCACTGTAAGTCAACAAGAGTATGCTCCGTCGACGGATGCTCGAGAAAGCACCATTTCCTCCTCCACAACAGTAACCAGCAAAGTTCTAGGGTGGAGAATAGGCCGAAGGAAAGCACTACGGTACTGCACACGATGCAGAACGAAGCTGCGTTGTTTAGATATGTCCCCTTAACATTGTATGGACCGAACAGCCAAATGCAAGTGTTCGCACTGATAGACGAAGGATCCGCCTGTACCCTAATCGAGACGGAGATAACGGAAAAACTAGGTATCGATATCCCCTCGGACGAGCTATGCCTACGCTGGACTGGAGACATCACGCAGAGAGAATCTCAATCCAAATGGATAAGCCTAGCGATCTCTCCAAGGGACAATGTGGCTCGCAGATTCACGCTTCAAAACGTGAGAACAGTAAAAAACCTGGATCTGCCGAAGCAGACGCTGGACGACTCAATCCTAAGATCCCACTCGCACCTGGAAAAGCTACCGATACTCAGCTACAAGGACGTGAGAGCGTCATTGATCATCGGATGGGACAACGTGAAACTCGGAGTGCTACTGACTGTCAATGAAGGCGAGGATTCCGAATTTATCGCCGCCAAGTCCAGGTTGGGGTGGTCTGTTTATGGCCGCAAAAAGGGCGACGGGCCGGCGAGTCCGCGGGTAATGCACGTATGCGAATGTAATAAACACCTAAAGCTGGACACTCTTGTAAAAGAGAGTTTCTCATTAGACGCGGTTGGCATAAATATGGCGAAGAGCACACTCAGGTCCAAAGAGGATGAAAGAGCAAAAACAATACTGGACAATTCCACGAGGTTTAGCAGCGAAATGAAGAGATGGGAGACAGGACTTCTCTGGCGGTACGACAACGTGGAACTTCCTTCTTCTAGAGAGATGGCAATGCGACGACTTCGGTGCCTCGAATCTCGTATGACACGCGATAAGGTGCTACGAGAGTTTGTAAATGAACAGATTAAGAGGTACGAAGACATCGGCTACGTCCGAAAACTCAAAAAAGATGAAATGGTCGAAGGCAAACGCTCCTGGTATCTGCCCGTATTCGTGACTAAGAACCCGAACAAAGGCAAATTAAGACTCGTATGGGACGCAGCAGCCAAAGTGGAAGGCATCGCTCTTAATTCAATGCTACTAAAAGGCCCCGACCAATTGCCGTCGCTGGTAGGAGTAATATCGCGCTTTCGAGAGAAGTCTATTGGCATCTGCGGAGATATTAGAGAAATGTTTCACCAGGTCAGGATACGTTCGGAGGATCAAAGCTCACAGCAGTTTCTCTGGATATATGGTGACACCAGTCGAGAACCGGATAGGTACGTAATGAGCGTAATGACCTTTGGTGCTTCTTGTTCCCCAGCAGCAGCGACCTACGTGAGAGATAGGAACGCAGAAAGGTTCATCAAGGAACAAAGAGAGGAAGTAGAGGCCATACTTCGCAACACCTTTGTAGATGACTGGCTCCAAAGCTGTGACTCAGAAGACGAAATGGTCCGCCTAGCGCTGGCAGTGAGGAACATACACAAAGAAGGAGGCTTCGAGATGAGAGGTTGGATATCTAACTCGAGCACCGTGATGAGAGCGCTCTCAGGAGATGGAGATCATCAAGAACGCCCAATCGAGATGACGGACTCGACAAGACGAGAACGAGTGCTTGGTATATGGTGGCATCCAAGGAATGATTACTTCACCTTCGTCAATAAGTTTCGGGATGACATATACGACGAAACGAAAACTGTGACGAAGCGGTCAATTCTACGTATAGTCATGACCATCTTCGATCCCTTAGGACTATTGGGCTTCTATATTATACAGGCAAAGATAATACTGCAGGACGTATGGAGGTCGGCCGTAGGCTGGGATGAACAGGTCGAAGAAAACGAACGTCAACGTTGGACGTTATGGGCACGGCAACTTCAAAACATCGAAGAATTAAGGGTTCCACGATATCTAGGTCTAACGAAAGAAACATCTAATATCCAATTACACATCTTTACAGACGCGAGCATAAACGCCTTTGCAGCCGTCGCCTACATAAGGATCGAACAAAGAGGAGAAGTCCGGTGCACACTACTCGCATCCAAGACAAGAGTGGCACCATTGAAACCAATTTCGATTCCCAGGATGGAGCTTATGGCAGCGATCTTCGGCCTACGACTGGCTATACTCATAAAACAGGAGCTCTCCGTCGAGGTCAAGCGACGTGTTTTTTTGGACCAACTCCAAGAACGTGTTGTATTGGATATGTTCAGACGCTCGAAAGTACCATCAGTTCGTTGCGCTCCGAATCGGAGAGATCTTGGAAACCTCGGACATATCAGAATGGAAATGGGTTCCATCCGCGCTGAACGTAGCAGACGATGGAACGAAGTGGTCCAAAGAATCGAGTTTCCAACCAGAAGCGAGATGGTTCTCCGGTCCGCCGTTCCTATTTGACGAGGAAGAATACTGGCCAACTACACAGCTTAACTCGAGTAATCTGGAACGGATACACGTACACGAGTGGATAGATACGCCGAAACCGCCATCAAAGCTGAGTAGCATAATCCCAAATGTATGTCGCTTTAGCAAATGGGAAAAGTTCACGGGAGCCCTGAGATGCGTGATGAGATTTCTGGACAAAATATGCAAAAGAGATTTCGCATCAGAGGAGGCAAATTTAGCCGCACGCTTTCGCAACATGGAAGATGTCAACATCGTTATATACCGGATGGTCCAAGAAGAGGCCTACTCTGAAGAAATAGCTCTTCTACGACAAGGAAGAATCGTGAGTAAAAAAAGTTCGATCTACAAATTATCGCTGTACCTCGATGAAACAGGCGTACTGAGAATACGCGGCCGCATAGATAAGTCGATCGGCATAACGAGGAACCTGAAACGGCCAGTAATTCTACCCGGAGGACATAACGTCACTAATCTTCTCATTGATTATTTCCATCGGAAGTTTCAGCATCAGCTTACTGAGATCGTCGTCAACGAGATGCGACAATTGTACCACATACCAGGACTGCGAGCAAGAGTTCGCGCCGTAGCGAAAACCTGCCAAAGATGTCGCAATAAAAGAGCGCTTCCAGAGGCACCGGAGATGGGAAGCTTACCACCAGACAGGCTAGCAATCAACGAATTGCCATTCACAAACACAGGTATCGACTACTTCGGACCACTGGAGGTAAACGTAGGAAGACGACGCGAGAAACGATGGGGAGTACTATTCACGTGCCTCACCGTGCGAGCAGTACACATCGAGCTGGCAAACTCCCTGTCAACAGACGCCTTCATGCTAACATTGGGAATGTTCGTAGCCCGTCGAGGAGTACCCAAGAGAACCGTGTCGGAGAACGGGACGAACTTCCGAGGAGCCAGCCGCTTACTACGAGAAGAAATTGAAAGAATTCTACCGAACGAACTGGAAAGCAAATACCCGCGAATAGAATGGTCCTTCATACCCCCAGGAGCACCCCACATGGGAGGTGCGTGGGAAAGGATGATCAGATCGGTGAAATCCATACTTGCCGAAATATTAGAGGAGACACACGTACAAGAACCAGTGGTGAGAACAGCACTAGCAAGGATAGAAAATATGCTAAATTCCCGACCCCTGACTTACGTGCCGTTGGAGTGTCCGGAAGCCGACGTACTTACACCGAATCACTTTCTGAGAGCAGAGACCAGCTCGATGGCAGCAAAGAGCGATAGCAGCGCAATAGGAGCTATGCTTGGTAAGAGTTTTCGCATTGCAGGGCAGATCGTGGACAGCTTCAGAAAACGATGGCTGAAGGAGTACCTACCGTGCCTGACGCCACGAACCAAATGGCATGGACCCCCAATCAACCCTATCCAACTCGGAGACGTCGTGGTTCTAGCGGACGAAACAAGCCCCAAGGTGCAGTGGAAGAAAGGCGTCATCATGGACCTTCGAGTAGCCAAGGACGGGATCGCCCGAAGCGCGGTGATCCGCACTGCATCTGGACTGCTAACTCGGCCAATAGTTAAACTGGCCAAGTTAGACGTGAAGACAACGAACTCACCAATGGACCAAGGCGTAACCAGAAGTTTGGCAAACATCACGACATGCGACGAAGTTTGCGAAGGGGGGAATGTTACGGCAGAAACCGCAGTGGCAGCTCAAAATATCACTGCGCCTAACAGCACAGACATTAACAGCGCAGACGTTAACAGCACAGACATTAACAGCGCCGAGCAAAGGGTTAATCAGGGCGAACGGCAGCTATAGGCAAGGAAGAGGAAGAACGAAAAGAAAGGCAGCGGAAAAAGTTTACTGAAGCGGTACAAGTTTTTTAGCTCTAGCTCCCATAGTTTAATACCCTGCCCCGATATTGTATATGAAACACCTGAATAAAACCAACTTGAAGAACAAACCACGGGAGGCCTATTGAACGCGGGAGGCTTATCAAACGTACGGCCCCAGATTTGGAGGCGTTGCCCGGCGTGGCAATACCTATCTTCAAAATTGTGGTTGGGGAAGGGGGTGGGGCGAAATTTTGAAACACACTTTTAGCAGTGAGCTCTCTACATTGAGCAAAAAGAAATACACTTGTAACAGTGAGTTCTGCAGTGAAAAATTACAAATAGTTTTTTAACAGTGAGAGCTCTACAGTCAGGTCTAATAGTCTCTGAGATCTGTGGATGCCACGGATTTTCGTCCTTTGCGGGGACGGAAGGGGGTGGGGCGAAATTTTGAAACTAACTCTTCAAGGTCCGATATCACAGGAGTGTGGATACCAAATTTGGTTGCTGTAGCTTTTATAGTCTCTGAGATCTAGGAACTCACTTTTAGCAATAGGCAAAGCCGGCTATGATACGTGTGTGTTAGAGAGAGACAGGGCGAGAAAAAAGTTAAATTGTTTTCTTCATTCTGGCTATAATAATGATACGATCTGATTCAGATTCTGCAGTCTAGAAGATATGGTCATTCTCTACGATTCTGCGTTTTTGGTTTTCTCGTTTCTTTAAAATTGTGGATGCCACAGATTTTCGTTCTTTGTGGGGGCGGGAAGTGGGCGGGGCGATGTTTTGAAATATACTTGTAAAAGTGACATATCACAGAAGTCTGGATACAAAATGTCGTTGCTCTAGCTCTTATAGTCTTTGAGCACTAGGCGCTGATAGGGACGGACAGAGGGACAGACAGACATGGCTCAATCGACTCGGCTATTGATGCTGATCAAGAATATATATACTTTATGGGGTCGGAAACGCTTCCTTCTGGACGTTACACACATCCACTTTCACCACAAATCTAATATACCCCTAAACTCATTTTGAGTATCGGGTATAAAAAAACCCCACAAATTACAGTGGGAAGTGCGTGTTAAAGTGCACCAAAGAACTCGGAGCCCCGAGTATAAAAAAGGCAGCAAATAAATGAAAAATTTGTTACACCAAAGCGGATGGCTTTGGGCAGCGGCGTTGATAGACAGAGCAAAAGACGAGACGGCCAGCTGGAGAACAACTGGTACAAATGAAGAAGTTGAAATTGGTGAAACACCGAATAGAGGCCATATAAAAAACATGTAAGTGAACATTCTATGCAAACATCGCCCACAAAGAATTTATTAAAGCAACAAAAAAATAGATAAATAAAAAAACGAAAAAACTAAGCTAACAAATAAAATATTGTTTACATCCAAAACCATTCGGGCGTAATTTTTCAGGAAATTTTATTTTCGTTTCTCTCTTGTTGCCCTTTGTTGTGATAAACGTAACTAAGAAACGTAATACCGCGCTATATAATTATATTGTTGTCGGCGGGCAACATCACAGATCTTTGCTAAGGGAATTTGAATTTGACGCCAAGAGTACACAAGAGTACATTAAGTGACGGTCAGAAAAAAGAATCCGCACATGAGCATTTACCATAGCTTTGACGATTTATTAGAATTGTTAAACGATCTTAGTCTAGATATTGAACGCGGCCCGGGGAACGAGCAGGACGCTGCACAGCTCCAAGCCATTGTGTCCGCGGCGGTCGGCTCTGCACTGGAGGGCAGCAAAGGGCTGACTTTGAACATCGTTTACAGATAGTATATATTTATAAATATTTGTCATATAAATGCTCAGAGTCTGTATGGTAAGATTGATGAGTTCCGATATATGTTTGAACAATTGAATGTTGATGTAGTTTGTGTTTCGGAAACGTGGTTCATGCCGCATTTATGTGATAATGTCATTTTGTGTACCGGATTTGATCTATACCGATCTGATCGGGAAAGAAATGGTGGGGGTGTTGCGGTATACATAAACAAGAAACTCAAATCCAAATTAATATGCAAACACCTTCCAGAAAGTGCAATAGAATACCTTTTTATAGAATTATCGGCCTCTAACAGTTCTCTTAAATTACTATTGGGCTGTCTGTACAGACCACATCGCAATACAATCTACCACCAAGTAATTGATGCAATTTCAGATCTATCTGTAAGCTATACTGACGTAATTATAATCGGGGATCTAAACAGCAATATACTGAAGGAACGACATATGGAGTCAGCGATGGCATCGTTAGGCTTGCATCTAGTCAATAATTGTAGACCAACACATTTCTCAAACACTGCAAGTACATTATTGGACCTTTGTTTTGTCAATGATAAAGAAAAAATCCTTCTTTATGATCAGTTATCTGTCCCAATATTTTCCAGACACGTCCTACTTTTCCTGACTTATGATTTTAATTGTAAAAAGATTGACGACGACATATGGTACCGAAATTTTAAGAGCATTGACATTACCAAACTTAATGACGAATTCAATACATATGACTGGAATATAATATTTAACATGGATGATGTTATTTCTCAAGTAGAACAACTACGAGCTCACATAACATGTCTTTATGAAAAATTCGTACCGCTGCGTAAATTAAAGATTGCACCAAAGAAAAATCCATGGTTCAATCAATGTATTGCACACAATATATCATTAAGGGACAAAGCATATAACAGATGGAAACGCTACAGAACGTCTGTTCAGTTTCAAGAATTTAAAACTTTAAAGAAAAAAAACCAACCTATTAATACTGACAGCTAAAAAGTCTTTTTATTCTGTAAGGTTTCAAAGTGCAATATTAACAAGAAGGACATGGAGGGAGCTCAAAGACTTGGGAATAGGGAAGAGGACAAATAACACCAAAATTGATGTAGACATAGATGAATTAAATAGAAAATTTGTGATAAACGGGGTACCTGAAGTAGCATATAATCATTATCTTGACAATATACCGAATAGTTCTTGTGATAATAACTTTAGCTTCATGTGTGCCAGTCAGTGTGATGTCTTTGAATCTGTGCTTAAAATTAAGTCAAATGCAATGGGACTGGATGAAATACATCCAAAATTTTTAAAAATCTTACTTCCGAAAATATTGCCACATGTGACTTATATTTGCAATACTGTGTTAACAAAATCAATATTTCCAAGTACATGGAAGCTTGCGAAAATAACCCCGGTCCCTAAAGGAAAAATGAGTATAGACCAATATCAATTCTATCGAAAAGTTCTTGAACAAAATGTCACAACAAATTCGAACTTTCCTAGATAACAATGCACTACTAAGTGACAAACAGTCAGGTTACAGAAGACAAAGAAGCTGTACTACGGCAATAGTAAATATAACGGAAGACATTAGATTAAAACAAGATGAAGGAAATGTGACGCTATTAGTACTACTTGACTTCAGTAAAGCATTTGACACGGTTAACCACGAAATCTTATTAAGTAAATTAGTTAACTTTTTCAATTTTAGTAATGTAGCTATAAAGCTATTAAAATCGTATTTAACTGATAGAAGACAGGTAGTAGTAAGTGGAAGTAGAATCTCTTCAATGATGAGCACTACACGTGGTGTGCCTCAAGGTTCAGTTCTTGGACCGCTTTTGTTCTCATTATATGTGAATGACCTGCCAGACGTCCTGTTAAATTGTAAAAGTAATATGTATGCGGATGACGTCCAAATGTATGTTAGTCGTCCATTGAGAAAAGTTGATGAGTGTATAAGTGTGTGTAACAGTGATTTGTTCAATTTGAGTAGCTGGCCGAAGCGTAATGGTCTGGCACTTAATCCAGATAAATGTAAATGTGTAATAATATACAAGAAGCAACTAAATACGATGGCCTATCCAAAACTTGAAATCGAAGGAAAACAAATTAATTACGTAGATCATGTGGAAAACTTAGGATTAACATTTAACAATACGCTTTCTTGGAGTAACCAGGTAGTGAAAGCTACTGGTAGAACATATAGTCTACTAAGACAACTCGCACCAACACAAAAATACTTACCAGATATACTCAAACTAATGATAGCTAAGACATATTTGACACCCACCTTATTCTATGGGATTGAAATATTTGGAAATTGTGACGCTGAATCTCAAAGAAAACTAAAAGTAACATTTAGCAACATTGCCCGCTACATATGGGCATTTCCGCGAAAAGGTCAACCAAGAGTCCCAAAAAAAAGTACCGAAGATCTTGCTGTTTTTCATTATATATTATTTAGAAGTATTGAAATTCTATATTTTTGGGTTAAAATAGTGAATAAAAGTTCATATGTAAAAAATAATTGTAAGCGCAGTTGAGTTTGTATGTATTTTGCACTGGGTACGTTTTATAGGCTTGTTTCGTTAAAATATTTACTACATTTAGAGTTCTCTTACCGCAGAGCTTCTCTTCTTTAATTGTACTTAGATAAGTGAAGTTACGGTAAAAATTACAAAGAGAGACAACAGAGCACGAATTAACCGTATTTGTGCTAATCTTTAATGTGATCTTCTTTTGTCGCGTGAGTGACCGAAAAATAGCATAAGTTGTCAAAACTTTTGCATTTATTGAGTGGACGCAAATTTGTAGTTTACGTGAGATTGTTTCAACAATCAGTAAAATAAAATTAAATAACATTTTTTTCCAATAATTTATTTTTTATTCATTGCGAAAGTTTGTCGTGTGAGTGACCGTAAGTGCAATCGCTTCTAAAAAAATTATTTTTGCTTAGTTTTTGTTAGCTTTCTTCAATTAAAATGTATATGGACCAACAAAATATTAATAAAATAAAAATGAAAAGCAAATGCGGTACATGGACAAAATAAAAAATAACCCACAAAAACTGATGGATTATAGAGCGAAACAAAGAGAATTTTTTGCAGCTCATGGATATCTCTTTATTTATTTTTTCTTCTTCTTCTTAGCTCAAATATTAATGTAATGACTATTATTATATATACATAACTGTATATATATAACTTATATAACATACTTACATAACTTATATATATAACTGCACACAAAACTGCATTGGAAAAAATGTCGCGTGAGTGACGTCGCGTGAGTGACCCAGAAGAATCCTTCGCAAAAAAAGGACTGGCCAAATTTTGAAAAAATCTAAGTCTAATAATAAAGCGTCATATTTCTTATTTATGTCAAAAAAATATTTATAGTTCAAAATTTGCACACAGTTCGCAGAGTTTGCCGATTATTATCATTGATGTCTAAAGCCATGTCTATTTAAAGTCGCGTGAGTGACCGCTCTTTTGTGGCTTTTATCTCAAAAGATAAAAACCGGAGGCTCTCAATTTTTTTTACTATTGATAGTACTCTCAAAATACTACAAAAAATTATTCGTGGTGAAGGGTAGAAAATTTAATTTTGTTTGATTTATTTAACATTTAAAATTTTATTTTGCTTCCGAAAGTCGTGTGAGTGACCGCGGAAATACCCATATATAATAAGAGACGAACCCATCATATCTCAATCTTAGCAAGACAAATATTCAAAATGGATTTAAAGACATGGATATGTCTTTGAACAATTATAATCTATATGATTGAATCTGATAACCATAAGGTACAAACTTGCCAATTCAGGAAAACAATTTTTAACAAATGCTATTCGGTTATGGAACGAGTTACCTTTCAATATTAAAAATATTAGTAGAGCAACGCAATTTAGGAAGAAATTAGAAAAACACTTGATAAACTCTTAAAAAAAAAAAAAAATAATAAAATAATAATAATAATACAAAATAATAATAAAAAAAAAAAATTTGAATTAGTATTAGTATTAATCATACAAATATTAGTCATAATAATAAAAATATTAGTCATACTACAAATGTTAGAAGAATAAGAAAATCATTCTGTTTAAAAGCACACAACTATGTGAACTCCATGTGACTAGCGCATTAACATAAAGTAGAAATACTGTCGCGTTAGGAATATATAAGTTATCCGATCCAGCCGGATACCCCTCCCTCTGCATTTGGTTCTCGACCCTACAGCGGGTCAATGTGCTTAAACATTTTCATATGAACCAAATACAGCACATGCCTCGTCGCGTAATAGAATACGAGAATTGCAGCGTTGACGGAGACACTTGCCCAGACAGCCCAACAACAACTATGGGGCCGTGGAACGTGGGAAACTGCCGCTGCTCAACATAACACCGGCGCGTGTGCCATGTCAGCAGATTAATGCACCGGCGACTGCGCAGCCGGCGGCCGGGGACTTAATATTAAGACTTTCATTTTTATGTAGATTTAGATTCTCTTAGACCTCCAACGAGGAACAATAAATCTCGCTTCGACGAGTAAATAATAAATACTACAATAAACGTCGATTCTACTTAACTGGCGCCCAACGGAATTTTATCCAACGCGAGTAATTATTTTAAAAAAATTCGTAAGCTAACGCTTCGGGCTTAACAAAAAAGAAAAAAAAACCACACCCGGAAGAAGCTGAAGGGCAATCCCTCGCTCCCGGCATCAACATCTACGAAAGGAAAAATAGGCTGAAGGGCAATCCCTCGCCTCAAAAATAAAAACAACAAGCTGAAGGGCAATCCCTCGCTGAAGGTGAAAAAACCACACCCGGAAGAAGCTGAAGGGCAATCCCTCGCTCCCGGCATCAACGTCTACGAAAGGAAAAACAGGCTGAAGGGCAATTAGGCCAAAAAAAATTAAAACCAACAAGTGATGAAACCGCAGAAAACCAAAGGAATTGTTAATTAATCGAAGGAAACAATGAATTAGGTCAAATAAAACACGGTATAAACCGCAGAAAACCATGTTGTTTCACAAACCTTGGTAAACGCTCGCATAACAGACTACTCACATTCTGACTACGTACCGATATTGGACGGCGACATACTCGTATGGGACGAAATAAATTACCTTAGGCATTCGACAAACTTAACGGATTACGAACGAATGGCGGACGAGACCGCAAATTTGACCGAGATGTTTCCACAGTCGCACATGCGAAAACTACTAGTGGTGGATACCGACCATATCCGAAATATGTTAGCCACGATTAGCGTGCACCACAGAGTTGCTAGGAGCCTAAACATCCTGGGCTCGGTCTTAAAGGTGGTAGCCGGAACTCCGGACGCGGACGACCTAGAAAAGATACGAATAAACGAGGCCCAACTTATTGAATCAAATAACAGGCAGATAAGCATAAATTCTAAATCTCAGGAGCAAATCAACCGCTTAACAGACACCGTCAATAAATTGCTAGAGGCAGCAAAGGGAAAGCAAGTTGACTCGGCTCACCTGTACGAGAGCTTGCTGGCTAGGAACAGAATGTTGGCATCCGAACTAAGTAATCTCATGCTCACCATTTCCCTCGCAAAAGTTAACGTAATCAATCCGGTCATATTAGACCATGACGACTTGAATTCTATTTTCTCTAATCAGCTCACTAATGTTATCGTAACTAACATTTTAGAAGTATCTAAAATCAAAGTTTTTCAATCAAATAGCATAATACACTTTGTCATTCAATTCCCTAAGATTAAGTACATTTGCAAAAAAGATAACTATTTTCCCGGTCGCCCACAACGGCACCATCCTTCGACTGGACGATAAAATCGTCGCCGACTGCAACAACCAGATAGTAACAGTGTCGGACTGCAAACAGACGACCACGACAACATTCTGCGAAGCGTCGACAAAGGACTCCTGTGCCCAAGGATTATATTCTGGTGGCGTGGCCCACTGCCAGTCGCAACCCAGCCACCTCAGCACCATCACACTGGTCGACGACGGGATCATTATCATCAACGATCACCCAGCAGCAGTAAGTTTCGACGGCAGCGCGGCGCTCAACATTTCAGGGACGCATCTAATCACGTTCAACGATTATGCCGTCATAAATGGTTCACGGTTTCAGAATCGCAAAAACGTTCAAAGCCGATACCCAGGAGTTGCATCTTCACCTTTGCTAAATGTTACCGAGCATAAAAGGGTGCTGAGCCTGCCATTCCTCCACCAGTTGAGCGAGGAGAACCTCAATTTCATCAAGGAGATAAAGGAAGAGGTGTCCTCACGTTCCAGACCAATCTTTGCATTCTGCCCATGACTAGGTATTTGTGGCCTAGTATGTGGCATGGCCATGCTCAGACTATATTCAATGGATTAATGGCAAGACTAAGTGCGCCGGGGACGGCGACGGCTCAAGGGGGGGGGGAGTAGTTATCCGATCCAGCCGGATACCCCTCCCTCTGCATTTGGTTCTCGACCCTACAGCGGGTCAATGAGCTTAAACATTTTCATATGAACCAAATACAGCACATGCCTCGTCGCGTAATAGAATACGAGAATTGCAGCGTTGACGGAGACACTTGCCCAGACAGCCCAACAACAACTATGGGGCCGTGGAACGTGGGAAACTGCCGCTGCTCAACATAACACCGGCGCGTGTGCCATGTCAGCAGATTAATGCACCGGCGACTGCGCAGCCGGCGGCCGGGGACTTAATATTAAGACTTTCATTTTTATGTAGATTTAGATTCTCTTAGACCTCCAACGAGGAACAATAAATCTCGCTTCGACGAGTAAATAATAAATACTACAATAAACGTCGATTCTACTTAACTGGCGCCCAACGGAATTTTATCCAACGCGAGTAATTATTTAAAAAAAATTCGTAAGCTAACGCTTCGGGCTTAACAAAAATAAAAGAAACATAAAGAGTGCTTACCCAACTCGAGTTTCTACTACTAAATTAGCGAGCTAACGCCGCAAGTGTAATAAACAACAAGTGAGGTGAAATAAATAATTAAACCTACATTTTAGAGGAGCTGAAGGGCAATCCCTCGCTCCCGGCATCAACATCTACAAAGAAAAAATAGGCTGAAGGGCAATCCCTCGCCTCAAAAAATAAAACAACAAGCTGAAGGGCAATCCCTCGCTGAAGGTGAAAAAAAAACCACACCCGGAAGAAGCTGAAGGGCAATCCCTCGCTCCCGGCATCAACGTCTACGAAAGGAAAAACAGGCTGAAGGGCAATCCCTCGCCTCAAAAATTAAAACCAACAAGCTGACGGGTGATCCCTCGCTTCCCTCATCGCCACCCACAAAGGAATTAATAATTAATCGAAGGAAACTAATAATTAGGTCAAATAAAACACGGTATAAACCGCAGAAAACCATGTTGTTTCACATGATACTCCTTCTGGTGGCCTTGGTAAACGCTCGCATAACAGACTACTCACATTCTGACTACGTACCGATATTGGACGGCGACATACTCGTATGGGACGAAATAAATTACCTTAGGCATTCGACAAACTTAACGGATTACGAACGAATGGCGGACGAGACCGCAAATTTGACCGAGATGTTTCCACAGTCGCACATGCGAAAACTACTAGTGGTGGATACCGACCATATCCGAAATATGTTAGCCACGATTAGCGTGCACCACAGAGTTGCTAGGAGCCTAAACATCCTGGGCTCGGTCTTAAAGGTGGTAGCCGGAACTCCGGACGCGGACGACCTAGAAAAGATACGAATAAACGAGGCCCAACTTATTGAATCAAATAACAGGCAGATAAGCATAAATTCTAAATCTCAGGAGCAAATCAACCGCTTAACAGACACCGTCAATAAATTGCTAGAGGCAGCAAAGGGAAAGCAAGTTGACTCGGCTCACCTGTACGAGACCTTGCTGGCTAGGAACAGAATGTTGGCATCCGAACTAAGTAATCTCATGCTCACCATTTCCCTCGCAAAAGTTAACGTAATCAATCCGGTCATATTAGACCATGACGACTTGAATTCTATTTTCTCTAATCAGCTCACTAATGTTATCGTAACTAACATTTTAGAAGTATCTAAAATCAACGTTTTTCAATCAAATAGCATAATACACTTTGTCATTCAATTCCCTAAGATTAAGTACATTTGCAAAAAGATAACTATTTTTCCGGTCGCCCACAACGGCACCATCCTTCGACTGGACGATAACATCGTCGCCGACTGCAACAACCAGATAGTAACAGTGTCGGACTGCAAACAGACGACCACGACAACATTCTGCGAAGCGTCGACAAAGGACTCCTGTGCCCAAGGATTATATTCTGGTGGCGTGGCCCACTGCCAGTCGCAACCCAGCCACCTCAGCACCATCACACTGGTCGACGACGGGATCATTATCATCAACGATCACCCAGCAGCAGTAAGTTTCGACGGCAGCGCGGCGCTCAACATTTCAGGGACGCATCTAATCACGTTCAACGATTATGCCGTCATAAATGGTTCACGGTATCAGAATCGCAAAAACGTTCAAAGCCGATACCCAGGAGTTGCATCTTCACCTTTGCTAAATGTTACCGAGCATAAAAGGTGCTGAGCCTGCCATTCCTCCACCAGTTGAGCGAGGAGAACCTCAATTTCATCAAGGAGATAAAGGAAGAGGTGTCCTCACGTTCCAGACCAATCTTTGCATTCTGCCCATGACTAGGTATTTGTGGCCTAGTATGTGGCATGGCCATGCTCAGACTATATTCAATGGATTAATGGCAAGACTAAGTGCGCCGGGGACGGCGACGGCTCAAGGGGGGGAGTAGTTATCCGATCCAGCCGGATACCCCTCCCTCTGCATTTGGTTCTCGACCCTACAGCGGGTCAATGAGCTTAAACATTTTCATATGAACCAAATACAGCACATGCCTCGTCGCGTAATAGAATACGAGAATTGCAGCGTTGACGGAGACACTTGCCCAGACAGCCCAACAACAACTATGGGGCCGTGGAACGTGGGAAACTGCCGCTGCTCAACATAACACCGGCGCGTGTGCCATGTCAGCAGATTAATGCACTGGCGACTGCGCAGCCGGCGGCCGGGGACTTAAAATTAAGACTTTCATTTTTATGTAGATTTAGATTCTCTTAGACCTCCAACGAGGAACAATAAATCTCGCTTCGACGAGTAAATAATAAATACTACAATAAACGTCGATTCTACTTAACTGGCGCCCAACGGAATTTTATCCAACGCGAGTAATTATTTAAAAAAAATTCGTAAGCTAACGCTTCGGGCTTAACAAAAATAAAAGAAACATAAAGAGTGCTTACCCAACTCGAGTTTCTACTACTAAATTAGCGAGCTAACGCCGCAAGTGTAATAAACAACAAGTGAGGTGAAATAAATAATTAAACCTACATTTTAGAGGAGCTGAAGGGCAATCCCTCGCTCCCGGCATCAACATCTACAAAGAAAAATAGGCTGAAGGGCAATCCCTCGCCTCAAAAAATAAAACAACAAGCTGAAGGGCAATCCCTCGCTGAAGGTGAAAAAAAACCACACCCGGAAGAAGCTGAAGGGCAATCCCTCGCTCCCGGCATCAACGTCTACGAAAGGAAAAACAGGCTGAAGGGCAATCCCTCGCCTCAAAAATTAAAACCAACAAGCTGACGGGTGATCCCTCGCTTCCCTCATCGCCACCCACAAAGGAATTAATAATTAATCGAAGGAAACTAATAATTAGGTCAAATAAAACACGGTATAAACCGCAGAAAACCATGTTGTTTCACATGATACTCCTTCTGGTGGCCTTGGTAAACGCTCGCATAACAGACTACTCACATTCTGACTACGTACCGATATTGGACGGCGACATACTCGTATGGGACGAAATAAATTACCTTAGGCATTCGACAAACTTAACGGATTACGAACGAATGGCGGACGAGACCGCAAATTTGACCGAGATGTTTCCACAGTCGCACATGCGAAAACTACTAGTGGTGGATACCGACCATATCCGAAATATGTTAGCCACGATTAGCGTGCACCACAGAGTTGCTAGGAGCCTAAACATCCTGGGCTCGGTCTTAAAGGTGGTAGCCGGAACTCCGGACGCGGACGACCTAGAAAAGATACGAATAAACGAGGCCCAACTTATTGAATCAAATAACAGGCAGATAAGCATAAATTCTAAATCTCAGGAGCAAATCAACCGCTTAACAGACACCGTCAATAAATTGCTAGAGGCAGCAAAGGGAAAGCAAGTTGACTCGGCTCACCTGTACGAGAGCTTGCTGGCTAGGAACAGAATGTTGGCATCCGAACTAAGTAATCTCATGCTCACCATTTCCCTCGCAAAGTTAACGTAATCAATCCGGTCATATTAGACCATGACGACTTGAATTCTATTTTCTCTAATCAGCTCACTAATGTTATCGTAACTAACATTTTAGAAGTATCTAAAATCAAAGTTTTTCAATCAAATAGCATAATACACTTTGTCATTCAATTCCCTAAGATTAAGTACATTTGCAAAAAGACAACTATTTTCCCGGTCGCCCACAACGGCACCATCCTTCGACTGGACGATAAAATCGTCGCCGACTGCAACAACCAGATAGTAACAGTGTCGGACTGCAAACAGACGACCACGACAACATTCTGCGAAGCGTCGACAAAGGACTCCTGTGCCCAAGGATTATATTCTGGTGGCGTGGCCCACTGCCAGTCGCAACCCAGCCACCTCAGCACCATCACACTGGTCGACGACGGGATCATTATCATCAACGATCACCCAGCAGCAGTAAGTTTCGACGGCAGCGCGGCGCTCAACATTTCAGGGACGCATCTAATCACGTTCAACGATTATGCCGTCATAAATGGTTCACGGTATCAGAATCGCAAAAACGTTCAAAGCCGATACCCAGGAGTTGCATCTTCACCTTTGCTAAATGTTACCGAGCATAAAGGGTGCTGAGCCTGCCATTCCTCCACCAGTTGAGCGAGGAGAACCTCAATTTCATCAAGGAGATAAAGGAAGAGGTGTCCTCACGTTCCAGACCAATCTTTGCATTCTGCCCATGACTAGGTATTTGTGGCCTAGTATGTGGCATGGCCATGCTCAGACTATATTCAATGGATTAATGGCAAGACTAAGTGCGCCGGGGACGGCGACTGCTCAAGGGGGGGAGTAGTTATCCGATCCAGCCGGATACCCCTCCCTCTGCATTTGGTTCTCGACCCTACAGCGGGTCAATGAGCTTAAACATTTTCATATGAACCAAATACAGCACATGCCTCGTCGCGTAATAGAATACGAGAATTGCAGCGTTGACGGAGACACTTGCCCAGACAGCCCAACAACAACTATGGGGCCGTGGAACGTGGGAAACTGCCGCTGCTCAACATAACACCGGCGCGTGTGCCATGTCAGCAGATTAATGCACTGGCGACTGCGCAGCCGGCGGCCGGGGACTTAAAATTAAGACTTTCATTTTTATGTAGATTTAGATTCTCTTAGACCTCCAACGAGGAACAATAAATCTCGCTTCGACGAGTAAATAATAAATACTACAATAAACGTCGATTCTACTTAACTGGCGCCCAACGGAATTTTATCCAACGCGAGTAATTATTTAAAAAAAATTCGTAAGCTAACGCTTCGGGCTTAACAAAAATAAAAGAAACATAAAGAGTGCTTACCCAACTCGAGTTTCTACTACTAAATTAGCGAGCTAACGCCGCAAGTGTAATAAACAACAAGTGAGGTGAAATAAATAATTAAACCTACATTTTAGAGGAGCTGAAGGGCAATCCCTCGCTCCCGGCATCAACATCTACAAAGAAAAAATAGGCTGAAGGGCAATCCCTCGCCTCAAAAAATAAAACAACAAGCTGAAGGGCAATCCCTCGCTGAAGGTGAAAAAAACCACACCCGGAAGAAGCTGAAGGGCAATCCCTCGCTCCCGGCATCAACGTCTACGAAAGGAAAAACAGGCTGAAGGGCAATCCCTCGCCTCAAAAATTAAAACCAACAAGCTGACGGGTGATCCCTCGCTTCCCTCATCGCCACCCACAAAGGAATTAATAATTAATCGAAGGAAACTAATAATTAGGTCAAATAAAACACGGTATAAACCGCAGAAAACCATGTTGTTTCACATGATACTCCTTCTGGTGGCCTTGGTAAACGCTCGCATAACAGACTACTCACATTCTGACTACGTACCGATATTGGACGGCGACATACTCGTATGGGACGAAATAAATTACCTTAGGCATTCGACAAACTTAACGGATTACGAACGAATGGCGGACGAGACCGCAAATTTGACCGAGATGTTTCCACAGTCGCACATGCGAAAACTACTAGTGGTGGATACCGACCATATCCGAAATATGTTAGCCACGATTAGCGTGCACCACAGAGTTGCTAGGAGCCTAAACATCCTGGGCTCGGTCTTAAAGGTGGTAGCCGGAACTCCGGACGCGGACGACCTAGAAAAGATACGAATAAACGAGGCCCAACTTATTGAATCAAATAACAGGCAGATAAGCATAAATTCTAAATCTCAGGAGCAAATCAACCGCTTAACAGACACCGTCAATAAATTGCTAGAGGCAGCAAAGGGAAAGCAAGTTGACTCGGCTCACCTGTACGAGAGCTTGCTGGCTAGGAACAGAATGTTGGCATCCGAACTAAGTAATCTCATGCTCACCATTTCCCTCGCAAAGTTAACGTAATCAATCCGGTCATATTAGACCATGACGACTTGAATTCTATTTTCTCTAATCAGCTCACTAATGTTATCGTAACTAACATTTTAGAAGTATCTAAAATCAAAGTTTTTCAATCAAATAGCATAATACACTTTCTCATTCAATTCCCTAAGATTAAGTACATTTGCAAAAAGATAACTATTTTCCCGGTCGCCCACAACGGCACCATCCTTCGACTGGACGATAAAATCGTCGCCGACTGCAACAACCAGATAGTAACAGTGTCGGACTGCAAACAGACGACCACGACAACATTCTGCGAAGCGTCGACAAAGGACTCCTGTGCCCAAGGATTATATTCTGGTGGCGTGGCCCACTGCCAGTCGCAACCCAGCCACCTCAGCACCATCACTCTGGTCGACGACGGGATCATTATCATCAACGATCACCCAGCAGCAGTAAGTTTCGACGGCAGCGCGGCGCTCAACATTTCAGGGACGCATCTATCACGTTCAACGATTATGCCGTCATAAATGGTTCACGGTATCAGAATCGCAAAAACGTTCAAAGCCGATACCCAGGAGTTGCATCTTCACCTTTGCTAAATGTTACCGAGCATAAAAGGGTGCTGAGCCTGCCATTCCTCCACCAGTTGAGCGAGGAGAACCTCAATTTCATCAAGGAGATAAAGGAAGAGGTGTCCTCACGTTCCAGACCAATCTTTGCATTCTGCCCATGACTAGGTATTTGTGGCCTAGTATGTGGCATGGCCATGCTCAGACTATATTCAATGGATTAATGGCAAGACTAAGTGCGCCGGGGACGGCGACGGCTCAAGGGGGGGAGTAGTTATCCGATCCAGCCGGATACCCCTCCCTCTGCATTTGGTTCTCGACCCTACAGCGGGTCAATGAGCTTAAACATTTTCATATGAACCAAATACAGCACATGCCTCGTCGCGTAATAGAATACGAGAATTGCAGCGTTGACGGAGACACTTGCCCAGACAGCCCAACAACAACTATGGGGCCGTGGAACGTGGGAAACTGCCGCTGCTCAACATAACACCGGCGCGTGTGCCATGTCAGTAGATTAATAATATTAAGACTTTCATTTTTATGTAGATTTAGATTCTCTTAGACCTCCAACGAGGAACAATAAATCTCGCTTCGACGAGTAAATAATAACTACTACAATAAACGTCGATTCTACTTAACTTATATATATAAATAAATAAAAAAAATAAAATAAAAAATAGTAACCAACCAGCTGCAGGCAGCGATAATTACGGCACCCGAGGCCAACCCCTTCGAGCCGGTTACCTTAGATAGAGCGGTGGTCTGTGAGGAAGCTCTAGATGCGGTAAAAACACTTTCAGAGTTCCATTGCACCTAGGAGCAATGCGTTTCCTGGCAGCCTGGCAAAGGCAGCCTATACGCTGTACGAGGGGTACAAAGGTAGTTTAAAACACTACCAAGCGGTCCTCATAATCAGAAAGAGGATTAGAGGCCCCGCTGACTCGCTCTTAGCATCGTTCAACACGGTGTTGAGCTTCGTAACAATCATCAATCGCATCGATTTCACATATTCGGACAAACGTTCACTGCACCTGCTAGAAGAAGAACTCGCCACGCTCCGACAGGGCGGCTTGTCCATCGTGCAGTTTTATGACGAGGTTGAGAAAAAACTCCCCCTTTTTACAAACAAAACAATTATGTCGCAATAAGCCACACAGGCACTGCATCTTAACGAAAAACATAGAGCTGACGCCCTCCGTGTCTTCATCTCAGGCCTCAGACCTTACGGACATACTATTTTCAGCTCAGCCTAAAGACTTACCATAGGCATTGGCTATGGCTCAAGAAATTGAAGTCATCCACGATAGGCATGCTTTTGCGGCAAATTACGCAAGAGCTTTAGAGGACAAGGTCAGAAACGAATGGCTTACAGACAGAATGAGTCCGACCATAATAAAAAACAAGAAAAAAAACCCATTTTACATGAGCGTCCAAGGCCAGGACAGGGTCAAAAAAATGGACGTGGACCCCTCCTCCTCGAAGTTCCGCCAACAAACAAAACTTTCAAAGGCAACAGGGACCCAATACAGGCCCACCTGCCATGACAACCCTAGCTAACGGCCACTAACAGGGTGCACTCAAGAGGCCGGCTGGACCCCACAGATTCTCTGACCAGCGCTGGCATAGGGTTAACCACCTCGCTCAGGAAGACCCAGACCAATACGAACAACAGTATGAGCAGCTAGCACAGGGGGCAGTGGCTGAGATTGATGAGGAAAATCAATCATGTGAAAAATTCCTTGGGTCGATTGCTTGATCTGTGCTTTGTATCGGATCCGACCATAGTGTTGTTAACCCGAGCCCTTCCGCTCACTATACCTGAAGATGCCTACCATCCTACTTTCGAAGTGTCGCTAGATATAGGACCAACTGTAAAATCGGTCGATCGGTCTGCAAGTGTCCAGATAGTAAAGCCGAGTTTGCGAAGCTTAATAACCTCATTAGGGATTTTGATTGGTCCGCTTTGTACTTGTGCACTGATGTCATAAAAGGCACAAACATCTTTTACAATGCTCTTGGCACATTTTTTGATTCTTGTGTCCCACTTTCTTGTCCGATTAGATCTGAAAACCCCTTGGTTTACCAAAGAATTATCCAGTCTAAAAACTTAAAATCAAGACTTTATAAAAATTTCAAGAAGTGGGTTCTCCTACTTCTCCTCTCGCTATGTAATAGCTCGGTCAAACTTTTCAGTTCTTAATGCCCAATGCTATAAGAACTACCTATCTCGATGCAGGATACGTTTTCTCAGGACCCTAAACAGTTTTACTGCTTCGTAAACAGTAAGCGTAGAACGTCCGCACACCCATCCTCGCTATCATTTTGTAATACGTCGGCAAATAATGATCAGGCAATCGCCGATCTTTTGCCCAATTTTTCCAAACCACCTATTCTGAGGAAAGCTACTCTGGTCATCCGTACCCATACGGTTTACCGAGGTCGAACGGCATTTTCAGTCCCTTGTTAAATGAATGTTCTCTACTTTATGATCTTCGACTAGTTAAGCCGGTGTTTTCACCGGGTCCAGACGGGGTTCCAGGTTGTGTACTCAGGTACTGCGCCGAGGCACTGTGTGGACCCTTGCTTAAACTATTCACCCTGTCCATTGATTCTTCTTGCTTCCCCCCGATCTGGAAGGAATCGTTTATAATTCCTCTCCATAAAAAAGGTAGCAAGTCTGATGCAAAAAATTACAGAGGTATAGCAAAGTTATCCGCTATTCCTAAAATGTTTGAGAAGGTTTTAACTCCGCACTTGCAACATCTCTGCAAGTCACTTATATCTCCAACTCAGCATGGATTTATAAGGCGGCGATCAACCACCACGAACTTGTTAGAGTTTACCTCTTTCATTATTAAAGGCTTTCAAGGTAACTTACAGACGGATGTAATTTACACCGACTTTAGTAAAGGCATTTGACTCTGTAAACCATTACCTTCTAGCACATAAACTTGACCTTTTAGGGTTTCCGCCCAACCTCCTGAGATGGATTTCTAGCTATCTTTGTTCCAGGTCTCAAAGAGTCCTCTTCAAAAACTCCCTCTCTTCACCAGTAAAGGTTTCTTCGGGAGTACCACAGGGCAGCCATCTAGGCCCCTTACTCTTCACACTCTTTATTAATGACTTGCCTTCGGTATTAACATATTCTCGAGTACTTATGTATGCGGATGATGTTAAACTCTGTGTCCAGTATAAGGACATTTCATTTCATTCTCGCTTGCAATCCGATCTCAATAACTTTCAGTCATGGTGTTGCGCAAACTTGTTACAACTTAATGCCGCGAAATGCAAAGTAATGACATTTCATCGTTCTAGCCCCTTGTTGGCTCCCTATACCTATGTGGCGGTTCTCTTGAGAGAATTACCCTGGTGAATGATCTTGGTGTCTTATTAGACGCAAAGTTAAAGTTTTCCGAACACATTTCTACCATGGTAAATAAGGCCATGGGCGTGCTTGGGTTTATAAAGAGGTGGTCAAAAGAATTTGACGACCCTATATAACAAAGACTCTCTATACTACGCTAGTTCGTCCGATTTTAGAATACGGCTCCTGTGTATGGTGCCCTCATTACAAAGTACACCAGGACCGTATAGAATCAGTACAGAAAAACTTTTTACTCTTTGCTCTGCGGGGCCTTAACTGGGATGCGGGTGTAAGACTCCCATCTTACTCTAATACATCTAATAGTACTTTGTACTATTAGTAAACCTCCCATCCTTAATTAACCGTAGAAAAATGCTTGGTGTGATATTTATGCACAACTTGATCGGGGGTGACATAGACAGCCCTGATCTGTTGAGCCGCATAAACTTCACGATTCCTATTAGACTGACTAGAAATTTTATACCGTTGTTCCTTCCACTTTGTAGATCGAATTATTCCTTGCATGAACCGTTTAGGGTCTTATGCTCGGATTATAATTCCCTCTACCATATTATATCCACCACTAATTCTCTTCCTCTTATTAAATTACTAATCCTTACTCACCTTTCTAGTAATTAGTAATTGTAGTGGTATTTGTATTTCGATTGCATGCTTAGTTTCTTAGTAAGTTTAGTGCTAATTTTCCTCGAATGTTAGTCTAACAGCTATCTTTCTTGCATGTTCGCGTTCGGTTCGGCTACGCGCCGTGCGTCATGCGGCAGCGCCCCTCGGTCGGTTGGGCGGGAGGAGGGCTGCGTTTTGCCTGGGATCCGCGCGTAACAGCCTTCTGCTGGTTTCACACGGGCCACTTGACGGTGCAGTAACTGCATCGCCTCTTGAAAGATGCAGTCATTGCATGTCAACGTCCAATTATTAAAAATAACGCAGGGTACGAAAGTCACACGGTCAATTTTTTAGAGGAGAGCCTCTACTCCCGTTCATCAAACGAACAGTAGCGGGCAGAACATTACATTTTCTAATAGACACCGTGGCTGCGAAGAACTACGTTAAATCGCTAAGCGAACTTCAGCGAATTTGTCCGGTGGAGGCCTTATTCATCGTGAAATCACTGCACGGCTTTAATAAAGCCGAGCGAAAGTGCTTCTTTACCATTTTCGGCATAAAAAGCCCGTTTTTCATCTTGCCAGAACTCTCAACCTTCGATGGCATCATAGGTCTTGATACATTAACTGAAGCTGGCGCCAATATTAACCTGGGGACAAAAAGACTTCACTTCGGAAATGAATCTGTAAAGATCCTGTCCACAAGTGCCCCAGCGTCAACTTCACAAAAATGGACGACATCGAGGTTCTGCCAGCTGTAAAAGACGAGTTCCTCAAAATGATGTCCAGTCACATAATGGCTTTTGCAGATCCAAACGAAAAACTGCCCTTTAACACGGCTGTAGTAGCCACTATCAGGACCGAGGATGAAGAGCCAATTTACTCAAAAATGTACCCTTTCCCAGTAGGATCCACTGATTTCGTAAATGACGAAGTGAAGGACTTATTGCGGAACGAAATCATTCGGACATCCAGGTCTCCGTACAACAACCCCATTTGGGTTGTTGAAAAGAAAGGAACCGACGACTCAGGTTCAAACAAAACGAGGGGGAACGTTGTGAGTTGCTGCTGCGACCGCAACTCTACATTTATACCCGATACATAGTCAGTATGGCTACATTTAACGACAAAGAGTGCGTGCGAGAGAGACAGAAAATCAGTCAGAACGTGTCGACGGGCGCTGCGTAGCCACTGAAAATTGATTTGTTACTTTTGGCTATAATAATAATCCGATCTTACTCGGATTCGGCAAGGTTCGGCAATCTGGTAGATATGGCCATTCTCTATGATTGTGCGTTTTTAATTTTCTCCTATCTTCAAAATTGTGGTTGCCACAGATTTTCGTTGTTTATGGCTGCGGAAGGGGGTGGGGCGAAATTTTGAAACACACTTGTAGCAGTGAGCTCTCTGAGCAAAAAGAAATACACTTGTAACAGTGAGTTCTGCAGTGAAAAATTACAAATAGTTTTGTAGCAGTGAGAGCTCGACAGTCAGGTCTAATAGTCTCTGAGATCTGTGGATGCTCCAGATTTTCGTCCTTTGCGGGGGCGGAAGGGGGTGAGGCGAAATTTTAATTACAACTCGTTAAGGTCCGATATCACAGGAGTGTGGATACCAAATTTTGTTGCCCTAGCTTTTATAGTCTCTGAGATCTAGGAACTCATATTTAGCAATAGGCAAAGCCGGCTATGATACGTGTGTGTTAGAGAGAGACAGGGCGAGAAAAAATGAAATTGTTTTCTTCATTCTGGCTATAATAATGATACGATCTGATTCAGATTCTGCAGTCTAGAAGATATGGTCATTCTCTACGATTCTGCGTTTTTGGTTTTCTCGTATCTTTAAAATTGTGGATGCCACAGATTTTCGTCTTTTGTGGGGGCGGAAGTGGGCGGGGCGAAGTTTTGAAATACACTTGTAACAGTGACATATTACAGAAGTCTAGATACAAAATGTCGTTGCTCTAGCTCTTATAGTCTTTGAGCACTAGGCGCTAATAGGGACGGACAGACGGACAGACGGACGGTCGGACAGACAGACATGGCTCAATCGACTCGGCTATTGATGCTGATCAAGAATATATGTACTTTATGGGGTCGGAAACGCTTCCTTCTGGACGTTACACACATCCACTTTTACCACAAATCTAATATACCCCAATACTCATTTTGAGTATCGGGTATAAAAAATGATTGGTCTTAGACTTCTGCAAATTAAACTAAAAAAAATGCCTTGTATTTCCATGATACTTTCGAATTTGGGAAAAGTAAGATACTTTACTACCCTTGATTTAAAATCTGGGCACCACCAAATCCCGCTAGCTGAACGCGATCGTGAGAAGACCTCATTTTCGGTAAACGGAGGTAAATATGAATTTTGCCTTCTGCCATTTGTCTTAAGAAATGCGTCAAGCATTTTCCAGCGGGACATTGATGATGTGTTACGGGAGCATATCGGTAAGATATGCTACGTGTACGGCAGAGCGAGGCAGAGCATATCAAGGACATTGACACTGTACTCAGCAGCCTCCATGACGCAAACATGAGGGTGTCGAAGGAGAAATCCCAATTCTTCAAAGAAAAAGTTGCATTTCCAGGATTTGTCGTGTCAACCGAGGGCACAAGAACGAGCCCTGATAAAGTCAAGGCCATTCAAGAATTTAGACAACCATCCACCTTGTTTGGGGTGAGATCATTCTTGGGTTTAGCCAGCTACTACAGGTGCTTTATAAAGGGCTTTACTCAAATAGCATTTTAAGGGGAGAAAATGGTAAGGTCAGCAAACAGCGATCGAAACCCATTCCTGTGCACTTTGACGAGGTACAAAAACAGGCCTTTGACAAGCTTAGGAACATTTTAGCGTCGGAAGACGTTATTCTCCACTACCCGAACTTTAACCAGCCGTTTGACCTAACCACTGATGCCTCATCTAGTGGCATTGGGGCGGTGCTGTCGCAAAAGAACAGACCAATAACCATGATATCTAGGACCCTGAAAGATACAGAAGTGAGCTACGCGACCAATGAACTGGAGTTGTTGGCAATAGTATATTGTATGGAAGTGTATCTGTCACTTCCTTTTACCTATACGGAAAAGCGACATAAACATCTGCACAGACCATCAGCCGCTGATTTTTGTAGCTTCCGACAGGAATCCCAACTCAAAAATAAAGCGCTGGAAAGCGCGAATTGATAAGTGTGGCGCAAGGGTCTTCTACAAACCAGGCAGGGACAATTATGTAGCAGACGCACTGTCGCAGCAAAACTTTAATGTTTTAGAGAGCCCGAGTCGGTCAGATGCAGCTACAATCCACAGTGACGGTGGTGACGGATATTACCAATGACGGAGAGCGAAGGGAAATAGTAGTCACCGAACACAATCGGGCACACAGAGCAGCCCAGGAAAACGTGAAGCAGGTGCTGCGCGAGTACTAGTTTCCAAAAATGGAAAGGATCGCGGCAGAAGTAGTAACAAATTGTAATATATGTCAAAAGGCCAAATACGATAGGCACCCTAGGAAGCAGGAATTAGGAGTAACACCAATATCAGCAAGGGTAGGTGAATTGATTCACATTGACATATTCGCCACCGCAGGAAAATATTTTCTCACTGCGGTCGACAAGTTCTCAAAGTTTGCAGTTACACAGCAAATTGCTTCGTGCACGATTACTGACGTAAAAATACCAATTCTGCAATTGGTAAACATCTTCCCAAACGTCAGAACCATTTATTGCGACAATGAGGCAGCCTTTAATTCAGAGACTATTCGGTCTTTGGTAAAAAAACAAATCCGCCTTTGATGTGGCAAATGACCCCCCGCTACACAGCACATTAAACGGTCAGGTGGAACGCTTCCACAACACCCTACTGGAAATTGCCAGATGCCTAAAACTCCAACGCCAAGTCGATGATACGGTTGAGCTAGTCATTCTAGCGACTGTTAAGTATAACCGGACAGTCCACTCGGTCACGAACAGAACACCCGTTGATGTGGTTCATTCAAGCTATGACCTTGGACAAGAAATAATGTTGAGGTTAATGAAGGCGCAGCAAGAACAGCTTGATAGGAACAACCCAGCCAGACAAAACAAGACGTTCGACGTAGGAGAGGAAGTCCTAGTAAAAACAAATAGGAGGTTAGGATCCTCTCCATAAAAAAGATAGAAAGTCTGATGCAAAAAATTATAGAGGTATAGCAAAGTTATCCGCTATACCTAAAATGGTTGAGAAGGTTTTAACTCCGCACTTGCAACATCTCTGCAAGTCACTTATATCTCTAACTCAGCATGGATTATAAGGCGGCGATCAACCACCACGAACTTGTTAGAGTTTTCATCTTTCATTATTAAAGGCTTTCAAGGTAACTTATAGACGGAGGTTATTTAGGGTTTCCGCCCAACCTCCTGAGATGGATTATAAGCTATCTTTGTTCCAGGTCTCAAGGAGTCCTCTTCAAAAACTCCCTCTATTCACCTTCGGGAGTACCACAGGGCAGCCATCTAGGCCCGTTACTCTTCACACTCTTTATTAATGTCTTGCCTTCGGTATTAACATACTCTCGAGTACTTATGTATGCGGATGCGGACTCTGTGTCCAGTATAAGGACATTTCATTTCATTCTCGCTTGCAATCCGATCTCAATAACTTTCAGTCATGGTGCTGTGCAAACTTGTTACAACTTAATGTCGCGAAATGCAAAGTAATGACATTTCATCGTTCTAGCCCCTTGTTGGCTCCCTATTACCTATGTGATGGTTCTCTTGAGAGAATTACCCTGGTGGATGATCTTGGCGTTATATTAGACGGCAAGCTAAAGTTTTCTGAACACATCTCTACCATAGTAAATAAGGCCATGGGCGTGCTTGGGTTTATAAAGAGGTGGTCAAAGGAATTTCACGACCCCTATATAACATAGACTCAATATACCTCGCTAGTTCGTCCGATTTTAGGATACGGCTCCTGTGTATGGTGCCCTCAGTACAAAATACACCATGACCGTATAGAACCAGTACAGAAAAACTTTTTACTCTTTTGCTCTGCGGGGCCTGGGATGCGGGTGCAAGACTGCCATCTTACTCTAGTAGACTGCTATTAGTAAACCTCCCATCCTTAGTTAACCATAGAAAAATGCTTGGTGTGATTTGTATGCTCAACTTGATCAAGGGTGACGTAGATAGCCCTGATCTGTTGGGCCGCATAAGCTTCACGATTACTATTAGACTCACTAAAAATTTTATACCATTGTTCCTTCTCCTTTGTAGATCGAATTATTCCTTGCATGAACCGTTTAGGGTCTTATGCCCGGACTATAATTCCCTCTACCATATTATATCCACCACTAATTCTCTTCCTCTTATTAAGTTACTAATCCTCACACACCTTTCTAGTAATTAGTAACTTTTATTTTTTTTATTTTTTTTTATTTTATTTATTAAATTAACAAATATTCTGTTAATAATGATACTTAATTACAAAAGGAGGAAAAAAGAGTAGTTAAAAGTTAGTTAAATTTAAGTGATTATAAATATTGCATGCAATTAGTTTAAGAGACAGTTCAGGGGATAGGGTATGACAGAGGGAGTTATAATTATGGCATAAAACCCTAAAAGGTTCATGTTCGGCATAATTAGACCTACATATGGGTAAACGGATAGGCCTAAAAGTACGAGTAGGTCTAGATGGGACGGCCAAGTCAATCTGACCCAAGAGAGTTTGGGAGTCAACAATCCCGAGAAGGAGCTTGTGCACGAACATTACGCCGTTGCGTATTCTGCGATGGTGCAACGACGGCAGGTCAATAAGATTTAGCCTAGACCGGTAGGGTGGCAAGATTCTACCCGAGTCCCAGTTAAAGTTACGAAGGGCAAAAATTAAAAATTGCTTTTGCACGGATTCAATAACAACCTGCTGCTCTTTATACTGCGTGCTCCAAACACAAGAACAATACTCCAATATAGGACGTACTAACGAGATATATAGTTGTTTCGTAACGTACGGGTCGTCAAACTCCTTGGACCAACGTTTGATGAACGCTAAAACACCCTTAGCTTTATTGACAGTTGCAGCTATATGGCTTTTAAAACACATCTTATGATCAAAAAGGACTCCGAGGTCATTTGAACTCGAAATTCGCTCGAGGACATGATTTCCTAGAGCATATGAGACAAAATGTGGAGCGCGACGGTAAAATGTCATAAGTTTGCATTTAGAAAGGTTCAGAAAAAGAAGATTAGTTGAACACCACAGTAGTAGTTCACTTAGATCCAGTTGAAGGCGTGTGTGCAAATACCAATCAGAGTAAGGCAGACAGATTTTAACATCATCAGCATACATTAGTGTAGTAGAGTATGATATAACTTGAGGAAGGTCATTCACAAATAGAATAAACAGAAGCGGGCCCAGATGACTTCCCTGTGGCACACCTGAAGTAACATTAACAATATTTGATAACACATTAGAAAACAAAACACGTTGAGTACGGTTAGAGAGATAGGACAAAATCCAATCTAGAAGATTCGTTGGGAACCCTAATAAAGAGAGCTTGTGAATAAGCAGAGCATGGTTCACAGAATCGAATGCCTTGCTGAAGTCCGTAAAAACTACATCCGTCTGCAAACCACTTTGAAAACCGCGGTGGATTAGGTTCGAAAACTCAAGAAGGTTAGTCGATGTTGAACGATGTCTGAAAAAACCGTGTTGCGACGGAGATATCAAGCTGCAACAAAGATGTTGCAGTTGCCGGGTTACCAGGAACTCAAGAAGCTTCAGGATGGCGGAAAGCTTTGCGATACCACGATAGTTTTCAATATTTGATCTTGAACCTTTTTGTGAAGCGGAATGATGTAGGACTCATTCCAAATTAATGGAAGACAAGACTTTTCCAAAGAGAGGTTGAAGAGAAAGGTCAAGGGTTTGCAAAGAGACTGGGCACAGTGTTTTAAAATGCAACTTGGTACCTTATCTGGACCCGCAGAAAACGATAATTCCATAGATGACAAACCTTCCAGAACAACGTTTTCCTCGAAAATGGGCAGAAAAATGCTGTTAGCTTGAGGTAGCTGGTACGGATACGGAGTGGATGCGTTGTAAATATGAGACGAGTACGTTGTTTGGAAAAAGGTAGCGAATAAATTTGCAATACCAACAGCAGAAGCTTCTGTTCTGTTCTGGTAATGAAGGGACGGAGGAAAAGCGTTTGACTTACGCTTAGAGTTAACGAACGAATAGAATTTTTTAGGATCACTACGAAAGTTTCTACTACATTGTGAAAGGTAATGATTATAACACTGATTATTAACGGCAAGGAACAGGGAGCGAGCGGAGGAGTATAGAGCTAAGGCCGACGTGGAGCCCGACTTCTGGTATTTTTTATAGAGCCTGGATTTATTATTTTTTAAGTATGACAAATACTTGGTGAACCAGGGAGGCTTGGACGATACGGGTACAGTGATATCTGGAACAAATGTATTAAGGGCGGAGTAAATAGAGCTATAAAACGAGTTAACGGTTGCGTCTATGTTCGGTAATGAATAAAGAAACGACCAATCAACACGCGAGAGATGTAGATCTAAATCGATAAAGTTTGTTTTGCGAAAACACTTTATGTGGCAATGAGCCATGGAACTGTCAGCACAACCAGGTCGGGTACACTCAAGGGATATCGACAAAGTTGGATGGTAAGGATCTTCAGGGAATGATATTGGGCTTGCTCTAGATACCGTAGCAAGTGAAGCATCGTTAACAAACATGAGGTCAAGAAGTCTGTCCCTAATGTTTTTAACGGCATTAATTTGGACAAGGGAAATTTCCGTTAGCCCATTGATAAAGTCATTGTGGCAATTGGGAAACAACAGGTTAGCGTCATCGCAAGGCAGAAAGAAAGAAATGGGAGGTTAAAGTCCCCCATGACAATAATTTGATCATTGCAACCTAATGCAGATACGACAGTATTAATTGCTGAGCAGTGGTTTGAGTAAATCTCAGCATCCGACCTGGGAGGAATGTAGGAGCAGGTTAAATAGAAAAATGCCGAACCAAAACGAACTTTGACTGCAACAAATTCAATTGCATGGATGTTATTGAATGGGAATAACTCAGATGAGAAAACAGATTTGACTGCAATCAGAACCCCACCTGCAAAAGATGGGCGGTCCATTCTATAAATAGTGTAATTATCAATGAAGATTTCATGATCATTGATAGAAGAGTTAAGCCAGGTTTTGGTAAAAGCAATGGCATCGAAATCAAAAGACGCACTATTTGTATGAACTTGACGCAATTTGCCCAACAAACTGCGAACGTTCTGATAGTGAATAGAAAAATGGTACATCAGTTTTTTGGAGCAGCAGGTTCGGTAATTCTAGGACTCGAGTTCGAATCTTTGTGAAGGAACTCATGCATAATAGTATGCTCAGGCCATATTGACGGTTCAAGAGATTTGGATAGTAAGGAATCAGGGAGAAGAATTTTAAAGGATGATATGTTGCGCTTATGTTTAAATGTAAATTTAGTCACAACTATATCATCAGGCGAAGCGTTAAGTTTAGAGGACAGATGTTGTTTAACGTCCTCCGTTGTAGCCTCGGGAATAAGACGGGAAACAAATATTGCTTTCCGAGGTACAACTGCTCTAAGTTGAAGTCCCGAGCGAGATCGAGATGGTGGAGCCACTCCTAAAAGAGATCTCGGTCCTGGGGCAGAAGAATTGGCAGCAGCGGCTGGAACAGGCATTGGCAAGACATCACCAGCAACCAACACACCCGCACTAGGAGCACTCACCACGTCAGAAGTGATGGCAGCAAAACTGCAGGGATGGGATTGATGCTGTTGGGAACTTGGATGCTCGAAGGAAGCACATTGCTCGGTGTAAAGAACACCGGATCCGCCGTTGGCGGATTTACAGATAACGGCGAGGCATGACCACACGGAGTAACAAATGCTTCCGATGGATGAAGGTGGGAGGCAGGCGTACCAATCGGATTAGGTTGCAAGAGATTGGTATCATTATGCGGAATTTTCCTTCTAGGCGATTCGCTCAAGAGTTTGAGCCCAAGAAACTGCGATTCAGGGGCTAGAAATTTATCGTTGAGAGCCACAAATTGTTTCCGGACATCCAGAAACCCAGATCGAGTCTGTCTCATGAATGTGCGCATTTCGGCCTCAATCTCCCGACAAGCCATGACCAAGACAGGCCCATGCGTTTCGAGATCAGATCGTTTAGCCGGCCAAAATTTCCGCCACCAGCACATTTTATGTGGGCAAAATTGTCGCACAGCCAGCAGCTGAGGAATGAATCACCAATGATTACACCACCGAATTCACATTTCTTTGCACTGCAAACGATTGCCATTATTGACAGCAGTAGAATCACTGTGCACGAATAATAAAAGTACAGAGTGAGAGCGCAGGTAAAATGGGAGAGCAGACAGCAGAGCGAGCCCGACAATCAGCAGCGGCAATAATGCAGAGCAGATGATCCAACGAAGTGCAGGAAACGAGCAGTAAACTCACCAAAGCAGAGACACAAAAGAATAGTCCACAAAGAGGGAGAGTATAGGCAATCCAGAGAGAGTGAGAGCAACAATGCGAGCAGCAGGACCGCTATGCTTTCGAGAGAGTGTGGGCGATGCAAACGCTAATGCGAGAAACAGTGCACACCGAAGAAACGATAACGAAAAGCAGACTGGGTAAAAAACAATAACAAATTGCCTGCACGAGTCCGATGCGTTACGTTGCGAATATTGTATTTATATTAAGCACTAGTTTACAAACGAAACACTGGTGATTAACACAAAGTATAATCAAATTAAAGAGATGCGATGATATATCAAAACAAATTGACAAAAATGTTGTATGATATTTAAGCAAAAGGGCGGAGAACGCAGGGGCAAGAAAAAAACACAACCGGCTTAAGCAAGAGCTAGAAACGAATTGTAGTGGTATTTGTATTTTGAATGCATGCTTAGTTTCTTAGTAAGTTTAGTGCTAATTTTCCTTGAATTATTAGTCTAACAGCTATCTTTCCTGCATGTTCGCGTTCGGTTCGGCTACGCGCCGCGCGTCATGCGGCAGTGCCCCTCGGTCGGGAGGAGGGCTGCGTTTTTCCTGCGATCCACGCGTAACAGCCTTCTGCTGGTGTCACACGGGCCACTTAACGGTGCAGTAATTGCATCGCCTTTTGTAAGATGCAGTAAGATGCATGTCAACGTCCAAATAGGAAACAAACTAACCCCTCTCTGCGCCGAGCAAAAGGTAGAAGCAGATTTGGGGACCACTGTTCTTATAAAAGGGAGGGTGGTCCACAAAGACAATTTGAGGTAGATAAGGAGTTAACTTTTAATATGGTATAATTAATAAGTTTTTGTATTTTTTTAATTTTACTAGGCCCCTCAACAAGAATTTTTGCCTCCTTTTAATCATTCCATGGACAACCCTGACCGTCTCCAAGCTGACGGACTATTCGCACGCGGACCCCATAGTTGACGGACAGACGGTGATATGGGACGAAACATTCCAAATACACCACTCGTCGAACCTGACTGAGTACGAGCAGTACGTTCGAGAAATAACGGAGATGACGGACGTATTCCCTCAAACACACATGAGGAAGATACTCGAGACCGATACAAAGCATCTACTGACACTGACGACTGCGTTAGGAGTTCTCCACAGACAGGCCAGAAGTTTAAATATTCTTGGGACGGCTCTAAAGGTTATCGCAGGGACACCGGACTTTGACGACCTACAACAGACGCGACAGGTTGAGTACGAATTAGTTAAGGCTAACAATAGACAAATAACCATCTATTCAAAAACCCATGCACAGATTAATGCCCTCATTGCAACCGTCAACCAACTGTTGAAAGTAGCAGGAAGAAAGAAATCAATACATTTGTATGAAACCCTTTTAACGCAAAATAGAATTCTGACGCTCGACTTAAAAAACATAATGATAGCCACCACTTTGACAAAAATAAACATCATCAGCCCGGCTATCATTGATAGCGATGATTTGGAGACGATTTTGAATAAAAGTTCTACCGGTATCAGCGTAACCCAATTAATGGGCGCTGCCAATGTGAGGGCCTTAGTTAACAAAGAATTAATAATATTCGTAATCGAAATGCCTAGACCTAAGTACATTTGTAAGAAAATAACTATATTTTCTGTCGCCCATTGCGGGGTAATAATCCGAATGCCAGAGAATATCGTAGCTGAGTGCGACAGCAAGGTCATTGCAGTCACGTCATGCAAAGGGCTCCCAAACCTTGCCTTTTGCAAAGCAGCACCAACAAACAACTGTGCCTGTTGAGAAACAGCAAAAGCAACATTAAAGAAGAGTCGATAAATATACGAAGAAGCAGTACAAAAGAGGGAACGAAAAAGCTGAATATTGCAATGGCGTCATGTATTCATTTTTGCGCTCTTTGCTTCTCTGTCCTTTAATGGAGCTCGACAGAAGGATTTAGTGAGGCAGATAGATGTGCTAAAAATATTATTATTGAATATTTGAGAGATTCTTTTCTTGCGTTTGCAAATACTGAAAAAAATGAAATTTTTAATAATTTGGATGCCATTTACGAAAGAAAAAGTTTAGCGTCTCAACTTTCTTTTGCGAAAGCAGTTACTGGCAATGAAATTAAAAGGCGACTCTTTGCTCGTAAATCATTTTCATACATTTGATGATTTGATTATTGAGCTTTTTTCTTCCGGAGCCAAAATTAATGAAATGGACAGAGTCTCGCATCTTCTTGTAACTCTTCCTTCAAATTACGATGGGGTCATTACGGCAATGTAGACTTTGACTGAAAGTAACTTAAAGTTAGCCTTTGTTAAAACTCGTCTACTAGATCACGAAATAAAAATAAAAACCATCAGTAAAGATACAAGCGCTAAAGTTTTGCAAGTTGTAAATTTTAAAGAACAAAAGGAAAACAAAACGAGGGGGAACGTTGTGAGTTGCTGCTGCGACCGCAACTCTACATTTATACCCGATACATAGTCATAACGCAAAGAGTGCGTCCGAGAGAGACAGAAAATCAGTCAGAACGTGTCGACGGGCGCTGCGTAGCCACTGCAAATTGATTTGTTACTTTTGGCTATAATAATAATCCGATCTTACTCGGATTCGGCAAGGTTCGGCAATCTGGTAGATATGGCCATTCTCTATGATTGTGCGTTTTTAATTTTCTCCTATCTTCAAAACTGTGGTTGCCACAGATTTTCGTTGTTTATGGCTGCGGAAGGGGGTGGGGCGAAATTTTGAAACACACTTGTAGCAGTGAGCTATCAACAGTGAGTTCTGCAGTGAAAAATTACAAATAGTTTTGTAACAGTGAGAGCTATACAGTCAGGTCTAATAGTCTCTGAGATCTGTGGATGCCACAGATTTTCGCACTTTGCGGGGGCGCAAGGGGGTGGGGCGAAGTTTTGAAATACACTTGTAACAGTGACATATTACAGAAGTCTAGATACAAAATGTCGTTGCTCTAGCTCTTATAGTCTTTGAGCACTAGGCGCTAATAGGGACGGACAGACGGACGGACGGACGGACGGACGGACGGACGGACGGACAGACAGACATAGACTCGGCTATTGATGCTGATCAAGAATATATATACTTTATGGGGTCGGAAACGCTTCCTTCTGGACGTTACACACATCCACTTTTACCACAAATCTAATATACCCCAATACTCATTTTGAGTATCGGGTATAATTACAATGAATTACAAACAAAATAAAAAGGTTTTGAAAGATAAAAAGAAGCCAAGACCAAAGTGCTATCACTGTGGAAAGCCTGGTCATTTGAAGAAGGATTGTTTCATTTTTAAAAGATTAAGCAGCAATCAGAATACGAATAATAATGGAAAGGAAAAACAAGCTCAAGTAGCAATAGCTCAGGTAGATCGTGGATTTGCTTTTATGATGAGGCATGGGAATGAATCTTTGAACGGAAGCGAGGTTGTGTTTATCTTAGATTCAGGAGCTTCGGATCATGTAATGAAAGAAAAAATTTGTTTGCTGATTATGTCAATTTCTCTGGTCTGATGAGCTCGTGAGGTAGCTCAAAGGGGGCCTAGCTGAGGCCACCGGACGGGTCGCGGGTTGCGGATAGCGAACGGCCTACCTCGGTAGGTCAGCTGCGAATAAGCGGGCATCCCTCATGGGAGAGTACCGAAATAAGCAGTCCCGGACAGCCAGCGGGTGTTAGCTAGGTAGCAGCACTGACGATGCGCTTGTGGTGCCGCCTCAATAAGTAGCTCACACACTCCCATCCATACACAATACCTACCCACATCCCAACCCCCACACCCACCTCACACCGGGCCGGACTAAGTGTGTTACTCGACCCGTGCCGAGAGTCATCCTGGCTGGGGGCCCGGTATAAAAACTAGCCCAGTCGCTAACGGAGGGCTCAGGGACTTGGCAGCCCCCTGTTCTAATGATGCCTTACCCGGGCAACGTGGATCTCTGCCCGGGCTGACCTTTCCCTTTCTCTGCATCTCGTGGGAACAGGATGTATAATAACAAGAACAAAAACCAAAAAACAAACAAAAAAACAAATGAGTGCGGCGCTCCCCAAATGCCAACTGGGAGCAATCCCAAGCTCGGAAAGGCAGCGGCCCAAAGGCCTGGCCCAACCGGCTCTATAGCAGGGAATACCTGCAAGGTGGAAGGTGCCTGTGCGAACCCGAGGGGTCCCATCCCGAATCCGGTGTGGGTGGCAAGGTAACTCCCGAAGCTGACACCTTGGAAGGAAAGCTAAGCAATATTGCGGCTGCCCGACCTTCTGGTAAAGCGGAGGGGGTTGACTTGCCGTCGACAAGCGCCCAAGCCAGACGCTACACATATGCCGAAAAGAGGAGTGCAGGGCACATACTCCGTCGGCAACACGCCAGCAGTGAAGCCAGCCCATCAGCCGACTGGCTGAAGAAGGTGGAATGGGCTTCGGCCGTGCTCCCGGAGTTCACCTTAGAACAGAAAAAGGTGGCTCCCCAAGCCAAGAGGCAGCGCTCGCAGGAGACACCGGGACCGGTAGCAAAGCGCTCCAGAGTGCTGCCAAATGTCTCCTTTGCGCAGATTGCCAAGGAGAGGACGCTAATTGGTGTCCTCGACAAAGGCAGCGCAGAGGGTAGAATCCCAAGGAGTCAATGGAAGTGGGTGGAAGCGGCACTGGCCGACCGCTGCTTCGAACTCCTCGACAAAGACCCTGGACCTCCGCCAGTCTGCAAGGACATGGGGTGGTTCCAGGGCAATGTTAAGATAATTGCCTGCGAAGACGAGCGCTCTGTAAAGCTTTATAAAGCGGCGGTGGCGCAGGTCGGCGAGGTCTATGCTGGGGCGAAACTCGTCGCAGTCGACTGGAGCGAGGTGCCCAGCAGACCGAGGGCCAGAATTTGGGTGCCGGCTACCTTTAAGGAGCCAGAACGCATCCTCAAGATGCTTCAGAGATGCAACCCAGGACTACCAACCTCAGATTGGAAGGTAGCCAAGGTTGAGACGACACAAGGGCCGACTAACCAGGCAGTGCTCGTTCTCAATAAAGAGTCGCTGGCCCCGATAGAGGCAGCAAAAGGAGAGCTAAACTTCGGCTTCAGCTCGGTCACCATCAAGGTGTACAAATCGGACACGGCGGCCGCGGCGCTTCCTGTCGTCAACCCAGACGTGCAGGAAATCGCTGCGGAGATCGAAGCGCCTGACGACGAGCTGGAGCCAGACCAGGAAGGCTTCTCCTCAGAGACAGAGCTGATGCTCGACTTTGAGTCAATGTGCCGAGAGAGAGTCTCAGATGACTCGGACGCGGACATCACGGTGGTGGAGAATCTTGAAGATGGTCCTAAGGATCCTTCAAATAAATCTCCACCACTGTAAAGCAGCATCGGCTGCTCTCATACTCCGCCTGGACGCAAGCGGAGCCGACGTAGTCCTGATCCAGGAGCCTTGGGTGGTAGGAGGCAAGGTCTGTGGATTGGGGACGAGGGAATACAAGATCATTGTATCCCAAAATGAAGGTAAAATCCGTACCTGCATACTTGCCAGAAAGCACCTAAATATCTTTCTGCTCCATAATTATAGCGATGGCGATAACACGGCGGCAAGCCTAGAACTAAAAGGGAATCATCTCAGGCTGGTGGCGTCCTATATGGCCCACGAGGAGGATGATCCTCCGAACGACCTTGTTCGCAAAATAGCCAGCGACAGCGAAAGGACGGACAAAGACCTACTTATAGGTTGCGATGCCAACGCCCACCACACCCAATGGGGGAGCACGGACACGAATGTAAGGGGTGAGTCACTGTTCAGCTTCATCCTGAACTCAAATTTATTCATATGCAATAGGGGTAACGACCCCACATTTATAATTTAAAATCGGCAGGAGGTCATTGACCTCACGCTAGTGTCAAGCAAACTGCTGGACACAATCAAGAGCTGGAGAGTCCTAGGAGACCACTCCTTCTCGGACCACAGGTATATCGAGACGATATTATCCTTCGATATTCCCAAACCAACCGACTATATCAACCCCAGAAAAGCCAACTGGGAAAAATATAACACAACCCTGGAGGAGCTACTCCCTCCTAACGCCCCTAATTGCCCGAACACTGAAGACAACCTAAACCGTCTTGTGAACAGGTTTACGGATGCGTGCAACAAAGCCTTCAAGGCAGCATGCCCTTCTACCAGACCAAGGGGGAAAAAGACACCCCCCCTGGTGGTCTAAGCAACTAGACACCCCTCGTAGAACTTGTAGGACTCTATTCAATAGAGCCACAAGAACTAAGGAGGATACTCACTGGGCAGACTATAAAACCAGTCTAGCACTATACAAAAAGGAAACGAGGAAGGCTAAAAGAGCCTCATCGATGGACCATATCCTTACAAAACGGAACATAAGTTGGGCAGTAAACAGCTTCAACCCGTTTAAATCGCCAGGCCCGGACCAGGTAATCCCGGCCCAACTTCAGAAGGCCGGGGAGACGGCCATCAACTGGCTACATAGTATCTTCAGGAAGATACTGGCGGTATGTACAATACCGCAAGCGTGGCTTAAGGCTAGGATAGTTTTCATCCCTAAAGCAGGCAAAGCCTCACACTCAACCCCGAAGGACTTTAGACCAATCAGTTTATCGTCTTTCCTACTCAAAACCTTTGAGAGACTTATCGGGTTACAATTACGGACTACCATAAGTCCCCAGCTGTACTCAAGTGCGCAGCATGCCTACCGGAAAGGAAAATCCACGGAAACGGCACTTCACGAAGTGATCTCGAGTGTAGAAAAATCCCTGCATCTCAAAGAATACTCACTAATAGCTTTTCTCGATATCGAGGGAGCCTTCAACAATGTCACACCGGGCGCCATTACAGAAGCCTTGACTGACCTGGGGGTGGACCGTCACTTGGTGATGCTCATTGATCAATTGCTCATACGCAGGACGGTGACATCATCGATGGGATCGTCCACCCAGTCAAGGTATGTCAACAGAGGAACCCCGCAAGGGGGAGTTCTGTCTCCTCTTCTATGGAACATTGCAGTCAATAAGATTCTATGCGACCTGGAAGAGGGGGGCTGTAAAGTAGTGGCATACGCGGATGACGTTGCAATTATCTTTGCGGGGAAATACCCCCAAACACTATGCGACCTAATGACCGCAAAGCTTGCTCGATTGTCCGAATGGACAGAATCGCGCGGATTGGGACTAAATCCCTCGAAAACGGAACTCGTGTTATTCACAAAAAAATACAAGGTCCCGCCCCTCAACCCCCCAATACTAAACGGATACAGGCTCTCCTTCAGCGACAGTGCCATTTACTTAGGGTTGGTAATTGACAAAAAGCTTAGCTGGAACCTGAATGTCAAGGATAGAGTGAGGAAGGCAACGACAGCACTCTATACTTGCAAAAAAGCTATCGGCCTAAAGTGGGGCATGAACCCAAGCATAGTCAGATGGATATATCTGGCAATAGTCAGACCTATAATACTCTACGGAGTTACTGTCTGGTGGCCTGCCCTAACAAAAAGGACAATCACCAATCAGCTGGGCAAGGTTCAGCGAACAGCCGCTCTCTGCATCAGTGGAGCTCTTCGAACTACACCAAATGATGCGCTAAACGCCATGTTATGCCTTCAGAGCCTTGACTTTGCAGGAAAGGAGCGGGCAGAAATGGCAGCAATACGTCTTAGGGACTCTGAACAATGGGTTCCCCAGAACATAGGTCACTCATCTATACTAAATAAAAACAACATGGTCCCAGCAAGAACGGACTATCAAGTTCCAATGGAGCACACGGAGACTCCATTCAGCATAATTATCCCTCATAGAGACGATTGGCTCGAGGGACTCCCCGGCCCAGACGGGGCCATAAGCATCTTCACGGATGGCTCAAAACTGGACGGCAGGGTTGGAGGAGGAATCTACTCTGAACAACTTAACATAAGGCAATCTTTCAGGCTTCCGGATCACTGTAGCGTCTTCCAAGCGGAAGTTACAGCAATCAGGGAGGCTCTGTACTGCCTTCACACGGTCACCACCACGGCAACCAATCTAAACATCTACAGCGACAGCCAAGCTGCGATCAGATCACTTAACGCGATCTCCTCGAACTCGGCTACTGTGGCGAAGTGCCGCAGATCTCTTCACGAGATGGCTCAGCAATTTGCTATCAGCCTTATATGGGTCCCGGGCCACCGGGATATCGAGGGCAACTGTATAGCGGACGAGCTGGCCAGATCTGGCACTACAACCCCCCTTCTCCAAGATAAGGAGGATATTTGTATGCCTATGGCCACCTGCAAGCTCATCACAAAAGAGCAGTACACGCGACTGATAGACAACAAGTGGCAAATAGGGCCACGTTGTCGCACAGCTCGGCAAACATGGCCGACCATAGATAAGAAGCGCACCTCAGAGCTCTGCAAACTAGGCAGGGAAAGGTGCAGCGCAGTCATACGCTCCCTCACAGGACACTGGCTAGTAGGCACCCACGCAAACAGGCTGGGTGCTCCATACAATGATTTCTGCCGCAGCTGCAGAGACGAGGACGAGGAGGAAACAGTGGAACACCTGTTCTGTTCCTGTCCAGCTCTCAGCAGAAGGAGGCTGCATCACTTGGGCTCGGCCTTTCTGAACGACATCTCGGAGATGTCCACGCTATGTCCCAGAAAGATCATCATCTTTATAAGGGCATCTGGATGGGACAACTGTTGACATGAAGTCTCATCTGCAGGGAGGGAATGATCCCAAGCGGTATCACAACGGGCCGAAACCGGCCTAAGTGTGCTGGGCTCCGAGCGAGCTTGGCGGCCGTCTCTACCTAACCTAACCTAACCTTCAAATCAGGAATTATATATAAGGTTAACAATCTAGTCTGATTCCTAAAGCTTACTTCAGTTTCTACGTAACCATGAATGTTGTATTTTTGTCCTCCAGCTGTTTCAACTTGCGACTTGCTTGCAATATAGGGCCTATTCTTGCTTATAAATTCCTTTGCAGCTTCCCCACTAAGGCATGAAACTGATGCACCAGAATCTAATAATCCTCCATAAGTCTTACCAAATATATCTATTTCTACAAATGGTCTAATATCCTTTTTTATATCAACAATCGAATCTAGACTCAGCGATATACCCTTCATTCTATCTTTAACTTTTCTTATAAAGTTATGAAAACGAACGGTATTTCTCTTAGTTCGGACACAACTGGGTTTTTTAACTAAGTCTGTCTCGCTACCAAATAGAGAAAATAAGAGAAAACTTTTTTTTCTTCATAGTTTCGAAGTCTTATATGGTACGGGACTATTGGATATAATTTACCTTGAATATTTTTAGAATTTAAATGTTTAGAAATTATATTGACTTTCGGACAGTAAGAAGAAGAATGCTCTTTATTTAATGTTGATGATTTGAGCGGTAACTGCTGTTTTTGTTGCCGCTCAACCGTCGGTTTTCCTGACAGGTTTCACAATTTGGCCTTATTATATTTTCAGCTCCGCAACCTAAGCAAAATATCTTCTTATCAGATTGGCAATCTGTGTGTTTATGGCCAAACCTGCGACAATTCCAGCATTGAATCTCTTCTAAGGCTCTAGTTCTTTTTAGTTCGCAAACTTCTTGCTCTCCTAGATGGTTATCTGAACGTTTCTGGTCATACTCCAATTCATTAATTTGCTTTCGTGTGTTCGATTTCAGGTTAGCGGTGTTATACTCCTCACTAAAAGCTTCTCGTCTAAGGACAAATTTTTTCAACTGGCTAACCGAATTGATTTCTATATAGAACGACTCCTTTCTCATAAACGGTCTCAGATTTCGTTTCAGAATTGACGTTAGTTGACTCTCGCTAATAGGGTATTGTAAGCGATCTACTAAATGCATAGCTCCGTTATGAAATTCATCAAAACTTTCGCTGATTTGCTGCTTGCGATCTCTTATCAATTCTCTCACGTCATCGTCAGATAGCGGTTCAAGAAAATAGGAATTCAGCGACTTACAAAGATCGGACCAGTTTACTCTGTCTACATTGCGTCTGTATCTCCAGAACCATTCACTTGCTCGGCCACTAAAGAGAATATGAATGTGTTCGCACAACACTTCAAAGTTTCCTCGTAAGCTATCATTTGTCAAAGCTGTAATCATGTATTTGAACTTCCCTACTGGCATACCATTTCGTGAGCCATTATACTGCACTTTCCAGCTACTAATCAAATTTGCTACTTTTCCCACATCGCGACTTAGATTGAAACTACCATTTCTCTCCGGTAGATTGTTATACCCGATACTCAAAATGAGTATTGGGGTATATTAGATTTGTGGTAAAAGTGGATGTGTGTAACGTCCAGAAGGAAGCGTTTCCGACCCCATAAAGTATATATATTCTTGATCAGCATCAATAGCCGAGTCGATTGAGCCATGTCTGTCTGTCCGTCCGTCCGTCTGTCCGTCTGTCCGTCCGTCCGTCTGTCCGTCTGTCCGTCTGTCCGTCCCTATTAGCGCCTAGTGCTCAAAGACTATAAGAGCTAGAGCAACGACATTTTGTATACAGACTTCTGTAATATGTCACTGTTACAAGTGTATTTCAAAACTTCGCCCCGCCCACTTCCGCCCCCACAAAAGACGAAAATCTGTGGCATCCACAATTTTAAAGATACGAGAAAACCAAAAACGCAGAATCGTAGAGAATGAGTTTATCTTCTAGACTGCAGAATTTGAATTGGATCGTAGCATTATTATAGCCAGTATGAAGAAAACAATTTCATTTTTTCTCTCCCTGTCTCTCTCTAACACACACGTAGCATAGCAGGCTTTGCATAGCGCAAAACATTAGCGCCTAGATCTCAGAGACTATAAGAGCTAGAGCAACCAAATTTGGTATACACACTCCTGAAATATTGGACCTTGACGAGTTTGTTTCAAAATTTCGCCACACCCCCTTCCGGCCCCGCAAAGGACGAAAATCTGGAGCATCCACAGATCTCAGAGACTATTAGAACTGACTGTCGAGCTCTCACTGTTACAAAACTATTTGTAATTTTTCACTGCAGAGCTCACTGTTGATAGCTCACTGCTACAAGTGTGTTTCAAAATTTCGGCCCACCCCCTTCCGCAGCCATAAACAACGAAAATCTGTGGCAACCACAATTTTGAAGATAGGAGAAAATTAAAAACGCACAATCATAGAGAATAGCCATATCTACCAGATTGCCGAATCTTGCCTAATCCGAATCAGATCGGATTATTATTATAGCCAAAAGTAACAAATCAATTTGCAGTGGCTACGCAGCGCCCGTCGACACGTTCTGACTGATTTTCTGTCTCTCTCGGACGCACTCTTTGTCGTTTAATGTAGCCATACTGACTATGTATCGGGTATAAATGTAGAGTTGCGGTCGCAGCAGCAACTCACAACGTTCCCCCTCGTTACTATTTCTATATTCATTGGGTATGAAGGTGGATACGTCTCTTTCTAGATTAAGTGACGAAGCTCTAGTAGTTCTTCTTTCCCAATCAGGTTCATTGTTATTTCCATTATCATCTGCATTGGTATGGAAATTAGGTATTGCATCCGTTCTTCCTGCCCTGTCTGTTGTTAACTTAGAAATTGGACGAGACAGTTCCGAGATCATGGACTGCATTTGACTAATTTGCGAAGTTATTCGATGATCTACCTGTGATAATATTCTCTGCTCTAAGAAACCTACATCTTGGTTTGGGTTATCCGCAGAAGCAGAATTAGACAATACGTTACTGTTATCCTCGAGATCTACTATCTCATTTGATTGCTGCGACTGTTTCTTTTTCTTCTTTTGACTATTCGTTAACAGAATCCTCTCCAAACTATTTGTTTCCAGGTTCAGATTGTGGTCGGCAACATTTTCGGAAAGAACCTCTAATAAACTGTTTCTTGTAACATTGTTTTGACATGTTGGACAAGATCGCGACTTATCAAGCCAATTCAAAATGCATGTTCTATGGAAAATATGTTTACATCGTGTTATGAGTTTTAAATCCAATGAAATCATTGGGTGTGAACAGACTCTGCAAACCTGTTCATTATTTGTGGTGCACACACAAATCAATCTTTAAGAATTTTAACGAATAAATGCTCGAAAATTTCAAATTCACTCCAAACATAAACTATACGGATCAAGGGTATTGAGATTTGGAACATACAAAGATTACGGCAATACATATCACACCACGACTTGTTCCCAAAATATACTATTAAAAAAAAAATATTCTCTTCAACACGAGCTGAAGCTTCAAAAAAAATATACCAATTGTTCCGGGCAGTAAGATTTAATGACTAGCATTCTAAATCTTAAAGATTTCCACAGACATTAATACAATTTTCTTCCACTTCAATAGTGCCATATGCATCGCCTCACGGAGTTAGGTCTTGTAATCTCCGCGTTTACCCACCCTACCCTATTTCTTGTGTTAACCCTTAAACCCCTATATGTTCCCCCTTCCCAATACCCCGGTATAGTTATTCTACTCCAATTTCATGTTGACCAATCTTCAGTATATTTTCATATCTTAACTCCACTCCAACTAACAACCATCCTCAGCATCACCTCAAATCTTCATAACATCTTATTTATCTAAAGTTACAGCAACTTAATTCTAGGGGGTTTTTTTATATATATAAAGAGGAGAAAATTTTAGAAGAACAAATAAAATTATAAGTAAAGCGGTGTTTTTCTTACTTTTAGTGGTAGCTTACGGTTGGTTTTCCATCGCTGCAACAGGCCTGCATGCATTGATGTGTCCACCTAGCTAGATTATAATGTACAACATTTAAATGCAAAATAATAATAATAGTAATAGTAGCCACAGTTGAAGACATCCGATATGGTTATGTCTGTGCCTATCCAGGCAACGACATAGAGTTTTAGAGGCAACTGTATGTCCTCTGCCAAGGTCAAAAAAAAGGTTGATCGCAAATTTTCGTTGTGCGGCAGAAGTTTGACCTCGGTTGGATAACTTTCGTCAACATTGAATTACACTGGAAAAAAGCCGAGATCGACCTGCAAAGCTCAGACCCCTTTTGGCGAAGAAAAAATTTATCAGCCAGATGTCAAAGCGGGGGGTTATGTAATTACCTTTTGGGGCTTGAAACCGGGTTTATCTTTGGAGAATCCCCGATTGTTCGGCTTTTCGGCACACTGATCTTAATTTTTGGGGCAGCCTGGCATGTGCACCCTGCTTTCGACGATTTCTTCATCTGAATTGTTTCTTTTTCAGACACGTGTATTTTTTCTTTTATTCTTTTCTTTTCTTTTATCTCGCCGTACCACCAAACTGACCTTTCACAATTTAGTTCCATGGATGGAATGATCCAGCGCTTGAGCTTTGATTTTGTTTCTTCATCCCATTCTAAAGCACAAGGGCTAGATAACCCACCAAGATAACCCAAAGCTCGCTCTCCCGTCAAAAGCTTTCGCTTTATTCCCGTTTATTCCCTTGCATGCAGATAAGCTACAGCACTGTGCACACAAATAAGTCAATCCAAATATGGGCCGTCACACTAACAAGTTCCAAGTCTCTTCCATGGTAAGGTGCTAGTCTCTCGAGATGTATCGATTTTAGTTTTTGCTCTTCGGTTGTCTTTTTCTTTTGAATGCGATCATTAATTCCAAATTCGTTTGTAGCTTCGGGAATAATCCTTTCTTCCTTTGAGGATTATAAAACAGCAAAAAGTCGCCATTGTAAAAGCCCTTCAGTGTCCGCCTCATCTCGAATAACTCGAAGATGTGATTCGTTTCACACTTTTGTGCCTGAAGCACTTCCAGCCCCGTGTACAGCTCTGAATTAGTTTCGGATATAGTGGCGTTGGTGGCATTGAGGTCGTTGATCTTTTGTGCATCTTCTAGGGATATTTTTTCTTTGTGCTGGAGATCCGTGTTGGTGATTTCTAGGCGTTCCTTCAGGTTCTTGATGGTCTCCTGGATCTTGAACAGTTCCTCCTTCAGATGCTTGATGGACTCGTTCAGTGTTCCTTCCCGTCGTTCTGATTCCGCTTTCAGCTTGGCCAGAGTTTCTTGACTGGAGTGCAGCTGCTGATGCAGATCCAGCACCTCGCGCTGCATCTGCAGCATCTCCTGGACCCAGGTATCGGCTTTGCTGGTCAGCTCTTTCTGGCTGCTCATCATTTGTTCGCTAAATTTGGTCATCTTGATGTGAAGGTTTCTCGACGAGGATCGTTCTGCTTGCAGCTCGGATTTCAGCTGTACTGAAAAATCTTGGATACGTTCCTCCAACTGGGAGGACTCTGCTCGAGATTCTGCATAATCCTTCTCCAGTGCCGCATTTGTTGTTTCCAGCTGTCTGTTCTTCGACTCCACTCCGCCTGGCTGTAGATGAGAGCTGCTGCAGTTTTCCTTGTCTGGACATACAGCTTAGTGATCTTCTCCTCCAGCTTGGCAAACTGTATGCTGCCTAGTTCCCTTTGGCAGCCCTCAAGTGTGGACAGACTTTGTTCTTGCTTATGCTTCTCCTGATCCGCCAATTGCCTAACCTCAGGCAGCTGATGCTCCACTTGTTGCATCTGCTGTTCGTGCTTCTTCATCGCCTCCCCATCGAGGCGCTGCTGTAGCTGTACGTCTCTAAGCTTGGCGGTCTCTAGTACCAACTTTTTGATAAGCCTTTGTTCCTGTGATGATTTCTGCTATATGGACCAGGATACCGTTTTTTTTGTCTATAGCGACATCGTCTCGCCATATGACCTGTATGGTTGCAAATGAAGCATCTTCCCTTGAATATTCCTTGTCATTGGGTTCCTGTCGGTCGATTACCATTATTCACTTCAGCTTGTACAGTATGCAATTTTGGTGATGGACGACATATCAATAGTGATGATTCACAGGTCAATGCTTGACTGACCGCTTCCTCATAGGTTTTTCTCTGCATCATTGTAAGCCAGGCGTGAGAGTCGATCTATGTCCAATTCCAATTGCCGGAATCGGTCCTCGAGCCGATTTTCGAGACGATTTTCTTCTTGCCGAATTCCTTCATCAAGACTTGTGATCTCCTCATCCAGACGCAGAACTGCTTCTGAGTTTTCCTGGAGTTTCTTGTCAACGCTAGCCCATTTCTCTTCCATCTGCTTTGTCATAGCTTCTAATTTCTCTTCTTGAGCTTCACCTTGATCCTTCAGTTGATCCTTCACTTCCATTATCTGTAGCATCATCTGTTCTTGTTGGTCACCTTGACCCTTCATCTGCAGCATCATCTGTTGCAACATTGTTGATTGTGAGTTAATAGAGAATGCATGGTTAACACAAGAATAGGTTGTTGCCACTCGGCGGATCAATATAAAACTAAACTTAAACTTAAACCGGCTCGCTGTGCTGTCTGCTCTCCCATTTTACCTGCGCTCTCACTCTGTACTTTTATTATTCGTGCACAGTGATTCTACTGCTGTCAATAATGGCAATCGTTTGCAGTGCAAAGAAATGTGAATTCGGTGGTGTAATCATTGGTGATTCATTCCTCAGCTGCTGGCTGTGCGACAATTTTGCCCACATAAAATGTGCTGGTGGCGGAAATTTTGGCCGGCTAAACGCCGGGCCTGTCTTGGTCATGTCTGGCTTGTCGGGAGATTGAGGCCGAAATGCGCACATTCATGAGACAGACCCGAACTGGGTTTCTGGATGTCCGGAAATAATTTGTGGCTCTCAACGAGAAATGTCTAGCCCTTGAATCGCAGTTTCTTGGGCTCAAACTCTTGAGCGAATCGCCTAGAAGGAAAATTCCGCATAATGATACCAATCTCTTGCAACCTAATCCGATTGGTACGCCTGCCTCCCACCTTCATCCATCGGAAGCATTTGTTACTCCGTGTGGTCATGCCTCGCCGTTATCTGTAAATCCGCCAACGGCGGATCCGGTGTTCTTTACACCGAGCAATGTGCTTCCTTCGAGCATCCAAGTTCCCAACAGCATCAATCCCATCCCTGCAGTTTTTGCTGCCATCACTTCTGACGTGGTGAGTGCTCCTAGTGCGGGTGTGTTGGTTGCTGGTGATGTCTTGCCAATGCCTGTTCCAGCCGCTGCTGCCAATTCTTCTGCCCCAGGACCGAGATCTCTTTTAGGAGTGGCTCCACCATCTCGATCTCGCTCGGGACTTCAACTTAGAGCAGTTGTCCCTCGGAAAGCAATATTTGTTTCCTCTACAACGGAGGACGTTAAACAACATCTTTCCTCTAAACTTAACGTTTCGCCTGATGATATAGTTGTGACTAAATTTACATTTAAACATAAGCGCAACATATCATCCTTTAAAATTCTTCTCCCTGATTCCTTACTATCCAAATCTCTTGAACCGTCAATATGGCCTGAGCATACAATTATACATGAGTTCCTTCACAAAGATTCGAACTCGAGTCCTAGAATAACCGAACCTGCTGTTCCAAAAAACTGATGTACCATTTTTCTATTCACTATCAGAACGTTCGCAGTTTGTTGGGCAAATTGCGTCAAATTCATACAAATAGTGCGTCTTTTGATTTCGATGCCATTGCTTTTACCGAAACCTGGCTTAACTCTTCTATCAATGATCATGAAATTTTCATTGATAATTACACTATTTATAGAATGGACCGCCCATCTTTTGCAGGTAGGGTTCTGATTGCAGTCAAATCTGTTTTCTCATCTGAGTTATTCCCATTCAATAACATCCATGGAATTGAATTTGTTGCAGTCAAAGTTCGTGTTGGTTTGCTCAAACTCCCGATCTTGGGCCCTCACTCATCGTCTGTCAGGCCCGTCGCACAAACGTCAGCAGAAACGCTGACATTGCGCCTCGTGTCTGGTGTCCGATGCAGGCTGGCATCTGGCGGTCTCGGCGGCCGCGCTCCCACGGTCAGCGAATCTGCCTACTCAGTGATCTTGCAGAAATCGCTCCGCCCAGTGGCCAATTTGGTTAACATTTGTTAACTACTCCCTCCTCAAGCTCAAGTTCTTCAGCACTTGCTGAATGCTGTTGGCTGTTTCTTTCCGCTGCTGGCGCCGCAGCTGCCAGAAGATTCGGCAATGATGGCGCATATGAGAACGCCTACGGCGTTTGACAAGGCCCGCCTGAACTTCAGCGATGCGTTGTAAATTTTTCTCGCTGAGCTTATGGAGGTATGGCAGGCTCAGCAGAGTTTGGTGCCGGGTGACGTTGATTCTTGTGACCGCCGCCACACCTGGGCGGCAAACTTTTAAAGTTGGTGTGCGTTGAACCATTGATGCAGACGACCAGTCACCAGGTACGTTCCTGTGATTCGGTATTCCGAGCCATTGTCACGATGGCATATGCGGCGTTGATTATTACGATGCCCTCATCCACTTCGACGATCGGGGGCAAATCGTTGGGTTGTGTGTCGCAGTGGGCTACTGCTCCGGAATGCAGCTCTTGGGCACTATTAGATTATTGCAGTAGGCAAACGAATGTTTCAAATAAAAGGAAATTTTTTTTAATTTATATATTAATATATTTTTTTTTTTCTTTTCATCTGCACGCACTCGTCGCTTTGAAAAAGTGAAGTCGACTAAAGGAGAGAGAAGCAAAGAGAGCTAAAATGAGTACATGACGCCATTGTAATATTCAGCTTTTTCGTTTCCTCTTTTGTTCTGCTTCTTCGTATATTTGTCGACGCTTCTTTAATGTCGCTTTTGCTGTTTCTCAACACACCTCCTCAAAAGTAACATTAATGAACTTAAATTTTAATACAAAATATCTTATCTGACGAGTGTGCGTATACTGGGGAGTACAAAGATCATGGTCTAGCAAACCTAATTCGGCCAATCAAAATTATAAATTTCAGTTATTACATCGAAATAACATTTCTAAATTCAGTAATTAATAATTCTGAAAAAAAAATTAATTTTAAGTTAATTCACTTAAATTATTTAAAATTAGCAATTTAAATTAATTGTTAATTAAGTTGTTGTTGCGAGGTGGTTTTATTCTGTGAGTCCCAATTTGCGTCTTAAAGTGAGGAATCTTGCTGCTGGTATCGTCAAAATATCAGCCAATTGCTCATCAGTGGAAATATACTTGACATTTTCTTTTCAATTTGTTCTCGAGTGAAGTGATATTTAATATCTAGGTGCTTAGTTCTCTTGTGGCAGGTTGGATTATTCGCTATACCTTTGCAACCCTGGTTGTCTTCAAATATAGTGATTGGTTCATTTAACTCAAGCTTTGCTTCATTAATTAGGGATTTTAACTATAAGGCTTCTCTAACTCTTTCGAATAAAGCCATGTATTCCGCTTCAGTAGATGAAGCAGCTACTGATTTTGGTTCATGTACTCTAGCAAATAAGACATTTTCAAAAATTTTAAATAAGTATCCTGTTGCACTTCGTCTGTCTGTTTCATTTCCCGCCCAATCAGAATCAGCATAACCAATAATAATATTTTCAGAATTCACATTCTTTGTGAAACTTAATTTTAAATTAACTGTGCCTTTTGGATATTTTAGTACTCTTCTTAAACATTACCATAATTCCTTATTATTATTATTGGTGTACCTACTTAATATACTTATGGATGTACTGAAATATGGGCGAGTACATAACATAATCTACATCAAGCATCCAATTAAGTTACGACACGGCGTATCATGTGTTTCTTCTGATTCTAAGGCTTCATAGTTCAGTATGCTTGGTAGTGGTGTACTGACTAAATTACAATTTTCCATATTACATTTTCTTAAAACATTTATATTTATATAAACTGACTGACTAAGATAAAGTTGATCCCCATGCCTATCTATTTTTATGCCAATAAAATGTCGGAAGTCTTTTAAGTCACTCATTTTAAAATTGTTCATCAATTAAGATTTAAACTTTGACATTGTTTCAATCTCTTTAGTGACTAACACAACATCATCCACATACAATAATACATATATTTTTAAAGAAATATCTCCTTTATCTAAAATATAAAGGCATCGATCAACTCCTAGATTAACAAAACCGATTTCTTTCAGAACATTTTCAAACACTTCAAACCAGCACCTGGCTGCTTGTTTTAGACTATAAATTGCTTTATTTAGCTTACAGACTTTATCTGACTCATCATGTGTCAATCCTTGAGGAATCGTCATATAAATTTCCTCTCTAAGGTTACCATTAAGGACTGCTGTCTTGACATCCATATGATGAATTTTCAAATCATATTGATTTGCTAACGCCAGAATAAATCAAAAACTAGAAATACGTGCAACTGGTGCAAATGTTTCTTCATAATCCGTTAAAAGTCTTGCTTTATATCGAACTAAGTTGCCAAATTCATCTTGTTTAATAGTAAAAACCCATTTACAATCAATTATATTTTTGTTTTGAGACCTTTTACCAATGACCATGTTTTGTTTTGAGAATGGAAATCTAATTCATCTTGAATTGCCTTTTCCCAATTAATCCTATCCTCCCGATTTTTGATTTTTTCAAAACAATTTGGAATATTATTTAAGTAAGTATAAGAATTCAATAGACATTTATCTAATAATCTATAAGGAATTTTAAGTTTGTCTTTTAATCTTTCACTGCGTCTGATTTTTTCAGTCTCACCAGTGACTACGACTGGATCGGTATTCTCCAGATTTGTGGAATTTTCACAAGGCTGTATATATGTTTTTGAACTGCCACTAACAGTTTCAATATTTTCCAATTCTGGTAATGGAAAGCAAGTCTCTATATTTGCAGTGTTTCCCCTTTTTGGTTTTCATTTTCCAAACAAGGATCGTCCAACTGTTCCATTCTATAATCTTGAAACATTGAGTCTTCGGGCTGTACAGCACAATCTTCTACAGACCTTGAATTAAACATATTTGTTTCGTGTGGAGCAAGTTGGTGGGTAAGGCCCAGAAAATGTTCTGGCTACTTAAACAAAGCAACAAGCTCAGTTTAAAAAACAAAGTTATGATATACAAAGCCATACTAGTACTACTACTACCTGCCTGGAAGTACGGCATTCAGGTGTATGGGATTGCCGCCAAAACTAACCATGCGAGGATCATGACGTTTCAGAGTAAATTTCTGCGCAGGATCTCCGGAGCTGAGTGGTATATCCGTAACCGGCACATTGCCAAGGACCTTAAAGTACCACTTGTTGGTGATGTTATCCACAATCAAGCGAAGAAGCATATGTGTAAGCTCAGAAGCCACCCTAATATACTGGTGAGACGTCTTGCAAGAACAAGATACCGACGTAGGCTGGCCAGTCGACCTGCCCAACAGGATGATCTAAGAAGATCCTAGAACCTTCTCTACCCTAGAAACCTGAACAGATAATTGAACCAAATAATATCCCCCTCCAAATTCTTCAACCTTGATAGCACGCATTTTTTTTTTTTTTTTTTTTAAATCATCATAATTTTTCCTATTTGTTTCGTCCACCGCAACATCTCTAGCTGTCTTAAACTTCCTTGATTCCACATTCCACAATTTTAAACCAATTGGTTCATATCCAACGAGTATACATTTAATCGATTTTTTATCGAACTTTATTAAGAACGTAAAACAGGCTTTTTATTATGCCACATTTCAAATGGTGTTTTCTTAATATCTTTTAAAGTTAAAACTGCTTCGCCCCCAAAACTTTTTTCAAGTTTAGCTCCATTAACCATGGAACGAGCCTTTTCTGTTATTGTTCTGATCATTTGTTCAGAAACATCATTTATCTGTGAAGTGTGAGAAATAGTCAAATGATCGCTGTTACCTTTTTCAGAACAAAAATCACGCATCTCGTTAGACAAATATTCCCTTCCATTTTCAATATATAAATTTACTACTTTTAGGTTAAAATGGCTTTCGCCTTTGGCAAAAAAGTCTTTAAAAACTGAAAACAAATCGGATTTATGCGTTGCTAAATACGTCACACAATAATGTGTATACTGATCAATAGACCTCGGATTTTGCATATTTGCATATTTTCATCAGATTGTTACCAAAATTTTTATTTAGACGTTTGATCGTTCAAATATTACGAATCTGAATGCATATCGAAAATATGCAAAACATATGCAAAATATATGCAAACAAAATATGCCAAAAATATGCAAAGTATATGCAGCATATGCAAAAAATATGCAAAATATATGCTCATGAATTTCATCGAAAAATTTAAGCAATGCTGCTTTCCCTTGTCCACCGCTTTACCATATATTGTTGTGTTGTTCTTATCGCAAGCCCGACTTAAAACAAGAGCAAAGCTTTTTTCTTCTTTTCGAAAGCCGGACTTGAAACCAGATCAAAGCTTTATGACACCACCAAAGATGTGCAGCTTCTTTATATGAAGTCTCTCTGTAACTTATTGTTACTGTAATTTCTTATCAGTTTGATCTCTGGCGTTATTTTGAGCTATTGATTTGCGCGTTTGCTTTACTTTTCTACAGTCTTTTAAGTGAAGTGTAGTGAAATGCCGAAAATCAACAGGTATAAAAGAAATTTGTTATGGCTTAACTAAATGGCTTAACAGCTGTTCAGAGCAGAAGCTGTAACAGAGCAACCGAGCTGTTAGCACCCCAGGCTAACAGCCTGTTATCGCTGCTGGGTGCCGCGCTCAGTTAACAGCCAGTTACATAGCCCTATGCCTCGCTCTCGGGCGCTCGGTTCGGTGCGCTCCTACGATCCGCACGTCGCTCACCGTAGTCTTAGGATGTAAGCTACAATCAGTTACGTTTTCCACCCCGCTACAAGCTGCCGTCGTGCACATTTCCGCGCCCACAATTTACATACATCTATACGAAAATACATGGAATATTTATTGGAACCACTCTGACTTCTTCATTTGGATATTTTCCCATTCGTCGCTAGAGACCCGCTCCGGTGATCCGCCCTCCTACAAACATTGGTCCTTCGAGCCGGATCTTCTCCTAACCAAAAGGAGAAGTGCACCCCAGCCAGCATCGGCGGATCATTCCAATCCAAGATAAGTACAAATTCGTCACTTGCCCATCTCCAGTGGCTCCACCTGTTGGTTCTCCGTTTCTTCGAATGCTCCTATGTACCCACATCCCCATACCAAGTTAAACGGTTGGTTTCCCAGTTCCGTGGTCTGTGCAGCCAGTCGCGCCACAGTGAAATTACAATAATTCACCCGCAGCAAGTTCAATCCAAGCCGCCGGCTAATACGCCGGCCCCCGCATACATACATATGTACATATGCCGATGTACATATGTATGTAGTTATCGCTCTAGCTCCAAATTAAACCATATTTCGTTCCGCCAACGGTTGTGGCCTCCGATTATTTTCAAAGGTTTAATTTTATCCGAGCTAACTCCTGCGTTCCGCCTTCGATCCAGTCATATATAGTGGTCTGTAAATAATATTCCTACCTCTCCCAGCTACCAGCTGATTCCATACATACATACGTACAAATTACATAATTATCGACATGTACATATTCATCTACTTTCGTCCAACTCCATACAATTCGGCATATTGCGCGATCGTAGCACATATATCCAGTCCTGCTGCGCTGCACGGTATCCTCCGTACGCATAAGCACCTCCGAATTAAAGATAAATTGTCGCCAATCCAGGCACGGTACGTGGTTTGGCAATTAATTGCATTTAAATTTGCAATTGTTGATTCTGTACATCACTGTGGGACCAGGGCTGGGCGACCGATCGATCACCATCAATACCGATAGTATCGAGTTTGAGCCGCGTCCGAATAAATACGGCTTCCTCAGCTGTATTAAATCGTGAAACAAATGCCAAAAGCTTTGACAACAAGTAAATCCAAACCCACAGTTTATAACTGTTTCCACTGGTTTATCGGTTCAACGTCCATTGAATGCGCCCGAGTGCCAAATACCAAGTGTATTTTCTTATGTTATTTGTTCCGATAGGCCTCCACCACACATACAGCAGTCAGCTTAATGACTAGAAAGAAATAAAATTCCTTCTGCATTCCATCCGCAGTCAACATCCCACTACCTAATTCGTTGCAAAGGTAAACGGAGGAACACCATACTGACAATATTTTCGAATATTGCCAGCCAATGTGACCGTTCCTCTCCTCAGCTCTTCTCCAATTGGGATCACTCATAGTTTGGGAGCGTCTACCAAGAGTAAACCTAAACAATCCGAGTTGATCCAACAATTGCATTCCAGCAATAGCTCGAGACCTTTCCGTCTATTACGACCATAGTGGCTTTGAAAAATAAATATTTCTTTCTGCTCTTGTGGTGTCCGTATCTCCTCTCCGAATCCAGCCAAGGTTGTGGCCATCCGCCCCACACTTCCGCATCCGATTTGAATGTTTTCTCTTTTCTGCGTGTGAGCGCCGAATATGCCAACAGGTCGCGAGGAGAGCAAACAACTTCTGCCGGTGACCTGTCCAAGTGTCAAAAGGCCACGCAGCTCTTCCGCCCCAGAAACGCCCACCTCGGTGACTCGCAAAGTGAAGTCCCCAGGTACTCCGGGGCCCACCACAAGCTCCGCTGGTTCGAAGACCAAATCGGTCCTGTTCCCGTCACCGGTCACACTTAAGGTGCCAGCGCGCACGCAAAGCAGCCCAAACGGCTCTCGACACTCCCGCACAATGGCTCAATCCGCCGCCACTGCCGCGATGGCTAAATTCGAAGCAGCCTCACGCAAGCTTATGCATTTCGCAGAGCGAATAAACCTTCCGAATCCCCGCACTCCATCCGCCTCGCTTGCCAAGGTACGCCGTTACCAAATACGAACCATGTGGGCCGAGGTTGAGGCAGAGCATAAGAACTGTTTCGCATTTGTGGCTGAAGAGGGTCCGCAGGCTGAAGCGGACCTTCAATCCAAATTCGATGACTGCTTTACAGTGTACGAACAGTGCGTTGCTGATCTCACTGATCAGCTCCAACAACCAGCAGTCCGTCCTTCCGCACAGCCAGATTTCCACGGCGGCTGCAGACTCCCCCCATGCGACATAGAAGTATTCGCTGGGGACTACGTCCGCTGGCCTACGTTCCGAGACCTTTTTACTGCGTTATATATAAAAAGTCCCAGGCTGTCTCCCGTGGAGAAGCTATACCATCTCACCACTAAGACCAGTGGTGATCCAAAGGCCATAGTGGAAAAGTCTCCACTCACCAATGACGGTTTCGAGGCTGCTTGGAATGCCCTTCGTGACCAGTACGAGAACAACAGGCTCCTGGTGACCAACCAGATAAACATCCTCCTTTCGTTGGCTTCCATCGGTTCCGAGTCAAGTCGTGCTCTAAAGGAGCTTCTCAGCACGATCGAAGTGGTCTTAACCGCACTGGCCCACTTCAAGGTCTCAGCCGAAAATTGGGACAGCTTGCTGGTGACCATTTGCGCCTCCAAATTACCGAGGTTGACACGGGCTTTGTGGGAAGATTCCGTCACCACAAAGAAAGAAATTCCTTCATGGAAGGAGATGGAATCCTTCCTCAGCCAGAGATATCTGACGCTCGAAGCCATCGAGGGCAACCCGTCCGCTTTACACAGTTCGAAAAGCGATTCGCATCCGTCACCTTCCCGAAGCAATCCGTTCCGGTCCCAAGGAAGTCCTTATCCTAGGAGGGTTCACTCGTTCAAGACCACAGTGAATCCAAAGAGGAGCACGTGTGATCTCTGCTCGAAAGAGAATCACCCAATACGGCTATGCCCTCACTTCCTCCAGATGAATGCTGATGCTCGTTCCAGCTGCATCAAACAAAGACAGCTTTGTCTGAACTGCTTCGCGCGAGGCCATCAGATCCGGGAATGCCAAAGTGTCCATAACTGCAGTACTTGTGGGGACCGACACCACACGCTGCTGCACCGTGGCAATCCAATTTCCAGTGAATCCACTGTCGTACCAAATCCGAGTTCTTCCGACGCGCCGCCCAGCGTTCAAAATTATTTCGCCTCTGGCCAAAAGCTGTCCTTCTGGGCACGGCAATCATTAATATTTGCCATCTGGGGACAAGTTTCCGCGCCCGCGCTTTAATCGACCCGGCATCCGAGACAACGTTTATCACGGAACGTCTCTTCAATAGAATCAAGTTGCCGTTCCAACTCATCCAGGCACAGGTCTCGGGCCTCAATCAGACAGTATCCGCTCAATCCAAGAAGCTCTGTCATTTGGCCATCCGTTCCCCGACGATACCGGACTTGCACTTAAACGCCACAGCCTACGTGCTGCCGGAGCTGGCGGGTAACCTGCCATCCTATCCGATCCCGCAAAATTCGTTGCAAAACCTGCCGAGCCTGACATGGGCGGATCCGACCTTCTATGAGAGTTCACAGATAGATGTACTGATTGGAGCGGATATCCTTCCGTCCATTCTATTAAGCGGCTCACAGACCAACATCTGTGGCTCTCCTCGGGCAGGAAACCATTTTCGGCTGGGTACTTACAGGCCCAGTGCCTAAGGTGATGAATCATATCTCATCGTTTTCGAGTCAAATTTCAAGACAACCTATCAAACGGATAAAAGACTCGGGGTCCTTCTACAAAAGCAATTTCCTTCCAGCTCCCTCCGCAGAATTTCTCGAACGGTCTCCTATGCTTGACCGAAGGGAATATTTCCAAAATATTCACTGTATGAAGGCTCAATGCTCCGTTCCGAATTCAAGCTTGAACTTGAATGCGAATCCGTCCTTAGACCAACATAGCCTCATCAGACCATGCAACCGCGTGGCAATTTCGAATGTCCTAAATGTGCCTCTCATCCGTTCCAAGCTCGGTACTAATGTATCTTCGACTCCTTTATTTCAGCGTAGTTTTCCGTCTCCAGAGATGGACCCACGTCCATGTGCCAACCGCACCTTGGAAATCAGACGTTCACGAGGCATCAATTCCTACCAGTGCCGACTCTGCTCAGAAATCCATCCGCTACGGAAGTGCCGCCGCTTTCTCCAACTATGTTCCGAAAAGAGGCTCCGAGCGGTCCTTGCTAACAGCTACTGCGCCAACTGCCTGGCTCACCAGCACTCTGGAAGAGACTGCCGAAGCAGCGATCGGTGCAAGGTGTGTCACCGGAACCATCATGCGTTGTTGCACCAGGACGATGGGCCACACATGCGCTTCTCTCGACGACCAGCTGGCGCAGCATTTCCAGCACGGTCTCCAGCTCTTGCGTCCCCAAAAAAACATCTTCCACGGCAACTCATACACGCAGCCGTGGCGTCCCGTCCACCTTTTGCAGCCTTGCAAGGGGGGGGAGAATGTTCAGAGCAGAAGCTGTAACAGAGCAACCGAGCTGTTAGCACCCCAGGCTAACAGCCTGTTATCGCTGCTGGGTGCCGCGCTCAGTTAACAGCCAGTTACATAGCCCTATGCCTCGCTCTCGGGCGCTCGGTTCGGTGCGCTCCTACGATCCGCACGTCGCTCACCGTAGTCTTAGGATGTAAGCTACAATCAGTTACGTTTTCCACCCCGTTACAAGCTGCCGTCGTGCACATTTCCGCGCCCACAATTTACATACATCTATACGAAAATACATGGAATATTTATTGGAACCACTCTGACTTCTTCATTTGGATATTTTCCCATTCGTCGCTAGAGACCCGCTCCGGTGATCCGCCCTCCTACAAACAACAGCCTTTCCGAAAAGTGTTTTAAAATTGTTGGAAAAAAACGGAAATTGTTGTGCTACTTGTGACAAAAAGGTGAATTTTCAATATTCAGTCTTTTGCGTACGTTCTAACGCTTTTAATGTTTTAGATTCCTTGCGAAAAAAAATTTCAATTGCAGCAGCATATTGCTACTGCACTTCACAGAAGGTCCAAAGCATCCAACGAAAATGCGCCTACTTCCAGCAACACGTCCAGCAGCTTTTTAGACAATTCAAACGATAAATTTAAAATGGATTTAGGTACAGCGTTGATTGCGGCAAATATACCATGGAATGTGCTTAGCAATGCTACATTTAATAATTTTCTGAAAAAATACACCGGGCAACAAATTCCTGATGAGAGTACTCTCAGAAAGAACTACTTGGATAAATCCTACGATCAATCTATCCAAAAAATTCGCGAAAGTATCAAAGACGAAAGCGTTTGGATATCAGTGGACGAAACTACGGATAAGCAAGGGCGATATGTCGCGAATTTGATTCTAGGAACATTAAGCGAAAAGGAATCTTCATCCTCATTTTTATTGTCCTGTAAACAGTTGGAAGAAGTAAATAATGCAACTACCTTCTAAATCGCTTTTAGATTATTTTTTCATTTGATTAACATAGGAAATTGTTGCATATTTTGCATATGTTTTGCATATTTTGCATATGTTTTGCATAATTTGCATATACTTTGCATATTTTGCATATTTTGGCATATATTATGCATATGCATTTCATGCAAATATGCAATAAAAATGAAAATATGCAGATCGTTTTCAACTCTACTTTTCATGAAACAAACTTTAGTGTCATCAGAATTTTTCTATCTTAATCCTTTAAAAATATGCAAATATGCAAATTCCGAGATCTACTGATCAATAAAAACAACATAATAATTTTTATTGTCGATTGTACACGGTGTTATCGGACCACAAATATCTGAATGTATAACAATTAAGGGCCTATTAATGAAATCTTTATTTATATATTTTTCAAACTTAAGTCTCGATAAAGTTCCATTAATGCAAGCTTCACATATCTCATTATTCATATATACCTTATTTAATAAACCAATATCTTCAAACATATCGTTACGTTTTATTTCCATAAATTTGCCAACACTTATGTGGCCCAACCTTTCATGCCACAGCACAGTGGTTCCGTCCATAGCACAGTGGGCCAGCGATCCCATTTTTTGACGTAAATTAAAATAATAAAGCTAGAGACTTCAAATTTTGTACACAAAATATTATCGACGTGTATATGTGTATATATATCTTAATTTTAGACCGATCCGACCAAGCCCGCACCAAACGCCCATAAAAGAAAAGATTCGCTAATATTGATTTTTAACACGTAGTCCATTATGCTAGAATATGTTATTAAAATTCTTACAAATTAATATTTGTACATTTAAACTTAATACTTAGAGGGGGATGAATGTTTAAGTTTTTCAAATTACAACGAATTTATTATTAATTTTTCTTCTACATCTATTTCTATTGAAAATGAATTTTTGTTTTCGGAATCCGATTCGTCACTTTCACAAATACCAGAATAAGTATCAGTTTCTAGGGAAGCATTATTGTTATAAAAAATATTTTCAAAACATGGTGTTTCTAAAAGTTCAATAACAGATTTCGGCAATGGATCTTTTTTATTTCAGAGCAATCCATTGCTCTTTGGAAAACATCTGTCATATTGTTGCGTCGTGAATCCTTTCGAGCATGTAATCGTCTGTCACTCTTATAGTATTTATTGCGTGCTTCCGAAGCGTTTTCTCCAAGAACACTTACTGGCAGTACTGATGCTTCTATTATTTGGAAACCGTGAATTAAAACTTTATGAACTGTTGCCGACATCGGAAACCATGAGTACAAGGACATACATAGTGTAACTATTTCTTGACAATATTTTTTAAATAGTTTTGCATCAATTGACAGCTGGCAGGAAATCGCAATTAAAATATTTTGAAAATATGTGATGAGAGAGTCATCAAGACCTAAGATTTGAGCCAATAGCTTAGGTTTTGAAAAGGCTTTTCTTGCTGTGTTGCCGTCGTTGGTGTTTCCACTTCCATTTTGTTTAGGCTTGTCGACATGTAGAGCCATTTTCCTCCTTTTTCTTTTTCGCCATTTCTTTTTTTCCATTTTCATCTCTAACTTGCCATTTTTCGAGTCCAGTTCTATAAGCAATTTTAAGAACAAACTCAAAAAATCGAATCGATGCGTGAAGTGGACTCATGCCATATTGTAATGTTCCACGTCTAGGCTTAAATTTCGGTGAATCCATATTTCTACTTTCCATGAAATCTTTTGGACTTGCTCCACAGATGGGACACAATTGGCAAGACTTAGTTTCAGTCAAAATGTTCACAACTTTCCCGTCTAAAAGTGTCATAAGCAGATCATATTTTACTGTTATGTTTCTTCTATTTATAACTGTGCAGACATATGAAGATAAATCTTTAATTTGATCGTCCAAATTTTTTTTTTCTTCGATAATATGGTCTTTAGTCTTTTTAACAAATTCAAGTTTGATTGGCCTACAAAATCTAATATCCACAATATATTTCCAATGTCCTCCATTAATTTGAGAGGAACCATTGTTGTTGCGAAAAGGGATTGGTCAAAAACCATTGGATCGCTGACCAAAAAGTTTTGTTTATAAGTGCTTAGTCCGGTTGTTCCGTCAAATCCATAGCTTGCAATAAGAGTGGCTTAAAAGACTTAAAATATTTCCAAAGTTTTCGAATATATCTTCTTGCATTTGAATTATGCGACAACTAGTGTGATCTATAAGGCTTTGCAGTGGGACTTGAGCAACTGTTTCGGTTACAGTAATATCCAGAGGCCTACATTTAGATTTAGCTTCTCTTACTTTGTTGTAAGCTGGAAGAAGATCACACGATTTGCTATTGCTGAGATCGCGAAAGTTGTTATATTGGCTTTTCGATAATGAATTTTCAAGCAGATATGCTAAAAAGATTTTTCTTTACCGTATTGGGGTTTCTCGGACAATTGTCTTTCTACAATTGAGCGGTGTCTTTTTCGTTGGATTTTTCAGCCTAAAGAGCAGCAGCATGCACAAGAAGAGATGTGTTGTGATCTTGATCGCCAGCTAAATCTGATGCTAATTTTCCCTTTAAACGGGGTCCAGCGTTTATATATTTAATTGGTGGGCGTCCAATTGATCTTGATGTTGAGTTCATGGAATTCGATGACGACGTTCTTTTAACTTTGATAACCATCTTGGACAAAAGCCATGAGTTATGCTTTTTCTTAAATTTAGACATGCTTCTCCCGCATTTTGCCAAATACTTTTGGAAGTGTAGATAAAAGCTCCTTACTTTATTATTTATTTCATCCTTTTCTCTGTGCTTATTTTGTATGCCTTCAGTTCTTCGAAAATCCAACTCGAAAGCGCCGCGGCGCTTCGATTATTCTCAATGTAAATACTGAGCAGCTTTCCATAAGTGAACTCCACCTCACCCAAAAATAAATTAAAATGCGCACACCGGCGCAAAATGGCGCAAAAACGAGTTATAGGATTATTTTATACACAGTTTGCACTACAATATTACATAATTACTTTCTCGCACAATTGCGCACAAAATTAGTTATTGACCATAAGAGACGGGCACATTGGTTAAGTATTCTTTACCTTTGGACGACACAAATTAATACACACAAAAACATATACAAAAACATGAGCACAAAATTGTTTAATATAATCACTCTACATACCCTGGCCTTTCTTTTCCATTACTTTGATTTCAGTTTTTGTACTTAGTTTCAATCTGGTAAGCTCTCAAAGTAAACAAACAGTTTCACGCGTTTTTTACTATCGCTTGCAGCTTATCAAACAGCTGACTTTAAAACGTTGCAAAAAAGCCAGGGATGCATTAAAACAAAAAAGATTCTTAATTTTTTTTTAATTAATGTATATACTTATTAAATGTTATATTAAAATTAAGTTTCATTGACATGTATTTTTTCGAATTAACGTCGAAAAATGGGGTCGCTGGCCCACTGTGCGCTGGAGGAATCAAAAAAGCATACAAATGTATATACTGACTTAGTACCAAGTAGAGCCCTGCGTGATTGCACAGTAAAAAAAAAAAAAAAAATGTATCCCATCTCGCTCAAACTGAATCATGTGTTACTCGCACACTAGCAACATTTTACAAACCCATTGACAACATTCTCATGTATGAGCTAGACTCATGTGAACACTTTGCATACTGTGCAAACTTGTGAACACTTTGCACACTGTGCACACTTGTGAACACTTTGCACACTGCACTATGGGCATAGTGCATAATTTTGTGCATAAAGTATATTTTTCTTTATTTTAAAAACTCAAAATGTTTTTTCCAATTATGCATACTCAAGAGAATATAAAAATTTTCGAAAAAATTTGTAAAGGTTGCGGTTTGAAATTGACCAAGTGTTTGCTTGACTTATCGAAATACAACCGTAATTATACATGAACATGAACATTCATGCTATTGTTGAGGCTTGTTCTTTAAAGTGAAGACAATTTGGAAATATGGAAAATAGTCGTACATGTATGTAGATTTAAAGTTGTATGTTGGAGTTGTTGTTGTTCGAGTATTTTTACAGCTGAAATTTAGTAAATGTAGTTGTGTTTTGTGGAGTGTAACTTATTCGCAGCGCGCGCTTGCGAGTAACTAAAATTGGTATGTTTTTCGTTAAAGTATTCAGATTACGGTGATAATAACATCTTTTGCCCCTTTTTGCCCGTTTTCGAAAAAAAACGAGGGGGAACGTTGTGAGTTGCTGCTGCGACCGCAACTCTACATTTATACCCGATACATAGTCAGTATGGTTGCATTAAACGACAAAGAGTGCGTGCGAGAGAGACAGAAAATCAGCCAGAACGTGTCGACGGGCGTAGCCACTGCAAATTGATTTGTTACTTTTGGCTATAATAATAATCCGATCTGATTCGGATTCTCTATGATTGTGCGTTTTTAATTTTCTCCTATCTTCAAAATTGTGGTTGCCACAGATTTTCGTTGTTTAAGGCTGCGGAAGGGGGTGGGGCGAAATTTTGTAGCAGTGAGCTATCAACAGTGAGTTCTGCAGTGAAAAAATACAAATAGTTTTGTAGCAGTGAGAGCTCGACAGTCAGGTCTAATAGTCTCTGAGATCTGTGGATGCCACAGATTTTCGCAATTTGCGGGCGCGGAAGGGGGTGGGGCGAAATTTTGAAACAAACTCGTCAAGGTCCGATATTATAGGAATCTGGATAAAAAATTTGGTTGCTCTAGCTCTTATAGTCTCTGAGATCTAGGCGCTAATGTTTTGCGCTATGCAAAGCCGGCTATGATACGTGTGTGTTAGAGAGAGACAGGGCGAGAAAAAATGAAATTGTTTTCTTCATTCTGGCTATAATAATGATACGATCCAATTCAGATTCTGCAGTCTAGAAAATAAATTCATTCTCTACGATTCTGCGTTTTTGGTTTTCTCGTATCTTTAAAATTGTGGATGCCACAGATTTTCGTCTTTTGTGGGGGCGGAAGTGGGCGGGGCGATGTTTTGAAATATACTTGTAACAGTGACATATCACAGAAGTCTGGATACAAAATGTCGTTGCTCTAGCTCTTATAGTCTTTGAGCACTAGGCGCTAATAGGGACGGACAGACGGACAGACGGACGGACGGACAGACGGACAGACAGACAGGGCTCAATCGACTCGGCTATTGATGCTGATCAAGAATATATATACTTTATGGGGTCGGAAACGGTTCTTTCTGGACGTTACACACATCCATTTTCACTACAAATCTAATATACCCCAATACTCATTTTGAGTATCGGGTATAAAAATGGCATATTGCAACCGAGTATGAGTTTGCCGCTTAACATTGCTGGAGGTTTGGGACAACAGCGGACGTGATGACTCTGCCGTAACGAAGTAGGTGTTGGAAAAAATGAACAAAAATCAAGTCAGCAACTCACACGTCGATCAAATTGAGGAAACTGTGCGCAGTTTCATAGCACACGTTAAGAAATATTTGCCTAAATGCAACCGTATGATGTCAAGGTTTAAAGTTAACCATTCAAGGTGGCTTTCGCAGGCGATTATTATAACCTTGGATGAAGAACTTACGGATCCATCTCACTCTAAAATGGGTAGAACAACACTAAGAAATACCCAGGCTGGAATACGTTTGAAACATAAATTAGCAAGTGATCTTGCATCCGACACAGATTTTTCAACGCAGCACTTATTACATGCTGCTTCTTTTTCTCCGAAAAAGGCTAAAAAGGATGATTCGTTTAACGCGTTAAATGTAGTCCGGGAAGAACAGACAGCGAACACGACAGGAGGCCGACAATTTCCGGTGATTATTCTCCTTACCCCTGAAGAAGCATTGGCGTTTTTGTTGGAAAATGGACTTACCAAACAGCAGTACATCAATATGCACCATCTTAATAAAGCTCGTGGCTGCAACATTTTCCCCCCATATTCAGAACTTCAAGTAGTCAAAACGATTTACAGACCAACTCAAACAGAAATCTCTGAAAATTTTGCTCAGGTTTCAATGCAAAACCTTTTGGACCATACAGTCGAAAGAATATTGGTCCTGCAAAAAGAGGTTATATCTCAAATGAGAAATGTTTCACGTTGCACATTAATAGTAAGCTACGGATTCGATGGTCTACTGGTCAAAGCTTATATAAGCAGAAGTTTCGATCAGAAGAACCTGCTTCCCTGGATCTATCCCTTTTTGTCAGCACTATGATACCTTTAACATTAGTAGATGCAAACCAACGAATTATTTGGAATAATAGAGTTCCACAATCTGTAAGGTTCTGCGGGCCACTTAAAATTGAGTACGCAAAGAAAAGTCTTGAAAAAATATTAAGAGAGGAAGAATGTTTGGATATGCAAGTCGCCGGTCTAAGGGATTTCATATATAGAAAGGAAAGCAAAAAAATTGTCATTACCTGTAAACCATTATTGGCACTTATTGATGTTAAAATACTTAACGCTTTAACTGGTACGCCATCAACTCTGTGTTGTCCAATATGTGGGGTCAAACCTAAAAAAACTTCTTGAAACCACTGATTTTTAATCCGAATGTTTTAAGCCAAGGCCTTCGACTCTAAAATATAGTGTCAGTCCCTTGCATGCCTGGATTCGATTTTTTATACCCGATACTCAAAATGAGTATTGGGGTATATTAGATTTGTGGTAAAAGTGGATGTGTGTAACGTCCAGAAGGAAGCGTTTCCGACCCCATAAAGTATATATATTCTTGATCAGCATCAATAGCCGAGTCGATTGAGCCATGTCTGTCTGTCCGTCCGTCCGTCTGTCCGTCCCTATTAGCGCCTAGTGCTCAAAGACTATAAGAGCTAGAGCAACGACATTTTGTATCCAGACTTCTGTAATATGTCACTGTTACAAGTGTATTTCAAAACTTCGCCCCGCCCACTTCCGCCCCCACAAAGGACGAAAATCTGTGGCATCCACAATTTTAAAGATACGAAAAATATAAAAATGGAGAATCGTAGAGAATAAATTTATCTTCTAAACTGCAGAGTCTGAATTGGATCGTATCATTATTATAGCCAGAATGAAGAAAACAATTTCATTTTTTCTCGCCCTGTCTCTCTCTAACACACACGTATCATAGCCGGCTTTGCCTATTGCTAAATATGAGTTCCAAGATCTCAGAGACTATAAAAGCTAGAGCAACCAAATTTTTTATCCACACTCCTATGATTTCGGACCTTGACAGATTTGTTTCAAAATTTCGCCCCACCCCCTTCCGCCCCCGCAAAGGACGAAAATCTGGAGCATCCACAGATCTCAGAGACTATTAGACCTGACTGTCGAGCTCTCACTGCTACAAAACTATTTGTAATTTTTCACTGCAGAACTCACTGTTACAAGTGTATTTCTTTTTGCTCAGAGAGCTCACTGCTACAAGTGTGTTTCAAAATTTCGCCCCACCCCCTTCCGCAGCCATAAACAACGAAAATCTGTGGCAACCACAATTTTGAAGATAGGAGAAAATTAAAAACGCACAATCATAGAGAATGGCCATATCTACCAGATTGCCGAACCTTGCCGAATCCGAGTAAGATCGGATTATTATTATAGCCAAAAGTAACAAATCAATTTTCAGTGGCTACGCAGCGCCCGTCGACACGTTCTGACTGATTTTCTGTCTCTCTCGCACGCACTCTTTGTCGTTTAATGTAGCCATACTGACTATGTATCGGGTATAAATGTAGAGTTGCGGTCGCAGCAGCAACTCACAACGTTCCCCCTCGTTTACAATGCACTTGGCACATTTTTGTATTTGTTCGGAGCAGCGGCCGTTAATATCTCTTTAGTCACGTCTCTCTTAAGTTTTCTGTTATCGCGCTCATCCTATGTACGCTTTCAGTGCATACACGCACAAACATATGTAACGCTCTTACTTCTTATAAGCCACTGCTTCGACCCCTCCATGAGTCTAGTCGGTTGTTCCTCTTCGAGGCAGTTGGTCAGCGGTCCTTTTCGTCGCCCAAAACGCCTAACACCCAAATCGAAGTCCACGGCCACGGCCTCTAACAAACAATATCGAACAATAAACGCCAAATTGTAACCTAAACAACGGAGCAATTTTTAATTTGTAAATGTGGAGTCAGAGTTGCCGAAAAAGCTCGGGAGCTTCCAACATTTTAGTGACCCCGACGTGGTCGCCGTGGACTTGTCGTGTGTTAGTAGTGTTTCAAGTAGTTCGTTAAATCAAATTCGAAGGTTTAACGTAACATTTGTCGAAAAGTAGCGAACCAAAGATCGTTGTGGCCGACCGTGGCAGTTCTAGCGACCCGCTATTCGCTATTCGACAGCGCACTGTCAAGACCGGCTGCATAGAGTTCTAAGCGTGGTCCGTTAGCTTTCTTCGCCTCCTCTTTCGTCGTTTGCTTCAGCCAGCTCTAGTGACCGACTGCACATATCTCCCTCTCGAATTCGAACTCGAAACAGTGCAAATCATCTCGGTCGTTCGTTTGTGCATAACTGTCGGTTCTTTTTCGGTCGTCGCTTCGTTGCTTTGCCGGCGCATACATTTTGGACATACACAAATAAAAAGTGCCGCAAAAGTGAACGCAAAACGTTTTAAACTCGTCTGAACTCTCGCGTTGCATCATTTTTATTCAACTGTGATCGACTCATACACTCCGCGTCAACAATATATAGCCAAAACCATGGGCAAAAGAAAAAATAATAGAAGGAGTGGATAATTGGCTATGGGCAATGACAGTGATACAGTGACAGTTGGCGATGCTCCATCTAGTGAAAGGGTTAGTGCGAACGCAGCCGCCACCCAATTCCCTGCATCGCGGATTTCCATTATGAGGCGGAAGGCTAGAGCCATTTTCGACAGGCTAGAGTCCATACGCACAGAGATGGATCGTGAAAAGCTGCGCCAAATGGATGAATATGATCTGCGAGTATTGTTGGAATCATTGACGGAGCTGAAATCTAATTTTACCAGCTTGGAAGAAGTGGATTTTGAGTCTATGTCCAGTGATATACCAGGAAAATTGGACTCGTCCATCCTATCTTTGAGGACCATTCTACAGCGTGAGTTGGGCAAGCGTTCGCAGCCCACGCATTGTTCCACGTTTCAAATGAACCCAAGTGAATCCCAATCCATAATGTACATGGCCAATCGATCGCGCTTGCCACAGCTGCAGCTGCCCAAGTTCAGCGGAGCCTTTACAGAGTGGACAAGCTTCTATTCCATGTTCACAGCTGTGAACATTCTATTCTATTCCCCTTTGAGTTTCTTTTTCATTATATTGATCTGAGTCTTCAGGTAATGAAAGTATTGAATTTATTTGCGGAAATTTGCGGATATGTGTGTAATATTTAAAATACTAGGTTAGGTTAGGTTAAGGCGGTAGCCGGGAGGAGGGGGATAAGAGCCTCCCGCCCCCAAGCTCACTTGGACCTATGAAAGGTCCGTTGTGTTGCCGCATGGGCATGTGCCCCTTCGCGTTACCCGAACCGTGAGAGCATACTACGGCAGGTTAAGGGCAGTCCCATCCGGTGGCTTGGATGAATTTGGACAAGGTCCCTGGTTTGATTTCGGACAAGTCCGAAATGTCCGTGAGGAAAGCGGCCCCGAGAATACGAAGACGACGATTTCCAAGGGCTGGGCAGTGGCAGAAGAAGTGGGGGACCGATTCCTCCTCCTCCTCGTCGCGACAACTCCTGCAGAAGTCGTTATGAGGGATTGACAGTCTAGAGGCATGAGTGCCGATCTGCCAGTGTCCCGTAATGGCTCTAGTAACTGCAGAGCACTGTGCTCTGCTGAGTTTATACAGCTCTGCTGAGCGCTTCTTCGATCGATATGGCCATATCAATCTTGAGACTTTACAGGAAACGGTTTGCTGCCATCTCCTATTGGCATTTTGCTCGAACAATTCGTGCGTTAGGAGCCTGCACGTAGCCAAGGGCATCGCTACTTGCTCCCTCTCCGATAGGAGAGGAATCGTAGTACCCTGCCTGGCTAGCTCGTCGGCGGCGTCGTTCCCCTTGATGTCCCTGTGGCCGGGGACCCATATAAGGAAAAGATCTAACTGCTCTGCGATCTCGTGCAGAGACCTGCGGCAGTCATTTACGGTCGCTGAGTTCGACGATATTGAGCCTAGAGCTTTGATAGCTGCTTGGCTGTCGAGAAGACGCACACTAAGTGCGTATCTAGAAGTAGTTTGGAGACGATCGAAATGGCCTCCTTGATGGCTTCAACCTCCGCTTGGAACACACTACAGTGATCCGGGAGCCTGAAGCAATGACTGATGTTCAGCTCGCTGCAGTAGACTCCGCCTCCCACGCGGCCTTCTAGCTTTGAGCCATCAGTGTAGAGGTGGACCGCATTTGCAGGTCCTGGTTCGCCCATCTCCCAGTCCTCCCTAGGTGGGATTGATACCTGGAAGGGCGTCGAGAGGTGATCACTAGGAATACAGTAATCTGTCCTCTCTGGTAATTGCGGGAGTCTCATCAGGATTCCCGAGTGCCCAACCGCGGATGCTTTCCACAGTCTGGCTTCTCTCATTCTGAGGGCGGAAAGTGTTGCCACCTTCTTTCCCATGAGATCCACAGGGAGGAGGTCCAGCACAGTATCCAGGGCTTCCCCTGGAGTAGTGCGTAGCCCGCCAGTTATGCATAGCTCTGCCATGCGTTGAACTCTGCTGAGTTTATTGAGGCATGTCCTTCTGTCTAAGGCTGGCCACCATACCACCACTCCATAGAGCATGATTGGTCGTATGATGGCGGTGTAGAGCCACCGAACTATATAGGGGTCATTCCCCATTTTAGTCCGATGGCTTTCCTGCAAGTATAGAGGGCCACTGTGGCCTTCTTTACTCTATCCTCTATGCTCAATTTCCAATCGAGCTTTCTATCGAGGATTAGGCCAAGATACTTGGCGTTGTTGCTGAAGGCTAGCGTTTCCCCACATAGTCTTGGGGAATCAGTACCGGAACTTTGTACTTCCTAGTGAAAAGCACCAGTTCCGTTTTAGACGGGTTGACGCCTAACCCGCATTTGTCTGCCCATTTCGACATTTTCGTGAGAGTACTTGTCATGCACTCACACAACGTCTGCGGAAATTTTCCGGAGAATGCTATGGCAACATCGTCCGCATACGCCACCACACGGCAGCCACCCCCCTCTATCTCCCGCAGCAGTGTGTTCACTGCCACGTTCCATAGGAGGGGCGAGAGGACTCCGCCCTGCGGTGTGCCTCTGCTGACAAATCTGGTACTCGTTGACGTCCCCAGTGATGCCTCAACCGTCCTGCATTGTAGCATCTTTTCGATCAGGCTCACCGTCCTGGAGTCAACGCCCAGATCCGTCAGTGCGCCCGTGATGGCGGTCGGAAGGATGTTGTTAAAGGCGCCCTCTATGTCGAGGAAGGCTACAAGGGTGTACTCCTTAAAGTTAAGGGACGCTTCGATGATCGATGTGATCGAGTGTAGGGCCGTTTCGGTGGATCTTCCCTTCCGATAGGCATGCTGGGAGTCTGAGATCAGACTGGACGGAATGCACGCCGTGAGATGCAGCCCCAGGAGCCGCTCCATCGCCTTTAGAAGAAAAAGACGATAGACTAATGGGTCTGAAATCTTTTGGGGCAGTGTGCGAGGGCTTGCCTGCCTTGGGTATGAATACGACTTTGGTCTGAAGCCAGGTGTCAGGAATGCACCCGTGGGAGAAGATTCCCTCGTAAATTATTTTGAGCCAGTTAATGGCTTTATGTCCCGCGTGAATCAGTTGGGCAGGGAAAATGCCGTCTGGCCCCGCGGACTTGTAGGGTTTAAAGCTTCTGATCGCCCAGGAAATGTTCTCCTGGCTTAGCAGGCTCAGGATGGCATTTGAGGCGACAGAAGGAGGCGCGAGGTAGTTGGGTCTGTTTTCATCGCAGCCAGGGAAGTGGGTATTTAGGAGAAGATTTAGCGACTCATCGCTGGACGTAGTCCACGACTGGTCGGTGTTCTTCAAGTAGCCCAGGGTGGGTGTTGTCTTCGAGAGAACTCTGCGCAAGCGCGAGGCTTCTGAATTACTCTCGATTTCGCTGCAGAACTTACGCCAGGAGGCGCGTTTGGCTTTTCTAAGTTCTTTGTTGTAGGTTGACAGACTGGCCTTATATTCGGCCCAGTTTTGCTCAACGTTTTCAGCCTTAGCTTTATTGAAGAGTCTCCGGGAGGCTTTCCGGAGTTCACCCAGTTCGGATTCCACCATTCAGGTTTCTTCCGGCCTCTGTTCTTGCCAGAGGGGCATGCTTTGTCGAGCGCCTTGTTGCAGGCGTCGGTAAAGATCTTAAGAAGACGAGTCGTGGCCTCCGTGGAGAACTCCTCCTCAGATGGGGGCTCAGGAGAACACGACAGAGGTAATCAGAGTACCGAGTCCAGTTTGTCCGCCTAATGTTCCGGAATCGAACTGGCTTCGGTACTGAGAAGGAGAAAACAGTTTCCACGTACCTGTGGTCCGAGAAGGAGTGCTCTTCCAGGACCCTCCAGGATACAATGTTACGCTGTATCTCATGAGAGGCAAGCGTGAGGTCCAGGACCTCCTTGCGGTTTTTTAATAATAAAGGTGGGATCACTACCCCGGTTTAATAAGACCATCTGAGTGGTCAGTAAGTAACTGAAAAGGTACTCACCCCTTTCGTTTGTGTCAGTGCTTCCCCACTGACAGTGATGTGCATTGGCATCGCACCCCACAATTAGGCCGATGTCCTTGGCCGAGCAGTCTGCGATTAGAGCCCGGAGAGGCGCGTGTGGAGGGGGTCTGGCTGATCATGCCCCATGTATGCGGAGCAGATCCTCAGTGAGCGCTCCTGGCCTTCGAGGCTCACTGCGGTGTGGTCTTCATTGCTGAAATTTGGGAGCAAAAATAAGTGCAACTCTCTTTTTGCAAGAATGCAGGTACGAATTTTACCTGCGGTTTCAGCTACGTATAGCTTGTAGTCAGAAGTCCTCAGACCGGAGACCCTGTTTCCGAGGATCCAGGGCTCCTGAATGAGGACTATGTCGGCTCCACCCTTGGCCAGGTGGAGCAGTAGAGCAGCGCATGCTGCCTTACAATGGTGGAGGTTTATCTGCAGGAGCGTCAACGACATTCCTGAGGCTCGCCTCCACCATTGTTGCTTCTAGGTCGCTGTCAGGGGACTCTGGCTCCTCCCCGACAACGATGTGGCTGAGACCTCTGGCCAGGTCGCTCTCGTCGAACGCGTAATCGTCCAAGATGTCGTCCGACATCATGGACGCCGCATCCGACGCCGGGTTGTCCTCCTCGCACGAGGCCCCTCTTTCGGGATCTCCGGCAGCTCCGGGTCTGGCTCGACCTCCGCTTGCCTGCCCTTGCGATCGGACTTGTAAGTGTATATGGTGACCTTCTTGTAGCCATAATCCACTACACCGTCCGACTTTGCGAGGAGATCTATGGATTCCTCATTTAGGACGAGGATGATCTGGCGCCTCTGCCCTTGGATATCCTCCACCTTTGCCACCTTCCAATCGGCTGTAGGAAGGTGGGGGTTGCAGACCTGCAGTAACCTGAGGATCTTCTCAGGCTCTGCAGGCTTAGCTGAACCCACGCTCTGGCTCTCGGGCGGCTTGGGACATCTTCCCATTTTACGGCCTCCAGTTTCGCCCCTGGATAGACCTCTTTGAGGGCCGCCACCGCCTTCATGTAGAGGGCCGCAGAGCGAGCGTCTTGGCAGGCGATGGCTTTCACCTTGCCTTGATGCCACCCTGCGTCCTCACACTTTGGCGGTGGTCCGCCGTTCTCCTCCAGTTCCAGTAGGAACCGGTCCTGGAGCTCATTCTCCACCAGGTGCCACTTATCGCGAGGGACATGGCCGTCCCCAGCGCCCCTGTCCAGGACACCGATCAGGGTCTTGCCCCTCGCCACCTCAGCGAACGACCGGTTCGTGAGGTGGGTCTTCACCCGCTTGGCTTGCTGGGCTTGGCCTGGCTGATTTGCGGGGTCCTCCGCTGAGCGTTGCCGCTTGTTGGGGGCCTTGGCTGCGCCCTTTCCGGCTTTGGCTGGCTGGAACAGTGGAAGGATTGAGGAGGCCCACAGCCTCTGCTCCTTCCCTTCGGCTGACGCCCTGAAGTTCGGGTCTTCGTTGGACAGGATGAAAGCCGCTCGTCTCCTGTCCTGGTACGACGGCTTTCCTCCCCGTGGTGCAGAGACGCTGCCCGCCGGGGCTCCCATGGGTTCTTCGGTCCCGGTGCGCTTACCAGCCGCGATTACGCTCTGCTTGGCAGCCACCCCGGTATCCGTTTCGCCCTTGGAGCCACCCGACTTGGAAGGACCCGATTGGCTTTTCGGGCCCCCCCTCGCTGCGGCTGCTGCCTGAAGACGGTGGACCGACTCAGTCTCCTTCCCCGTCTTCTTTGGACCCGGTTTCCCAGGCGCTTGGGCAGAGGGATTGGCTTGTCCCTCCGGTACTTTAAGAGGAGTACCGAGCTCCTTTGCGGTTTTGTTTGTTTTCATATATTTAGTATTTGGCATAGTAGTTCCCACGAGTAGGCGGGAAGGGGATGGTCACCCGAGGCATAGCCCGCTTGCCCCGGGAAGCCTGATTTAAACTGGAGGTCGGCAGGTATCCAGAGTCCGCATATTAGCGACCGGGCACCCCCCCGGCCATGCATCCCTCGGCATATAACTGTGTCACCTTGGATTGGGGTAATTTCACTGAGAGTTTTCTTCTCTCCGCCCGACTACCATTCGCCAGCATCCTAGCAGAGACATGACCGTGCTAGGACCTGTTTCCAGCCGCCCTCACGTGGAGAGTATAGTCGCACTTCCACCGGTGTGCACAGTTACGGCGGGTGACGGTTCGCTCGCAACCCTCTGTGTCCTAGGGGGTGTGAGACGCAGACCGCACCGGGTATTACTAACCGGAGCGGCTGCGCCTCAGTTCCGAGTTCACAGTTGTGCGAGCCGACCCGTCATCCGTTTGTCCCCCTGTAGCACCCGATGGCTGACGGCCAATACTACTAACTACTACTACTAAATACTAACTCGTCGTCTTATTTTTTCAAGGTCAAATTTGCCCAGCGAAGCCTCTGTATAGCCTTATTATGTCGCTGTGTGTTTGTTTTCGTCTTTTGTGTTTGTGAACAGTTCTTAAAGGTCATTTAATTATATTATATAAAATAGATCTAATTATTTATTTTTGATTTTAATTTTCTATTTGGTTTGGGAAGGCGATTCATATCATTATTTGCTACTGACGATGGTGGATGGAAAAGTATGTAACGCCTTAAGTGAGACATCATCTGTCAAATGTTACATATGTGGTGCAAATCGCACAGACATGAACGATTTGGCCAAATGTTTAAGTAAAAATGCAAAAGAAAAATATTTCGAATTTGGTCTGTCTCCACTCAATGCAAAAATACGGTTTTTCGAATACTTTTTACATCTGTCAAATAAGTCCGGCAAGCTAGAGGTCCAGATCAAAAATTAAAAGTATTTGAAGAAGAACAGAAAATCTAAAAAGATTTTCGAGAAAAAATGGGTTTGAGAGTGGATAAGCCCAAAGATGGAGGTAAAAGCTCATACAACGAAGGAAATGTAGCTAGAAAATTTGTTTCTAATCCAAAATTGGCTGCAGAAATAACAGGCTTCAAACTATATAATCAGGTTACAAAGTTAATGTGCAGAAATTTAATGAATTTGCCCTCGATACTGCCAAGGAACTGATTAAGGAATATTCATGTTACTATTTGCCGGCTATAGTCCATAAGGTCTTACTTCATGGATCTGCTGTGATAGAAAATGCGATCGTATCAATTGGGGAGCTTTCAGAGGAAGCTGCTGAATCCAACAACAACGAACTACAAACATTTAGACTTAAGCACAGCTGAAAAATGTCACGCATTTTAACAAACACCGACATGATGAATATACTCCTTTTACGGTCCGACCCTTTTATAACCGGACAGAGAAAGCTTGCAAAAAAGGATAAATCAACGTTATTTCAATCTGTGTATGGCTTACTGGAGGACACATTATACATTTTTGTGACAATAATTATAATTATTATAATTACAAATAATTATTTGTCTAGTGTAAATTTTAAAGAAAAAAGCTTCTAATTTTTTTTTCCTTATTTGTTAAATTTTGTTTATTGGTGGGGTTTTGCGGCTTGGGGCCAAAAATGTCAGCACTCTACTACCATTAGAAGTATTTTTGACCGCATCTCCATACAAGCGGAACCACTGTGCACAGGCGACTTTCCACACTATTTGTTATTTTTAAATTACATTTATCTCAAATTTAACAAATGGTACATTATACTCACTTGCTCCAGTGAATATTAAATGACCATTCTTGGTGACCTTTACACCTTCAGAATTAAATTCGACAGTCATTCCAACATTTTGCATTTTGCGCACAGATAAAAGATTATGCGGGACATCTATTAATGTTTAATGTTTAATGTTTAGAGTTCAACTATGGACAGTTAAGCTGTGTAAAAATAGGAATATACATATCATAAAATTATCTGCTACTGGAAAGTACGGTAACACAATAAAAGGCAGAAGAAAGTTAACTTAAATTATTCATTAAAGAAGATTTTACTTTGGAAGCGCAAGTATCAAAGGAAAAAAGATGGAAAAATGTATTGTAATCGCGGCAAAGGCTACGGAAAGATTCATGGTCAGAGTAGTTTGAAGGACAGAGAGGAAGACGGAGAGGAAAGTAATGCCTAGTCGGGCGGGATGGGACAGCAATACTGATAAGGCTAATGAGGGCCGAGGATTCAACCTCGCCTAGGAGAAGTTTGTGGAGAAAGAGAATTCCATGACAAGTTCTACGGCTTTCAAGAGAGTGCAAGTTAATGAGACGCAGCCGACTCTCATAAGAAGGAATATGACGAGAGGGGTCTCAATTAAGTCCGCGCAGGGCAAAGATAAGGAATTGTTTTTGAACGGACTCAAGCATATCTTGATATTTTTGGTAATGGGGAGACCAGATACAGGAACCATATTCCAAGATAGGCCGTACAAGAGAAACGTAGAGTAGTTTAGTGGTATAGGGGTCAGAAAATTCCTTCGACCATCTTTTGATAAAGCCAAGGACTCCTTTGGCTTTATTCGAAATAGCGGATATATGAGAATTAAAACATAAGTTCGGAACGAAGATAATGCCTAAGTCATTAACTTTGTACAGGCGTTCCAAGGAAGTGTTATTAATTGTGAAGTCAAAAAGGTAAGGCTTGTTGCGATGGAAGGTCATGACGTTACATTTGGAAATGTTAAGAGGAAGAGCGTTAATAATACACCAATTGTTGAGAACGTCGAGATCCGATTGAAGAAATAAATAAGAAATATTAGTTGAACAATTCCTTTAGCTGTTGCATGAATACTTTCTCCGCATTTGGCAATTGCGATTTAAGTAGGCTTTTCCAAATTGACATAGGTTGAATAGGTAGAGACGGCCGCCAAGCTCGCTCGGAGCCCAGCACACTTAGGCCGGTTTCGGCCCGTTGTGATACCGCTTGGGATCATTCCCTCCCTGCAGATGAGACTTCATGTCAACAGTTGTCCCATCCAGATGCCCTTATAAAGTTGACGATCTTTCTGGGACATAGCGTGGACATCTCCGAGATGTCGTTCAGAAAGGCCGATCCCAAGTGATGCAGCCTCCTTCTGCTGAGAGCTGGACAGGAACAGAACAGGTGTTCCACTGTTTCCTCCTCGTCCTCGTCTCTGCAGCTGCGGCAGAAATCATTGTATGGAGCACCCAGCCTGTTTGCGTGGGTGCCTACTAGCCAGTGTCCTGTGAGGGAGCGTATGACTGCGCTGCACCTTTCCCTGCCTAGTTTGCAGAGCTCTGAGGTGCGCTTCTTATCTATGGTCGGCCATGTTTGCCGAGCTGTGCGACAACGTGGCCCTATTTGCCACTTGTTGTCTATCAGTCGCGTGTACTGCTCTTTTATGATGAGCTTGCAGGTGGCCATAGGCATACAAATATCCTCCTTATCTTGGAGAAGGGGGGTTGTAGTGCCAGATCTGGCCAGCTCGTCCGCTATACAGTTGCCCTCGATATCCCGGTGGCCCGGGACCCATATAAGGCTGATAGCAAATTGCTGAGCCATCTCGTGAAGAGATCTGCGGCACTTCGCCACAGTAGCCGAGTTCGAGGAGATCGCAGCTTGGCTGTCGCTGTAGATGTTTAGATTGGTTGCCGTGGTGGTAACCGTGTGAAGGCAGTACAGAGCCTCCCTGATTGCTGTAACTTCCGCTTGGAAGACGCTACAGTGATCCGGAAGCCTGAAAGATTGCCTTATGTTAAGTTGTTCAGAGTAGATTCCTCCTCCAACCCTGCCGTCCAGTTTTGAGCCATCCGTGAAGATGCTTATGGCCCCGTCTGGGCCGGGGAGTCCCTCGAGCCAATCGTCTCTATGAGGGATGATTATGCTGAATGGAGTCTCCGTGTGCTCCATTGGAACTTGATAGTCCGTTCTTGCTGGGACCATGTTGTTTTTATTTAGTATAGATGAGTGACCTATGTTCTGGGGTACCCATTGTTCAGAGTCCCTAAGACGTATTGCTGCCATTTCTGCCCGCTCCTTTCCTGCAAAGTCAACACTCTGAAGGCATAACATGGCGTTTAGCGCATCATTTGGTGTAGTTCGAAGAGCTCCACTGATGCAGAGGGCGGCTGTTCGCTGAACCTTGCCCAGCTGATTGGTGATTGTCCTTTTTGTTAGGGCAGGCCACCAGACAGTAACTCCGTAGAGTATTATAGGTCTGACTATTGCCAGATATATCCATCGGACTATGCTTGGGTTCATGCCCCACTTTAGGCCGATAGCTTTTTGCAAGTATAGAGTGCTGTCGTTGCCTTCCTCACTCTATCCTTGACATTCAGGTTCCAGCTAAGCTTTTTGTCAATTACCAACCCTAAGTAAATGGCACTGTCGCTGAAGGAGAGCCTGTATCCGTTTAGTATTGGGGGGTTGAGGGGCGGGACCTTGTATTTTTTTGTGAATAACACGAGTTCCGTTTTCGAGGGATTTAGTCCCAATCCGCGCGATTCTGTCCATTCGGACAATCGAGCAAGCTTTGCGGTCATTAGGTCGCATAGTGTTTGGGGGTATTTCCCCGCAAAGATAATTGCAACGTCATCCGCGTATGCCACTACTTTACAGCCCCCCTCTTCCAGGTCGCATAGAATCTTATTGACTGCAATGTTCCATAGAAGAGGAGACAGAACTCCCCCTTGCGGGGTTCCTCTGTTGACATACCTTGACTGGGTGGACGATCCCATCGATGATGTCACCGTCCTGCGTATGAGCAATTGATCAATGAGCATCACCAAGTGACGGTCCACCCCCAGGTCAGTCAGGGCTTCTGTAATGGCGCCCGGTGTGACGTTGTTGAAGGCTCCCTCGATATCGAGAAAAGCTATTAGTGAGTATTCTTTGAGATGCAGGGGATTTTTCTACACTCGAGATCACTTCGTGAAGTGCCGTTTTCGTGGATTTTCCTTTCCGGTAGGCATGCTGCGCACTTGAGTACAGCTGGGGACTTATGGTAGTCCGTAATTGTAACCCGATAAGTCTCTCAAAGGTTTTGAGTAGGAAAGACGATAAACTGATTGGTCTAAAGTCTTTCGGGGTTGAGTGTGAGGCTTTGCCTGCTTTAGGGATGAAAACTATCCTAGCCTTAAGCCACGCTTGCGGTATTGTACATACCGCCAGTATCTTCCTGAAGATACTATGTAGCCAGTTGATGGCCGTCTCCCCGGCCTTCTGAAGTTGGGCCGGGATTACCTGGTCCGGGCCTGGCAATTTAAACGGGTTGAAGCTGTTTACTGCCCAACTTATGTTCCGTTTTGTAAGGATATGGTCCATCGATGAGGCTCTTTTAGCCTTCCTCGTTTCCTTTTTGTATAGTGCTAGACTGGTTTTATAGTCTGCCCAGTGAGTATCCTCCTTAGTTCTTGTGGCTCTATTGAATAGAGTCCTACAAGTTCTACGAGGGGTGTCTAGTTGCTTAGACCACCAGGGGGGGTGTCTTTTTCCCCCTTGGTCTGGTAGAAGGGCATGCTGCCTTGAAGGCTTTGTTGCACGCATCCGTAAACCTGTTCACAAGACGGTTTAGGTTGTCTTCAGTGTTCGGGCAATTAGGGGCGTTAGGAGGGAGTAGCTCCTCCAGGGTTGTGTTATATTTTTCCCAGTTGGCTTTTCTGGGGTTGATATAGTCGGTTGGTTTGGGAATATCGAAGGATAATATCGTCTCGATGTACCTGTGGTCCGAGAAGGAATGGTCCTCTAGGACTTTCCCACTCTTGACTGTGTCTAACACTTTGTTTGACTCTAGCGTGAGGTCGATAACCTCCTGCCGATTTTAATTATAAAAGTGGGGTTGCTGCCCCGATTACAAATAAATAAGTTTGAGTCCAGGATGAAGCTGAAAAGTGACTCACCCCTTACGTTTGTGTCCGTGCTTCCCCATTAGGTGTGGTGAGCGTTGGCATCGCAACCTATTAGCAGGTCTCTGTCCGACCTTTCGCTGTCGCTGGCTAATTTACGAACAATGTCGTTGGGAGGATCATTTTCCTCATGGGCCATATAGGACGACACCAGCCTGAGATGATTCCCTTTTAGTTCTAGGCTTGCCGCCGTGTTATCGCCATCGCTATAATTATGGAGCAGAAAGATATTTAGGTGCTTTCTGGCAAGTATGCAGGTACGGATTTTACCTTCATTTTGGGATACAATGATCTTGTATTCCCTCGTCCCCAATCCACAGACCTTGCCTCCTACCACCCAAGGCTCCTGGATCAGGACTACGTCGGCTCCGCTTGCGTCCAGGCGGAGTATGAGAGCAGCCGATGCTGCTTTACAGTGGTGGAGATTTATTTGAAGGATCCTTAGGACCATCTTCAAGATTCTCCACCACCGTGATGTCCGCGTCCGAGTCATCTGAGACTCTCTCTCGGCACATTGACTCAAAGTCGAGCATCAGCTCTGTCTCTGAGGAGAAGCCTTCCTGGTCTGGCTCCAGCTCGTCGTCAGGCGCTTCGATCTCCGCAGCGATTTCCTGCACGTCTGGGTTGACGACAGGAAGCGCCGCGGCCGCCGTGTCCGATTTGTACACCTTGATGGTGACCGAGCTGAAGCCGAAGTTTAGCTCTCCTTTTGCTGCCTCTATCGGGGCCAGCGACTCTTTATTGAGAACGAGCACTGCCTGGTTAGTCGGCCCTTGTGTCGTCTCAACCTTGGCTACCTTCCAATCTGAGGTTGGTAGTCCTGGGTTGCATCTCTGCAGCATCTTGAGGATGCGTTCTGGCTCCTTAAAGGTAGCCGGCACCCAAATTCTGGCCCTCGGTCTGCTGGGCACCTCGCTCCAGTCGACTGCGACGAGTTTCGCCCCAGCATAGACCTCGCCGACCTGCGCTACCGCCGCTTTATAAAGCTTTACAGAGCGCTCGTCTTCGCAGGCAATTATCTTAACATTGCCCTGGAACCACCCCATGTCCTTGCAGACTGGCGGAGGTCCAGGGTCTTTGTCGAGGAGTTCGAAGCAGCGGTCGGCCAGTGCCGCTTCCACCCACTTCCACTGACTCCTTGGGATTCTACCCTCTGCGCTGCCTTTGTCGAGGACACCAATTAGCGTCCTCTCCTTGGCAATCTGCGCAAAGGAGACATTTGGCAGCACTCTGGAGCGCTTTGCTAGCGGTCCCGGTGTCTCCTGCGAGCACTGCCTCTTGGCTTGGGGAGCCACCTTTTTCTGTTCTAAGGTGAACTCCGGGAGCACGGCCGAAGCCCATTCCACCTTCTTCAGCCAGTCGGCTGATGGGCTGGCTTCACTGCTGGCGTGTTGCCGACGGAGTATGTGCTCCTCTTTTCGGCATATGTGTAGCGTCTGGCAAGTCAACCCCTCCGCTTTACCAGGGGGCAGCTTGTCGACGGCAAGTCAACCCCACCCACCCTTTTCGGGATGGGACCAGAAGGTCCACCTTGGGCAGCCGGCCATTTGGGGAGCGCCGCATTGCTCCCATTTGTTTTTGTTCGTTTTTTTTGGTTTTTGTTCTTGTTATTATACATCCTGTTCCCACGAGATGCAGAGAAAGGGAAAGGTCAGCCCGGGCAGAGATCCACGTTGCCCGGGTAAGGCATCATTAGAACAGGGGGCTGCCAAGTCCCTGAGCCCTCCGTTAGCGACTGGGCTAGTTTTTATACCGGGCCCCCAGCCAGGCTGACTCTCGGCACGGGTCGAGTAACACACTTAGTCCGGCCCGGTGTGAGGTGGGTGTGGGGGTTGGGATGTGGGTAGGTATTGTGTATGGATGGGAGTGTGTGAGCTACTTATTGAGGCGGCACCACAAGCGCATCGTCAGTGCTGCTACCTAGCTAACACCCGCTGGCTGTCCGGGACTGCTTATTTCGGTACTCTCCCGTGAGGGATGCCCGCTTATTCGCAGCTGACCTACCGAGGTAGGCCGTTCGCTATCCGCAACCCGCGACCCGTCCGGTGGCCTCAGCTAGGCCCCCTTTGAGCTACCTCACGAGCTCATCAGACCAGATCCTGATTTGAAACAAAACCTATATCTGGGAATGAATTTTTGGAATACTTTTGGCATGATGGAGAAACTAGCGAAAACTTTGTCAATAAATGAGATTGAATTGCCAGAATTGTTAAATACCGAGCAACAACAACGCATGGAAAAGGTTTTGGCCTTGTTCCCAGATTTTAATACGGAAGGCTTGGGAAAACGTCCATGTTAGAGCATTCAATCGAATTACTTCCGTCGGCAAAACCAATAAAACAGAGATATTTTTCAGTATCCCCGGCTGTGGAAAAACGGATTCATGCGGAAATCGATGATATGCTTAGTTTAGGAGTCATAGAAGTAGCACCGCCAACTTGTTCTTGGAGTAGTCCCGTTTCAGTAGTACAAAAGGGTAGCAAATTTCGTATGTGTCTAGATTCACGCAAGGTCAACTTAGTAACGATAAAGGATGCTTATCCACAACCTAAGATAAATGGTATTTTATCGAGGTTACCGAAAGCAGAATTTATTTCATCTTTAGATCTGAAGCACGCCTTTTGGCAAATAAATCTGAAAGAATCTTGTAAAGATCTAACAGCCTTCACTGTACCAAATCGTCCTTTGTATAGATTCAGAGTCATGCCTTTTGGACTTACGAACGCTGCACAAACAATGTGTCGATTAATGGACATGATTATTCCACCCCATTTCAAGAATAGAGTCTTTTCTATCTTGATGATTTGTTGTTAGTTAGTGAAACATTTGAGGATCACCTTGGACTGTTGACAGAAATGTCCACTGTGTTGAGAAATGCAGGCCTGACGTTGAACTTAGACAAATGTCGCTGGTGTGTTCCTGAAGTTCGTTATCTTGGCTATGTGATAGGTAAAGGTTGCATTAAGGTAGATACAGAAAAGGTCTCCGCCATCAGAAATTTGCTCCCACCTCGTTCAGTGAAAGAACTCAGAAAGTTTCTGGGATGTGCGGGTTGGTATCGCCGATTTATAGAAAATTATGCATCCCTGACAGCACCGCTCACAGACCTGACCAAGAAGGTTAAGTCTTTTAAATGGACTGAGGATGCACAACAAGCATTTGAAGAAGTGAAACATCGATTAACCTCAGCACCGTTATTAGTCACACCCAATTTCGAGAAACCGTTTATAATTCAATGCAGTGCATCCAATATCGGTGTCGGTGGAGTCCTGGCCCAGTTGGACGAAGATGGCATAGAACGGCCAATTGCATATTTTTCTTATAAGCTAAATCAAGCCCAACAAAAATACTGTGTAACCGAATTGGAGTGTTTAGCTGCAGTATTGAGCATAGAGAAATTTAGGGAGTATGTAGAGGGTCTGGAGTTCGAAGTCATAACGGACCACGCTAGTTTAAAATGGCTTATGAGGCAGACAGACTTGAATGGCAGATTAGCTAGATGGGCACTAAAACTGCAGCATTTTAATTTTGAAATAGAACACAGAAAAGGAAGCTTGAACATAGTCCCAGACGCCCTTTCTCGACTACCGACTGAAGAGGTAAGCGAAATAGAAGTCTGAAGTTGCTTGAAGTCGACCTACAATCGCCAATACAATTACAGAGAATCAAAGCCGTTTGCCAGACTTGAAATTTGTAGATCGTTACATTTACAGGCGAACTCAGTTTTACCAAGGAGACTCAGTGTCAGAGTCAAACTGCTGGAAACTTTGGGTACCATCAGAATTGACACAGTCTGTAAAATGCACACGCGCCTCCTCATAGTTCTCATGGCGGCATCGGAAAAACGTTGGAAAAGCTTCGTCGAAATCTTTTTTGGCCAAATATGATAAAAGACGTCAAAGAATTTATTGCGAGATGTGAAGTTTGCAAACAAGTGAAAGCCCCAAACATAACTCTCAAGCCTAGAATGGGAAATCCTGTAGTCTCTGAGCGACCATTCTAACGGCTTTATATGGATTTCATAGGACCTTATCCTCGATCAAAGCAGGGAAATATAGGAGTATTTGTAGGAGGAGTATATAGGAGTATTTAGACCACCTAACAAAGTTTCATTTTTTGAAGCCGTTGAGGAAATTCATTGCAGACCTTATTATAGAATTCTTAAAAACAAATATATTCCATGTATTCGGTATACCTGAAGTTATAGTAACTGATAACGGAAGCCAGTTCAAGTCGAATATATTTCAGACATTCATGCAGAAGTATGGGATAAAGAATATGTTTACTGCAATTTACAGTCCACAGGCTAATGCCTCAGAGCGCATTAATAGATCAATTATATTTGGTATCAGGGCTTCTCTAGGGAAAGACCAACGACTATTGGACGATAAGCTCGGTGAGATTTCCTTCGCCTTGAGATCTTCACATCATGCCGCAATAGGATTTTCACCATATTTTGCGTTGTTTGGTAATCATATGATAACGCACGCAGACAACTATGAATTGCTGAGGAGGATAGAAATGCTTAAAGAGGGCGAGAATATTTTGACTACAGACAAACTGCAAATTGTTAGAAACAAGACATATATACAAGGCATATCAAACCAATAAGAGAACGTACGATTTGCGCACAAGATACGTTACGTTCGAACTCGGCGAACACGTCTTTAGACGAAACTTTGCCCAAAGTAACAAGATCAAAGCATTTAATGCAAAATTAGCTCCCAAATTCTTGAAGGCAACTGTAGTTCGAAAGTTTGGTAACCACTGTTATGAATTAGAAGAAGATGGTCAACAGAAAGGAAAGTTCCATGCCAAAGACCTACAGAAATGCGTAACTTAAAAGATGACCGTTTTCCAGCTTATTTTGAACAAGTAGAACAGCTTAAAAACAACCTGTGGTGTGACGGCCCATATTTGGATTGACTTATTTGTGTGCACACTGCTGTAGCTTATCTGCATGCAAGGGAATAAACGGGAATAAAGCGAAAGCTTTTGACGGGAGAGCGAGCTTTGGGTTATCTTGGTGGGTTATCTAGCCCTTGTGCTTTAGAATGGGATGAAGAAACAAAATCAAAGCTCAAGCGCTGGATCATTCCATCCATGGAACTAAATTGTGAAAGGTCAGTTTGGTGGTACGGCGAGATAAAAGAAAAGAAAAGAATAAAAGAAAAAATACACGTGTCGGAAAAAAGAAACAATTGAGATCAGGGTCGAAAGCAGGGTGCACATGCCAGGCTGCCCCAAAAATTAAGATCAGTGTGCCGAAAAGCCGAACAATCGGGGATTCTCCAAAGATAAACCCGGTTTCAAGCCCCAAAAGGTAATTACATAACCCCCCGCTTTGACATCTGGCTGATACATTTTTTCTTCGCCAAAAGGGGTCTGAGCTTTGCAGTTCGATCTCGGCTTTTCTCCAGTGTAATTCAATGTTGACGAAAGTTATCCAACGGAGGTCAAACTGCTGCCGCATAACGAAAATTTGCGATCAACCTTTTTTTTGACCTTGGCAGAGGAAATACAGTTGCCTGTAAAACTCTATGTCGTTGCCTGGATAGGCACAGACATAACCATATCGGATGTCTTCAAGGAAAAATGATTGACACACACACACATTGAATTCAACTGTGGCTACTATTGCTATTATTATTATTTTGCATTTAAATGTTGTACATTATAATCTAGCTAGGTGGACACATCAATGCATGCAGGCCTGTTGCAGCGATGGAAAACCAACCGTAAGCTACCACTAAAAGTAAGAAAAACACCGCTTTACTTATAATTTTATTTGTTCTTCTAAAATTTTCTCCTCTTTATATATATAAACGAGGGGGAACGTTGTGAGTTGCTGCTGCGACCGCAACTCTACATTTATACCCGATACATAGTCAGTATGGCTACATTTAACGACATAGAGTGCGTGCGAGAGAGACAGAAAATCAGTCAGAACGTGTCGACGGGCGCTGCGTAGCCACTGCAAATTGATTTGTTACTTTTGGCTATAATAATAATCCGATCTTATTCGGATTAGGCAAGATTCGGCAATCTGGTAGATATGGCCATTCTCTATGATTGTGCGTTTTTAATTTTCTCCTATCTTCAAAATTGTGGTTGCCACAGATTTTCGTTGTTTAAGGCTGCGGAAGGGGGTGGGGCGAAATTTTGAAACACACTTGTAGCAGTGAGCTCTCTGAGCAAAAAGAAATACACTTGTAACAGTGAGTTCTGCAGTGAAAAATTACAAATAGTTTTGTAGCAGTGAGAGCTCGACAGTCAGGTCTAATAGTCTCTGAGATCTATGGATGCTCCAGATTTTCGTCCTTTGCGGGGGCGGAAGGGGGTGAGGCGAAATTTTAATAACAACTCGTCAAGGTCCGATATCACAGGAGTGTGGATACCAAATTTTGTTGCTAAAAGCTAGTTATAGTTTCTGAGATCTAGGAACTCATATTTAGCAATAGGCAAAGCCGGCAATGATACGTGTGTGTTAGAGAGAGACATGGCGAGAAAAAATGAAATTGTTTTCTTCATTCTGGCTATAATAATGATACGATCTGATTCAGATTCTGCAGTCTAGAGGATACGGTCATTCCCTACGATTCTGCGTTTTTGGTTTTCTCGTATCTTTAAAATTGTGGATGCCACGGATTTTCGTCCTTTGTGGGGACGGAAGTGGGCGGGGCGATGTTTTGAAATATACTTGTAACAGTGACATATCACAGAAGGCTGCTTACAAAATGTCGTTGCTCTAGCTATTATAGTCTTTGAGCACTAGGCGCTGATAGGGACGGACAGACGGACGGACGGACGGACGGACGGACGGACGGACGGACAGACAGACATGGCTCAATCGACTCGGCTATTGATGCTGATCAAGAATATATATACTTTATGGGGTCGGAAACGCTTCCTTCTGGACGTTACACACATCCACTTTTACCACAAATATAATATACCCCTAAACTCATTTTGAGTATCGGGTATAAAAAAACCCCTAGAATTAAGTTGCTGTAACTTTAGATAAATAAGATGTTATGAAGATTTGAGGTGATGCTGAGGATGGTTGTTAGTTGGAGTGGAGTTAAGATATGAAAGTATACTGAAGATTGGTCAACATGAAATTGGAGTAGAATAACTATACCGGGGTATTGGGAAGGGGGAACATATAGGGGTTTAAGGGTTAACACAAGAAATAGGGTAGGGTGGGTAAACGCGGAGATTACAAGACCTAACTCCGTGCGGCGATGCATATGGCACTATTGATGAGGGGGATAAACGGATGTCGGGTCGGCTCGTCACAACTGTAGACTCGGAACGGGGCACAGGCGCCTCGGGTTCATGGCTTGCCCTGGATCCAAGGCGACTGTGCTCCGCGTCATAGAATACAGGTGGGCACGAGCGAACCGGCACCCGCCGTAACTGTACACACCGGCGGAAGTGCGACTATACTCTCCCCGTGAGGGCGGCTGGAAACAGGTCCTGGTACGGTCATGTCTCTGCCAGGATGCTGGCTAATTGTAATCGGGCGGAGAGAAGAAAGCTCTCAGTGAAATAACCCCAATCCAAGGTGACACTGTCATATGCCGAGGGATGCATGGCCGAGGGGGTGCTCGGTCGCTTATATGCGGACTCTGGATACCTGCCGACCTCCAGTTTTAATAAGGCTTCCCGGGGCACGCGGGCTATGCCCCGGGCGACTAACCCCTTCCCGCCTACTCGTGGGACCAAATATGCCAAATCTAAATATACAAACAAAAAACACCGCAAAGGAGCTCGGCACTCCTCCTAAAGTGCCGGAGGGAAAAGACCATCCCTCTACAAACGCATCTGGGAAACCAGTGCCCAAAAAGACGGGGAAGGAGACTAAGTCGGTCCACCGTCTCGAGGCAGCAGGCGCTGCGAGGAGAGGACCGAAAAGCCAATCGGGCCAATCCATGTCGGGGGGCCCCAAGGGCGAGCCGGTTACCGGGGTGGCGGCCATGCAGAGCGATATCGCGGCTGGCAGACCCCTTGGGACCGGGGACCCCTTGACAACCCCGGCAGGCGGCGCCTCTGCCTCGAAATATAGGCCCAAGTTCCAAGACAAGAGACGTGCGGCCTTCATCCTGGGCAACGACGACCCGGTGTTCCTGGCGTCTGCCCAGGGAATCGAATCGCGGCGATGGGACAAGACAGTCCTGCCCGACTACCAGCCAGCCAAAGCTGGCAAGGCCACAGCCAAGGCCCCAAGCAAGCGGCAACGCTTGGCGGAGGACACCGCCACACAAGTCCAACAGGCCAAGAGGACGAAAACACTGAGCAACCGGTCGTTTGCCGAGGTGGCGAGAGGAAAAACCCTGATTGGAGTCCTAGATAGGGGCTTTAAAGACGGGCAGATTCCTCGGGACAAATGGCACCTCGTGGAAAACGAGCTCCAAGACCGCTTCCTCCAGGAGTTGGAGGAAAATGGAGGACCACCGCCCAAGTGTGAGGACGCCGGGTGGCACCAAGGCAGGGTGAAAGCCATCGCCTGCCAAGATGCTCGCTCGGCGGCCCTCTACGCGAAGGCGGTAGCATCGCTGAAGGAGGTCTACCCAGGAGCCCAGCTGGAGGCCGTGAAGTGGGAGGACTTCCCCAGCAAGCCGAGGGCCAGAGCGTGGGTCTCGGCGAAGCCTGCAGAGCCGGATAAGATTCTCCGGACTATGCAGGTCTGCAACCCCCACCTTCCCACAGCCGATTGGAAGGTGGCCAAGGTAGAGGAGAGCAACGGGCAGAGGCGCCAAATCATCCTCGTCCTGAACGAGGAGTCGGTTAGACTTCTCCACGACACGGAGGGCGCTGTGGACTACGGCTACAAGAAGGTAGTCGTAGTACCGTACAAGTCCGACTCTAAGGGCATGCAACCGACGGTCGAGCCAGACCTGGAGCCCCCGGAGATCCCTAGCATGGAGAACAAGCCTGTGTCGGTATCGGACGTGACATCAGTGGTGTCGGATGACATCCTAGATGGTTACGTGTAAGACGTGAGCGATCTTACTAGGGATCTCAAGCACATCGGGGTCGGGGAGGAGCTGGACTCTTCGGAGAGCGACCACGACAAGACAATGGTGGAGGTGAACCTCAGGAATGTCACTGATACTCCTGCAGATAAACCTCCACCATTGTAAGGCAGCATGCGCTGCTCTGCTGGATCCTCGGAAGCAGGGTCTCTGGTCTGAGGACTCCTGACTATAAGCTATACGTAGCTGACACCGCAGGTAAAACTCGCACCTGCATCCTTGCAAAAAGAGATTTGGTCTTATTTTTGCTCCCAAATTTCAGCAATGAAGACCAAACAGCAGTGAGCCTCGAAGGCCAGGGGTGCTCACTGAGAATCTGCTCCACGTACATGGGTAACGACCGACATAGTCCTCATTCAGGAGCCCTGGATCCTCGGAAACAGGGTCTCTGGTCTGAGGACTCCTGACTATAAGCTATACGTAGCTGACACCGCAGGTAAAACTCGCACCTGCATCCTTGCAAAAAGAGATTTGGTCTTATTTTTGCTCCCAAATTTCAGCAATGAAGACCAAACAGCAGTGAGCCTCGAAGGCCAGGGGTGCTCACTGAGAATCTGCTCCACGTACATGGGTCACGACCAACCAGACCCCCCCTCCACAGGCCTAATCGTAGGGTGCGACGCCAATGCACACCACTGCCAGTGGGGAAGCACTGACACCAACGAAAGGGGTGAGTACCTTTTCAACTATTTACTGACCACTCAAATGGTCCCATTAAATAGGGGGAGTGATCCCACCTTCATTATTAAAAACCGCAAGGAGGTCCTGGACCTCACACTTGCCTCTCATGAGTTACCTGGGAACATCGTATCCTGGAGGGTCCTGGAAGAGCACTCCTTCTCGGACCACAGGTATGTGGAAACCGTATTATCTTTTTCACTACCGAGACCAGCTCAATTCCGGAACCTTAGGCGGACAAACTGGGCTCGGTACTCAGACCACCTCTGTCGTGTTCTCCCTGAGACTCCACCTGAGGAGGAGATTTCCAGGGAAGCCACGACTCATCTTGTTAAACTATTTACCGACGCCTGCAATGAGGCGCTCGATAAATCCTGCCCCTCTGGCAAGAGCAGAGGCCGGAAGAAACCTGAATGGTCGAAACTGAGGGAACTCCGGAAAGCCTCCCGGAGACTCTACAATAAAGCTAAGGCTGAAAACGATGAGCAGAACTGGGCCGATTACAAGGCCAGTCTGTCAATTTACAATAAAGAACTGAGGAAAGCCAAACGCGCCTCATGGCGTAAGTTCTGTAGCGACATTGAGAATAACTCAGAAGCCTCGCGCTTGCGCAAAGTTCTCTCGAAGACTACACCCACTCTGGGCTACCTGAAGAATGCCGACCTATCATGGACAACGTCCAGCAATGAGTCGCCAAATCTTCTCCTTAACACCCACTTTCCCGGCTGCGATGAAAACAGACCACACTACATCGCGGCTCCTTCCGTTGCCTCAAATGCCATCCTGAGCCTGCTAAGCCAGGAGAACATTTCCTGGGCGATCAGAAGCTTTAAACCCTACAAGTCCGCGGGGCCAGACGGCATTTTCCCTGCCCAACTGATTCACGCGGGACATAAAGCCATTAACTGGCTCAAAATAATTTACGAGGGAATCTTCTCCCACGGGTGCATTCCTGACACCTGGCTTCAGACCAAAGTCGTATTCATACCCAAGGCAGGCAAGCCCTCGCACACTGCCCCAAAAGATTTCAGACCCATTAGTCTATCGTCTTTTCTTCTAAAGGCGATGGAGCGGCTCCTGGGGCTGCATCTCACGGCGTGCATTCCGTCCAGTCTGATCTCAGACTCCCAGCATGCCTATCGGAAGGGAAGATCCACCGAAACGGCCCTACACTCGATCACATCGATCATCGAAGCGTCCCTTAACTTTAAGGAGTACACCCTTGTAGCCTTCCTCGACATAGAGGGCGCCTTTAACAACATCCTTCCGACCGCCATCACGGGCGCACTGACGGATCTGGGCGTTGACTCCAGGACGGTGAGCCTGATCGATCAGATGCTACAATGCAGGACGGTTGAGGCATCACTGGGGACGTCAACGAGTACCAGATTTGTCAGCAGAGGCACACCGCAGGGCGGAGTCCTCTCGCCCCTCCTATGGAACGTGGCAGTGAACACACTGCTGCGGGAGATAGAGGGGGGTGGCTGCCGTGTGGTGGCGTATGCGGACGATGTTGCCATAGCATTCTCCGGAAAATTTCCGCAGACGTTGTGTGAGTGCATGACAAGTACTCTCACGAAAATGTCGAAATGGGCAGACAAATGCGGGTTAGGCGTCAACCCGTCTAAAACGGAACTGGTGCTTTTCACTAGGAAGTACAAAGTTCCGGTACTGATTCCCCCAAGACTTTGTGGGGAAACGCTAGTCTTCAGCAAACAACGCCAAGTATCTTGGCCTAATCCTCGATAGAAAGCTCGATTGGAAATTGAGCATAGAGGATAGAGTAAAGAAGGCCACAGTGGCCCTCTATACTTGCAGGAAAGCCATCGGACTAAAATGGGGAATGATCACCTCTCGACGCCCTTCCAGGTATCAATCCCACCTAGGGAGGACTGGGAGATGGGCGAACCAGGACCCGCAAATGCGGTTCACTGGCTCAAAGTTAGACGGCCGCGTGGGAGGCGGAGTCTACTGCAGCGAGCTGAACATCAGTCATTGCTTCAGGCTCCCGGACCACTGCAGTGTGTTCCAAGCGGAGGTTGTAGCCATCAAGGAGGCTATTTCTATCGTCTCCAAACTACTTCTAGACACGCACTTAGTGTGCGTTTTCTCGGACAGCCAAGCAGCTATTAAAGCTTTATTCTCAATACCGTCGAACTCAGCGACTGTAAATGACTGCCGCAGGTCTCTGCACGAGATCGCAGAGCAGTCAGATCTCTTCCTTATATGGGTCCCCGGCCACAGGGACATCGAGGGGAACGACGCCGCCAACGAGCTAGCCTCCAGCAGGGTACTACGATTCCTCTCCTATCGGAGAGGAAGCAGGTAGCGATGCCTCTGGCTACGTGCAGGCTCCTCAAGCACGAAGTGTTCAAGAAAAATGCCAATAGGAGATGGCAGCAAACCGTTTCCTGTAAAGTCTCAAGATTGATATGGCCATATCGATCGAAGAAGCGCTTAGCCGAGCTGTATAGACTCAGCAGAGCACAGTGCTCTGCAGTTACTCGAGCCATTACGGGACACTGGCAGATCGGCACTCATGCCTCTAGACTGTCAATCCCTCATAACGACTTCTGCAGGAGTTGTCGCGACGAGGAAGAGGAGGAATCGGTCCCCACTTCTTCTGCCACTGCCCGGCCCTTGGAAATCGTCGTCTTCGTATTCTCGGGGCCGCTTTCCTCACGGACATTTCGGACCTGTCCGAAATATAACCAGGGACCTTGTCCAAATTCATCCAAGCCTCCGGATGGGACTGCCCTTAATTTGCAACAGCTTGTTCTCCACGGTTTTTAGGCATTGGGAAGGGGCACACGCCCATGCGGCATCACAACGGACCTTCTACAGGTCCAAGTGAGCTTGGGAGGGTTTCATCACTCCCCCAGGCTACCGCCTGAACCTAACCTAACCTAATGGCCAGGTAAGCACCAGAATCTCTTGTATGTGTTTAGCTGGAACAACTGAAAGATCCCCCCCATCCGACGAGCCCTAGCCGAAAGATCCCACACAGTGCTAACCATAACATCTATGCAAGTTGTCTAGTTTGTGGAATGTGTCTCAAAAGCTACCACACCAGAACACCGGGACACATTACATTCGGGACGAACAAAATTTGCGGAGGGCAGTGTAACGAATGGAGATTTAGTAGACTGACTATTGTTGTCATGTCAGATTATATTGAAAATAGTCAGTCTTAGCTAGAAGTTGTTTGGAAATACACGTAAATCCTTTAGAAAATAAAGTCTCCCTGTTCAACTAGAAACTAAATCTCTGTCTCCGTTTTCAATTCGGAATACAAACTGTATAAACGTAACAATATTATTACTTATATATGAATTCTGCAAGGCTAGTTGTGGGCAGCAAAGGGAAGCAGACGCTTAAGGTTTCCGGCCTCTGCTCGTCGGCTATTTTAGTGATGTTCTTAGTTTAGTTCTTAGTTCAAGTTTAACCACCCCAGTTCACTCTGCACCAAATCCTACCTTATTACAATTATATATATATTCTATATTCTGCCTTTGACTCGATCATTCTTTTTTTGCTTTCCTCCTTGGTTATGAATTAGTGGACTGTATAATCTTTTAATATATTGAGCTTATTTATTTTCATATATTGGTTATTTAATATGGGTGGTTATGTTACACATGTATATGAATAGCGGGGGGTGTCTATGATACGGCGGTATGAACTATGCGTGCGGTTGGTTTAATCTAGAGATTTCGACTAACTTCCACTCCACAAAAGAAGTCGAGCCAAAAGGGAATTGAAAGATCAGGCGATGCGACGGTCCAATGCAAAACGGTACACATCGTTGTATGCGTGTGCAGCTGCGGGCTTTAGCTATACGTGTGAGAACATTACAGCTATGTTTTGGACACGAGCAATAACAACACAGCTATGCGCGTAAAAATAGTTACTTAAGCGGTGTAATACAATCATGAGCGTGTGAATAGGTCAATCGTAATATACATGAACATTGAACTAAAAACTACGAGGTTCATTTCTCAACACTCCTATTCTATCTCTCTTAACACTTTTCTTTCATCCCTTCGCACCTCCGGGGTGACAGGAAAATGGCCCAAATTCTTTTCACTGTTATTTTGAAGGTATACGGTTATAAAGAATTGGCCAAAAGCCAATCTCCGATTGAATTATATTGTTAACTTTCGTCGACGATCTACTTGGGACAAAAAAACGAGGCCTTCCTCATCCACCGCGAAGCGTTCAAGCACTGAATATTATGAGTGGCGACGCCAACAATTCTGGATGCTGGTTGCTTAGGAATGATCACTCTCCAAATATTGCTCGCTCTACTTCTGCTGCCGCTCCGATGGTTGAGCGCTTTTCAGGCAACAAAGATTTTAACGCAACATTAATTGCCCGTTTGCTTTGCTTGCTGCTGCTGCTTACTGGCTGGTTTATTTGAACGATTGCATCCGCAACTTATAATCAGCCTTTCCGATGGTTGATTCTGTCTTTTAAGCGCCAAAACTATAAATATGAAAATTTCTTGACACTTTCCCCTTAATTTCCCGAAGCACTTACACCAATCGGACTCAACCCTGTAGGGACTTTGACGGCTAAGCAGCCTATTCGCCTTTAACAAGGAAAAACACAACCGATTTGAACTACTTGTGTATTCCTATTTTTTGTACTTTTCACTAGTTACTTTTTCTCTTCGGGACAATATACAACCGACTCGATCGAATTTTAAGAGGGAATTACCAATAGGGACGCTAGCCTTCTGGGGGGAAATCCTCTAACGGGTTCACAGGTAAATTTTACATAGAGAGAGCCTGACGTTTTGACCTGTTAACGCCTTTTTATTCTTTCTTGACCCATCGTTCGCTCTCTGAGCATTAGATGGCACCACTCAAAAAAAGTAAAAATTACCTGCTACAAGTGCTACAAATGCCAGACCAGTGTATTTAATATTTCTGACAAACTGTGAGTAACAGCATTTAACAGAAAATTAAATTTATAATGGTCAAAAAATTAATTTGTGGGACTTACATTTTGAATTAAATGTGACGGGAAACAGCTGTACTTACCCTAATGTTCTGTTGCGCGCCTGTTACGAGAACAGTCAAAAGTTTTGTTGCCCTGACAAATTATTTCCGAGCCAAATTTAAGGTTGCTTTAAGAAAATATTATTTATAAAGAAGGCACAAAAATTGCCCTGGTAATGGTGTGAAATTTTTGTTAATGCATCAATAAGTCATCTATTTTTTTACTTTTGCAATTAAGTTTCGTTTTGATTTTTTCTAGCAGAATTTCTTGCCTCCGTTTTGAATGTGACACCTTTTCCGCGGCGGAATATAGAATATATCTATATTACCATCAAATACCATTGGGTGCTTTTTTGGTATTAGTCGGTGTGTAAATTTGTGATCTGAGTACTACCACTAGCCATACAGTACATAGATGTGCCAGTTCATACAACGAACATGTCGCGCGTCGAACACAGAATATCCCGTCTCATGGGGTTCGGGTCTGGCGTTCGGCTACCGCCGCGTCATCATGAGCCAATCGCAGAGAGAACACCTTTGCATTTGTTAGTACACACACAATATCCCAGCAGTACTGGTAACTAGTTCGGAGGTGGTGATATCACCACAGACCAGGGGTACTTTCTTTACTAATCCTTAACAATGCTTTTCATAATTTCCAGCGACACCACATCGTTTACCCCCGAACTAGTGAAATGATTACCCATCTAGTAGCTAGTGAAATGGGTACCCGTGTAGTAGGGGAATTTCATTTCATATTTCAATTTTTTTTTATTTTATTATTTATTTCATTTTAATTTACTTAATTTATCTGGTCTGATGAGCTCGTGAGGTGGCTCAAAGGGGGCCTAGCTGAGGCCACCGGACGGGTCGCAGGTTGCGGATAGCGAACGACCTACCTATATATAGGTCATATAGGTAGGTCAGCTGCGAATAAGCGGACATCCCTAGGGAGTGTACCGTAAATAAGCAGCCCCGGACAGCCAGCGGGTGTTCGCGAAGTAGCAACACTGACGATGCGCTTGTGGTGCCGCCTCGTATAAGTAGCTCACACACTCCCCTATCCCTACACACTACCTACCCACATCCCAACCCCCACATTCAGCTCACACCGGGCCGGACTAAGAGTGTTATTCGACCCGTGCCGAGAGTCAGCCTGGCTGGGGGCCCGGTATATAAAACTAGCCCAGTCGCTAACGGAGAGCTCAGGGACTTGGCAGCCCCCTGTTCTAAGTATGCCTTATCCGGGCAACGTGGATCTCTGCCCGGACGGACCGTACCCCTTCTCTGCAGCTCGTGGGAAAAGAATGGAAGAATTAAAAAACAAACAAAATGAGTCTGGCACTCCCCAAATGCCAACAGGGAGCAATCCCAAACAGGGGAAGGCAGCGGCCCAAAGGCCTGGCCCAACCCGCAAACCAGCAGTGAAAAACTGCGCGGCGGAAGATGCTAGGGAGAGCCCAAAGGGGTCCCATCCCGGTTTCGGGGTGGGTGGTGAATTGGCTCCCAAAACTGATACCTTGGCAGAGTGGCTATGCAATCCTGCGGCTACTCTGCCTGCTGGTAAAGTGGCGGGTGAGGAGTCACCATCTACTAGTGTCCAAGCCAAACCTTTTACATATGCCGATAGAAGGAGTGCTGGCAATATACTCCGCCGGCAGAACGCAAGCCAGATGTCCAGCCCAACGGACAAATGGATAAAGAAGGTTGAGTGGGCCTCGAAGGTGCTGCCGAACTTTGGCAAGGAGGACGATCCAGACGCCGACATTACAGTGGTGGAGAACACTAAGGATGTCCTTGAGGCTCCTTCAGATCAATCTCCACCACTGTAAAGCAGCATCCGCTGCTCTTACACTCCGCCTCGAAGAGAGCGGAGCAGACGTAGCCCTGATCCAGGAACCTTGGATAGTGGGAGACAAGGTTTGTGGACTAGGGTCGAAGGAGTACAAGATAATTGTAGCTCAACATGAAGGTAAAACCCGCACCTGCATTCTCGCCAGAAAGCACCTTAATATCTTTCTGCTCCATAATTATAGCTATAGCGACAACACGGCGGCAAGCCTAGAGCTGAAAGGGACACATCTAAGGCTGATGTCGTCCTACATGGCCCATGAGGAAAACGATCCTCCCAACGACCTTGTTCGCAAACTAGCCAGCGACAGCGAGAGATCGGACATAGACCTATTAATAGGTTGCGATGCCAACGCTCACCACACTCAATGGGGGAGCTCGAACACAAATGTAAGGGGTGAGTCACTTTTCAGCTTCATCCTTAACTCTAATCTATTTATTTGTAATCGGGGCAACGACCCCACTTTTATAATTAAAAATCGACAGGAGGTTGTTGACCTCACCTTAGTGTCTCACAACCTGCTAGACATAGTCAAGAGTTGGCAAGTCCTTGATGACCACTCTTTCTCTGACCACAGATACATCGAGACCACACTATCCCTCGAGTGTCCGAAACCCAAGGACTATATCAATCCCAGGAAAGCCAACTGGGAAAAATATAGCTCAGCCCTGGAGGACCTACTCCCCTCCAAAGCACCATTTTGCCCGGACACAAAAGACGACCTAGATCGCCTAGTGAACAGGTTCACAGAAGCATGCAACAAAGCCTTCGCGGCAGCATGCCCCTCTAGCAAACCCAGGGGAAAAAGAAACCCCCCTGGTGGTCAAAACAAATAGACATCCTACGTAAAAGCTGCAGGACCCTCTTCAACAGGGCCAAAAGCGCGAACGAGGAGAGCCACTGGGCAGACTACAAAATCAGTCTGTCACTATATAAAAAAGAAACAAGGAAAGCAAAAAGGGCCTCTTGGCAAACATTTTGCTCGGAAATTGAGGAAACGTCAGAGGCCGCAAGGCTTCGCAAGATTCTCTCAAAAACTAACCCCTCGGTAGGGTATCTTAAAAGGAATGACGGCACGTGGACCAACTCCAGTGAGGAGTCCCTGCACATTCTACTAGACACGCATTTCCCAGGGTGCACAACCATCGAGACGGTACACCTCCCAGGAGAGGGACCGGTAACCTCGATGGATCATATCCTCACTAAACGTAACATAAGCTGGGTAATAAACAGCTTCAACCCGTTCAAATCGCCAGGCCCAGACCAGGTAATCCCGGCCCAACTTCAGAAGGCCGGGAAAACGGCCATCAACTGGCTACAAGGTATCTTCAGGAAGATACTGGCTGTGGGTACAATCCCGCGAACATGGCTTAAGGCAAAGATAGTCTTCATTCCCAAAGCAGGAAAAGCCTCGCACTCAACTGCAAAAGACTTTAGACCAATCAGCCTATCGTCCTTCCTCCTCAAAACCTTTGAGAGACTCGTCGGGCTGCAACTGAGGACAACTATACACCCTCAGTTGCTGTCAGGTGCACAGCATGCCTACCGGAAAGGAAAATCCACGGAAACGGCTCTTCATGAAGTGATCTCAGCGGTAGAGAAATCTCTGCATCTCAAAGAGTACTCACTCATAGCCTTTCTCGATATTGAGGGAATATTCAACAACGTTGTACCGGGCGCCATTACAGAAGCCCTGACTGACCTGGGGGTGGACCGTCACTTGGTGATGCTCATTGATCAATTGCTCACATGCAGGACGGTGACATCATCGATGGGATCGTCCGCCCAGTCAAGGTATGTCAACAGAGGCACCCCGCAAGGTGGTGTCCTGTCTCCTCTTCTGTGGAACATAGCACTCAACAAGATTCTATGTGACCTGGAAGGGGGGGGCTGCAAAGTCGTGGCCTATGCGGACGACGTTGCGATTATCTTCTCGGGGAAATACCCCCAAACACTGTGCGACTTAATGACCGCAAAGCTAGCGCAACTGTCGGATTGGACAGAATCGCGCGGTCTGGGAGTAAATCCCTCAAAAACGGAACTCGTATTATTCACAAATAAATACAAGGTCCCGCCCCTCAACCCTCCAATACTACAAGGATGCAGGCTCTCCTTTAGCGACAGTACCAGTTACTTAGGGTTGGTAATTGACAAGAAGCTTAACTGGAACCTGAATGTCAAAGACAGAGTGAAGAAGGCAATGACTGCACTCTACACATGCAAAAAAGCCATTGGGCTAAGATGGGGTATGATCCCAAGCATAGTCCAGTGGATATATCAAGCTATAGTTAGTTATAGGCCGGCCCTATCAAAAAGGGCGATCACCACGCAACTGGGCAAAGTCCAGAGAACTGCCGCCCTATGTATCAGCGGAGCTCTTCGCACCACCCCAAATGATGCGCTAAATGCCATCCTATGCCTACAGTGCCTTGACCTCGCAGGAAATAACGGGCAGAAGCAGCAGCAATACGTCTAAGAGACTCAGATCAATGGGTGACACAATGCATAGGTCACTCAGCCATATTAAATAATAGCAATACCGTCCCCTCAAAAACAGACTACCAAGTTCCAAGAGAGTACACAGTCACTCCCTTCGACACAATCATCCCTCACAGAGACGAATGGCTCGAGGGACTCCCAGGCCCAGATGGGGCCATAAACATCTTCACAGATGGATCAAAGCTGGACGACAGAGTCGGAGGGGGAATCTACTCTGAACAGCTAAACATAAGGCATTCCTTCAGGCTCCCAGATCATTGCAGTGTCTTTCAAGCGGAAGTCATAGCAATCAGGGAGGCTCTAGACTGCCTACAAGCGGTTGCCGTTACGGCAACCAAGCTAAACATTTATAGCGATAGCCAGGCTGCGATCAAATCGCTAAGCGCGATTTCCTCGAACTCGGCCACCGTGGCAGACTGCCGCAAATCTCTGCACGAGATGGCTCAGCAATTTGCTATTAGCCTGATTTGGGTCCCGGGCCACCGGGACATCGAGGGCAACTGTATAGCGGACGAGCTGGCCAGATCTGGCACTACAATCCCCCTTCTCCAAGACAAGGAGGATATCTGTATGCCAATGGCCACCTGTAAGCTCATTATAAAAGAGCAATACAAGCGACTAACAAACGATATGTGGCAAATAGTGCCACGATGTCGCACAACTCGGCAAACATCGCCGACCATGGACATGAAGCGCACCTCCGAGCTCTGCAAGCTAAGCAGGAAAAGGTGCAGCGTAGTCATACGTTCCCTCACGGGACACTGGCTAATAGGTACCCACGCTAACAGGCTGGGGGCCCCACATAACGACTTTTGTCGCAGCTGTAGAGACGAGGAAGAGGAGGAGACAGTGGAACACCTGTTCTGCTCCTGCCCAGCTCTCAGCAGAAGAAGGCTACAGCACCTGGGCTCAGCCTTTCTACACGACATCTCAGAGATGTCCAAACTATGTCCCAGGAAGATAGCGAACTTTGTGAGAGCATCTGGATGGGATAATTGCTGACAGGAAGTCTCACAACGCAGGAAGGAATGATCCTATGCGGTATCACAACGGGCCGAAACCGGCCTAAGTGTGACGGGCTCCGAGCGAGCCCAGCAGCCGCCTCAACCTAACCTAACCTACTTAATTTAGGTTTTGCTGTTCGCTGTGGTGCTATTTTTAAAAAAAACTTTTTTTTGCAGCTGAAGGGCCCTTCTAAGCTGGACTTCAGCTGATCCAGTCCCTGTATCTACAGTTATGGCATCTATAAATATAAAATACAGATACAATAGGCATACAAAAAAACCAAAAAACAAATAAGCCTACCAATCAAACACCATAAAAGTTCTTTAAACTTTTTAACACAGACTTGCCCCGCACCCCGACCACGTTATAGGCTAACACAACTTCACTGGCCAAAACCTTTTTCAAATTTTTTGGAACGCCGCTCGGTAACAAAATGTTCTGTGTTGCATCAATCTGTAAAAAGAACACTTTTAAAATAGGCAATGAAATTGTAATTTCAAACATATTTACGTATAAAACTCTATTTGTGCTGTTTATTTCCATGTCCAGCTCTATAAGTCCCTGGACTGTTAATACAGGGAAACATTTAGCGACTGTTTGCCCCTGTCCTTGTTGCCTCAATTTCAATTGGTTTTGTTCTCTGAAATGTACAATTTTGATAATTTCGGTGTACTTGAATTTTGTAATATCAATTTAAAGACCACTTGTGGTGAAAGTGAGACGATTAATTTTACGCGGAGGACTTTAAGACCTTTTTTTCTGATCTACATGCTTCAAGAACCACTCTTTTAAGTCTTCACTTAAGCTCACTTTATTCTCACTTGTTACATTTATCATTTCAATGTCATTTTCCATTTTTTCATTTTCTTCGATTTCCTCTCCTATTTCGCGGCCCTTAACTTTTTCTACTTCACTGCACGACACTGTTTCTCCGCTAGCACGATTAAGTTTGGCTGCATATTTGTGTTTTATTTCTTTATTGAGCATTTTTAATTTAATTGCTTTGCCTTACTTTTTAAATTTGAATATTTATAATCACTAGGTGAGCCGCACTGATTTGCACAAACGCCAAACGCAAAAGAACATTCCAGCAATGCAATAACCGAAAACAGAAAAGGAAAAGGACAAGAGCAGAACAGCATCATAGTTAGCTACCTGCTCTCTTCATTTTCCTCTCATGCTTTTTCGTTTCTTCGTCTACTGGTGAGACGTTGCATCCCAACCGAACTAGTTCGGTGGCTGGTGCGCGGTGGGTTGTAAAGCATACAGAGCAACATTTTTTTTCTCTTCTTTAAGTGGTTCGGCGTTCGTTTACCATAGGGTTAGTTCGGAAAGTACCCATGTAGGAACCAGCCAAATCAGTAGTTCGGGAATGGTCAATCGCCACCGCCAGTACTAGAGGGATGTTTTGACAAAAATACGTGATTTGATGCTCTTTTCGTTTTCTTTGTGATTTCTGTTTTTGTTGTGCCTCCAGCATATTTGAATGTATGCATTCTCACGCACTTTGCGTATGTATTATTGTATTGCTGGCCGCTAGAACTAAAATTTGAGTTTGGTTTTTGTTTGAGTCTTCAGCTTATTGATGAACTGACCTTACCGAATCAAAATAAATAAGGAATGGGCAGGGTGGGTGGGGGTGCGAGACACTTTGGCGTGGGAAATTAAATTAAAGCTGTTATTAGTCTGATTTATTTGAATACGTAAATATTAATATGTAAATTATGCCACAAAATTTTAAATATTACAGGAATATGTTCGGAGCAGCAGCCGCTAATATCTCTTGAGTCACGTCTCTCTTAAGTTTTGCTGTTATCGCGCTCATCCTATGTACGCTCTCAGTGCATAAGCGCACATACATATGTAACGCTCTTACTTCTTATAAGCCACTGCTTCGACCTCTCCATCAGTCTAGTCGGTCGTTCCTCTCCGAGGCAGTCGGTCAGCAGTCCTTTTCGTCGCCCAAAACGCCTAACACCCAAATCGAAGTCCACTGCCACGGCCTCTAACAAACAATATCGAACAATAAACGCCAAATTGTAACCTAAACAACAGAGCAATTTTTAATTTGTAAATGTGGAGTCAGAGTTGCCGAAAAAGCTCGGCAGCTTCAAACATTTTGGTGACCCCGACGGGATCGGCGTGGACTTATCGTGTGTTAGTAGTGTTTCAAGTAGTTCGTTAAATCAAATTCGAAGGTTTAACGTGACATTTGTCGAAAAGTAGCGAACCAAAGATCGTTTTGGCCGACCGTGGCAGTTCTAGCGACCCGCTATTCGTTTTCGCTTCTCTTTCGCCGTCTGTTTCGTTGCTGCGCAGCGCACTGTCAAGACCGGCTGCATAGAGTCCTAAGCGTGGTTCGTTAGCTTTCTTCGCCTCTTTTTTCGTCGTTTGCTTCAGCCAGCTCTCGTGACCGGCTGCACATATCTCTATCTCGAATTCGAACTCGAAACAGTGCAAAACATCTCGGTCGTTCGTTTGTGCATAACTGTCGGTTCTTTTTCGGTCGTCGCTTCGTTGCTTTACCGGCGCATACATTTTGGACATACACAAATAAAAAGTGCCGCAAAAGTGAACGCAAAACGTTTTAAACTCGTCTGAACTCTCGCGTTGCATCATTTTTATACCCCATACTCAAAATGAGTATTGGGGTATGTTAGATTTGTGGTGAAAATGGATGTGTGTAACGTCCAGAAGGAAGCGTTTCCGACCCCATAAAGTATATATATTCTTGATCAGCATCAATAGCCGAGTCGATTGAGCCATGTCTGTCTGTCCGTCCGTCCGTCCGTCCGTCCGTCCGTCTGTCCGTCTGTCCGTCCCTATTAGCGCCTAGTGCTCAAAGACTATAAGAGCTAGAGCAACGACATTTTGTATCCAGACTTCTGTGATATGTCACTGTTACAAGTGTATTTCAAAACTTCGCCCCGCCCACTTCCGCCCCTACAAAGGACGAAAATCTGTGGCATCCACAATTTTAAAGATACGAGAAAACCAAAAACGCAGAATCGTAGAGAATGCCATATCTTCTAGACTGCAGAATCTGAATCAGATCGTATCATTATTATAGCCAGAATGAAGAAAACAATTTCATTTTTTCTCGCCCTGTCTCTCTCTAACACACACGTATCATAGCCGGCTTTGCCTATTGCTAAATATGAGTTCCTAGATCTCAGAGACTATAAAAGCTAGAGCAACAAAATTTGGTATCCACAATCCTGTGATATCGAACCTTGACGAGTTGTTATTAAAATTTCGCCTCACCCCCTTCCGCCCCCGCAAAGGACGAAAATCTGGAGCATCCACAGATCTCAGAGACTATTAGACCTGACTGTCGAGCTCTCACTGCTACAAAACTATTTGTAATTTTTCACTGCAGAACTCTTTGTTGATAGCTCACTGCTACAAAATTTCGCCCCACCCCCTTCCGCAGCCATAGACAACGAAAATCTGTGGCAAACACAATTTTGAAGATAGGAGAAAATTAAAAACGCACAATCATAGAGAATGGCCATATCTACCAGATTGCCGAATCTTGCCTAATCCGAATAAGATCGGATTATTATTATAGCCAAAAGTAAAAAATAAATTTGCAGTGGCTACGCAGCGCCCGTCGACACGTTAAGACACGTTTTCTGTCTCTCCCGCACGCACTCTTTGTCGCTCAATGTAGCCATACTGACTATGTATCGGGTATAAATGTAGAGTTGCGGTCGCAGCAGCAACTCACAACGTTCCCCCTCGTTTTTCAACTGTGATGGACTCATACACTCCGCGTCAACAATATACAGCCAAAACCATGGGCAAAAGGAAAAATAATAGAAGGAGTGGATCGTTGGCTATGGGCAATGATAGTGATACAGTGACTAGAGCCATTTTCGACAGGCTAGAGTCCATACGCACAGAGATGGATCGTGAAAAGCTGCGCCAAATGGATGAATATGATCTGCGAGGATTGTTGGAATCATTGACGGAGCTGAAATCTAATTTTACCAGTTTGGAAGAAGTGGATTTTGAGTCTATGTCCAGTGATATACCAGGAAAATTTGACTAGTCCATCCTATTATTGAGGACCATTCTACAGCGTGAGTTGGGCAAGCGTTCGCAGCCCACGCATTGTTCCACATTGCAAATGAACCCAAGTGAATCCCAATCCATAATGTACATGGCCAATCGATCGCGCTTGCCACAGCTGCAGCTGCCCAAGTTCAGCGGAGCCTTTACAGAGTGGACAAGCTTCTATTCCATGATCACAGCTGAGATTCATAGTGAAGCTGAGCTGACTTCTATCGAGAAGTTACAGCATTTGCGGTCTTGTTTGAGCGGAGCGGCGTTGGATACCATTAGTTCGTTGGAGATGAACGAGGCTAATTACAATACCGCATTAGATATTCTTAAAAAATGTTTTGCTAATAAACGTCTCATTCTACAGTCACACATTAGAGAAATATCTGGGCTGGTTCAGCTGCGGACGTTTACGGACGCCGCCACCTCACATCTTCGCGCGTTGGATGCGCTGGCAACTAAGGAGGAAATAGCTGATGGCATCATCGTCCACGCTCTCTAGAATAATTTGGACAGGCAGACTCAAGTTAAATGGGAAACAGCGTCGTCGAATCACGATCTTCCATCCTGGGAGAAATTATCTGCCTTTCTGGAACAAAGATGTCGTACCCTTGAAGGCATTCAACACTCCATGCAACGGCAAGATGGTCAGGTTGGCAAGTCAGGGAAAACCGTGAGTACGCATCATCGAAAATCGTTTGTAGCATCGTGCGCTCCTGTTTCCTGTGTGTTTTGTGAGGGCACGAACCATATGGTTGCCAATTCGCAACGGTTCAAAACTCAATCGCCGAATGATCGTCACAAGGAAAAAAAGTGCTTTTGTTATGCGTCAATTGCCTACGAAAGGGTCATCACGTGAAAGATTGTAAAACAGGTCCCTGCCGTACTTGCCAATCGAAGCACCACACTCTTCTGCATTTTCTTCGAGAGAGACATTCCATACTGTTTCTTCAATTGAGCCGCAACCAAATCATACAGCCATGGTTGCATTGTCGCCCTCCTCGCCGCAAGCACATATATCATAGCGTCCGTTTGAGCCTGTTCTATTAGCCACCGTCGTCGTTCTTGTCAAAAAAAGCGCTGGAACTTTCATTCCATGTCGGGCATTGTTAGACTCGGGCTCGCAATTGCATTTCGTAACTACTCGTCTAGGTAATCAGCTTCAACTGCGAAAAACTAAGCTGCTGACTGCAGTCTCTGGCATAGGAGATGCTAGCTTCTCAACTGAAGGTATCTCGGTGGATCTCGTTCTGAAATCGCGGATTTTAGATTTCACCACTAGCATCACTGCCGTCGTTGCCCAGAAGATTACGGACAGTCAACCTCGCGTCTCAATTAGCACTGCTAATTGGCCTATACCTTTGAATATCCAGCTTGCTGACCCTTCGTTCCTTAAGCCGCAGCGGATAGATCTGCTCATCGGAGCCGGACTTTTCTTTGAGTTGCTAAGTGTGTGGGACAAATTCAGCTGGCGCCTGGATTACCTTTGCAGCAGAAGACACATCTCGGATGGATTCTATCTGGTGATCTGGTGGCGGGCACTCGGCCCCCAACTCCTCGTCGTTCATCGCAACCCAATCTTCGGATGACACCAATCACAGCACTCGGCTCGATGACTTGGTTCGTCAATTTTGGGAAGTGGAGCACATCTTTGAGCCAATCGCTAGGGCAACCAAGGAGGAACTTCACTGCGAGGAACACTTCGTCAATCATCACACTCGCTTACCCTCAGGGGAATACTCTGTTCGCTTGCCTATGAAGCGAAGTTTAGAGTCCTTGGGAGATTCTTATTTGCAAGCAAAGCGGCGCTTGGAAAATTTGGAGCGCAAGTTCGTTCGTAATCCAGCTCTTTTAACAAATATTCGGCATTTATGAAGGAGTACCTGTCCCTCGATCATATGTCTCTGGTGCCCAAGGAAGATAGGCACAAGTGCAAATATTTCTTGCCACATCATTGCGTCATCAAAGAGGACAGCTCCACAACAAAGCTGAGGGTCGTATTCGACGGCTCTGCAGCTACCACATCTGGTCTTTCATTAAATGATCTGCTTATGTTTGGTCCCACCATTCAAGTCAAGCTATTTCACACACTCATCCGTTTTCGTACATTTTCCATTGCTTTTACAGGTGATATCGGTAAAATGTATAGGTATGTGCGTGTCTCAATGCCTGACACCATGCATGCATGGAGGGAGGGACTCTTGTGGAGGGACTCTCTTGACGACGACATACAGACCTTCAAATTAAACACAGTCACCTATGGGACTAAGCCTGCATCGTTTTTAGCTATTCAAGCTATGCATCAGCTAGCCATGGATGAGTCGTCTTCGTATCCATTGGGGTCGGAAACCATTCTACAGGACTTCTACGTAGAAGACATGATATCTGGAGGCAATTCGGTCGAGGAAGTGCTAGATATTATGCGTCAAACCACGGATCTTCTTGCTCGAGGGAACTTTCAATTGCGAAAATGGTGTTCCAATTCTCCTGATGTGCTTCGTAAAGTCCCAGAGGCCGAAAGGGAAAGTTTTCTGAAGCTGGTTGAAGGCAGTGATGTAACCAAAGCGCTTGGGCTCATTTGGGAGCCCCATAAGGACAACTTTTTGTTTACATTTGCTCCTCAAATCGGTGTTGGCAAGCACACTAAGCGTTCGGTGTTGTCAACCATTGCACGGTGCTATGATCCCATGGGTTTGATCGGACCTACACTGACAAGAGCGAAAATAATCATGCAGCACATGTGGAGGGACAAGCTGCATTGGGATGAAAGTCTTCCTCAGCCTTTGGAATCGGCCTGGACTGAGTTTTGCAAGGATTTCGCTACTGTGGGTTACGCTACATTTCTTCGCTACGTACTTCAACCTAAGACCCGGTTTGAATTGCATTGCTTGTGATGCCAGCCTCCAGGCCTATGGGGCTTGTATCTATGCTCGTTCGTTTACGGATACCGCCGCTGAAATTCATTTGCTTTGTTTGAAGGCTAGGGTTGCCCCACTGAAAACACTCACGGTGCCTAAGCTTGAACTATGCGCAGAGTTCTTGTTGGCCAATTTGCTTCGCGAAATCAGGAAAATGGATACTTTCGACTGCCCAATCATTTGTTGGTCGGATTCAACTGTGGTCCTGTCTTGGCTACGAGAGGAACCATCCAAATTCAACGTTTTTGTCTCTAACAAGATCTCGGCCGTACAACAACTTACCAGGGGCATGGGTTGGCGCTATGAGCCAACTGAAATGAACCCAGCTGACATTCTGTCAAAGGGAGCCGCACCTCAGGAGCTCTTGCATTCTAATCTGTGGATAAATGGACCTGCCTTCTTGCAAGGAGAAAAAGGGCCAGAAGTCAATCTTCCAGAAATTCGACATAGGGTATTGCTTTCGTTTGAGCGTGTCGACATCTCGCTTTCGTTTAAGCACATCAACTCATTTGGAGTCATGATGCGCATTTTTGGTTACGTTCAGAAGTTCATCAGTAGGACAAAGTCACCGGATCTCTCATCTGAGGACCTTCGCAAAGGATCGCACTTGTTATGTCGCATCGTTCAACGGGCCCATCTGTATCCTGAGTACCTTGCTCTGCGATAAGGGAACTGGGTAGAGGCTTCCAGCAGAATCATCTCGCTATCGCCTTTCATAGATGACTTTGGTCTTACTCGTGTTGGTGGCCGCCTGCGGCACTCAACTCTCGGCTTCGATGCACGCCACCCAATCATTTTGCCCAAGGATCATCCATTGACGTTCGCCATCATTACGCACTTTCATCGGAATCATCACCATGCTGATCCGCAGTCGCTACTTGGAGCGATTCGCTAACAGTTTTGGCCCATCGGCGGCATGAAAACTGTGGCTCGCGCCTTGCGAAAATGCGTCATCTGTTGCCGGTCCAGACCTCGTCTTGTGGAACACATCTTGGCTGACCTACCGAAGAACCGAGTACAGGATTCGCCTGCATTCAGCGTCACTGGAATTGATTACTGCGGTCCCTTCTACTATAAGCCAGATGGGCGTAGTCGAGCACCGATGAAGTCTTACATCTGCGTGTTCATCTTTTTTGCAACAAAGGCCGTCTGGTTGGAATTGGTGAAGGACCTAACCACTGCTGCTTTCTTGAGCGCCCTCAAACGCTTCGTTGCCACGCGCGGTATTCCCCGATGCATTTGGTCGGATAATGCCACCAATTTTGTGGGCGCAAGGAACGAGTTAGAGGACTTTCGGCGGCTATTTATGAGCGAGAAGCATCGTGCTAAAGTTCATAATCATTGCATCAACAACGGCTTCGACTGGAGATTCATACCGCCTTGCTTGCCGCATTTCGGCGGCTTTTGGGAGGCAGCAGTGAAGACGGCCAAGCAGCATTTCTATCGCGCCTTGGGATCGTCACTTTTTGGATTCGACGAGCTGCGGACATTGGTCTGCCAAATCCAGGCTGTAATGAATTCTCGTCCTCTTATCTCGATTTCAGAAAACCCTGAAGATCTTGGCGTCCTTACACCCGGACATTTAGTAATGGATCGTCCGCTGATGGAGCTCCCTGAGCCAGACGTTACGGGTGTCAACTTCAATCGACTCGATCGCTGGCAGCGAGTCTCCTGTGCCCAGCAGATCTTTTGGAAGCGTTGGAGTGAGGAGTACCTGACTCTGCTTCAACAACGTGCCAAATGGCGCACACCACAACCCTCGATCCAGGTCAACGATGTCGTTTGCATCAAGAATGAAAACTTGCCACCGTTGAAGTGGCCCTTGGCTCGGGTGATCGAGGTTATCGCTGGAGCTGATGGCGCTGTGAGAGTTGACGGATGCTGATCCGAACATACTCCCCCCCGTTGAAAAACTAAGGCCTTTAACAGAATCCTCAACGGGAAGGATGCACAGCTTGTTGACAGCACGACGAGTGGTTCCAGATGGTGTCCGCAGGTTGGCAATGTGCACAGTCCCATTAGCTTCAGCGATGACCTCGATCACCCGGCCACTTCAACGGTGCCACGTTGTTGGAGTAGAGTCAAGTACTTCTCTCTCTAACGCTTTCAAAAGACCTTCTGGGCACAGGTGGCTCATTGCCAGCGATCAAGTCGATAAGCCCGTAACGTCTGGCTCAGGAAACTCTATCAGTGGACGCCCAATTAAAGAATGTCAAGGCCAAGATCTTCTAGGTTTTCTAAAATTGAGATAAGAGGACGAGAAATGATTACAGTTGGGATTTCGCAGAGCAATGGCCGCAGCTCGTCGAGGCAAAAAAATGACGATCCCACGGAGCGATAAAAATGCTGCTTTGCCGTCTTCACTGCTGGCTCGCACAAGCCCCCGAAATGCGGCGAGCTAGGCGGTATTGATTATGAACTTCAGCACGATGCTTCTCGCCCTTTAAAAGCCGCCGAAGGTCCTCTAACTCGATCCTTGCGCCCACAAAATTGGTGGCATTCTCCGACCAAATGCATGGGGAAATACAAAGCGTAGCAACGAAGCGTTTGAATGCACTCAAGAAAGCCTCAGTTGTAAGGTTCTTTACAAATTTCAACCAGACGGCTTTTGTTGCAAAACATAGTCGTTTGTCTGCGCCCATCGGGCTTATAGTAAATGGTACCGCAGTAATCAATTCCAGTGATGCTGAACACAGTCGAATCTTGTACTCGATCCTTCAGAGACATATGATCGACGGACAGGAATACCGAATATTTTGCATTAAGAGTTGGATTACGCACGAACTTGCGCTCCAAATTTACCAAGCGCTGCTTTGCTTGCAAGTAAGATGCTTCCAAGGACTCCAAACTTCCCTTCATAGGCAAGCGAACAGAATACTCCCCTAAGGGTAAGCGAGTGTGATGGTCAACGAAGTGTCCCTCGTAAATGCTGTAACTTGATAGAAGTCAGCTCAGCTTCACTATCATTGACAGCTGTGAACATGGAATAGGAGCTTGTCCACTCCGTACAGGCTCCGCTAAACTTGGGCAGCTGCAGCTGGGGCAAGCGCGATCGATTGGCCATGTACATAATGGATTGGGAATCACTTGGATCCATTCCAAACGTGGAATAATGTGCTGAGAACGCTTGCCCAACTCACGCTGTAATAGCTTAAAAATCTTGTTCTTCCAATCGGTTGAGTGCCACAACAACATTAGATTTCAGCTCCGTCAAATATTCCACCAGTCCTCGCAGGTAGTATTCATCCAAGCTGCGTATCCTCTCGGCGTCCAGTTGGGAAACGAGGCCGTGAAGTCGGTCAAAGATGGTCTTTCTCTTGAGGCTCAAGAATTCAATCCGGCTAGTAGCTGCATCAGTACTGGCCAACACTTTACCAAATGGAGCGCCATTCGACGGTGTGCTATCCAAGGCGGACCCGATACTTATATTGTTGTCACTCATTTTATCTATGTTTAGTTTTAAAAATGCTACCTCTGATTCCAGCTCGAATACTAGAGAAAGCTACATACGAGAGCTAGCTGAAGCAAACAACAAAATAAGAGGCGAAGTAAACTAACGGACCACGCTTAGAACTCTATGCAGCTGGTCTCGACAGTGCGTTGTGCAGGCTGCAGTAGACGGCGAAAGAGAAAACGACAACGAATAGCGAAACTGCCACGGTCGGCCACAACGATTTTTGGCTCGCTACTTTTTTGACAAATGTTACGTTAAACATTCGAATTTGATTTAACTAAGTACCTTAAAAACTTTTAACCAACGATAAGTCCACGGCTATCACCTCGCGGTAACCATAATGTTGGAAGCTGCCGGGCTTTTTCCACAAGTCTGACTCCATATTTACGAATAAGAGTTCTCTGTTGTTAGATTAAAATTAAGTGGTTTATTGTTCGATGTTTTATTTTAAAATTTTTAGATGCCGTAGCCGTAAAGCTTACAAATTTTATATATGCTAAAGGATGTTGCGCACTCGTGGACAATTCTGTTTACTCCGCGTTCGATGATAATTTTATTGGCCAAGAGACCAACGAGCGAGGCATTGCAATATAAGCAGTAAAAAGTAAGAACCTACATATGTGTGAGTCTATGCATTGAGAGTGTAATTTACATGAGCGCGACAACAAATAACACTACTTAACAAAATTTTACTTTTTTTTTCCGCTGTAAACCAAACCGACTTTTTTTTTTACCGATGTGCAGCTTTAAAAATGTTTCATAATATATATATATGTTTTTTTGTATGGTTTAATTTTATTTTAAAGAATTTTTTTAATCTGCTAATTTTTTTTTGTTTTTTCAAAGGTAGTGCTTTTTTCACATAACTTAAATATCTTACATCTGGTTGCACTGAACTTTCCAATTCTGAAAAGCAGATGAATGCAGCTATAATTCGAACTGAACACTTAGTAGCTTCAGCTTGCCGTTTGTAAAATATTAATCTTTCAAATTCAAAATTGGTTATTTTTTGTGGTATATTTTTCTAAAATTTTGACTTTAAAAACTTGGAAAAAGTCGAAATAAATTAATTTCGTGTGTTTTCATGCAGTATAGGTACATTAATTGGGTGTTGTTTAAGGTATCGCTTGTAAAAATCATTGGATAAAAGGTTAAGGTGCAGCCGTTTCACCAAACCACCGAATGCCGCACTTTGCCGTTAAATTCCGTTACTCAATACAAGACCGTTTTTTTTAACAGAGTTGTACAGTTAAATGTCATTTGGGAAGGACGTAACGGAATTTAGTGGCAAAATGCGACATTTGAAGGTTTGGTCAAACGGCTGCACCGCCAAAAATTTTCAATTTACAATTTCAAAGTTAAATATTTTTTAGATGATAAGCTTAAGCTAAAAAATGTTCGGATAAGATCTATAGCTGCATTTGTCAGCTTTGCAGAATTGGAGATAATGGTTTTTATCCCTGATCGCCCGACTAATTATTTCGATTAAATAAAACCCGGCGCAGATATAAAATTGCGATATGTACTTTATTGCGCGACATCCAAATTGCAAGTGTCGCTTGCCTGCCCTTCACATTGCCGCTCCGATCGCTAAGCGCAGCTTCGCTCGGCTTACATAGAGCGAGCTTCGAGAGAACGCTTAGCAGGGCAAGCAAGCGCGAAGCTTTAACAAACATACGAGTGACATAGGCATTAGTAACAAACATAATAAGCGGCTGAGGGCCAATCATTCGGTGCTATTTGGCAAGCAGCTAATCGGCTGGGTTCTGCTCCGAACACAAAGTTTAATACAACTAGATGTAAGATATTTAAGTTATGTGAAAAAACAGTAAAAAACGAGTTGCTGCTACGGCCGCAATACCACATTTATATCCGATACTTAGACAGTATGGCTCTCCTCCGCCAGACGGCGTGTCGTCTCAGTCAAAACGTGTCGACGGGCGCTGCGTAGCGATCGAACATTTATTTGTTACTTTTGGCTATAATAATGCTCCGATCTGATCCAGATTCGGCAATCTGGTAGATAAGGTCATTCTCTATGATTGTGCGTTTCCCGTATTTTGAAAATTGTGGATGCCATAGATTTTCGAGAGCACTCGGATAAGAGATGTTAGATGAGATAATTAAAATTTCGTAAGAGCTATTGACGGCTGCTGCTTTCTACACAAAAGATACTATAGTTATGTGAAAAACACTATAATTGATTAAACATTTTAAAAGCCTATTGTTCATAGTGTAATGCGAGGGTCATTCAATTAATTCTTTTTTAATTAAAATACAACAGATAATATTTTATTATAACGAATCGATTCATTAGCAACAGTTTGACAGAACACTGGGCATGGGAGCTTCAGAGACTTTCTCCATCCACATGAAAGTTCCGAGTTTGTATCAACTACTGGAACCATGGAGATTAGCTTAGAACTGACATGTACTGGAACATGAAAGTTGTCACAAATGGCGACATGCAGACAGGATCACAGTGGGACTTTGAATAAAATGAATAAACGCATCTAATAGAGAATTTTCCAGAGCATTCAAAAATCGAATCTAATTGTTTCAATGTGCAAAAATGTATTCAACTTTTATTCACATACTGCATCTCTCAGGTGGCTGCATATGTGTGTTCATTGTCATAGACAGTTCTAAAAAAAAACGTATTTTCCAAGCCATCTAGGTTAGGTTAGGTTAAGGCGGTAGCCGGGAGGGGGGGATAAGAGCCTCCCGCCCCCAAGCTCACTTGGACCTATAAAAGGTCCGTTGTGTTGCCGCATGGGCATGTGCCCCTTCTCGTTGCCTGAACCGTGAGAGCATACTACTGCAGGTTAAGGGCAGTCCCATCCGGAGGCTTGGATGTATTTGGACAAGGTCCCTGGTTATACCCGATACTCAAAATGAGTATTGGGATATATTAGATGTGGTGAAAATGGATGTGTGTAACGTCCAGAAGGAAGCGTTTCCGACCCTATAAAGTATATATATTCTTGATCAGCATCAATAGCCGAGTCGATTGAGCCATGTCTGTCTGTCCGTCCGTCCCTATTAGCGCCTAGTGCTCAAAGACTATAAGAGTCCGCCCACTTTCGCCCCTACAAAGGACGAAAATCTGTGGCATCCACAATTTTAAAGATACGAGAAAACCAAAAACGCAGAATCGTAGAGAATGCCATATCTTCTAGACTGCAGAATCTGAATCAGATCGTATCATTATTATAGCCAGAATGAAGAAAACAATTTCATTTTTTCTCGCCCTGTCTCTCTCTAACACACACGTATCATAGCCGGCTTTGCCTATTGCTAAATATGAGTTCCTAGATCTCAGAGACTATAAAAGCTAGAGCAACAAAATTTGGTATCCACACTCCTGTGATATCGAACCTTGACGAGTTGTTATTAAAATTTCGCCTCACCCCCTTCCGCCCCCGCAAAGGACGAAAATCTGGAGCATCCACAGATCTCAGAGACTATTAGACCTGACTGTCGAGCTCTCACTGCTACAAAACTATGTGTAATTTTTCACTGCAGAACTCACTGTTGATAGCTCACTGCTACAAGTGTGTATCAAAATTTCGCCCCACCCCCTTCCGCAGCCATAAACAACGAAAATCTGTGGCAACCACAATTTTGAAGATAGGAGAAAATTAAAAACGCACAGTCATAGAGAATGGCTATATCTACCAGATTGCCGAATCTTGCCGAATCCGAATCAGATCGGATTATTATTATAGCCAAAAGTAACAAATCAATTTGCAGTGGCTACGCAGCGCCCGTCGACACGTTCTGACTGATTTTCTGTCTCTCTCGCACGAAGTCTGTGTCGTTTAATGTAGCCATACTGACTATGCATCGGGTATAAATGTAGAGTTGCGGTCGCAGCAGCAACTCACAACGTTCCCCCTCGTTTTTCAACTGTGATCGACTCATACACTCCGCGTCAACAATATATAGCCAAAACCATGGGCAAAAGGAAAAATAATAGAAGGAGTGGATCGTTGGCAATGGGCAATGATAGTGATACGGTGACAGTTGGCGATGCTCCACCTAGTGAAAGGGTTAGTGCGAACGCAGCCACCACCCAATTCCCTGCATCGCGGAATTCCTTGATGAGGCGGAAGGCTAGAGCCATTTTCGACAGGCTAGAGTCCATACGCACAGAGATGGATCGTGAAAAGCTGCGCCAAATGGATGAATATGATCTGCGAGGATTGTTGGCTGCCGCCTCCTCCTGCGCGTCCCACTCCTGAAGTCGAGCGTGCCAACCCTCGTCCCAGCTGGTGTCCGGGATCGGGCCATTTGGGTTCTCCTGTCCCCCCAGTGTAACGAACCTAAAAGGGTTCGCTACAACGCCTCTCCCCACGTATAATAATGCATATAGTACTCGTCATACGAACACCCCCCCTCCACACGTAGCTACTCGACGCACGCCAACTTCGACAACGCTGACCAGACACATCAGGTCACGCGGGGCTTCTCCTACTCTCGGCCAACCAACTGATCAGGCACCACCAAACACGAAACGATGACACTGCGGAAGCAATGCTGCACCGATCAGGCGCCGCCAACCAAGAAACGATGACACCGCGGAAGCTTGCGGCAAACGCTTGCAGCGGATCCGCCAAATCGCAAACTCAAGAAGTAAAACCAGGGCGAACCACGATCGCCGAGTCGGCAAAAGCGAGCCCTACGCGGAAGCACCCGCAGCAACGGCAGGCGTATAAATAGACGCCAGCCAGAACCAGAAGACAACTTACGCAGAAACCCGGCCCGAGCACAGACGTCGTACCAAGAACTTACGCAGAACCCGGCCCCGAGTACAGATGTTGTACCGAACTATAAGGAACTTACGTGTAAACCCGGCCCAGAACACCGACGTTGTATCAATCTAAGAGCTTAAGAAAGTGCTAAAAGTATTTATAATAAAGTATCCAATTATCCAAATAATATCAACCGCGTAAGCCATTTCAAAGAAGCCGAGGCACCGACACCACCCCGCTCCACTCTACATACACCAATCGATACACAACGCTAGCAACGCCCGCCCAAGCCCCGATCCATCCCCTCTACGATAGGCCACCCCCGACGTCTCCCTTGAAGTTCCATCCATTTCTACAAATTTCTTGTGGATTGACCCCTGGACGTGACTGAGCTTACCTCAGCCTGAAATTGGTCCATCACAAGTGGCGCCCGAGCAGGGACCTAAGGGAACGTCAACGAGGGCTTGTGGAATAAAACCCCACGGCCGCTAGAGAAGAAAACAAGAAAACAGCACGAAGAAAACCCCGACCTCGCACAATACCAACGGCACGAGCTGCGCAACGAGCAGACAGAGAAACGCAAACAGCGCCGTCACCCCCCGAGAAGAAATTCGAAGCGTCAACCGCGAAGCTCGACACAGTGCCCTAGTGAAGGAAAAGCGCAAGCCCAGCGAAATAGCCAACTCAAGTAACAATCGGAGCGATGGAACCCCATACAGAGGAACAGCCCAGCGGGTATTACCCTGGAGAATATGTCGCCAACCCAGGGGTGAGTACCGGCTGGATACACAAACGCCGCCGAGAGGAGCTGGAGTCCTCCGCAGAGGAATTCGGATTCAGCCGCGAGGGTAACGTGGAAGATTTGCGGAGAAATTTCGCCGAACTAGTCGCCGGGCCCCTCGAACACGATGCCTGGGTCAGGTTGGCAGAGCTCGAGCGGCAGTACGCCAGATTCCCAGGACGAGCAAGATCGCCACAGCCCGACCCCTCAGCGCTAACGGAAAAACGGAAGACAGACCCCAAACTCAGCCTACAAGTTCCCGGAGTTATAGAGGGCAGGATCGACACCGAACCGATCACGATAACCGCAGCGGATCTTCCGAGGCCCCCGTCTCCAGGGCCAAGGCCTTCCTTCGCCCACAAGAAGGATCTTGCCGACAGCAGGAGGGAACGACCCCACAGACAGCCATTACTACAGTCACGCCGCACAGATGGCGGAACGGATCCGGAAGTGGGGAATCCAGTTCGACGGGCAGGACGACCCACTGTCGTTCGTCGAACTGCTGGAGGAGCGTGCCCTCTCGTACGGGGTAGACATGAACTACCTGCCGCGAGCCATGGCGGAGCTCCTCACCGACCGAGCCAACCGTTGGTTCCGCACCAGCCGACTTCAGAGCGCCTCATGGGCCGATTTCCGCCAGGAATTCCTAGCCTTTTTCCTGCCTCCCCGGTACTTCGAACAATTGGAAGACCAGATCAAAGACCGCAAGCAAGCGGTAGGCGAGCCGTTCAAAGATTTCGTCATCGAGCTCCGGTTACTCATGCACCACGGGGGTACGACGCCGCCAAGGAACTTAGCCGGATCTATGACAACACCCTTCCGGCGTACCAGCTGTACGTTCGAAGACACGAACTGAGAAGTCTGACGCAACTAACAATGTTGGCCACAGAGTTCGAGAGTATCCAGGAGCGAAACATACCGGCGACCCTCATCCCCCCTCGACAACCACCTAGGTACACGCGGCCAACGGCACAACAAGTGCAAAACGGAAGCGGGACAAATCGGGCCCAATTCCGAAAACCCCACTGGAACACCTCGGAACCCGCCAGGAAGCCGCACCAAGCCGGCGCTCCAGCACAGGAAGCGACACATCGAATGATCACCACCCCCATCGCCAACCCGCACGCAGCCTGTCGACGCTGCGGAGAAGCGGGACATGTCTCTCGCGACTGCACCAACCCATCGATCCTCTTCTGTTGGGAATGCGGCAAGCACGGAACACGCACCGTGGGCTGTTGCCGCCAGGACCCGTCGGGAAACGACTCGCGTCCCCAGCTGACACGGGAACAGCCGGGCACGACGCTTCCTCAGACAACCAACTAAGAAACCCACTACAAGTACACGACGGCCGGATAGTGGCGAGAGTGACCATCGGAGGACGCCGCACGGAAGCCTCGGTCGACACCGGGGCGTCCCGAATACGCCTAGCCGACGGCTCAGCACGCGAGATAACTCAGATCTTGCTAGCGCGCGTCAAACTAGACGAGCAAGAGGTACAGTTGCCACTCTTGGCACTGCCCAACATGCTAGAGCAAGCCATCATAGGGATGGATTTCCTGTGCGCCATCGAAACCACAATACAATGTGGCACCACACGCCTCCATCTCCAAGGCTCCCAACGCCCCATCCCAAACACGCCGATGATCACCGCCAGCCAAGTACACGCCCCCGGACCCACGAACTCGAGACCCCCGCCGCCAACGAATTCCCCGACACGACACGAGACACGAGCACAAGGAACAAGGAACACCGAACCCACGGCCACGACGAGGCACACCAGCCCCAGGCCCACTCCAAGAAACCCAAAACCAAGCAAAGCAACGAAGAAAGCGAGCCGGTCTCCCGAGGGCACCGACGCGGTTCCACCAACGAAGGGAAAGGAACCCAGGACGCCCCTCCAGAAGACAACCCGGCCCCAGCAACGACAGCCGCCACGCAGCAGCCAGGCGCTCGAGGTACCACCTCCAACCGCCACCCTGGCACACGAACGCGTCAACACCGCCCTCGACGCGAAAACGACCCCTACGACACCGACCGACCAGCTACTCCCGCGTCCTCTCAGGCAGGAACCAGGAGAGGCGATCACCGCCACACGAGGCATCAATCGGCACCCCGACGCACCTGGAGCCGACACACCATCGATCATCACCGACATCATGGAACGCCTCCCGGGAAACACCTCGTACGGCGCCGGCATGCGGCCCAGCACCACGCCTGGAGCCATGTCGGTAACCTTCATCGCCCAAACTAGCCGTTGGTCAAACGCTAGCATCGAGACCCGCACGTTCATACATCACGCTGAGTACAACGTCGCGCAAGCACACCCCAGGACACACACGAGCACCCCACACCTGATCGACGCACCCGCCGTCGTCGCCAGCATAAGCGAATACACTCGCGAAGTCGAACCACCAAGCGCATCCTCCCCGAGAACCCCGACCACACTTGCGACCCAGGAATCGACGACCCACCCGAGGACGATTCGGAACGAATCTCCGACCCATGGCCTCCCGACATCGCTCCGAAAATACAGGAATTTCTAGACAAAGAACTGCCGACACTCGCAGGCCTCCGAGGGACGACGGATCTAACAGAACATACCATCGTCATGAGAGACAACCGACCCATAAAACAGCGGTACTACCCGAAAAATCCAGCCATGCGGCGGATCATCGATGAACAGGTCGACCAACTGATAGCAGAGGACCTAATCGAACCATCCCGGAGCCCCCACAGTGCGCCAATCGTCCTGGTCCGCAAAAAGGACGGGAGATGGCGCATGTGCGTAGATTATCGGCAGCTAAACGAGCGTTCGATCCCGGACGCGTACCCGCTGCCCAGGGGTACTACTACATATAGAGCGACTCCGAAACGCACATTTCATCACGACCCTGGACCTGAAAAACGGGTTTTGGCAGATACCAATGGCCCGCAACAGCCGGGAAGCCACGGCATTTACGATAACCGGCAGAGGACTATACCAATGGAAAGTAATGCCCTTCGGTTTACATTCCGCGGGAGCCACGTTCCAACGGACCCTCGACGCCGTCATCGGCGCAGACATGGAACCTTTCGCGTTCCCGTCATCGTCGGGAAAAGCTTCACGGAGCACCTGAACAACGTGAAAGAAGTTTTCGCACGACTACGTAAGGCAAACCTACGGATCAACACGGACAAGTGCGCCTTCTTCCAACGCCGGATAAAATACCTGGGACACATGATCAGCGAAGAAGGTATCCACACGGACCCCGACAGAAGAAAGGGAAAGCATGGACATGGGGCCAAGAACAACAAGACGCTCACCACCGCACCAGTAATCGCCTGCCTAGACTTTAATGTCAAATTTTCCCTGCAGACGGACGCAAGCAACCTTGGAGTGGGCGCAGTCCTCACCCAAGAAATCGAAGGGAAAGAGCGGGTCATCGCATACGTCAGTCGACGCCTCAACAAAGCAGAGGGAAACTACTCGGCCACCGACAAGGAATGCCTAGCCGTCATCTGGGCAATCCGAAAACTGCGATGCTACCTCGAAGGCTACCGATTCGATGTCATAACCGATCACCTCGCACTAAAATGGCTGAATACCCTCGAGAGCCCTTACGGAAGACTAGCAAGATGGGCGCTCGAACTGCAGCAATATCAATACGACGTGCACTATCGGGCCGGCAACCAGAAAGTAGTCGCAGACAACCATTGGAAACCCTCTCCCGCATCGAGGAGGAAGACAACACGGCATGCACCTGGCTTAAACAAAGGATCCAGCAAGTCCAAGACGAACCCCAGAAATACCCGGACTACGCGCATGAAAATGGGCAGCTATACCGCTATCTAGGACACGGAGCCGACGACGACGACCACATGCCGTGGAAACTATGCGTGCCTAAAAACGGCCGAACGAGAGTACTCCGCGAATGCCATGACGAACCAACAGCAGGACACCTTCGCGTCCGGAAAACCATCCTGAGGACAACGCAACGATATTACTGGACTACACCGAGACGTGCGACGGTACGTGCAGGGCTGCGTAAGCTGCCAGAAGTTCAAGGCCACGCAGCGCAAGGCCGTGGGCAGGATGCTCACACGCAAAGCCGAAGAACCCTTCGCCACCCTGTGCGCCGATTTCGTCGGACCATTACCACGGTCCAAGCACGGGAACACCATCCTACTGGTATTCTTCGACACTTTCTCCAAGTGGGTCGAACTGGTACCCCTCAAGAAAGCGACAACAGCGAACCTCAAACGAGCGTTCAGAGAACGAATACTGAGCAGCTTCGGCGTGCCGAAACTATTCACCAGCCGATCGTTTAAAACATTCCTGCGAACCGCAGGCGTGGAGCTACAACACACAGCCCCGTATTGCCCCCAAGAAAACCCGACGGAGAGAGCCAATCGGACTGTGAAAACGATGATCGCCCAGTTCGTCGACGACCATCAGAACACATGGGACGAACTCCTACCCGAGATGACATTGGCGATCAACTCCAGCGTCTCCGAGACGATCGGATTCAGCCCCGCTTTCCTCCTGCAAGGAAGAGAACCCCGACTCCCCGGCACCCTTTACGACGAAGTCACGCTCGGGACAGGGAGTACACAAGAGACGGCCACCAGCAAAGCGACGAGGCTAAAAGAAGTATTCGCCATCGTCCGAAACAACATCCAGAGAGCGAGCCAAGAGCAAGGAAGACATTACAACCTCCGCCGGCGACTATGGCGCCCCGCCATCGGGTCATTGGTACTGCTACGCCAACACCACCTCTCAAACGCCGCCGAGGGCTTTGCTGCAAAGCTAGCCCCGAAGTTCGACGGCCCCTACCGGGTCAAAAGTTCTCCGTCGCCAAACATCGCCAAATTACAACATTGCGAAAGCCGGAAACAGAAGACCGCAAATATCAACGACCTGAGAGAGTTCCACGACTACGAGCCCGACGAGCCCACTGACCTACACAGTAATGCTGACATCGACGAAGAAACCAATGAGGCATCAGCCCGACGACCCGACCACGGCACCGCAGAGTCAGCAGAACCGGGACACCCGATGAACGAGTCCACGTAACTCTCGTCGGGGAAGAAAGGGGAGGGTGTAACGAACCTAAAAGGGTTCGCTACAACGCCTCTCCCCACGTATAATAATGCATATAGTACTCGTCATACGAACACTCCCCCTCCACACGTAGCTGCACGCCAACTCCGACAACGGTGACCAGACACATCAGGTCACGCGGGGCTTCTCCTACTCTCGGCCAACCAACTGATCAGGCACCACCAAACACGAAACGATGACACTGCGGAAGCAATGCTGCACCGATCAGGCGCCGCCAACCAAGAAACGATGACACCGCGGAAGCTTGCGGCAAACGCTTGCAGCGGATCCGCCAAATCGCAAACTCAAGAAGTAAAACCAGGGCGAACCACGATCGCCGAATCGGCAAAAGCGAGCCCTACGCGGAAGCACCCGCAGCAACGGCAGGCGTATAAATAGACGCCAGCCAGAACCAGAAGACAACTTACGCAGAAACCCGGCCCGAGCACAGACGTTGTACCGAACTATAAGGAACTTACGTATTAACCCGGCCCAGAACACCGACGTGGTATCAATCTAAGAGCTTAAGAAAGTGCTAAAAGTATTTATAATAAAGTATCCAATTATCCAAATAATATCAACCGCGTAAGCCATTTCAAAGAAGCCGAGGCACCGACACCACCCCGCTCCACTCTACATACACCACTCGATACACAACGCTAGCAACGCCCGCCCAAGCCCCGATCCATCCCCTCTACGATAGGCCACCCCCGACGTCTCCCTTGAAGTTCCATCCATTTCTACAAATTTCTTGTGGATTGACCCCTGGACGTGACTGAGCTTACCTCAGCCTGAAATAGGTCCATCACACCAGGATCCGGGCTACCTCCTCGTCTCCGTCATCCCTGGGTATCGGGGACACGGGTCCGTCCTCCAGGCCGAGTTCCTGGAGTAGTTGGGGCAGCTCATTGCCGGTTATGTGTCTCGGTGGCTCGTCTTCACCCTGAAGGGCGAGGGCCCGCAGCCGTCGGGGCAAAGCTTCGCCCAGACTGCCGTCGCTGATGCGTAGCGGGGTGGTGTCATCCTCCCCTAGGAGTTGCACCTCGTCGCCGCTTGCTGTGTCGTTGTCAGAGGCTGGGATTATCTCCCTCTCAGGCCTGGGTGGGGTGATGGGCCTTGGGTGGGCGAGCAGCAGCTGCAGAGTCTCGTCGGCGTTCTTCCAGGTGGTCCAGGGTGTCACGTCAACAGCTACGCTGGCTGGAGCGTTTTTCTGGCAGTCGGCCGGCCCGTCTTCGTCCTCGCTCACGTCCGAGTATGGGCCCGTCGTGGCCCGCTCGGCCTCAAGTTGCCGGTTTAGGTCCATGATCAAGTGCATTACCCCTAGACGGCCATCCCCTTTTTCAAACCGTCGGTCGTGCAAGACCTCTTCGTCGGTGCTTGCCAGGTAGGTCGGCTACCGGTGTTTGTCGGCCTCCATCGTCGGGCTGGTGAACCCTTCGTCGGAGCTGCTGTCGTAGTTTGGCCGTGGGGTCAGGGTGTCTCCCATGCGGTACAGGTAGTAGGGCGGTGGTGGTGGGGACCGCACCTCGGAGTCGGGATACAGTTTGGCGCGTTCTGGCTCGACGCGTGTTCGAGTCGCGCGTGGGTTTGGCTCCTGGTGGGCTCATGCTGTGCACGGCCTGCTCGGACCTCCTCGTCCGAGTCCGATGATCGCATCGCCTCCACTCGGCTAGTCCGGCTGTTCGTCGTTGTCTTCCCGGATGCTTCTGGAGTCGTGCTATAGTGGGAGAATTGAATTTAACTACTTTATAAGGCCCCTCATATTTGGGAGCCACTTTCGCGGCAAAGTTGTCCGCCACTTTGGACAGGTGATATTGGCGTAGCATCCCGAGTGTCCCGGTAGTGGGTCTCCATTCACGTCGACGTAGGTTGTAGGTCCTGCTCTGCGTCTGTGATGCCTGCTGGATATTTTCCTGTTCGATGGCGAAGATTTCCTTGAGTCGCTTGGCCTTCTCGGTTGGGGTCTCTGGCACTTCGCCTAGTCCTGGGGTCGTCTCTTCGTACAAGGCTCCAGGCAACCGAGGTTCCCGGCCGAGTACGATCAATGCTGGGCTTAAGCCTGTGGTGTCCGATGTGGTGCTGTTGATTGCCAGGCTGAGTTCGGGCAGTAGCTCGTCCCATGTCCGCTGGTCTTCATCGATGTACTGGGCGATCATGGTTTTGATCGTCCTGTTGGCTCGTTCCGTCGGGTTTTGTTGTGGAGTATAGGGCGCCGTATATTCCACTTCCATGCCTGCCAGTTTGTAGAACTTTCGGAAAGAGCGACTTGTGAATTGGGTCCCGTTGTCGCATACGAATTTTCGTGGGATTCCGAAGCGGCTCAGGATCCGTTCCCGGAAAGCTGTCTCCAGTAGTGCGGTGGTGGCCTTTCGGAGTGGGACCAGCTCCACCCACTTGCTGAAGGCGTCAAAGAACACCAGCAACATAGTATTGCCGTGTTTCGATCGTAGCAATGGTCCGACGAAGTCGGCGCAGACGATGTCCAGTGGTTCTTGGGCTTGGCGGGTGTGCATTTTCCCTCCTGGTTTGGTTTGACTCACATTGTACTGCTGGCACTTGATACACTGCCGGATATATCGGGCAACATTTCGGTGCAGGCCGGGCCAGTAGTACCTCTGGGCTGGTCGTGGCACTCTTCTAGCACGCGTCGGCGATGGTTCCTGTTGACACATAGTTTCCATTGGATGGGGTCTTCTTCGCTGGTTCTGCTGCTGGCTCGTGTGTATATCTGGTCGCTCTCGATGATGAACTCCGGATGCCCTTCCGGCTGTTCCTAGATCCGCTTGCGGAATCTCTGCAGCCAGGGGCAGGGGCAGGGGTTCCGGTCTTCGTCCACTCGCTGCAGGGTTTCTACTGGTTGTCGTGAGAGGTCGTCAGCCACAACGTTCTGGCTTCCTCGTCGGTAGTGGATGTCAAACCTATATTGCTGGAGCTCCAAGGCCCAGCGGGCGAAGCGTCCCGTTGGATTATCGATGGAGTTCAACCACTTCAAGGCGAGGTGATCCGTGATTACATCGAAGTGGTATCCTTCCAGAAAGCATCGGAGCTTCCGGATTGACCAGACTATGGCAAGGCACTCTTTCTCGGTGGCCGAGTAGTTTTCCTCTGCCTTGAGTAGTTGACGGCATGCGTAGGAGATGACTCTTTCTGCTCCGTCGATCTGTTGTGCCAACACTGCTCCGAGGCCAGACGTTGTCCAAAGCTCGCTGGAACGTCGCTGGGGCTGAGTGCAGGCCGAAAGGCATGACCTTCCACTGGAAGAGTCCTCTGCCGGGGACGGTAAATGCTGTTGCCTCTCTGCTGCCCTCGGCCACTGGGATCTGCTAGTATCCGTTTTTTAGGTCCAGCGTGGAGATGTATCGAGCGTGGCGGAGTCTCTCGAGGATGTGGTTAATCCGTGGTAGCGGATAGGCGTCAAGCACCGAACGGGCATTTAGCTGGCGAGAGTCCACGCACATTCGCATTTCTCTGGTCTTTTTTCCTACCAAAACGATTGGGGCGCTGTGGGGACTTCGGGATGGTTCGATCCTTCCGTCCCGTAGCAGCTCGTCCACCTGTGCGTTGATGATCTTCTGCATGGCCGGGTTCTTGGGGAAATAGCGCTGCTTCACGGGCCTGTTGTCTCGCATTGTTATCGTGTGTTCGGCGAGGTGGGAAACTCCAGCCAGTCCGTCGAATTTCGCCAATTCTTCCTCTAGAAACTTGCCTGCCCACGGCGTGGGGGGTGGTTCGGGGTCTGGGTCTTGCTGCCACGGGATAGGTCCTCCAGTTCCAGGGCGGTAATGGCGGCCAAGATCGCGTTCTCGTAGTCATCCGAGTCGGCTGGGCGAAACGGGTTTCGTTCCCGAGCTATTTCGGCGTCGGCTAATGGCTCCAGTTGGTAGTCCGTCGTCGAGGTCTCTCTGATCTCGTCCTGTGGTGTCGGGGTTCGTGGCTTGCGTGATGTCTGTCGTGCTGAGTTACTGCATGGTGACACCCGGTTCGATGAGCTGGCCCTGGATTGGTCCAGCGGAACCGCAGCTATCTCTGCCGAAGTCTTGTGGTGAGTCCTGCGGTGTCCTGTTGCTGACTCCCGGTTCGACGAGCTGGCCCTGGATTGATCCAGCGGAGCCGCAGCTGTCTCTGCCAAAGTCCTCGTTTTGTTGCGTTGTCCTGTTGGTGTCGGGGTTCGTGCTGGGGAACTGGCCATGGTTGGATCCATCGGTGTCGCAGTTCTTTCCGTCGTAGCTTTCTTCGTGTAATGTTGTGGTGGTGTAGTCCTGGGGTTGTTGCTTGATCTTGTCTGGTAAGGACTTGTTCTCGCGGCGGTTGGATGGTTCGTGGTTGGCTGTGGGGTGTTGGTCTGGGGCTGGTCTCGGATGGCAGTGGAGTCCGCAAACGTGACGACCCGTGGGCGTGGCTGGGCGGTGCATGATGGTATCGTCCCGGCGGGTTTCTGCTGCAACCTCAGCTGTAGATATGCCCGTCCACAGTGGATCCTTGCGCGGATGCCACAGAGGAAGTCGAGTCCCAAGATGAAGTCGTCTAATACCGTGGGTAGTATAAGAAGTGATACCTGTGTTTCTTGTTGATCCAGGCGCACTGTGACTGCTATCGCTTGGTTGATCTCTTTCCTGGTTCCATCTGCCAATCGGATCCTGGTCCTCACCTCTCGCCTGTTCTCGGTCGTCCCTATCTCCTTCGCCAGCCGCTCACTGATAAAGGATCGTGTGGCTCCAGTGTCGAGGGTGACCGCAAATGCTCTCCCATTGATGGTTTCCCGACGTGGGTTTCCGGTAGCAGTTTTATGGTCCGGACCCCTCGGTGGCTACATTCCCAACAGAACAGCTTCTGTCGGTTTGTGCACGCACCACTGAAATGTCAGTTTTCCCCGCAGTTCCGGCAGGCTCGTTGTACATCGATCGCCTGCTCTTCCTCCTGGCCGATTCCTCGGTTGGCGATCTCGGTTTTCCCGGGTGTCTCGTGTGTGTTGCCTCGTTGGGGGTTGGTTCCATTGCCGGTATAGGCGGCCCGGGGTCGATGGTTCTGCGTGGTCCCGATGCTGCGGAGTGCGTCTCGGTCCCGCGCGGTTTCGTAGGCCGAGACGAGCTGGGTCAATTCTGTGAGTGATCGGAAATCCTGTCTGCGCGTGTACATTTGATACTCCGGGCGGAGATTTTCGTAGATCCGCTCGAGTTCCTGTTCCCGAGTATACTGGGCTCGCTGCATCATCAGACTTAACTCGATAAGGTAATCCCGGAAGGATTCCTTGGGCTTCTGTTCCCGACTTCGTATGGTGTCTTCCAGCCGCTGGAAGTATCTGGGGGGCAGGAAGAATTCCAGGAATTCATTCCGAAAGTCTGTCCAATTTTGTCCCTGCATCTGAAAAGTTCGGAACCATCCTTCGGCCTTACCTGTCAGGAGACCGGAGATGGCTCGCGGCAACTGCTCTGGGCTCCCGCCGTATGATTCCACTCGCTCCTCGAGCCTTTCGATGAACGCTAGAGGGTCCGCGTGGCCGTCGAAAGTAAATCTCCATTTCCGGAGTTTGTCCGCCAGTAACGAGTACGAGATCTCACCCCCTCCGGGGCGTGAGAACCGATGTCCCTGAGGAAAACGTGGCTGTTCTCCTTCCGTGGTCGTCTGGTGACTAGGCGTGGCAAGGGGTCCAGTGGTAGTGGGTCCTGGCTCGTGGTTCTTGCTGGACGCCTCTGGTCTGGTTCCTTGGAGTGGTCCTTGGGCAGCTCGTTGTGGTTGCTCGTCCTGAGCGGCCGGTGTCTCGGTTGCTGACTCGCGGTATCCGTGGGTGGATCCTTGGCTCGTGATGGGCAGCTCGGTTATAATTAATCGCAGTTTTGGTCCCTTCTTGCTGTCTTCCATCTTCGTCCGGCTCTCTGGCCCGGGTGACGTGGCTTGGCTCCGGTGGTCCCTGGGGCTCGGTATGTTCCCAAAGTACGTGGCCAGCTCGTCCAGCCTTGCTTGTACGGCTTCGGGGTGCCCAGGGCGTGCGATGAATGCCGTGATCCGGCTCCGTAGGTCCTCTACAGTCGCAGTTTCTCCTAGTCCAAACTCCTTAGCTAGGCTCTGCAGCTCGTCCTTCCTGCGGGACGCTATCCAGCGGATGTTCATCCAGATCCTGGTACACTAATCGGGGCACCGGTGCGAGTCCTTATCAGCACGGTACTGGGTCTGGGGCTCCTATACTAGGATACACGGCACTGGGTGGGGAGTCCTGTTCGAAGGACACGCAGCACGGTACTGGATCGGTGATCCTATACTAGGATACACGGCACTGGGGTGGGGGATCCTGTCGAAGGATACTTGGCAAGGTACTGGATCGGTGATCCTATACTAGGATACACGGCACTGGGGTGGTTGATCCTGTTCGAAGGACACGTGGCACGGTACTGGATCGGTGATCCTATACTAGGATACACGGCCCTGGGGTGGTTGATCCTGTTCGAAGGACACGCGACACGGTACTAGATCGGTGCTCCTGTACTAGAACACACAGCACTGGTTGGATTATCCTGTCGAAGGATACGTGGCACGGTACAGGGAAAGGTTCCTGTGGAAGCTCGATTGTAATTGTCCAGAAGCTCGATTGTAACTCTCTGACTGCTCGGTGATAACTGTCCGACTGCTCGGTAGTGACTGTCCCCGACCGGTGTTCCTGCCCCGCCTTATATTGGCCGTGGCCTTGGCTTTGGGGCCGAGGGCTCCTCTGCCATGTAGCTGCGCCTCTGCGTTCGCCGGCTGTCCCTCGCTGCTCCGTTGCTCTACCGCTGCTTCGCTGCTTGGCTGCTCTGTCCCTGCTTCGCTGCTTGATCACTGCTGCTCTGTCACTGCCTTGCTGCTCTGTCACTGCTTGGCTGCTCTGTCGCTGTCTCGCTGCTCTGCCACTGCTTCGCTGCTCTGTCACTGTGCCTTCTCCGCTCTGCCGCTGCCTCGCTGCTCTGCCGCTTTGCCGCCGCTTCTCTGCTCTGCCGTGGTCGCGTGCCTAAGTTTTAGGCGCCGTCCGCGGCCATTTTCTCCCGGCACGCGGTGCTGTGTCTTCAGCGTCTATCCCCGTCTCGTTCTGCCTCGTAGGTGGCTGGCCGCGTGGTTTGCTGGCTGCTTTTCGCCTGCGCGTCTGGAACACGTGCCGGCGGCTGTCGCTTGGGGGGTATTAGATAAACCAGCCTCAGCTATACATAAGTCGAGGGATCAAAGATTGGTGCTGGCTATTCGCCGGGGCTCTGATTTTGGGCTGCTAATCCCTGATTTGAAGTTTTCCGTTCTTTTCTCCTGCTGCTGTTCCTGTTTCGCTTGTCACTGCTTTTGACTTATTCCCTATGCTCACCGACTCTCCCCTCGTGAGTCCCTGCTCGGGCGCTATCTGTAAGGAAGTTCTCAGGCCGAGGTACAGCTTCTCAGTCTGTCCAGGGCCCGGTCCTTCCCCACAGCAAAATTTGTTGTGTGAGGACCTAAGGGGAGAGCCGTTCGCGGCAAAAGCGCGCCCGTGGGGTGGATCGTGGGACGATCGGGCCTGGCCCGGCCACGAGGCGTGGGTGAACCCATGCTTGGGAGCTGCAGAGACGTGCGTTGGGGGTCATGCGTGGCGGGAGAAGGAGTTCGGGTCAGGGATCGGAAGGGTGTGGGAGCCCAGCTTAGCAGATGCCGCATGATCCACGACTCACATCTGCGTCGCCGGGTCCCCAGGGCGAGGGTATACCCTGCCTACTGCACCGATCTATCCCCCCCAGAGCTCACATACGTGAGGTGGCTCACCCTTGTTTCCCTTCGTTGGGTCCTGGTATCCTGCGGCGGGTCCTCGTCACTTCGGTCACGGCTTATTTTGTACACCGCGTGGGCGCGGTCACGGCTTATTTTGTACACTGCGCGGGGTCTGGACACTGCCTGTTTTTTGCACTTATTTTGGCTTCCGCCGCACGACCGTTCCGGCTCAGCCCTCGGAGATCACTCTCGAGCCTGGCCCGCGCTGGACCGTGCCAGGCCTCGGCTTTTCTTTTGGCAGCTTCTCTGCCGCTTCGCTGCTGCGCAGCTTTCGGCTGCCGGCCTCGGCTCGGGGGTGTATGGATGCATCGCCGTCAGCTCTCTTCCTCGGCTGCGTGGGCGTAAGACCGATCGGCGGCTCTCTCCGTTTCCCTCTCTTTCATGTTGGTACTCTTTGCTGCGTGGCCGTAGTATGCGTCGTTTTCCCTCTCTTTCGTGTTGGTTCTCTTAGTTATTCTAAAAAGTAACGAGGGGGAACGTTGTGAGTTGCTGCTGCGACCGCAACTCTACATTTATACCCGATACATAGTCAGTATGGCTACATTAAACGACATAGAGTGCGTGCGAGAGAGACAGAAATCAGTCAGAACGTGTCGACGGGCGCTGCGTAGCCACTGCAAATTGATTTGTTACTTTTGGCTATAAAAATAATCCGATCTTATTCGGATTCGGCAAGATTCGGCAATCTGGTAAATATGGCCATTCTCTATAATTGTGCGTTTTTAATTTTCTCCTATCTTCAAAATTGTTGTTGTCCCAGATTTTCGTTGTTTATGGCTGCGGAAGGGGGTGGGGCGAAATTTTGAAACACACTTGTAGCAGTGAGCTCTGTGAGCAAAAAGAAATACACTTGTAACAGTGAGTTCTGCAGTGAAAAATTACAAATAGTTTTGTAGCAGTGAGAGCTCGACAGTCAGGTCTAATAGTCTCTGAGATCTGTGGATGCTCCAGATTTTCGTCCTTTGCGGGGCCGGAAGGGGGTGAGGCGAAATTTTAATAACAACTCGTCAAGGTTCGATATCACAGGAGTGTGGATACCAAATTTTGTTGCTCTAGCTTTTATAGTCTCTGAGATCTAGGAACTCATATTTAGCAATAGGCAAAGCCGGCTATGATACGTGTGTGTTAGAGAGAGACAGGGCGAGAAAAAATGAAATTGTTTTCTTCATTCTGGCTATAATAATGATACGATCTGATTCAGATTCTGCAGTCTAGAAGATATGGCATTCTCTACGATTCTGCGTTTTTGGTTTTCTCGTATCTTTAAAATTGTGGATGCCACAGATTTTCGTCCTTTGTAGGGGCGGAAGTGGGCGGGGCGAAGTTTTGAAATACACTTGTAACAGTGACATATTACAGAAGTCTGTATACAAAATGTCGTTGCTCTAGCTCTTATGGTCTTTGAGCACTAGGCGCTAATAGGGACGGACAGACGGACAGACGGACGGACGGACAGACAGACATGGCTCAATCGACTCGGCTATTGATGCTGATCAAGAATATATATACTTTATGGGGTCGGAAACGCTTCCTTCTGGACGTTACACACATCCACTTTTACCACAAATCTAATATACCCCAATACTCATTTTGAGTATCGGGTATAAAAAGGCCTCACTGTTTTGAGGTTTTCTTAGCCTATTTCTTATTTTAATTGGGGAAAATAAGGATTCATTGTTGTCTTGGTAATAATAATAATAATAGTAGTAATAAAATGAGATAAAAGGCCCTCGGGGCTGTCCCTTCAGGGGATGGTGTTGTGGTCAGTTTTTGTGGAGGCTTATGCCTTCACAAATTTGTAAATGTGGAGTCAGAGTTGCCGAAAAAGCTCGGCAGCTTCCAACAGGAATAAAATAACCCATTTATATCTGTTGAGAAATGAGCCTCGTAGTTTTTAGTTCAATGTTTATGTATATTACAACTGCCCTATTCATACGCTCATGATTGTATTGCACCGCTTAAGTAACTATTTTTACGCGCATAGCTGTGTTGTTATTGCTCGTGTCCAAAACATAGCTGTAATGTTCTCACACGTTTAGCTAAAGCCCGCAGCTGCACACGCATACAACGATGTGTACCGTTTTGCATTGGACCGTCGCATCGCCTGATCTTTCAATTCCCTTTTGGCTCGGCTTCTTTTTTGGAGTGGAAGTTAGTCGAAATCTCTAGATGAAACCAACCGCACGCATAGTTTATACCGCCGCATCATAGACATCCCCCGCTATTCATATACATGTGTAACATAACCACCCATATTAAATAACCAATATATGTAAATAAATAAGCTCAATATATTAAAAGATTATACAGTCCACTAATTCATAAACAATATCCTTATTTTAGACAGGTTGATTATAAATTATATATAATTAGATTTCCAATGTTGAAGTTTAGATTTTTTTTTTTAAATGTTTTTATTTAATCTAAACTTATATTTAATACAATGGGTGTTTACTGAGTTATCCCTGACTTTGATTTTGAAAGTCTCAAACGGAACTGGTTCTTGTATCTTTATCTATTTTCCAATAGGCCTCGCTTGGGAAGCTTTTGAGCTTTGGTTCCAAGCTTTGATCTTCGGCAGCAGCTTTCTTCTTCGGTTGCACTTCGGCTGATCGCGGCTTTAGCTCTCGGTGCGTTGGCCTACGTGCGTTGGCCAACGTATGGATGGTTATCAATGAATTGTCGGCTTCGATGAAAGGATTGACTGCAGCAGGTGATCTGTATCATCTTTCATCTGGGTTGGTCACTTGTTTATACGATTGGAGTGTGGGAGCCGAATTTGTTTACTTGGGTATCTATGATTCAATTTGGTTGTGGGAATCAAATTGTTTATTCTATTAGCTTGGAATTTATGTGATTTCCTGTTGACAGCTTATGATTCATTTGTTTTCTGGTGTTGGGGATCTTATCATTTGTTTATCCTAATTTGGTAGGGTTAGTGCTGGGCATATGTATAATGTGTTATTGATATGTCCAGTGCTTAACGTATACATAATGCGTGTGTGGGTGTAGGGTATTATGGATATGTTACTCCCCCGGCATTTCTCATTAGCCTGTCCTCAGGCGTCTAAATTTGGGTATAGGGATGGAGTTACTGCTATAACGATTGGAGAGTCTAATATTTCTACTCTTTCTTCTACCTCTTTGGGTTTTACATGTTTAATAATTATGTTTTTGGGTATTTTCCTAAATTTAATGGTTAAATATGCAACTATAATTATTATGGTTATAATAAATGAAATTATAATTATTGTTTGTAGTACATTATACAATTTTGTATGTTCTATGATTATTTCTTTTGCTTGTACAGACAATGGTTTTAATCTAGTTATGTCATTACTAATGTAGACATTCTGTGTAAAATCAAGCATTGAATTGGTTACTATTAACTCATTTACTTGGATTGAGCAATTATAAATTTTGATGATATTATTTCCTTCTATAATGATCTCTTTATTTAGACAGTTTTGGTTTAATTTGGTATTTGGGAGGTTCCATGTTATTAAAATGTTTGGTTCTATATAATTTACTTGAATGTTCTTATATGTTTTTGTATAAGGGCATTTTGTAGGTTTTTGTTGTATGATGCCATTTATGCATTCGTCATTTATTACTTGTCTAGTGTCCTTATTGAATACTTTATCTTCAAGAACATAATATTCTTCAGATGTTATTTCTGTTAAGATATTATTGTGCTCATCTGGATAGGGAATTATCTTGTATATTGGGGTGCTAATGCTTTTGCTTGGAATACTGGAAATTATTAATATTTCATTAGAATCTACTTTTAGCCATGTTGAAGTTTTAATGTGTAGTATTTTCTCAGAATTTATATGTTTCAAATTACCTTGCTTTAATAATTTTGGGTTGAATATACCAAGTCTAGATAGCTGCATACCCAACTCTATATCCTCAATGTATTCTGTAAAGTGTTGGAGGTTAAATATCAAAATTTCTAATTGTTATACCCGATACTCAAAATGAGTATTGGGGTATATTAGATTTGTGGTGAAAATGGATGTGTGTAACGTCCAGAAGGAAGCGTTTCCGACCCCATAAAGTATATATATTCTTGATCAGCATCAATAGCCGAGTCGATTGAGCCATGTCTGTCTGTCCGTCTGTCCGTCCGTCCGTCTGTCCGTCCGTCCGTCTGTCCGTCCCTATTAGCGCCTAGTGCTCAAAGACTATAAGAGCTAGAGCAACGACATTTTGTATCCAGACTTCTGTGATATGTCACTGTTACAAGTGTATTTCAAAACTTCGCCCCGCCCACTTCCGCCCCTACAAAGGACGAAAATCTGTGGCATCCACAATTTTAAAGATACGAGAAAACCAAAAACGCAGAATCGTAGAGAATGCCATATCTTCTAGACTGCAGAATCTGAATCAGATCGTATCATTATTATAGCCAGAATGAAGAAAACAATTTCATTTTTTCTCGCCCTGTCTCTCTCTAACACACACGTATCATAGCCGGCTTTGCCTATTGCTAAATATGAGTTCCTAGATCTCAGAGACTATAAAAGCTAGAGCAACAAAATTTGGTATCCACAATCCTGTGATATCGAACCTTGACGAGTTGTTATTAAAATTTCGCCTCACCCCCTTCCGCCCCCGCAAAGGACGAAAATCTGGAGCATCCACAGATCTCAGAGACTATTAGACCTGACTGTCGAGCTCTCACTGCTACAAAACTATTTTTAATTTTTCACTGCAGAACTCACTGTTGATAGCTCACTGCTACAAATGTGTTTCAAAATTTCGCCCCACCCCCTTCCGCAGCCATAAACAACGAAAATCTGTGGCAACCACAATTTTGAAGATAGGAGAAAATTAAAAACGCACAATCATAGAGACAGCCATATCTACCAGACTGCCGAACCTTGCCGAATCCGAGTAAGATCGGATTATTATTATAGCCAAAAGTAACAAATCAATTTGCAGTGACAATTTGACACGTTCTGACTGATTTTCTGTCTCTCTCGCACGCACCCTTTGTCGTTTAATGTAGCCATACTGACTATGTATCGGGTATAAATGTAGAGTTGCGGTCGCAGCAGCAACTCACAACGTTCCCCCTCGTTATTTCTTTCTTCGTTTAATTTATTTATGGCCTCCATTCCTTTGTTTATCGTTTCTATCACTAGGTTTAACTCGTTGGTTTGGATACTATTTTCGGCTAGACTGTCTATTTTGCTTTCTAGTTCTTTCCTATCTTCTTGGTCCAATGTTCCAAATAAGTATTTATAGGCTGTACCGACTATGTTTATTAATCCTCTCTTACTGCGTTTGGCTATTTTAAGCCCGTTTATTTCTCTTGTGAGCTTGTCTACTAAATATTATATTTGAATTAATTCTTTGAAGTGGTTTCTTCAGTTTTTGTTATGTTTACTGTAAGGTAGTGATATTCGTAATTAATTGGTATGTTTATTGTTCCAGTATTGAATATGAGATATCCATACGGGGATTTTATTGGGTTTATTTCGATATTTTGTCCATTTGCCAATAGAATCGCGAACATGAGGATGATCATTGATCTAATCAGGTTGCGGTTCATTATTCCCGTCATTATCTTCTGATTCTCTGTAATTATTGTATTTACTATTATTAATTGTCTTTTTCTTTTTGAATTTTGATTTATAATGTGTCATTTTCCTGCCTCTATTTTTCTCCTCGTAATGATTTTCATCAAGCTTTGTTATTTCTCCCGTCTTTTTGAATGGATTCGTTATTTTGGACTTTACTAATGGGGATTGTTTAAATCTTGTGTCTATTTCGTAATTGTTACGTTTTTGATTCAATTTATTGATCTGCTTTTCTTTATTTAATTGTGTATTATATTCAGGTGTTCCTGCATAAATGAATATGTCTGCAGGTGTCCTGTTTGTAGTGTTATGTTTTGTTTTATGATTATAAATATATAAGATTATCTCGAATTTTGTATATTTTGTTTCAGGGTCGTTTTCGCTTGTTATTACTCTTAATTTCATTAACTGTTTTATGGAATCTTTCTACATCTGATATCCCATTTTTGCTAGATGTGATTTGTATTTTGACATCTTCCGAGATTAGCCATGTTTGCAATGCTGCGCACATGAAAGCTGAATCTTTATCGGCTTTTATCTCTTGAGGCTTGCCCATTTCGTTAAAGATTTTTATAATAGCTCTTTTTGTTTCAAGCCAGTCGCGACTATTCACTTCTATTAGTGAGGCAAATTTCGAGTAAATGTCTATACACGATAGGAATTGCTGGTTATATTAAAATCCATAACATATCTTTCTCTGACGTTCTGTATTTCTGGGGTTATCTCGAATGCTAACTTAGTATCACGATGTTCAGTTTTGGCAATACTACAAGTAGTATTCATTTATTATGTTTTGAATTAATTTTTGATGGTCTGGATAATAGTATTTTCCCTTAAACCAATTGATTGTTTTCTCAATTCCAGGATGCAATAACTCTTTATGATTTTTTACTATTAGCTCTTTAAACTCGGCATAATTTTGAATATCAATTATCTCTAAATATGCTTGTTGGAATAAAGGAAAATCTTCATCATTATGGAAATATAAAGCACTCTTCTTTGTGCATACATATTTCTTGATTAGTTCTTTAGCTAGCGTATTTGTCATTACCTTGTATGTTATTTTAAGTACTTTCAGTTTCTCAAATGCGTCGACGTATTTCTCTTCCTTGGGATCTATGATGGCTTTTTTCTTCAGCTTGAGTGTCATGGGCTTCGCTATATTTGCGAAGTTAGGGATGAACTTCCTATAGAAACCACATAGTCCCAAAAATGACTTAATTTGTTTGGTTGTTTCTGGTATCGGGAACCTAACTATTGCTGAAATCTTGTTTGGATTCGGTATTATTCCCTCTGGTGTGACTATATGACCAAGGAATTCGGTTTCCTTCTTCATAAATTCACACTTATCCATTTGCAATTTTAGGTTTGCGTCCCTTAACTTTCCGAATACTTTTCTTAAGGATAACAAGTGTTCATCCAATGAGGTGGAGAAGATTATTATGTCATCTAAATACACTAAACAATCTGTGAAGATCCGATCTTCCAATGGATTGTTCATGCATCTTTGGAAAGTTGCAGCTGCGTTTGTCTGCCCGAATGGCATCCGAGTGTATTCGTAATGACCATGTTTTGTTGAAAACGCTGTTTTCATGATTAAATTGGGTTCTATGGCGATTTGATGGACACCTTTAGCCAAGTCAATCGTTGTGAAATATTGACATTTTCCTAGTTTGGCTAGTATCTCATCCATCCTAGGAGTAGGGAATTTATCCTTGATGGTTATCTCATTAAGACCTCTATAATCTACAACGAGTCGGTATTTTTGCTTTCCTGAAGCATCGATCTTTTTCGGGATCATGGAAATGGGTGAACAGTAAGGCGATTTCGATTTACGAATTATTCCTTGCCTGATCATATCTTTTATTTGCTGATTAACTTCCTGGTCATGTATTTGCGCATACTTATATGGCCTCCGGTATACCGGATCTTCATGCTGGGTTTGTATAGTATGCTTGACAGTACTTGTGAAAGTCAAATTGTCACCTTCTCTGTACTGCAAGTCGTTATACTCATACAAGACCTTTTTCTGCTTTTCCTTCTCTTCACCGTTTAAATGTTCTAGCCTTAATTCGTTACTTTCCCTTAATTCATTATTTAGTGCGGAAGTGAAGTATTGATCCATCTCTAAGGATGGGCTGGGATATTCAGAGGTGATCATATCCTTCTTTGACGATATATCGTCGCCTTCAGGTGTTGTTTCGCTTGCTTTAATAACCTCTCCGCCTGACATGATTGGGAATGTTCTTTCTCCTAACCTTACAGATATTCTCGGCCTAGCAATATATCGTAGTTGCTAGAAAAGTTAAATATGTAAAACTTTTGCTCGGACGGACAGACTTTATTAGGCGGTCTTATTATACTTTTTGTTAGGTTAACCGGTCCATTGATCGTGTGGACTTTTACGTTTTCTTTATTTATTCGGGTATTCGTGAAATTCTCCTTCATGATGTTAATAGAAGATCCACGATACCTCTGAATACTTTGTTATTTATAGTAATTTCTATATAGGATCCCCCTCTGTTTCTTCCGAGGCTATCTGATGAAAATTTACGTCCATTTTCATCTGATCGCTTTGGCTTTCCCTAGCTCATTTAGTAGGTTGGTTGGGCCTACTGCTACTAGCTTGGTTATTCTGGCTATGGTAATTCATAGGATTTTGGGACTGCCCTTGTTGCAATGAATTTCGGAATTCTTGACGAAGTCCCTGGTTATTATTATTATTCCGAGATGAACTCGTTTGATCATGCAAATTCTGCGATTGTTGCTGGCTATTATTATTTGTATAATTTGGATAATAGTTTCCCGTATTCCTACGATTAGACTGCTGTTGTTTCTGCCAATCTTTGCTCACATTTTTCTCTTCTGTATTATTTTCATATAATCCCTCTTCTTGAGCTGCCTTTTTCAGGTTTAGTATTGTTGACATATCTTTTCTGTATAGGGTCATAAATAATCTATCCGGTAGTTTCCTGGATATTACATGTTTCACTGTCATTTTCAATGCATTATTATAGATTAATCTATTGGATGGATCTTCGTCCAGTATTAACTTATTACTTATAATCAATGATTTGGTTTCTAATTCCTCGATGAACTTACGTAGGCTTCCGTTATAGTTGGTGTGGTATAGACGCCTCAGCAGCTCCTCATACGGCGTGTGGTTTTTAAACTCGTTGATCAGGGCTGCCTTGAGTTCGATCCAGGTATTTGGTTGCACCATCTGTGATGTTCTCTGTGCGTTTCCTGCCAGTTGGACTTCGATCGCCCCGAATAATACCCTTTGCTGTCGAGCTTCTTCAGTTGGATATAGCTCTTGGATATACTCTATTCGCTTGATGAATGAACTCAGTTGTTCAACTGATCCATCATAAGCGGGCACTTGTCGGATCGACAACAGTGCTTGATTCAAATGAATCTCGCTCAGTCTAGGTGGTGGTAATGCCATTTTGCAATTCTTTAGTTGTTCTTTTGATTAAGTTTCACTTTTAATATTTGGTGTGATCTCGGTGTTTGCTTGTTGTAACACTTGTTCTGCGATGCACTTAGATTCTTAATATTTTGCGTAAACTCACTTTGTCTTTAAATTTTCGAACGCGGTGCTTGCTTTTTGTAACACCTGTGCGGTGATGCACATAGATTCTTATGCGGATTCTATTTTACTAACACTATCCCAGGATTACTATGATTCCAGATAATCTAGTCGTATAGATTATCCTTAGCGAATCACTGACCTGAATATTTTCGCGTTAGTTTTGTTAGAATCCTACCGGCTGCGCCAATTAGATTTCCAATGTTGAAGTTTAGATTTTTTTTTTTAAATGTTTTTATTTAATCTAAACTTATATTTAATACAATGGGTGTTTACTGAGTTATCCCTGACTTTGATTTTGAAAGTCTCAAACGGAACTGGTTCTTGTATCTTTATCTATTTTCCAATAGGCCTCGCTTGGGAAGCTTTTGAGCTTTGGTTCCAAGCTTTGATCTTCGGCAGCAGCTTTCTTCTTCGGTTGCACTTCGGCTGATCGCGGCTTTAGCTCTCGGTGCGTTGGCCTACGTGCGTTGGCCAACGTATGGATGGTTATCAATGAATTGTCGGCTTCGATGAAAGGATTGACTGCAGCAGGTGATCTGTATCATCTTTCATCTGGGTTGGTCACTTGTTTATACGATTGGAGTGTGGGAGCCGAATTTGTTTACTTGGGTATCTATGATTCAATTTGGTTGTGGGAATCAAATTGTTTATTCTATTAGCTTGGAATTTATGTGATTTCCTGTTGACAGCTTATGATTCATTTGTTTTCTGGTGTTGGGGATCTTATCATTTGTTTATTATACATAATGCGTGTGTGGGTGTAGGGTATTATGGATATGTTACTATATGTAAATACTATGTAAACGCCGTCGGTTCTCGACTTCTTTGTTTATCCCATATAAAAAGTGATTTTAACTAAAATAATGATACATTTATATACGATTTAAGAAAAAATATACATATACTAAAACAAATATGCATACATATATATGGAACTAGTTTTACATATATTTCAAATCATTAAATCGCGCGCTTTCCGATGGGAATAAGCAAAGAAAAAATTTAAATGCGTGTTGCACCTTGAATACTCTCATGGACAATTCTTATAAATTTTCTAATTAAATTATGAAATATTGTATGTACATACACATGTACATAAATATATCCGTTTATTACATTCGTATATTGCATGAGGATATTCAAAATTACAGTTATCTTGATGTTAGGTAACAAGCTTCTTTAAAAAGTGTTAGTACTCTTTTAAGGGGCTCGCAATTGTATGGTATGTATGCGTATATGACGGATAGACAAAAAGCGCGCGCGAATCTTGTGAGAAAGACAAGTAATTTGAGCGGCGACTTTATGTAGACATGTTGTACGGTTCATGAATCAACTTTACAAGTGTTGGAAGGTGCCTTGCCGATCAGCTGCCTGGACAGCTGACCGCAGGATTGACAATTATCGACAGGCCGAAATCAGCCGAGGTCAGGGTTGCTAAAATTTGACAACCTAGAGGGCGTAACCTCCCCATGCAAGAGTGCATGCAAATGTCAAGTGGCCAGAGCAGGTTTCCGGCTTCGATCTTTTCCTGTGCGATAATCAAGCCGACCAGTCGTGTTTTTTTATACAGTGAAAGGTTTGCCATCAGCTCCGAATTCAACAAAAGTGTGAAAGTGTGAAATAGTGCCGGAAGGTCTATGAGTGTAGCCTTTTCTGTGGGGACAACCTCTTCTATTGGCTGCCATTGCGGTAAGATTAATACCGATCCGCATTCTCCGGGCGATTATCTAATAGAGGCAACTCGTATTTTTCGCAGCAAAAGATTTCCTGCGGAAATTGCCGATTAGCACCTCGAGAAGACGCCGCCTTACGCGCCCCAGCCTAGCGCGACCCGTGCTACGGCGCCGTAAGGTCTCCCACGTTTGCGGCACCATAGAGGCAAAGTGGAGTTCTTCGACTCGCCTGGAAATCACAGGCATCAGCACACTGGTCCATCGCTTTTCCCGGATCAGCCGAGAGGGGCTGTAAATTCCACGTGCCGCATCAACAAGCGATCCGCAACCGAGACCGCGTCCACTACTTGTGGGACGAGGCTGTCTCGCCTCGTCGGCCGCTCCTCGTCCCCAACCGGCGACCGCGTCGCCCGGCGAGGAGAGTGTGCTGGCGAAACAAGGCCTTTTAGAACCTTGCAACGCCTAATTTCGTCATAAACTTTTAAAGAAACCTCAGTTCTTCGGTTCCCGCTTCCATAGAGCCCCGTGTTAATAGTTTCGTCGACGTAGAATCCGGAACCCCGGTCCGTGTTGAGATGGCGCTATAAATCATGTGTTAGAAAAGATTACGGTCCAAGTGCAGCCCTGCAGAATTAAAAGTCAATAAATGCGCCCTTTTGGGATGCCTGATTCCAGTTCCCGACTACCATCTCCTATCCAGGCAATCCGATGAGATTCGCCAAACCCCTTGGGTTACCCAGTCAGAAAACTGATCAAGCTGCGGGCTATTCCGTCGAATCCGTCCGAGACTCCCATCCGCACGAGACCCGATGATCCTTCCTTTAAACAGAATTTAAAGTTCCTAAGACTTAGCTTTAAATATTAGTAAGGTCCCTCCGCATTAAGCATTGATATAAAATTCTGTAAAGAAATTGTAGAAATTATAAGAAATCTAAAACGTCAATAAGACCAAAACAAAAAAATGATCGGATCTAGGCATAATCACGTAGACATGAAGTCAAAAAAAGTTTCGCAGAAGCACTAAAATCAACAAAAAGAAAGGATAACGTTCTATTTCAGCACTCGCTGGAAGATCGATCTTTCGCCGATTGAGAAATCTGACTGTGAGAGTAAAATCCTGCGACTTTCGTTTTGTTCTCGTGAGTTCGCCTGATCTTAGTTCTCTTAAAAAAAATAAGACTCGAATATCTGATTAAAATCAGTAATGAATAGCTCCAGCCTTATGCATTTCCCACCTTTATTAAATATTACTCGTAGTGTAAAGAAAAACGAATCAAAAGAAAAAAAAATTAATTTATACAAGGAATACCCTGCTGCCCATAAGTTAAGCTTTTAATTATCAACTCCACCTCATTTTATAATATACACCTCAGAATCTCTCATTTATTTACTCGTCATAGACCTCTAAGAGTAAAAAGTATGCATACACTGATTATCTTAGTTATAACTGTTTCTTGAACAAATATAAAATGAAGTTTAGATAAAGATACAAAATGAACTCTGTGCCGGCGTGCGTGTAACCGCAATCAGTCATAAGGGGCCATCTGAAACTTCCGGTTTCCAGGAAGATGGTCATAAGCTACCCCACTGACATCCGTGGGATAGCGACCGATGTCTCTCCTCTCTCTCTCCTTCTCCTCCTTCTCTTCTACTCTCTTCCCCTCTCCTTTTCCGATTCGTTTTCTTTTATCTTTTTGTCGTTCTACCGGTAGTTCTAGCGCCGTAAAGTCGCAACACGCTCAATTCTTAGAACAATCGTTAAAATTATCGCCGTGATATTCTTGCAGGTAGGAGAAGATCTGTAAGCGCAAGAACCACCACCCCAAGGCCAACGAGCTAGAGCCGGAACATCTACAGCGTGCCCCGCCTTTTCAGATCGCCCCTCCTCTCCGTCTAGTGTAGACTAGCGTTACACGTTACAATGTATTTTTGTATATATGTATATGTAGTTACATATATGAACATATTTAAGGTATACCCTCTATTTATAGAAAGAAATATATATCTATGCATATATATTTTAGTATATGTATATGTATATAAATATTTTCTTAGAGAGTATATTTAAAATTATCATTATACTTTCATTATCATCTTAATAACAAAATTCTTCGAAAACAAAAATTTGTTGACAAAGTCGAGAATTGACGGCGCTTACATAATATTTATATAATCTATAATCAACCTAAAATAAGGATATTGTGGAGATAATGATTTTTATCTCCGATAACAGGTCAAAACGTCATGCTCTCTCTGTGGAAAACTCATCTGTGGACCTGTTAGAGGATTTCCTGCCAGAAGGCTAGCGTCTCTATTGGCAATTCCCTCTTAAAATTCGATCGAGTCGGGTGTATATTGTCCCAAAGAGAAAAAGTAACTAGTGTAAAGTAAAAAAAATAGGAATACACAATTTCGAATGAAATATAACTCGGCGCAGATATAAAATTGCGATATTTACTTATTGCACGACATCCAAATTGCAAGTGTCGCTTGCCTGCCCTTCACATTGCCGCTCCGATCGCTAAGCGCAGCTTCGCTCGGCATACATAGATAAGCAGACGCAAAGCGTAGATAACGAAGAGTGAGCTTGAGAAAACGCTTTGCAGGGCAAGCAAGCGCGAAGCTTTAACAAACATACGAGTGACATAGGCATTAGTAACAAACAAAATAAGCGGCTGAGCTCTGCTCCGAACAGATATAAATGGGTTATTTTATTCTTGTAATATTTTAAATTTGGGTTAAATGGGTTATTTTATTCCTGTAATATTTTAAATTTGGGTTAAATGGGTTATTTTATTCTTGTAATATTTTAAATTTTTAGTATAATTTACCAATTAATCAAATAAATCAAACAAATAAAAGCTTTTATTTTATTTCCTACGCGCAAATATTTCGCACCCCCACCCACTTTGCCCATTCTTTATTTATTTTGCTTCGGTCAGGTCAGTTCATCAATAAGCTGAAGACTCAAACAAAAACCAAACTCAAATTTTGGTTCTGAAAACATATTGTGTGTGTTATACAAAGCGTTGCTCTGCTGGCTGGCTCTTGATGACGCGGCGGTAGCCGAACGCCAAACCCGAAGCCCATGGGACGCAATATTCTCTGTTCGATGTGCGACATGTTCGTTCTAAGAACTGGCACATCTACACTGTATGTATATACTGTATGGTTAGTGGTACTACACGTCCAGGCTCAAGGAAAAAACATTTTTCTGGAAGAAATTTCTTATTGGTTTCATACGAATATCATCACACTTAATTCGGATCTGAGTACCAGGCATATTTGTGCAAAGTTTGAAGTCGCTATCGTTTAATTTTGCATTTTTTCATGTAGATTTTTCTATTTTTTTCGCTTTGCTTGTTTTCTCAGCACACAAACGCACTGCAAAACATGTAAATGGCTGCGTGCCGACCACTGATTTAAATAAATCAATTATTATTATTCCGTTTCTGGAATTCCACTGAAATAATATTAAAAGTTGTATAGAATTATCAAATTAAATGAATACCATTAATGTCTGTCAATCGAATATAATCTATCGAAAAAAATACATCTCATCTGTGCATATAGGCAATTCTAACCGGTGATTTTTAGACTACGTGTCTAAAAAGAAAATGTGTGTTTGATCGGTTTTAAGTTTTAACTTTTGTCTGGCTTGAATTAAGATATGAATCGAACGCCAAAATGATAAACAGTAAGGTTGCTGGCTACAGCAGCCTTATTACGTTTTCAATATTATTAATAGCCTGGCTAGCCGGATTTTCTTCACGCCTCTTTGCTGTCATACGATTTGAATCAATTATCCATGAGTTTGATCCCTGGTTTAATTATCGAGCCACGGCTTACATGGTGCAACATGGATGGTACAAGTTTCTTAATTGGTTTGACGAACGAGCTTGGTATCCATTGGGTCGTATCGTTGGTGGAACCGTATATCCAGGATTAATGATAACATCTGGAGGAATTCATTACCTTCTCCACGTACTCAACATTCCCGTCCATATTCGTGACATTTGCGTATTTTTGGCACCTGTTTTTAGTGGCCTAACATCAATTTCCACATATTTATTGACAAAGGAGCTATGGTCGTCTGGAGCTGGATTGTTCGCTGCAAGTTTTATAGCAATTGTGCCCGGATATATTAGCCGCTCAGTGGCTGGATCGTATGACAACGAGGGAATAGCTATATTTGCTCTTCAGTTCACATACTTCCTATGGGTGCGTTCAGTCAAAACAGGATCCGTATTCTGGTCGGCAGGTGCTGCAATTTCGTACTTTTACATGGTTTCTGCATGGGGTGGATATGTATTCATCATCAATCTAATTCCCCTACATGTGTTTGTGCTACTCATAATGGGTAGATACTCGCCACGACTGTTAACGAGCTATAGCACATTTTACATCCTTGGACTTCTTTTTTCCATGCAAATACCGTTTGTTGGATTCCAGCCAATACGTACAAGTGAACACATGGCAGCACTTGGCGTGTTCGTGCTTCTCATGGCTGTGGCTACGTTGCGTCACTTGCAGTCTGTATTATCGCGACACGAATTTAGAAAACTGTTTTTTGTCGGCGCTCTGCTTGTTGGCGTATCGGTATTTGTCGCAGTAGTTCTTCTTACGATGTTTGGAGTTGTTGCACCATGGAGTGGACGATTTTACTCACTTTGGGACACTGGCTATGCAAAGATTCATATTCCAATAATTGCGTCTGTATCGGAACATCAGCCAACCACTTGGTTCTCATTTTTCTTCGATTTGCATATTCTTGTATGCGCTTTTCCGGTTGGTGTCTGGTATTGCATCAAACAAATTAACGATGAGCGAGTTTTTGTTGTGCTTTATGCCATAAGTGCTGTATATTTTGCCGGAGTAATGGTGCGCCTAATGTTGACCCTAACACCTGTGGTATGCATGCTTGCTGGTGTGGCATTCTCCGGATTGTTGGACGTCTTTCTGCAAGAAGATTCTTCAAAACGTATGGGCAGTGCCATGAACGCGATCACAGAAACCGATGACCAAGAAGACTCTATAGAGAGGAAAACTTTATATGATAAGGTAATTAAATTAACATTAAATATAAATATTTTCTTAAATAAAATCACCCTAGATTATCAACAGTCGTATCGATCCCTCCATGTACTTCTGCAAAATCTCTGAGATCTCTTTATCTTAGATAGAGTACCCATAATTCGTATTTACACTAAATAGTCAACAATCACAAGGTACCTTGCAGCCGACATTACTATCCCTCAGTTTATAATACATATATGTACATATGTAAATATGTACAAATGTATGTACATACAGTAGCGGACAGTGAAATTGGACAGTAAAAAAAGTGATTTTTTCTATTTTAAAAAGTTTTGTTTTGTATCTCAAGAAAAAGACTCTAAGCTAAGTAAATAATATAAAAGGCTAACGAAAAACACCAAAAGTTTAAGCTTTTATAATTGTACGGAAAAATTCATTCTATGTTTTTAGTCCGGAAATAAAATTGTTTTTACGTTTAATTCTATGAATATTGAAGAGTATATAAAGAATTAGTTAAATATTTGTTTGTACCTCCTCTGTGTTTTAGAACTAGTTTTCAACGCGAAGGCTTGGTAACTAATCGATTGCAGATTGTTTCGATGTTTATATCGTTATGCCACACTCTTTCGATTTTTTGTTTTCAATTGTAAGAATTCTCGATCGGGTTAAGATCAGGACCATTTCTCGGCCAGTCCAATGCCCTAGCTCCCACTATTGATAAATATTATTTTAGCTAAAATAACCCATCGTTGGAAAAATCACAATACAATAACAAAATTTAACAAAATATTCCTGACCAATCTTGCACGGTGCCAAGGAACACAATCGTTCTAGAAGATGAGGGCGTCAGCCTGCGGAAGGTGCTCCTCATTAACCGGTAAGAGGTTTACCTCTGAAATTTTTTTGGACGTGACTGCGATTTCATATCCGTTAATCAGTGACAGATACATAACTCTCCAAAAAAAAAATAATAAATACCCAGACCATCCTGCTGCCTCGTTGCCTTACCGTTAGTTGTATTCACTAAATTTTATAGTGTTCTCCGACTTTGCGGCTTTCCCAACCAACACCGTTTATCTTAGATCCATTAAAAACAACGTTTCTCCAATCATTTACAGTCAAAGGCCGTCGAATATTAAGTCTTGCCTCCTGAAGACGCCACCGTAAAATTTTGGTGCTAATATCGGTACCTACCGACTAAATAAACAACCTTGTAATCTTTTATGCCATTTTAAACCGATTTGCTATGCTCAAGCGTTTAAGAAATCGCTCCAACTTTGATCGTCCTTTGGGGTGATCTTCCTGAGGCGGGTGGTCATACGAAACCGCGTTTTTTTTGAATTTTTTATAAAATTGTTTAAAGAACACTTGCTCATCCCAAGTTTTGGTGCTAATAGTGACAAAACTAATGTTTTATGACTCCAATGCCAATATGGCTGCCCTATCAGCTTCCGTACATTTTGACATTTTTATAACCGGTACTGAAAAAAAGTGATGAATAAATGGGCATATACTAAATTGTTAACCAATGTTAGAATTATGTTAATTTACTTTTTAAAGAGATAGAAACGAGGTAAATTAAAAGTTTTTGTTGGCTGTGCTAATAAAAATTGCCAGCTGTCTAAGATGGAGTTGCTCTTTTTATACCCGATACACAAAATCAGTATAGGTTAGGTTAACCCGGACGGCCCTCACGTATATTAGATTTGTGATGAAAGTGGATGTGTGTAACGCCCAAAAGGAAGCGTTTCCGACCCCATAAAGAATATATATTCTTAATCACATCAATAGCCGAGTCGAACGGGCCATGTCTGTCTGCCCGTCTGGCCGTCTGTCAGTCTTGTTTGACGCCTAGTTCTCAAAAACTATAGGAACTAGAGCAACAACATTTTCTATCCAGACTCCTGTGATATCACACTGAATCAAGTTTCTTTCAAATTTTTTCCACGCCCTTTTTCGCTCCCACAAAAGACGAAAATCTGTGTCATCCACAATTTTGAAGATACGAGAATACAAAAACGCAGAGTCATAGAGAATGACCATATCTAGCAGACTAGTGAATCTAAATCAGATCGGATTATAGCCAGAAGAAACAAATCAATTAGTCCTGAAGCCTTTACTGCAGAGTAATTAAATTTAATTTACAATGAATCAGGGCCATTGAAGGTAAAGTCATAATTGTTTAGTAATCGATCAGAGATTCCATTCTTCAAATTCCCTCTTGAAGTTTATTTCGCTCCGGAACAGTTCGTTATATGGAATTAGTTATTCGTTATGCTAATTGAGAATACAGGTTTAGGTTAACATCGTGTACATATTATTTTAATTTGATTATTTTAATTAAATTTGATAAATATTTTGGTTTGAATCTGATTAACTTTAATGATGTGTTAATATTATGTATTCTAATTATTCAAACTACCACTTTCAGGCTGGAAAATTGAAACACCGAACTAAACCTGATTCACCACAGGATAATGGAATAAGTTCAAATTTAAAGAGTATTGTGATTTTGGCGGTTTTAATGCTGTTAATGATGTTTGCTGTACACTGCACCTGGGTAACTAGCAATGCGTACTCCAGCCCGTCCATAGTGCTTGCTTTTCATAACAGTCAAGATGGGTAAGTAAATTATTTTGTGCCGCTAGTCATTATACCTAGTGTTCGTAGATACATAGATACAGATCATAAAAAGTACATATGATGATTAGCCTCTATAGCCAAGTTAATTTGGACATGCTCATCTGTCTGTTTGTTAGACACCTTAATTTCAGTGACTATGGATGAATGCTAAAGCAATACATTTCAAGATACCAAACTAAAATAAAGCTGCTGTTTGTAAGATATCTCCTTCCTCTTGCACACTGCTTCCATCATGCATTGGATGTATTCGATTATCCACGGGTTGTGCTGTTAAAAGACGGTGTCCGGCGACATTTACAACTAAAAACGATTTAACCTAAGATTTACGAAGAACAGCCATATCCTACACTCAAAGATATACCTAAGATTTCTCAAGGGAGGCTTAGGCTGCTAACCATAGTAGAGCATTATAAAGCTCTCACTGCATGCTTTTTCCAAAAGGTTTTATTGCTGGTCTCACTCTCTTCAATTGAAGTTGGATAAAAAGCAGATACAAAAATTATGAATTATTTTGTTCTTCAATTCGTTGCTTTAACGAACATGTTAGATTACAAGTCCTCTAGTAATACATTTTATTGCTTTTAAATAATTTGTGGCGTAGTAATGGGAATCGAAACTCTTTTTGCGACCTACGTGGAATATGTCAGCAGTAGCAGCATATACATAAGCGTTGTGTACTGTACAGCATCAGGTCCTCCGATGGTACACTAAAGTGAACCAATTATGCCGGGTGTCTCCGCTGTCAGTTCAAAATGGTAAAGTTGTTCTTGCCATTGCAGTTGCAAGACTCCATGGTGTTCCCTTGGGGCCGTGCTATCCCTCTTTTAATATTACAGTCGGCTATTGTTTGGTACTATGTATATTTGGTAGTTTGTTCTTGAACCTAGTAGTTTCTTATTAAATTTGTTCCATTTTTTTTTCAGATCTCGCAATATCTTGGATGATTTTCGGGAGGCATATTATTGGCTTTCCCAAAATACGGCTGATGATGCAAGAATAATGTCGTGGTGGGATTATGGGTACCAGATAGCTGGCATGGCAAACAGAACAACTTTAGTGGACAACAATACCTGGAACAACAGTCATATAGCACTAGTCGGAAAGGCTATGTCTTCTACTGAAGAGAAGTCATATGAAATCATGACATCTCTGGATGTTGATTACGTTCTTGTAATATTTGGTGGCGTCATTGGGTACTCTGGTGATGATATAAACAAGTTCCTTTGGATGGTTAGAATTGCCGAGGGAGAGCACCCCAAAGACATTAAAGAAAGCGATTACTTTACTGATAGAGGTGAATTTAGGGTAGATGCTGAAGGCGCTCCAGCCTTGCTTAACTGCCTTATGTATAAGCTAAGCTACTACAGATTTGGAGAGCTAAAACTCGACTATAGGTAAGTATCCACATTTCTCGCTGCTAAGAATTAATATTTGACTATTCCCACAATTTTAAAGATAAAAAGGCAGGAAAAGCAGCTGTTCGTTCACTTAAGACTAAAGTTTAAGTTTTCTTTAACTTTTGAAGTCTTTCAAGTCTTGCATTTTTTTTTTTTTAAATCAAATCAGGTTTTAAATTTTACTGTTTCTGATGAGTATTGATTGCTTTAACATTTTCAAAATTAGATAAGGTTAAATCTTGACCAAAAGTATCTTTGAAATGCTTTCCACAGGATTTTACTGTTTCATGATGTCTAAATGATATATCTAAATAGTACAATTGGGAATAGTACAAAAACCAAGACAAAAGGGAATGCCCAAGAATGGCGCACCATCTTGATTGACTCGAGACGCATTTGCGAATGCTTCAAAAAATGCAAGAATGCAAGAAGCCTGCCCAATGCTAATCTACGATATTAAATTATCGAGCAAATCACCCCACGATGCGATTTTGATAAAATCTTACTGATATTTGATTTAACTGTCTGAAAGAAATGATCACCAAAAATTGTTTGATATACATAAAGAGCGTTAAAACTGAGTCTCAGTGTTCATATCAACTTGGTTATTCATCCTGGTTAGGTGTATATATATATATTCTTATTGTACACGGAGAGGCTTCCTTCTCTGCGGTACAAACTTCTGCATAATTTTAATTTATTGTGTCATTTATCTTACAACGTAGTCATTTGTTTACCATTAGTTTGCAATATTTCTCTATTAAATAAAGTAGTTTTGAGTCGTCGTCATCGCCAAAATTTAGATTTTGGGTGGCGTTGGCGCTCGAGCTATGCGAGTGTGCAGGGGGCTTTCCCCCTAGTAATTTAATATATTTAAATACATTTATTTTACAGAGGACCATCCGGATATGACCGAACTCGGAATGCAGTGATCGGAAATAAAGATTTCGATTTGACTTATCTCGAAGAAGCTTATACTACTGAGCACTGGTTAGTGCGTATATACAGGGTCAAAAACCATTCGAGTTTAATAGACCATCTTTAAAAGGCAACGAAAGACTTTTTCCTCCAACTAACTTTATATCTAGAAAGGTATTGTAATCAATTTACACACTTCGCAATATATTAATGAATATACATTTTCCAGAACTCCAAACGTCGCAAGGGTTACATTCGAAATAGGCCAGTTGTCGTTAAAGGAAAAAGAACTTTGAAATAAACTCTAAATATATTTGAATGAATATATCGCCAATCTATGTCTTGTTAATGTTGCATGTACATACATACATATATGCTGAATGTGGGTTTTCCTTGGTACCCAAAAAATTTTTAAAGGACTCAAATTGTTACTTCAAAAAAAAGTAATACATTGTAAACATCCCATTCTAAAAAAAAATCCTCCTCATTTGAAAGGAAAATGATCCCACACATTTTCTAGTTGTAGACAAATATTTTAGATTACTGGTACGTCGTCCAAATTTATTCTGTAATCTAAATCGGTTCGTAGTTCGAAGAAGATCAAACCACTCTATACGGATATCGAACTAAATAAAACCCAAAAAATATTTATACTCTTTTAGAGCGTATCTGGCATCGAAGAAATGTTTGAGCGAGAAATGGGCATGAGCAAGAGTGAAATGTATTAAGAATACACTTAACTTGAGACAGTATATGTATATTAGCTGAAGTTTTTTAAGTACTCAAATTCTTTGATGCCTAGCTTCAAGGGCGTACCCAGGATTTTTCGAAAGGGGGGGGCGGGCTAGGTGCATTTTTTTCTCTGAAATTTTCGTTTCTCCTAAGCTGTGATGTCATTAATTTGATACAAAAAAAAACTATACTAGAGCATTATATACTTCTCTATCACTGCATGCTTTTTTCTAAAGGTATAGTACATAGTGCCTGTATCTGTGTGCACTCAGCATGCAGAATCATATGCGGAAAAACTTAAATGATATGATAGCCTTAACAAGACCCAAGGGTCATGTTGTGATGCTGTGAGAGAACTTATTGAGCAAATAGTCATGTCACATAATGTGAGATTGAGGCATTCTTGCACGTTAGTATGACCTCCGTCAATAAGATATTGGGATAATAGGATCATCTCATGCTAAAAAAAAAAGCTGTGTTTGCGTTGGATCCCACACAATTTAAAAATCGGTCAAAAAGGGGCTCGGAAGTTGTAGAATTGAGGAAAACCAGCCTCCAAATACGGATTGCACTTTACTACTTCAATCCGAGCTCTCACACATAGCCCCACATATACATTTTTAACAGCCCAAAAAATCGAATCAAGGAGTCATCTGCCTTGCAGACATTTCCTTACATCTGGAATCTTTTTGTGTTCAACTATCAAACAAATTGGGTGGTCAACGTTTTTTCGACGCCGAAAGAGACTTGTCTGAATCAAAAGATTGATTCATTGTTAATATAGCAAGAGAGTTTGTGGTTTCCAGGATACGTTTGTAAAGGCTATTTATTAATTTTTTCAAAAACATTACAAAAATTTTTCATATAAGTCGGTAAGTTGGTTAAAAAGATATAGCGGTTTGACTTTTGAAAATTGTTGAACCTATTCAGTTGAGCGGCACTGTATTATATAAACATTACTTTTTACTTATAAGCAAGCTTAAGGCCACTGCCTTACCCTGAGTACTCCCTTGCCTAGCTTGGTTACGTTACCTTCTACTTCAACAAATGTTTAATGAATTGGGTGCTTACGAATATAAAGCTTTTTGGGTAAACGAATCCGTCCACATAACTGTTGCATTTCTATTTTTTGATTTTCCAGGGACTGGTTAGATTTTATTTGCGTGTATTCTTCCAAAACATCGTTTGTGTTAGCAAAAATCTGCTCCAAGGCTCACAAGCTTTTGCCAAGATTATTTTACCAATAACCAAGATGTTGCATTACGCACGTAAGCGCTGTTCTATGGCAGGGCTGTTCCAAACTCGGCTTCGTCTGTTCGTCAAAGCCGTGGGCAGCGCTGTTTCGGGCCACAGAAGAAACAATGAAATCAGCTGCAAAGCTTACCAAAGCGAAGCCATATCACATTCCTCATCATTTCCCAGCCCGATTTTAGTCAACAAATTCCTTAAATAATAGCCAGTGGTGCAGAGTAACGTAAGTCCACCAATATTGTTCGCTATTTCCACTGCTCACTGTATTATTGTTTTATTCGTAGTCATCAGAATCACATCGTTGTTCATCGGTCGTTCACACACCTACCAACATACATCCTTTCACTTTCGTCTGCCAATAAATTGCAATATATGTATATATGAGGGCTGCTATTTATATTTCGGGATTAGCAAATAAGAACTAAAACTTTTAAATGAAAATGGCTTTATTGTGTGTTAAAATATTCCCCCTGATGACCAATACACTTTTGCATTCGTTTGAACCATTGCTCATAGCAGTTTTTCCATTCCTCTTGAGACACCTCCAAAGCATGGTTTTTGAACTCTTCAACTGCCTGTTCGGCGCTCGTAAATCTCCCGAAGAAACAGGCGACCACTTGCTTCAAAGTGCTTCGTGCTCAAACAACTTTTGTTGGATTTGGCTCATCTTGGAACACACACACGGTCGATTGCTGTTTAGTTTCCGGCTCATAAGCATATATCCGTGATTCATCACCTATCACGATTTTATAAACGTCTTTTTAAGCACCACAGTCGAACTTTTTAAGCATTTCCTTACTCCAATCGACGTAAGCCTTGTTTTGAGCGATTGATAAGCTATAAGGTATCCAACGAGAACAAACCTTTTTTACACCTATGTAAGTGTTCATGCAAAATAGAATGTATTGAAGTGGAACTTATGTGCAAGTATGCCTCTATCTCACGATATGTCACATGGCGATCTTGCACTATCAGTTCACGCACACCATCGATAAAACTATGGCACAACAACTGATTTTGGACGACCTTCACGGAACTCGTCATAGACTGAACTACGACCACGATTAAATTCTGCAAACCAGCGATAAACTGTCGTTTTTGATGGTGCTTTCACGCCATACAAAGAACTAAGTTCATCAACACATTCTTGTTGGGAACGAAAACCCTCTCGAGAAATTTCCATTGTTTTGCCAATTTGATTTTGTTAACTGATTGTAAACAAAACAAACACTAATTTTACATAAAAACGTTGTACGTACATATATGCTAAAAAATGACAACGTTTCTTATGGCGTTGTCAGATTGTACGTATTGACATCTGTATTGCCAATTCCCGAAATATAAATAGCAGCCCGCGTACACATAAGTCGGTCTACATATAACAATAAATTGTGTCTCTTATTTAAAACCGCTCGACTTTTTTTTTAAAGCCAACTTCAACAGCTAGTGAAAAAGCTTATTAGCTTTACAATCATCGACAGCGTAAAATCATCATATTACATCCCGAAACTCCTCGTCTTATATAAAGCTGTACGTATAGCATGCCAAAAACTCCAAAACGTCGCAGCAACTCAAAAGCCGCCACAACTGGCACCAGCTCCACCAGCTATAAAAAAACTATTCACCAGCACTGGTGTGAACTACTTTGGAATAATTCGGTTAAAGGTAGCATTCCCAACCAAGAGGGAAGTTCTCCAACTGCCAGACTCGTAGCTACGAAGTCTTAACCGCCTTAAAGGAAGCAAAGCTCTTCATGAATTCACGACCACTTATCTTTGTTATACTGAGCTTGGAAGGCGAAGCTGTTCTTATTCCAAACCATCTCCTAATGGGGCCAGCTAATGGCTAAAATATTCGCGACGGCCTCTGATCTGGGACAGAACCCAAATGCGAACACCAGAGCATTTTCTAGCAAATCTGCAAAAGTTTGTAATAATATACAAAAGTTCGGAGTTTTTTATTCCCCACACGAAAATTCTGAAATTTCAAAATAGCCCCAAATTTATTTTCTATTTAGGAATGTATCCAACTCTAAAACTAAAGTATATTATGTAAACAGTTGTACAAAAATTTGTTATATTTCTATATTAGTTTGTGGTCTACTTATCTTATGTATAATGTATGCTGTTAGCTATAATGTATCCCTTAATAGCTATTGCCAAAAATTTTAGTAGCCATTTTCAGCACTTCTGTTGAGATCTTTCCACAGCTAGATTCATTTACTGATTTTTGATTTAAACCAGTACGTAAAGGCATTAAAAAATTTGTGTTTTTATTAGATCCAAGCTGATACCTTTCCATGGATTCATAAATAATTTTGAAAAGTGGTTGCTTGTCGGCATGAAAATATCCCCGAATACCGTGCATCAATTTAACACCAGAATGTGTCATGTTACAAGTACTCATATACATACAGTGATCTGGCCGATAGTTATATTCACAGGGCATAACGAAAAGTTTGTCAGGATAATAATAAAAAAGTATATTTATAATGTCTTGATCGCCCCATATAATACGCAGCTTGTACTCTTCATGTATAGATAAGATATGTTTTTCCCAATGAAATTCTCGCATTCGGGTCAGATTCATTAACATGACGCCGGAGTTCACACCCAGTCGGCCATAGAATGGATGACGTGCAAATCGGTTGTACCAGCCTATGTTTTCATTCTCGTGCTCGGGCGTCAGAGCGGCCATTTGACTGTCATTAAACTTTTTAAAAAATGTCCATATGTCAGATATTGGTGACAAAAATAGTGTATCTGTGTCAACATATAGCAATGAGTCCACATCGGTCAATAAAGACTTGAAAAAAATAAAAATATTATTATTGTAAATTTTAAAATTAAGTTTTGAAATTATATTGTGTGCGCATTCCAAAAGTAACAAAAAAGGAAGTCTACCTCTGAAGGTTTCTAGTCGGTCTTGTTAGACGCATATATTTCAGAGACCATAAGAGCTAGACCAACTGCAGACTTCTTGTGCACGTATTCTTGGCATTACAAAAATTAAAGATATGGGAATACGCAGAATCATAAATAATGATCGTAAGTCCTCACTATGCAACAGGTACTAAAACTAGAATGAATGCGAAATTAATTGATTTGTATTGTTTTTTATTTTATTTGTTTGAGTTATCGGTTATAAAAATCTTGAAACCAAAGGGACCATATTCGGTCAAACCTCCCAAACTGGCATTTTACTGTTAAATACTGTTCGGTACGTTGCTTGTCCAACTGCCAAAATTTGAGCAAAACAAGCGAAAAGGGTTTGTACTTTTGTTTTATAGTTTTATTGGTTCTATCTATTCCTAGTTATACATATGTAGGTATGTACATACATACACATGTAGTAATGCCATCATGAAGGATCTTAAGTTAAAAAGCCTTTGGAAATATTAATGCGATCGAAACATTCAGCAAATTTAGGTGTTACAAAATTTCTTTTAAACAAACGTAGGTAAACCTTTTTATTTTTAAATTAAGCGTTTTGTAGAAGTTTCTACATCCTCATCTTTATTTCACATATGGAAGGCTAAAAATTTCTGGGACTACGAAATTTAATTTCATCTACTGGAGTAGAAATATCAAACCCAACTTGAAACTTATTTTTGCGGTCTCTGAGAACTAGGCACACAGACAGACATGGCTATATACTTTATGGAGTCGAAAACATTTCCTTCTGGGTGTTACACACATTCACTGTCACCTTAAAACTAATATACCCTTATACTCTTTTTGAGTATCGGACATTACGAAAATAGCCCCGAAACTTAAAATCGTGGTCTCGTGAGAAAATCAAAACCACTGTACTACAGTGCTAAGAATTATACGTACACAAAAAACAACTGAAATACTCATTTGGACTTACCGGCAAAAAAAGACGCTGGGCGGCACAGGGCTTGAACAGATTCATCCACTCAATCTTATTTTGACTAGGAAAGTTCAAAGGTAAAATCTCAAAGTCAAAAAACGATGGTAGAATATTTTGCCAGTCTGTTAGCTTTTCTCTCAATTCATCATCTTTTTCTTTCTCAGTAAAAATCAAAAATTTAAGATACTCTTTTTCATAATTGAAAAGGATTGCTGATTTGATCATTACAAGTGTCTCCTGTACTCGTTGACCACAACAGACCACTACGATGTAGAGAGGCGTTTTTGAAGGTTGCCTGTTTAATAAAAAATATTATAATAGAGTAGATTATTTTTACGTCAATAAATACCATTAACGTGATTACAAAAACTTTTATGGCTTCTATGTCTGTCTATGCGCAGCACATTCAAAAAGCCAATAAACCATTATTATTTGCCTGTTTGTAACAAAGCACCTGTCCGTATACTTAAGGTGATGCAGTTTATTATGGTTACCGCTCATACATGGACTAAATAGAATCACGAACTGGAAAGTTAACAATATTGGCGGTAATACATAGTAATACGGCATTTAAACTCCCTGGAGTAAATATTTCCATTAAGCAGATTGTGGAGGAAAAGAGCACCAATAATTGTTTTAGGTAGGGCTGGTGATTAGAGAAATACGTTGAATAGTTAGGAGAACTAGCCTACTATTGTAAGAGGGTAGTCGAACATTTACGTCCTAGCTCACTAATAACAAAACCTTTTTCTGTAAGGAGTCAATATTAAACGCCCTTTGTTTCGTATAACTTTTTATAGTTTGACAGTAATGTAATCCACTATTTTCGGATTTCCATTAATTTTTCCATTATTTTGTCTAGCTAAGCTACGGCTCTGGGTCTCTCCTTTGTTATAAAAACCTTAATGTTTTCCAAAAGACTATTTCCGGGCCAGTCCAATTTCGTAATTCCCAGTTTTGATAAATATTCTTTAACCTAAAAAAAAAAGATGTGACAAATCATCGCCGTAATAAAATTGTATAACAAAGCTAATAGAAAGTAATACTTACCAATCTTCCACGGTATCTTTGGAATACGATCCTTTTTAGTGGTGGTCTTCCTGGTTCCGAAGCCAGATGATCGTTTTACCGTGCCGTGCTTTTTAAAATTCTTTATGAGGAATTACTAAGCCCAGCTCTGGCAGTAAAAGGGTGAAAGCTTAAGTTTTGTGGTCGAAAAGCCTGAACGGCTTATCGGATTCAGTACTTTTGAAATACTTTACTTTTTTAACACTTCTCATCTGACGTATGAAATCGACTTATTAATTAATTAGTTTACGCTGACATGAATTACCTATCGATATTAGAGTTAATTCAATAACTCAGTTTCCAACAAAATTGTATAAATAAACCAAATTATGGAAATGAAGATTATAATGGAAGAATTATATAATCTTGTTCCTGTGGAAGAACAAGATCCATAAACGCTGCGGAAAGGTATGGATTTGGCTGGGATTTCTGCTGTTTCTCACTTAGAAAAAACCCTTATATAGAAGCGTTTAAACTCATCTAATGGTCAGCACATTTTTTAGTGCTTCTCTTTTAAATTAAATAATGTATTTCAAACAATTCCGAAATAGCCCCATCGCTTCTAAGCCTGCTTACAAGTTTTATTGGTCCGTTATGTACATACATATGTATATCTATTTTTATTTTTTATTAAATATGTTCATATCAATGATTACTGGGCTTTTGATCTCAGCAATGTTGCCGCAATGATCAGATACTGGTAATTTGGGAGCATGTGCGAGACACACTCTCGTAATTAAATTTCCCTCTTATAGTTGTAGTTTTGTATCTTGTATGAAACGTGGATGAAGTGTTAGTTTCTTTGAGTTTGATTTTATTTTTCTTAAAGACTACCTTGAAACTTCCTGAGGGATCAGGAAGATTAAAAATTGTATGATGGCTCTGCTAATAAAAATTGCCAGAAATGAGAATAGGGGTACATTATATTAGCGGGGAAAGTGGATGTGTGTAACGTCCAGAAGAAAGCGTTTGCGACCCCATAAAGTATATATATTCTTGATCAGCATCAAAAGCCGAGTCGATTGAACCATGTCTGTCTGCCCGTCTGACAGTCTTGTTTGACGCCTAGTTCTCAGAGACTGTAAGAACTAGAGCAAAAACATTTTCTAACCAGACTCCTGTGATATCACACTGAATCAAGTTTATTTCAAAATTTTTACACACCCTCTTTCGCTCCCACAAAAGACGAAAATCTGTGGCATCCAAAAACGTTGAATCGTAGAAAATGACCATATCTAGCATACTGCCAAATCTGGATCAGATCGGATTATTTTTATAGAAAGAAGGAATAAATCAATTTTCAGTGGATACGACTCTACGCCGTCTACGAGCTTACTAATTTTCTGTCTCTCTTTCACTCTTTGTCCTTCAATGTTAGCGCCGTCTGGCGGAGGAGAGCCATACTGACTAAGTATCGGGTATAAATGTAGAGTTGCGGCCGTAGCAGCAACTCACAAACGTTCCCCCTCGTTTAATTAGTAACCGTTTTGAATTTTTATAATATTTAAATGTTTTAAGCTTACACCTGTGGTAGGCGAATCTTTTGAAATCGAAAATCAAATGCTCTGCGTATTTAACTACAGATTTCACACAAATATTGCGTCGTACTTTTTGTCATTTTATTTTCTCATCGATTCTGGCAAACAAAAACAATTTTTAGAAAAATGTAAATTAAACGAATATATCTAACAGCAGCCATTAAACAGCAGAGCTGAAGGCCCTAGTAGCTAGTGCTCGAATAGTTTTTAAGTTAATATTTTATATTAGCCTTAAATTTAATAAATAAATAAAAGTATATAAAAACAGCTAGTTGCTTCGTAAATATATACATCGTGATAAAAATGCCTTTAGTTTCTTCAATGGCTTTTTTTGAAGCAAAACGACGGTAGATGATTTATGAAGATCAAGATATCTTAGATGCAAAACATGTGTATGTCTAAAATGTCTGTGAAATGTCTTAAAATGTCTGACAAACTGTGAGAAACAGCATGCAAATTAAAAATTCAATTGATAATGGTCAACATTTGTTGCACATACATTTTGCATTAAGTTTTCACTTTCACAAAAATTTTCTGATTTGCTTTTGAAAACATATAAATTAGTGCTCCCTCGAAACATTTTTCTCACCGAAATGAAAAACAACGGCTTTTAACATTAACATAAATTTGACACCATTACATAGGGAATTTAGCAACCATACCTCAAATTTTGCTCGGAAATAATTGGTCAGACAACAACACTTTTCGTTTTCGATAACAGCTGATGCGGCCAGATTCGGTTATCGGAACGTTGTCAAAAATAAATTTTTGCGCATGCCAGCACAAATGTGCGCGTGACAGCTCGGACTGTGCACATAACGTGCGCGTACCAGGACATCAGCGCACAGAGTTTTCAAAAGGTTTTGATTTTTTGGGTGTGCTATTTTGCTTAGTTGCTTGTGAGCTCAATTTATTTATGAGCTATTGATAACACGACTTTTCATGGGCAAAACCAGCAAAAGTACCATATAAGCATAAGCATAAATCGCTGCGCCGGGTGATAAATATATAGTGCAATTAACCGCAATTTAATTCGCGAAAAGACGCTCATGGTATGCATAGTTGGTTTTTTTTTGGTTTGGTTAAACAAAATAATGACGATTAAAAAAACGACAGTAGGAGGAAGTGGGTAACATACAAAATAAAACATACAAATAAAAAAATCGTATACAAGCGATATTAGCGATAATCAGGCAGGCTCCGTTTTTCATTTACTTTTGCGGATTACGTTTTCAGCCAAAACGTTTCGTTTTAAGGTGCTCCAGTTTTCACATATTTTTGTTATCGATATGATACATTTTGAAGTCCGAATTAAATTGGGCGGGAAACAGCTGTGCTCACCCAGATGTTCTGTTAAGCGCATGTTACAAGCACAGTCTGAGCTGTTACATGCTCATTTGCCATTGCCATTTGCCAACGTTCCGATAACCAAATCGGAATGCGTCAGCTGCTCACACCAAAACGAAATTTGTTGTTGCCGTGGCCAATTTTGTCCGAACTAAATTTGAGGTTGGGTTAAAATAAAATAATTTATAAAGAAAGCACAAGTTAAATTACCCTGATATAGGTATCAAGTTTATGTTAATGCATCAATAAGTCATCTATTTTTTTCCTTTTGCAATTAAGGTTCGTTTTGTTGTATAAAAAGCCGTTTACTTTTCATTTCGTCAACGAAAATGTTTTCGTTTTGAAAACGAAGAAATCTTGCGGAATGGGAAAACGGGAGCCCCAATTTATGTGATTTCAAAAGTAAATCGGAAAACTTTTGTGAAAGTGAAAAACGGAGCCTGGCTGAATGTGCCGTTTTTTGTTAATAGACACACAGAAGAGAACAAATTTACTTCTCAACCAATGATAACACAATTATATAGTCTAAAAGAAAGAAGTGAGCAGTCTAACAGAGAGAAATCGGCTTTTTTCAAAAAGAATATTAAAATTCTACAGCACAATGTTCAATGTTCATAATTTTATCTAAATAATTTCTATACGAATCAGATCAAGATATCATAATAGCGAATACCAATAAATATAAACAATTGAAAGTTTTTAGTATGAAGTAGAAAATCTCCAGTCACTTCAGACGTATGTAGAAGCTGTATAGATACGTAAAAAATCGAAACCCGGCTTTCATCAGGAGGTGCTGAGCTAAAAAACAAAAACATCAACGTGATTTTTTGTGACGGACTAAAAGCTATAAGATTAATTAGTAATAAAATAACAGACACATATTTAGTAAAAGATTTACATAATATATCAAACATATCTGATATGCAACAGCTCGATGTTGTATGGGTTCCGGGCCACAAAGGTGTTGCAATCAATGTTAGTAACTTAGTAAAATTGAACATTAAATTGCTAATGGTCAACAAATTAATTTGTTGCACTTACATTTTGAATTAAATGTGGCGGGAAATAGGGGTTGGAAAGGTGATGAAATCGTTTAAACACCTAAGGCTAAGCAAGTAAAGCGTCCACCTATTTATGTGCGTCAGGTAAATTGGACTGAATCGGCTTAAAAATAAACTGATAAAATTGGTGAAAACAAATTCTATGTCAAGTCCATAAAAAGGGGTAACATAAATGAAACAAAAATACAAGCCAATGACGAACACAAATGTCGATCAGTGGCTAAATACCTCGACAATGAAAAAATGAATTACTATACCTACCAACTTAAAAGTAGCAAAGCATTACAAGTGGTTATCAAAGGAAACGCAGTCTGCGTTGCCTGCGAGGATGTACTGCCAAAAAATGTTGCAACTGTGGGGGAAACCACACTGCCAACTATAGAGTTGCCCTGTATATAAAGAGATACAAAATCGCCAAGCCCAAAAAAAAACCGCACCTAGAAACCCAGTCATCCGACAAAACTTGCCGTATGTACCATCAACTACGATCCCAGGAGTTTCTTATGTCTCTAAACCAAAACCTTCACAACCCACTGCAGGAATAATGCAGCATCAGGCATCGCAACACTGCCAAAAATTACTGGCCAACGTACCCCTGCAAATCCATCCCAATTGCCTAGTGGAATTGACTCAATACAATACAATAAAATGGTAGCAATACAACAAACTATGCAGGAACTTATGCGCAATCAAAATTTGCTCTTAGAGCTCTTAATCAAACAGAAATCTGTTTAAATGGTTTCTCTGAATATATCTTTCTGAAATGCGAATGGCATTTCACATCACAAATGCAAGCTCTTGACGTTTTTCGATCAACATGACATTAAATGCTCATATCCGAGACTCAGCTAACAAATAAAAACAAACAACTTCTATGCGACAAACCTTCCCGAAGGTAAGTCTCATGGAGGTAGTGGAATTCTGATCGATTTCGTTTACATCATTTGCTACAACTTATCTAAAGGAAACATGAATTCATATCGAAACTCAAAGCGGTTACTTAAGCCTAGCAGAAATTTTATAAGTTCCCATATTGATGGCTGCAAAAACATCTACTGCAAAGATTACATAGAAAGATCAGTTGAAGCATTAGTGTCTGTAATGTCACTGACTGCAAAACACTCCACTCCAACAATAGGAGCTAATAAGGAATATTGAAAAGCTGCTAGGCGATAGGACAAGGCTTTGGCGAGAGTGGGGGGTAGCGTGCTTCGACCGACACTGTGTATCATCTGCATAGCAGATATACCGACAAACAGTCTTAAAAGAACTTCGACATTCGCTGATGATACTACCATTCTAAGTCGCTCCAAGTGCCAAGAGTTGTGCGTTCCTACTACGGTCGCAACTCTACATTTATAACCGAAACTTAGTCAGTGCTACCCTCCGTCAGAGGCCACTAGCAGCGAACGACAAAGAGTGTGAGGGAGAGAGAGACAGAAAAACAGTCAGAACGTTTAGGGCGCTGCGCAGCCACTGAAAATTTATTTGTTTTTATACCCGATACTCAAAATGAGTATTGGGGTATATTAGATTTGTGGTGAAAATGGATGTGTGTAACGCCTAGAAGGAAACGTTTCCGACCCCATAAAGTATATATATTCTTGATCAGCATCAATAGCCGAGTCGATTGAGCCATGTCTGTCTGTCCGTCTGTCCGTCTGTCCGTCCGTCCGTCTGTCCGTCCCTATTAGCGCCTAGTGCTCAAAGACTATAAGAGCTAGAGCAACGACATTTTGTATCCAGACTTCTGTGATATGTCACTGCTACAATTGTATTTCAAAACTTCGCCCCGCCCACTTCCGCCCCCACAAAGGACGAAAATCTGTGGCATCCACAATTTTAAAGATACGAGAAAACCAAAAACGCAGAATCGTAGAGAATGACCATATCTTCTAGACTGCAGAATCTGAATCAGATCGTATCATTATTATAGCCAGTATGAAGAAAACAATTTCATTTTTTCTCGCCCTGTCTCTCTCTAACACACACGTATCATAGCCGGCTTTGCTTAGCGCAAAACATTAGCGCCTAGATCTCAGAGACTATAAGAGCTAGAGCAACCAAATTTGGTATCCACACTCCTGAAATATCGGACCTTGACGAGTTTGTTTCAAAATTTCGCCGCGCCGGACGAAAATCTGGAGCATCCACAGATCTCAGAGACTATTAGACCTGACTGTCGAGCTCTCACTGCTACACAACTATTTGTAATTTTTCACTGCAGAACTCACTGTTGATAGCTCACTGCTTCAAAATTTCGCCCCACCCCGTTCCGCAACCATAAACAACGAAAATCTGTGGCAACCACAATTTTGAAGATAGGAGAAAATTAAAAACGCAGAATCATATAGAATGGCCATATCTACCAGATTGCCGAATCTTGCCGAATCCGAATCAGATCGGATTATTATTATAGCCAAAAGTAACAAATCAATTTGTAGTGGCTACGCAGCGCCCGTCGACTCGTTCTGACTGATTTTCTGTCTCTCTCGCACGCACTCTATGTCGTTTAATGTAGCCATACTGACTATGTATCGGGTATAAATGTAGAGTTGCGGTCGCAGCAGCAACTCACAACGTTCCCCCTCGTTTTTGGTTATAATAATGATCCGATCAGATTCGGCAATCTGGTAGATATTGTCATTCTCTATGATTGTGGGTTTTTAATTTTCTCGTATCTTTGAAATTGTGGATGCCACAGATTTTCGTCCTTTGCATGAGCAGAAGGTGGTTGGGCGACGTTTTGAAATACACTTGTAACAGTAACATATCACAGAAGTTTTGATACAAAATGTCGTTGATCTAGCTCCTATAGTCTCTGAGCACTAGGCGCTCATAGGGACGGACGGACGGACAGACACACATCAATCGAATCGACTATTGATGCTGATCAAGAATATATATACGTTATGGGGTCGGAAACGCTTCCTTCTGGACGTTACACACATCAATTTTCACCACAAATCTAATATACCCCTATACTCATTTTGAGTATCGGGTATAAAAAGTCAGTTTGGTTCACAGCGGAAAAAAAAATTGAATTTTGTTGCCGACCGTTTTTGGTCGTATATCGAGTAACAGGATTTTACGGTAAAATGCGGCATTAGAAGGTTTTGTCAAACGGCTGCACCTTAACCGTTTATCCATCGATTTTAAGAACGATATCTGAAACGACGCCTAATTAATGTATCTATTTAAGAAGAATATAAAAACACAATATAATTCTTTTTAAACTATTTACGATTTTTCAAAGTCAAAATTTTGGAAGAACTGATAAATTTTAAATTTGAAAACTTAATGTTTGGATCCGATTTATATCTACATTCATCAGCTTTTTGAATTGCAAAGTTAAATACAAAGTTAAGTTATGTGAAAAAAAGATGCACAACCTATGAAAAAAACATATAGAAAACAAAAATTTTAAAAGCCCCAAATCTATCAGAAAAAGTCGGTTTGGTTCGCAGCGAAATAGTGTTAGATCAATTTTAAGGAGTGGTAGCAATATTTTGTAATAAAAACCATGGAAAGCTGAAGGAATTCAATGAAAAAATGAAACTCTATAAAAGATTTTATGTAAGTATTTCTGAACCGAATTATATATGGGCATTTCCGTGGAAATGTCAGCCGAGGCCAACAAAAATTTACAAAAGTAAATAAAAACACATTAATATATACTTTTGTGCCGATAATAGTTTCTAAATTGATTGGAAATCAGTTAATTTAACCAATTGTTAATAATATCATTAACTTTGAGCTGAACCCTTATTAAAATAAGCAAAATATCACTTCTTCGTTATTTTTATAGCCATGTTTTCTTTTACTATTTTCTCCTAAAGAGAAAGATGATTCTTGATACATGTTTTTCCTCAAAGTCTCTATGAAAAGCCAACTAAGTTGTTTGTAAAGGAAATGTTAAGCAATTTATGGGAAAATGAGTGCTGAATGAAACACATGAATAATCGCGAAAAATCGTTCGTTTTTCTATTTTACTAGATTAAGCCAAAGTCGACTCCTATTTCGCGTACGTTCGCGACCCGCGGATATGACCATATGTATATGTATGACCTCTTTCACCTTCCCAGTGGACCAAAACTTCGTAAACGATATCGCAAACGAGAGTTAAGCGAAACTCAGCCGTGTAAAACTATCGAATTAAGATCCGAAAACGATAAGAAAATGAATCACTAGTCGCTCAGTTTGTGGCAGTGAAAGTTTCATTTTCGGTAACTCAAAAACGGATCTTTTGCGAGCCTTTTATGATATCTTTTGCGAGCCGTTTATGATATCTTTTGCGAGACTTTTGCGAGCCGTTTATGATATCTTTTGCGAGACTTTTGCGATATCTTTTGCGAGACTTTTGCGAGCCGTTTATGATATCTTTTGCGAGCCTTTTGCAATATCGTTTGCGAGCCTTTTGCAATATCGTTTGCGAGCCCTTTATGATATCTTTTGCGATCCGAAAGTAATATGAAAAGGGACGAACAATTTTTTTTTGTTTTTTATAATTTTTAATTTAATTTTAATTAATTTTAATTTTTAATTTTGGTGGTACATAAATAGATTAAAAAATTATATTAGTGAATTAAATTTAATTTGTTTTTTCTCCTTCGACACTCTGTCCTGGGCGTACTGGAAGAATTTTTGTGTGATTCGGTCGAAATCGGCGTCCTCTAACGAAAATCTTTCATTAAATCCCGCTGTAAAAAAGTAATCATGTTTATTATATTACAATATACTTATTAATTTGAAAATAATACTTACTACGGATGGCTAGAGTAACCCGCAAGCCCCTAATGCACTTTTTCGCCTCTGTGCCCCGTCAAGAGCACTGTCGTGCGACCTCGTCGGATACAATGGATCGCCAAGAACTCCGAATCCATTTATCGAATGCTTTTTCGCCCGACATCATTAGCTCTGCGATCTGTACAGAATTATATTTTGTGCACTATACTATACTATTAAATAAATAATAATTTACTTACCGATTTTTCCTTTTTTTGCACTATTTTTACGATTTTACTCCCCGTTTACGTCCTTCTGCTGCGGTTTTCAATCACAAAATAACACAAAACGAAAAAACGGCGGCGTTGTGCCGGGCCGCAGTTTGACATGTTCGTTCATGTTCTATTACGTGATCCGGCGTTTCTTGCGTATTGTGCCCGTTTTTAAGTCCGTTTGTGATAGTTTTGCGAGACTTTGGTCGTCGCACGGTTTTCGTCCAGTAAATGCTCTTTTCTGAGTCCGTCTGCGAGCATTTTGTGAGACTTCACCCGTACCTAGCTATTTTTTCCGTTATGTTTCACTTTTCTGTCCATTTTTCACCCGTTTTTAAGTCCGTTTGTGATAGTTTTGCGAGACTTTGTCGTCACTCGGTTTTTGTCCGGTAAATGCTCTTTTCTGAGTCCGTCTGCGAGAAATTTGCGAGACTTCACCCGTACCTAGCTATTTTTTCCGTTATGTTTCACTTTTCTGTCCATTTTTCACCCGTTTTTAAGTCCGTTTGTGATATTTTTGCGAGACTTTGTCGTCACTCGGTTTTCGTCCGGTAAATGCTCTTTTCTAAGTCCGTCTGCGAGCATTTTGCGAGACTTCACTCATCGCTCCCGGATTTTTATCATTTCTAAGTCCGTTTCCGGACATTTTATGATAGTTCCGTTTTACTATCGCTCTTTGGTCCACTGGGTTATTACCTTATTTACATGTACATTGCATTAATTTTGTATTGCGTATACATATATAAAATAAATATTATTATATTCAATTGTACATTTTTATATCAAAAATTCGATATTTAATTTATTTATTATAAATAGTTCCTGATTGACTACCAGTAGTCTGTTGGGATTTAGCTACTGGCGTTCTACTGGTAATCGGAACTAGATCGGAAATAGCTCCTAAGCAACTAGCTACTGGTAATCGATCGGCAACAGCCCTAGGAACCTGGTGGCGTTTTTTCCATCCATGTGTTGTACATGTTAATTTAATTCTTTCGTTCGCATTTTTTTTTTTTACTGTATTTATATTCTTTCTGAGATTTTCGATTATGTCTTATTTCATACTTAGACTCAACTCACTAAAAATTTTTACTATTACTTTTTTATACCCGATACTCAAAATGAATGGTGAAAATGGATGTGTGCAACGTCCAGAAGGAAGCGTTTCCGATCCCATAAAGTATATATATTCTTGATCAGCATTAATAGCCGAGTCGATAGAGCCATGTCTGTCTGTCCGTCCCTATGAGCGCCTAGTGCTCGAAGACTATAAGAGCTAGAGCAACGACATTTTGTATCCACACTCCTGTGATATTAAACCTGCACAAGTGCATTTCAAAATTTCGCCCCACCCTTTTCCGTCCCCGCAAAGGACGAAAATCTGTGTAATTCACAGATCGCAAAGACTATTAGAGCTAGAGCAACCAAATTTTGTATCCACACTCCTGTTGGATCTCACTTCTACAAGTGTATTTCAAAATTTCGCCCCACCTCCATCCGCCCTCACAAAGGACGAAAATCTGTGGCATCCACAATTTTGAAGATACGAGAAAATTAAACCCACAATTATAGAGAATGACCATAACTACCAAATTGCCGAATTTTGATCAGATCGGATTATTATTATAGCTAAAAGTAACAAATCAAAATTCGGTCTCTACGCAGCGCCCGACTACACGTTCAGACTGATTTTCTGTCTCTCGCACGCACTCTTTGTCGTATCGTTCAATATTAGCGCCGCTCAATAATAGAGCCATACTGATTAAGTATCGGGTATAAAAGTAGAGTTGCGGTCGCAGCAGCAACTCACAACGTTCCCCCTCGTTTTGTTTGTCTTTACTGCTGCTTGCCGCCTAAACTGGAGGTTTCGATTCGGCGGACACCGAGTGACCGTCATCCGCTAAAACCAAAAAAAATGAATTTCTTGATCAAATTTGATTAGAAAAGCAAGCGCTTAAACGATAATCCACTCTTCTCTACAACTTTTCAATTTGTTGAAAAAACTAGTCACTTTTAGACTGCTATGCAAAATTCACGACCAGTCTCGTTCGCGGATGAAAAGGAAGTGGTACATATATATTTAAACAATATAAATAATGTGCATATAAAGGTAAATATGAATACAGGAGTTTTTGTACGTACACTATGTTACGACTCAATAACATTCCTTTATAATCACATGAAGGTCGCTGATGAACGAAATAAATTAATATCCCTATTCCAATGAGGCATAAGAAACACATATGTAGGTGGAGCTGAAATTCTAAACAATTTAGTATTCAATCGGTTTAAATAATAATGCACTACTTATTAATATATGTACATAATTTCATTGCCAAAGATTTTTTCATAGAAATGTATTTACCATTTTCAAAATTGTTATAAGATATACATGTACATATGCGAATTTACACGGCTTCTATTCAATATACTACAAATATAGAACATCCACATAAATTTAAGGTGTTTGTTTATAAAAGCAGTGTCTTAGAGATGCAAAATATTGTTTTCAAAAATTCGATAGCGCTATCGATACAATCGATGTAAAATTAGCCAATCATCGGTTGTTGCTGCCCACCATTGATAGAACCACTAATAGGCTCTGCACACTGAGCACATCCCGGGGGAACGGTGGGATTTTTTGACAGATGTGAAGCCCCGATTCACACTGCCACCATCCACCATCTACCATCCGTCAAAAAACAGCTGATGAGCATAAAATTACAAAGTTTTGTTCTGAATTGTGAAATTTGCACAACTTTAAATTAGTAAATTGGCTATATTTTTGACTATGATAAAACAATCCATATATGTACAATAAGCATTACTCTTTGGACTCCCTTAAAAATTGCAGCAGCTCTGTTTGGAAGTTGGTTTGGCCTTGGCTGCTCGCAATTTGCTGGAGTATCTCTCGCTTTGTTTCCTGGTGCTCATTCTGTAATTTCTGCTGGTCCTTCTGGACTTCAAGCATTTTCCGTACAATCTCCTCCAGGTTTTCCAGTTTAATCCGCTTTGATGCGGCGCCTTGGTTGCAGAAATAATACTAGAGCCGTAGTTGGATCTGTCCCGGTCGACATTAACGAAATTATTTCGGGACATCCGCGAATCCGTCAAATGTTTGTAGCGAGATTATCAATATATGCAGTCTATTTCGACTTACGTGTATTGTTTGTTTATTTAATGGCTGCAAAATACTCATAAAAAAAGAAAGCAAATACATATGTACATATGTACCACCTATGTACCAATAAGGTACATATATACCTTATTACCACCAATTTCAGGTCTCTCCATTTTGTATTGTGTCTGTTGTTTTTCTTTTTTAGTTTTCAACGATTTAAAATTCGAATTAAGATTTGAAATATGTCTAGGCGCGAACTATTTTTTATTGCCATTCATTGCGTTTTAGGGTTGCATTTGAAAACCATCGGCTAAGTATCGCATAGAAACGTGCGGTTTAGGAACATCCAAAATGGATGGTAGACTAACTAACATCACTAACCATACAGTATATAGATGTGCCAGTTCATACCACGAATGCGTCACACACTGGCTAGCGCGCATAGTACCCCAGAGTACCGACGCGTCATCATGAGAGAGAACCCAGAGAGAACATCTTTGCATGTGTTAGTACACACGCAATATGTTTCGACAAAAATATGTGATTGTATGCTTTTTTCAGATTTTTTGAACTCTCTCAAGTCTTGTTCTGTTTTTTCTCCAGCATGTTTTAGTGTATGGGTGCACATGCATTCTCACGAACTTTGCGTGTGTGTGTTTAGTATTGCTGGCCGCTAGAGCTGAAATTTGAGTTTGGTTCTTGTTTTGGGTCTTTTGATGAGCTGACCTACCGCCACAAAATAAATGAAGAATGGGCAGGGGGTGGGGGTATGGAACACTAGGGCGCCGGAAATAATATAAAAGCTGTTATTTGTTTGATTTATACTAAAAAATATAAAATATTACATTAATATATGTAATTACACATTTATTTCCTTATTTTAAACAGGTTGATTATAAATTAGAAAAATTTTGTAAACGCCGTCGGTTCTCGACTTTATTACAACTAAAATAATGTATCCAAATATACGATATAAGAAAAGAAATATATATATACTAAAATAAATATGCATTCATATATATGGAATTGGTTTTACATATATTTCGAAGCAATTGTCAATCGCGCGCTTTTCGACGGGAATCTGCAAAGCAAAAATTTAGATGCCGGTCGCACCTTGAATACTCTCATGGACAATACCCATACATTTTCTAATTCAATTATGAAATATCTTATGTACATACATATTTACATAAATATATCAGTTTATTACATTCGTATACCGCATGAGGGTATTCAAAATTACAGTTGTCTTGATGTTAGGTGACAAGCTTCATTAAAAAGTGTTAATACCATAAAATACTGTAAGTCAAAGCAACGAACCAGAGCAAAATTCAAATTATGTACACTAAATTATGAAAACAAAAAAATGCATATTTGAGTTAATACTAAATGGTTTTAATATCACTTACCAAAAAGTGCACCGTTAAGATCTTCCATCGATGGTAAATATCGTTTTTCTAAACTGGATCTATTTTTTGTAGTCAAATTCCTGACCATTCTTTCCTTTACATCAAAAGTAACGTCGTCATGTAGATACGATAAATGATGACAAAATTTCTTCAAAGCTGCTTTTGATATAGCTTTATAAATACTTTCATATTCTTTCAATGATTTTAAAAAGCATAAATCCTGATACGGTGCTTTCACAGCCGAGGAACTTTCAAGTCATGGCTTCACATAGGTAGATGCTATGAACAATGACAGGTCGTAGACAGCTGCGATTTCTTTTTTACTAAGCTTGAGCTGAGAGTTTAGATTGCAATTTTAAGGTGTAAATTGCTCGTGCCATCAAACGAGCTTGATGCATCCTCTAGCATAATTTTCTTTTAGTTTCGCTTGAAAAAACTCCAACCACTCATTATATTTAGAACTTGATTGTCTTTTTGAAAGGTCCTGATTTTTCCAAGTATCCTCAAGCTTTTTAAAAAGAGGAATACCTGGACTTCTTGCTATTTGCGTAAATTTTACTTCAAACACACTTTTCAGTACAAGCTCGTAGATGTGATGGCGACAGCCAAATACAGCAAATCTCTTTCAAATTTTTACTCTAACAATAAGCACGTGCCGTTAAACCGACCTGTGATTGAAGCTGTTGTTTCAAAACAAAGAATTTGTACGCAATCTTAAAGATTCCATTTGAGAACCGCATTCCAAACAGCTTGTGCTTGATCTTTACCTGTCAAATTTTGCGTTCGTTCGTTCTCTTTGTAGTGACCAGACGTGTTTTTGTTTTGCGCTCCGCTTCTTTTCCTTTTATTTTGCAAATACAGCCGGTGTTTTTTCAAAATAAAGCTCGATTAAAATCCACATTTAACCTACAGTAGAAAATCTGTCCTATAACGCGAGTGCATGCCTATTGTTATTATTAAAAATTTGATTTTTTGAAATTAATTCTGTGCGTTGGTTAATCGTCTGTTTGTGTGTTGCTTTCTGTAAGTACGCTCACGCTGAGTTTAGCCCGCTCTTTATCTCGTAGCCTTTGCTTTAGCTATCACTCTCCCTATTATCCAAATAACTGTTCTTTCTCTCTCGCTCTTTTAACTTTCTGAGCTCTCTGTTTAGTAGCTCTCGATATAACCGCTCTCCTCCCCGCTCTCTTTTTACTAATTCCGCTTTGAGCGTTTGTCTGGCACATTGGTCTGATACCAATTTGTTTTGGAATTTTAAATAGTTGATTTTTTTTGTTTAATAATTAAAATGGAATTCGCTGTGGTCTGCACCAAAAAATCATGCAATAAGCAGATCACCCACGATCAGCCGATTATCCCCTGCTGGCTCTGCGACAGCGTAGTGCACGCAAAATGCGCTGGATTTTCTGGCCTTGTGGGTGATGCCATTTCAAAGCGTAATGGTTTGCACTACAGTTGCGAGGCATGCCGTGCGGTGGAGAATGACATGGTAGCATTTATGAGGCAGACGCGGAGTGGCTTTAAGGAGCTGACCGTTGGTTTTAAAAACCAATACGATCGGCTCCTAGCCATGGAGGCTCAGTTTAGCGGTTTAAAACTGCTGAATGAGTCTCCGAGGCGCAAAAGGGTCACTCCGCGGGATCTGCAAGTGCCAATAGTCGCTCAGCCGCTCGTTGCCGAAAATCGGACTCCGACCACTCAAAGTGTGCAGCAGCTGATTTCGTTTGCCACCCCAAGGGCAACGACAGCTGCTGGCGATGCAGATTCGGTTGCCGAATTCATCGCTTCGGAGAATGTGCAGCCAAGTACGTCTGCAGCGTCCGTGTCCGTAGTGTCCGCAAGCTCACTAGTTGTCCCGTCCATCCCGATCCCACCAGTAAATAGACGTTCCGGACCTCCGGATATTGCCACCACAGGTACTAGGCCTGTGGTGCCCAAACCATTGGTGGGAGTCCCACCAAAACGACAAGTTTTTGTCTCACGGCTGGCCCCTGATCTCACATTGAATGATGTAACTGCTTTTATTCAAAGCAGAATAAAAGCCGTGGGTTTAAAGGTGGAGAAGTTCAACTTTTCTTATGCCAGGGAGATAGCCTCTTTTAAGATAAGCGTCTCCCCAACTCAGTTTGACACCATTTGCTCTGCCAAATTTTGGCCGGAGCATTTGGTGGTGAAGGAGTTTAAGGCAAAGAAGAAGAATAGGCCCCCAATAACTCTCACAAATCATCCCAGTGTGCCATCCTCCTCCTCAATGTCAACCTCAACTTCCTCAACCCTTCTAAAAAACTAACTTATCTCTTAGTAACTTATCAGAATGTTAGAGGCTTGCGTAGTAAACTCAGCATTCTTTTCCGGGATAGTGTTGCATTTGCTTCCCACGTTATTGTGCTTACCGAAACCTGGTTAAAGCAGGACATTCTTAGTTCCGAGGTTTTGAAAGGCCGGTACACAACTTTTAGGAAAGATCGTTCGTCTCGACGTGCAGGAGGGGTTCTGATTGCAGTGAACTCTAACTTCGCGTCGGAACACTTCACAGTCCAAGTCCAACAGGAACTGGAATTCCTGTGTGTAAAACTGACTCTTCCCGCTTTCGCTATATTCATTACTTGCTCGTATATCCCACCTTCTTCGGATATTTCAATTTATGAGCAGCACTTGTCCGCTTTAACCGCTGTTTCTTCCTCGCTATCTGATAAAGATCGTATGATAGTTCTTGGTGACTTCAACTTGCCAGGAACTGTTTGGTCTTCGGTAAACGAGTCTAGTATCCTAGTGCCCATGTCACGACATGACTTTGTTGACGGCTTGCTTGACCTGTCCCTGTCTCAAGTCAATCATGTGAAAAATTCCTTGGGTCGATTGCTTGATCTGTGCTTTGTATCGGATCCGACCATAGTGTTGTTAACCCGAGCCCTTCCGCTCACTATACCTGAAGACGCCTACCATCCTACTTTCGAGGTGTCGCTAGATATAGGACCAACTGTATTGGATCGGTCGAGTAGACTACCTGAACGTGTCCGCTGCTTTCGTAAAGCCGAGTTTGCGAAGCTTAATGACCTCATTAGGGATTTTGATTGGTCCGCTTTGTACTTGTGCACTGATGTCATAAAAGGCACAAACATCTTTTACAATGCTCTTGGCACATTTTTTGATTCTTGTGTCCCGCTTTCTTGTCCGATTAGATCTGGAAAACCCCCTTGGTTTACCAAAGAGTTATCCAGTCTAAAAAACTTAAAATCAAGACTTTATAAAAAATTTCAAGAAGTGGGTTATAGCTCGGTCAAACTTTTCAGTTCTTAATGCTCAATGCTATAAGAACTACCTATCTCGATGCAGGATACGTTTTTCTCAGGACCCTAAACAGTTTTACTGCTTCGTAAACAGCAAGCGTAGAACGTCCGCGCACCCATCCTCGCTATCATTTTGTAATACGTCGGCCAATAATGATCAGGCAATTGCCGATCTTTTGGCCCAATTTTTCCAAACGACCTATTCTGTGGAAAGCTACTCTGGTCACCCGTACCCACACGGTTTACCGAAGTCGAACGGCATTTTCAGTCCCTTGTTAAATGAATGTTCTCTACTTCATGATCTTCGACTAGTTAAGCCGGTGTTTTCACCGGGTCCAGACGGGGTTCCAGGTTGTGTACTCAGGTACTGCGCCGAGGCACTGTGTGGACCCTTGCTTAAACTATTCACCCTGTCCATTGATTCCTCTTGCTTCCCCCCGATCTGGAAGGAATCGTTAATAATTCCTCTCCATAAAAAAGGTAGCAAGTCTGATGCAAAAAATTTTAGAGGTATAGCAAAGTTATCCGCTATTCCTAAAATGTTTGAGAAGGTTTTAACTCCGCACTTGCAACATCTCTGCAAGTCACTTATATCTCCAACTCAGCATGGATTTATAAGGCAGCGATCAACCACCATGAACTTGTTAGAGTTTACCTCTTTCATTATTAAAGGCTTTCAAAGTAACTTACAGACGGATGTTATTTACACCGACTTCAGTAAAGCATTCGACTCTGTAAACCATTCCCTTCTAGCACATAAACTTGACCTTTTAGGGTTTCCGCCCAACCTCCTGAGATGGATTATAAGCTATCTTTGTTCCAGGTCTCAAGGAGTCCTCTTCAAAAACTCCCTCTATTCACCTTCGGGAGTACCACAGGGCAGCCATCTAGGCCCGTTACTCTTCACACTCTTTATTAATGACTTGCCTTCGGTATTAACATATTCTCGAGTACTTATGTATGCGGATGATGTTAAACTCTGTGTCCAGTATAAGGACATTTCATTTCATTCTCGCTTGCAATCCGATCTCAATTAATTTCAGTCATGGTGTTGTGCAAACTTCTTACAACTTAATGCCGCGAAATGCAAAGTAATGACATTTCATCGTTCTAGCCCCTTGTTGGCTCCCTATACTCTATGTGGCGGTTCTCTTGAGAGAATTACCCTGGTGAATGATCTTGGTGTCTTATTAGACGCAAAGTTAAAGTTTTCCGAACACATTTCTACCATGGTAAATAAGGCCATGGGCGTGCTTGGGTTTATAAAGAGGTGGTCAAAAGAATTTGACGACCCCTATATAACAAAGACTCTCTATACTTCGCTAGCTCGTCCGATTTTAGAATACGGCTCCTGTGTATGGTGCCCTCAGTACAAAGTACACCAGGACCGTATAGAATCAGTACAGAAAAACTTTTTACTCTTTGCTCTGCGGGGCCTTAACTGGGATGCGGGTGTAAGACTCCCATCTTACTCTAGTAGACTTCTATTAGTAAACCTCCCATCCTTAGTTAACCGTAGAAAAATGCTTGGTGTGATATTTATGCACAACTTGATCAGGGGTGACATAGACAGCCCTGATCTGTTGAGCCGCATAAACTTCACGATTCCTATTAGACTGACTAGAAATTTTATACCGTTGTTCCTTCCACTTTGTAGATCGAATTATTCCTTGCATGAACCGTTTAGGGTCTTATGCTCGGATTATAATTCCCTCTACCATATTATATCTACCACTAATTCTCTTCCTCTTATTAAATTACTAATCCTTACACACCTTTCTAGTAATTAGTAATTGTAGAGGTATTTGTATTTTGATTGCATGCTTAGTTTCTTAGTAAGTTTAGTGCTAATTTTCCTCGAATGTTAGTCTAACAGCTATCTTTCCTGCATGCTCGCGTTCGGCTCGGCTACGCGCCGCGCGTTATGCGGCAGTGCCCCTCGGTCGGTTGGGCGGGAGGAGGGCTGCGTTTTGCCTGGGATCCGCGCGTAACAGCCTTCTGCTGGTTTCACACGGGCCACTTGACGGTGCAGTAACTGCATCGCCACTTGAAAGATCCATGTCATATGTTCCTTTCCAAAACGAAGTCGTGCAGCCTTACGCGCATCATTGAGAGGTGGTTTTTTTATTATCTTCAATCTCTTCAAATGTTTGGCACTACGAATAATGCGTTTGACAGTTGCCAAACTTGCATTTACACCACATTCTTCCCTGATTTTGGCTGCTGAACGCTTGGAATTTGAAGCAGTTCTAATGATAAGTCGTTTGTCTGCTGGTGTTATCGCGTGCTGAGACCCTCCTTTCATATTTTTGCCATACGTTGCTTCATTACGAATAAAGTTGCCAATTACATTTTAGCCTCGTCCGATTCTTTTAGCGATTTCACGCTGATTTAGGCCAGAATTTATACAACCGTTTATTTGACCTTTTTCAAAGTCGTTTAAAAGCTTTCCGCGACCCATTTTACAAAAAAATCAACGTAAATTACTTTGACTGCAATTCTTGCTACATTAACAATGAATCAATCTATGCAAAAAAATTATTTCATATAAATCGGTAAGTTGGTTAAAAAGATATAGCGGTTTGACTTTTGAAAATTGTTGAACCTATTCAGTTGAGCGGCACTGTATTTAATAATTGACTTCACATTTCATAATTGAATTAGAATATTTTTCCATTAGAGTATTTAAGGTGCGACACGCATATACATTTTTTTCTTTGCACAGTCCCATCTGAGAGCGTGCGATTGAAAAGTGATTTGAAATATATTGTAACGAATGGAGATTAAGTAGGCTGACTATTGTTATCATGCCGGATTATATTAGAAATATCCAGTCTTGGCTCGGAGTTGTTTGGAACAACACGTAAAATCCTCAGTTCAATAAAGTCTCTCTGTTTAGTAAAAATATTCTCTGTTTTATATTCTCAACCTGGAAAATACGAACTGTGTAACAACTGGTGCCAGAAGTGTCAATTTTGAGAATAGTTAAATATGGAGAGCTAAAAGTTCAACAGGTGTACAACTGAAGAAGGAATTGGCTGAGCAGGGCTTATCGATGAGCGGTTTAAAAGCCGAACTACAACTGCGGTTGAAAGCTGCAAAGAAGAGAGCAGCCCTTAATGTTGAGGATTATGAGTTATTGGATAAGTAAGGCTCCAGGTCGACAGTGGAGGAGAAGCAGCCGGCGGCGGACAATGCCCAATTGATGGCGATGATGCAACAAATGATGTTGCAGATGAAGGTTGAAGGTGACTAACAACAACAGATGATGCTGCAGATTAAGGATCAAGGCGAGGCGATGAAGGGTCAAGGTGACCAACTGCAGATGAAGACGCAAGCGGAGGTGCAACAGCAACAGATTTTGCAAGGTGAGCTGGAAGCCCAGTCAAAAGATTAGAAGCTATGGCAAAACAGATGGAAGAGAAATAGGACAACGTCGACAAGAAACTCCAAAAAAACTCAGAGGCAATTCAGCAATGGATGAAGATATCAAATAAGAGATCACACGTCTTGATGAGGGAATTCGGCAAAAGGAAAATCGTCTCGAAGATCGGCTCGAAGACCGATTCCGTCTATTGGAATTGGTTGTTCCTGTCAACAACATGTCAACAGCCAAACCGAAATTCGCCACACCTAGTTTTGATGGCACAACATTTGGCGTTTTCATGACACAAGTCGATATGTCAGCGTCGAAGAAGCTGGAGGGAAGCTGACCGCGCGGACGCTTTGGTACTTTCCTTAAAGAGTCTTGCTGCTGAGGTGCTACAATCGATTACCGACGCCGATTAATTGAATTTCGAGGCAGTTAAGCGTGCCCTGGAGCATCGATATGGAGATGACCACATGCGGGAAGTTGGAGGTAAAGGGCAGGGTACAACGTTACGGGGAGTCGCTTCAAGAGTTCGCGACAGACATAGAGCGACTCTCACGCCTGGCTTACAATGATGCCCCAACCGACTTTCTAGAGAGATGCAAAATCAATGGTTTTATAGACGGTATCAGGGATTTAGACACACGACGCGCAATGGCTCAATGGCGCAATAGCTCACGGTAAGCCAAGCATTGACCAGTGAAACACCGCTATTGATAGGCCGTCCATCGCCAATAACGCATACTGTACAAGCTGAAGTGAACAATGGTAATAATGACAAGGAGTATTCAACGGAAGATGCTTTATTTGCAACCAAACGGGTTGTATGGCGAGACAATGTCACGATAGACAAAAAAATAACGAGATCCTAGTCCATGGAGCAGAAATCATCACAGGAACATGGGACTAGAGACCCCCGAGACAGATTTGTTAAACTAGAACGAGTCGGCACAGTCATGGATGGAACCGAGCTGTTACTTACTTTGGACACAGGTGCATCTCATTCTATAATCAAGGGAGAGGAATAGTCTAAGGAAATGTTATACAGTTACAGCAGCACCTCAATGAGTTCAATCAAACGAAGGAGGCGATGGAGAAGCACAAACAGCAGATGCAGCAAGTAGAGCAACAGCTGTCTGAGGTTAGGGTTGTAAAAAGTTTAAATTTAAATCACATCGTTTTAATCATGCTCGTGGTAGCCTTGGATAGGTGCTAACTTAGTGTAAATTACTCTGTTTACATTCTACAAGCTACAATAGAGGCAATTGGATATTATTTTGATGCGCTTAGTATTAACAAGTCTACCATTCAACGAATTCGCACATAAAGTCGGAAAACACGAGCGATAGCGATAAAAGAGGATAATATCCCAGAGGTTGTCAGTCTGCACTGGGATGGAAAGCTTTAACCAGCTCTAGATGGTCGAAGCTGTAAGGAGGAACGTCTTCCAATTGTAATCGCATTTGAAAATACAGAACAACTCATTGCAGTGCCACATCTATTGGACGTTGACATGCAATGACTGCATCTTTCAAGTGGCGATGCAGTTACTGCACCGTCAAGTGGCCCGTGTGAAACCAGCAGAAGGCTGTTACGCGCGGATCCCAGGCAAAACGCAGCCCTCCTCCCGCCCAACCGACCGAGGGGCGCTGCCGCATAACGCGCGGCGCGTAGCCGAGCCGAACGCGAGCATGCAGGAAAGATAGCTGTTAGACTAACATTCGAGGAAAATTAGCACTAAACTTACTAAGAAACTAAGCATGCAATCAAAATACAAATACCTCTACAATTACTAATTTCTAGAAAGGTGTGTAAGGATTAGTAATTTAATAAGAGGAAGAGAATTAGTGGTAGATATAATATGGTAGAGGGAATTATAATCCGAGCATAAGACCCTAAACGGTTCATGCAAGGAATAATTCGATCTACAAAGTGGAAGGAACAACGGTATAAAATTTCTAGTCAGTCTAATAGGAATCGTGAAGTTTATGCGGCTCAACAGATCAGGGCTGTCTATGTCACCCCTGATCAAGTTGTGCATAAATATCACACCAAGCATTTTTCTACGGTTAACTAAGGATGGGAGGTTTACTAATAGAAGTCTACTAGAGTAAGATGGGAGTCTTACACCCGCATCCCAGTTAAGGCCCCGCAGAGCAAAGAGTAAAAAGTTTTTCTGTACTGATTCTATACGGTCCTAATGTACTTTGTACTGAGGGCACCATACACAGGAGCCGTATTCTAAAATCGGACGAGCTAGCGAAGTATAGAGAGTCTTTGTTATATAGGGGTCGTCAAATTCTTTTGACCACCTCTTTATAAACCCAAGCACGCCCATGGCCTTATTTACCATGGTAGAAATGTGTTCGGAAAACTTTAACTTTGCGTCTAATAAGACACCAAGATCATTCACCAGGGTAATTCTCTCAAGAGAACCGCCACATAGAGTATAGGGAGCCAACAAGGGGCTAGAACGATGAAATGTCATTACTTTGCATTTCGCGGCATTAAGTTGTAACAAGTTTGCACAACACCATGACTGAAAGTTATTGGGATCGGATTGCAAGCGAGAATGAAATGAAATGTCCTTATACTGGACACACAGTTTAACATCATCCGCATACATAAGTACTCGAGAATATGTTAATACCGAAGGCAAGTCATTAATAAAGAGTGTAAAGAGTAAGGGGCCTAGATGGCTGCCCTGTGGTACTCCCGAAGGTGAATAGAGGGAGTTTTTGAAGAGGACTCCTTGAGACCTGGAACAAAGATAGCTTATAATCCATCTCAGGAGGTTGGGCGGAAACCCTAAAAGGTCAAGTTTATGTGCTAGAAGGGAATGGTTTACAGAGTCGAATGCTTTACTGAAGTCGGTGTAAATAACATCCGTCTGTAAGTTACTTTGAAAGCCTTTAATAATGAAAGAGGTAAACTCTAACAAGTTCATGGTGGTTGATCGCTGCCTTATAAATCCATGCTGAGTTGGAGATATAAGTGACTTGCAGAGATGTTGCAAGTGCGGAGTTAAAACCTTCTCAAACATTTTAGGAATAGCGGATAACTTTGCTATACCTCTAAAATTTTTTGCATCAGACTTGCTACCTTTTTTATGGAGAGGAATTATTAACGATTCCTTCCAGATCGGGGGGAAGCAAGAGGAATCAATGGACAGGGTGAATAGTTTAAGCAAGGGTCCACACAGTGCCTCGGCGCAGTACCTGAGTACACAACCTGGAACCCCGTCTGGACCCGGTGAAAACACCGGCTTAACTAGTCGAAGATCATGAAGTAAGGAACATTCATTTAACAAGGGACTGAAAATGCCGTTCGACTTCGGTAAACCGTATGGGTACGGGTGACCAGAGTAGCTTTCCACAGAATAGGTCGTTTGGAAAAATTGGGCAACAAGATCGGCAATTGCCTGATCATTATTGGCCGACGTATTACGAAATGATAGCGAGGATGGGTGTGCGGACGTTCTACGCTTGCTGTTTACGAAGCAGTAAAACTGTTTAGGGTCCTGAGAAAAACGTATCCTGCATCGAGATAGGTAGTTCTTATAGCATTGAGCATTAAGAACTGAAAAGTTTGACCGAGCTATAACCCACTTCTTGAAATTTTTTATAAAGTCTTGATTTTAAGTTTTTTAGACTGGATAACTCTTTGGTAAACCAAGGGGGTTTTCCAGATCTAATCGGACAAGAAAGCGGGACACAAGAATCAAAAAATGTGCCAAGAGCATTGTAAAAGATGTTTGTGCCTTTTATGACATCAGTGCACAAGTACAAAGCGGACCAATCAAAATCCCTAATGAGGTCATTAAGCTTCGCAAACTCGGCTTTACGAAAGCAGCGGACACGTTCAGGTAGTCTACTCGACCGATCCAATACAGTTGGTCCTATATCTAGCGACACCTCGAAAGTAGGATGGTAGGCGTCTTCAGGTATAGTGAGCGGAAGGGCTCGGGTTAACAACACTATGGTCGGATCCGATACAAAGCACAGATCAAACAATCGACCCAAGGAATTTTTCACATGATTGACTTGAGACAGGGACAGGTCAAGCAAGCCGTCCACAAAGTCATGTCGTGACATGGGCACTAGGATACTAGACTCGTTTACCGAAGACCAAACAGTTCCTGGCAAGTTGAAGTCACCAAGAACTATCATACGATCTTTATCAGATAGCGAGGAAGAAACAGCGGTTAAAGCGGACAAGTGCTGCTCATAAATTGAAATATCCGAAGAAGGTGGGATATACGAGCAAGTAATGAATATAGCGAAAGCGGGAAGAGTCAGTTTTACACACAGGAATTCCAGTTCCTGTTGGACTTGACTGTGAAGTGTTCCAACGCGAAGTTAGAGTTCACTGCAATCAGAACCCTCCTGCACGTCGAGACGAACGATCTTTCCTAAAAGTTGTGTACCGGCCTTTCAAAACCTCGGAACTAAGAATGACCGGCTTTAACCAGGTTTCGGTAAGCACAATAACGTGGGAAGCAAATGCAACACTATCCCGGAAAAGAATGCTGAGTTTACTACGCAAGCCTCTAACATTCTGATAAGTTACTAAGAGAGAAGTTAGTTTTTTAGAAGGGTTGAGGAAGTTGAGGTTGACGTTGAGGAGGAGGATGGCACACTGGGATGATTTGTGAGAGTTATTGGGGGCCTATTCTTCTTCTTTGCCTTAAACTCCTTCACCACCAAATGCTCCGGCCAAAATTTGGCAGAGCAAATGGTGTCAAACTGAGTTGGGGAGACGCTTATCTTAAAAGAGGCTATCTCCCTGGCATAAGAAAAGTTAAACTTCTCCACCTTTAAACTCCACCTTTCAAAGCAGAATAAAACTCCCACCAGTGGTTTGGGCACCACAGGCCTAGTATATCGAGAGCTACTAAACAGAGAGCACAGAAAGTTAAAAGAGCGAGAGAGAAAGAACAGTTATTTGGATAATAGGGAGAGTGATAGCTAAAGCAAAGGCTACGAGATAAAGAGCGGGCTAAACTCAGCGTGAGCGTACTTACAGAAAGCAACACACAAACAGACGATTAACCAACGCACAGAATTAATTTCAAAAAATCAAATTTTTAATAATAACAATAGGCATGCACTCGCGTTATAGGACAGATTTTCTACTGTAGGTTAAATGTGGATTTTAATCGAGCTTTATTTTGAAAAAACACCGGCTGTATTTGCAAAATAAATGGAAAAGAAGCGGAGCGCAAAACAAAAACACGTCTGGTCACTACAAAGAGAACGAACGAACGCAAAATTTGACAGGTAAAGATCAAGCACAAGCTGTTTGGAATGCGGTTCTCAAATGGAATCTTTAAGATTGCGTACAAATTCTTTGTTTTGAAACAACAGCTTCAATCACAGGTCGGTTTAACGGCACGTGCTTATTGTTAGAGTAAAAATTTGAAAGAGATTTGCTGTATTTTGCCTGTCGCCATCACATCTACGAGCTTGTACTGAAAAGTGTGTTTGAAGTAAAATTTACGCAAATAGCAAGAAGTCCAGGTATTCCTCTTTTTAAAAAGCTTGAGGATACTTGGAAAAATCTTTGACCTTTCAAAAAGACAATCAAGTTCTAAATATATTGAGTGGTTGGAGTTTTTTCAAGCGAAATGTTCGGGCCAGCCGCCGAAGAATAACCGTAATATTAAGCATTATTATTGTATGAGCAGAGAGAGCCGCCTATGTTGTAAAACGTTGACTTTCTGCAGAGCTGCTGCGCTCTCCCGCTAAAGGGGCTCTCTGCCGCCGCCACTTCGGCAATTACTTTGATCTGCTGCCGCCACTTCGGCAATCATTTTGATCTAACGCCGTCGTCTTTTTTTAGTTCTATGCTAACCCCTCTGCGCATTGGTTGCATATCGATCTCGCATAAATTTTATCTGGCCATAGCAAGCAATCGGCTTCCGCTAAGCCACCAAGATTAAAAACGAATTATAAAGTTTAACCCAACCTCTCTTTTCATTTGAAACAAATAGGTGCCAAAAAAGCTTGGCATCTCAAACATTGGTGACCCCCCGACGTGATATAAAACCATTGCTTAATCGCGTTTCGTTAAAACACTTATTAATTATACAATATTTTGTTGTTGGGTAGTTTAACTACCAACAAATACATTTGGGTGCACGGTGAAAAACAGTTTAAAGTGCAAATTCAGTGAAAGTGCGGCTGGAATAGTTATATACAAATTCCGGTACGTCGAATCTCTCATTCTCTGCGCAGCTGCAGCCGCGGTTCTTGACTTTTCGTGTCTTGCATTCTCGCTCTCGCGTCTATACATCGTCGCTTAAGCGGTATTTCATTTTATGTTGTTGTGTCGAATTGCACAACGGTTAACATGGACAACGATCCGAATACAGGCGCGGGCGGAAATATTGTGGTGGCTGATTCCCGACTGAGTCTGTATAAGCGTAAAAGTCAGTCATTATATGATCGATTGCACAGGCTTGGCGAATCCTTCGCGGGGAATAAAATCGATAAGTTGACCGCCGCGGAAGTCGAGGTGCGCCTTGATATGTTGGCAGAAATTCGAGAGGAATTCAATAAGGCCCATAATGAATTGGAGGCTCTGGATCAAAACGAGATTGGGAGTGAGCTGCGCGAAATCTTCAATACTCTTTTCATATCATTGAAAGCTGAGTTGCTGGCTGCTGTTGAAGTAAGCCAGTCACACGCCGCTGCCCATTCTACGACTCTGCCAAACCATTCCGGACATAGTACCATCATCATGGCTCACAAGCAGCGACTTCCTGAGCTGAAGGTGCCTAAGTTTTCTGGTGGATACGTCGAGTTTTCGGATTTTATGGCAATGTTCAAATCGGTGATTGAAGCGGATGCGGATCTCAGTGACATCGAGAAATTCCAGCACCTTCGCTCTTGCCTCGCTGATGCGGCTTTGGATTCGGTTCGATCGTAGGAGCTCTCCAGTGCCAATTATCGTGCGGCTCTGGATATACTTAATAAACGCTTTAATAACAAAAGACTTGTTTTCCAGGCACACATCAAGAAGATTCTTGGGCTAAAGAGGGTAGACTCGCCTTCTGCTAAAAGGCTTCGGGAGTTTTCGGATGCAGTCAATTTACACATGCGAGCGTTGCAGACATTGGGAACTGCTGAGGAGATTTCAGGATTCATGGTCATCAACATGCTGCTGCAGAAGTTGGATTCGAAGACGCAAACCAAATGGGAGGAGCACACATCGTCGGATGCTATACCTACCGAGGAGGAATTCTTCGAATTCTTGCAGCAACGCTGCCAGAAAATGGAGCGATTGGAATATGCTACAGCGACACACGCTAGTGGCGATCAGGTGGGAAAAAACCATTCCTATACGCAGGTTAAGAAAACGTTTGTAGCTTCCAACTCTTCCGCCGACCCGTCTGTATGCGTCTTTTTGCCACTCAGCGGGCCATGGAATATACTCGTGCAAGATATTCGGAAATCTCTCACCGTCGCTGCGCCACAAAGAAGTGAAGAAGCTTTCCCTATGCTTCAATTGCCTAAAACCGGGGCACCGGACCCGCGGCAATAGTGGAAAATGTCGTATGCGGCGGTAGGCATCATAGTTTGCTGCACTTCGATAGTATACAGCCCACAACACAAAGCTGCCCAGGTATTACACCTCCCGATCTGGCCGTTCAACCGGACACTCTTTCCGTTGCTCAAAATTCTGCTAGCAGCTCGCCTCTACCTTCGTCTACCTTTCTTGCTGCCCAAGGTCTTCACTCTGATGTCGTGCTTCTGGCTACAGCGGTGGTTCTCGTGAAGAATCGGTCTGGCGTTTTAGTTCCTTGTCGTGCCATCTTAGATTCAGGATCGCAGCTGCATCTCGTCACATCCAGGTTCGCCCAGCAGCTACAGCTTAGGAGAACTCAATCGTCTGCACTTGTGTCTGGGCTGGGCGATACCAGCGTTTCTACTGAGGGATCCACCATAAGCATTTGTATGCATTCTCGCACCTCTGCTTACACAACTACGCTTACTGCTCTCATCGCCCCCACGATTACCGATTCTCAACCAAGTATGACAGTAAATGTATCCGATTGGAGTATTCCATCTAACATTCAGCTCGCTGATCCTGCATTTTTCAATCCTCAACGGGTTGATCTCCTCATTGGTGCGAGCGTTTTTTATGATCTCCTCTGCGTAGGGCAAATCAAACTCGCCGATGACCTGCCTCTTCTGCAGAAGACCCGGCTTGGGTGGATCGTATCTGGCGGTGGACAGAAGGTATCAAGCTCGGCACTTTTGGCCACGCACAATTGTCCAGATTCGAAAGCTGAGATGGAAGCAAGGTTGGATAAAACTCTTCGTATGTTTGGGAAAGTCGAGAATTGTGTGGAGGCTGGGTTGAATACCAAAGAAGAAGACGATTGTGAAGCACATTTCGTAAGCCACCTTTCACGGTTGCCATCCGGGGAGTATGCAGTTCGTCTGCCACTAAATAACAATACTGATCGTTTAGGAGAATCTTATGCTCAGGCTTATCGACGGTTCATTAGTCTGGAGCGAAAACTGGAGCGTAATCCTACACTCAAGGAGCGGTATTCCGCCTTTATGAGGGAGTACATTGATTTGCATCATATGCCCCAAGTCAACCCTGATTCCCGTAGCCTCTGCAAATATTTCTTGCCTCATCACTGTGTCCTAAAGGAGGACAGTACGACGACAAAACTCCGTGTCGTTTTCGATGGATCCGCAGCTACATCAACTGGATATTCTCTAAATGATGTGATGATGACAGGCCCTGTTATTCAGCCTGCATTGTTTAACATATTGATTCGCTTTCGAACATATCCAGTCGCTCTCACGGGGGACATTTGTAAAATGTACCGCTGCGTACGAGTGTCTCCATCCGACAATTTGTATCAGTGCATCCTATGGCGAGATTCCATCGAGTCCGAGGTTCAAGTCTACACATTAGACACCGTCACATACGGGACGAGGGCTGCATCATTTTAGCGGTCCGCGCAATGCACCAGCTGGCCATCGACGAGGGTGAGTCCTACCCTCTTGGCTCAGCTGCTCTGCGGCAGGAGTTTTACGTGGATGACCTTATTTCGGGCGATAATTCGGTCGCACAGGTCATGGACAAGATGCACCAAACATCAGCTTTACTGTCCCGTGGTAATTTTAGACTTAGGAAATGGTGCTCCAGTCACCAGGAAGTACTTGAGGGAACCCTGAAGATGACATAGAGAAGTTCCTAAAGTTTAATGATGGAAGCGACATAGCCAAAACTCTCGGCTTAGCGTGGGACCCTGCTTCGGATCAGCTGCTTTTGCCTTGTCCGCACTGGACACAAACTCAAAGCCATCAAAGCGGTCGGTTTTATCTACGATTGCGCGGTTCTACGACCCTCTTGGATTGATAAATCCAGTCATTGTCAGGTGCAAAATCTTCCTTCAGCAGCTTTGGAGAGAAAATTTGGATTGGGATGAAAGCCTACCCTCAGCGTTGCATTCAACTTGGATGGACTTGAGAAATAGTTTGGCAAGCATTTCTCGGATCTCATTTCCTCGCTTGGTTCTTCGTTCTAGTGTAGCTACAGAAGTTCACGGATTCTGTGATGCCAGCTTAGAAGCATATGGCGCTTGCGTGTATGTCGTGTCCAGGGAAGCCCAGTCTTCGAGCCACGTTTTGTGCTCAAAGTCGCGAGTGGCGCCGCTAAAGACTATATCGATTCCTAAGCTGGAATTAAGTGGAGCCCATTTGCTTGCGAAAATCATGCAGAATGTAAAGGACATGGGAATCTTTAGAGGTCGGTTCTATTGCTGGTCGGATTCGTCAACAGCATTATCTTGGATTAGGGACGAGCCAGCGAAATTTCAAGTTTTCGTGGCAAATCGAGTGGCATCAATTCAGGAGTTGACGGCAGCCATGGAATGGCGCTATGTTCCCACATCTTTAAATCCTGCTGATATTCTCTCGAGAGGCTCGCTTCCCAGCCATCTTATCCAGTCAGAGCTATGGTTTCACGGCCCATCCTTTTGCTAGGCTCCAAGGATAAGTGGCCTGTATCTCCTGCTAACAACATAGCAACTTTGGAGCTTCGCAAGAGAGTATTGCTAATCACGTCTCCACATGCCGATCTCACGTCCGGATGCAAATTTGCGAATTCATTCTTTCGCATGCAGCGCACATTCGCCTACATGCATAAATTTATACATCGTCTTAGGCATCCAGGACTCACCGTTTCTGATATTCGGCAAGGAACGCATCTTCTAATTCGACACATTCAGCTGGCAAATTTGTGGATGGACATAAAGGAGATTCGGCGCAATGCTCAAGTCATGAAATCCAGTTCTATTAGTTCGCTCAACCCGTTCATCGATCATTCTGGACTACTTAGAGTTGGAGGTCGTCTTGGCAACTCATCGCTAGGATTTGACGCTCAGCACCCGCTCATTCTGCCAAAGGGACATTCCATTACCTTTGCGCTGATAAGATATTATCACGAAAGAAACCTCCATGCCGGACCTCGCGCTTTGCTATCCAAAATTCGGCTGGAATATTGGCCCATTGGAGGTATTAAAGCAGTGTCAAGGGTCGTCAGCAAGTGTGTGAGATGCTTCAGGACTAGGCCGCGCATGGTTGAACACATCATGGGAGACCTACCTAAGGAACGTTTGGAAGGATCTCGAGCTTTTGAAGTCACTGGAGTAGATTACTGTGGACCTTTTTTCTACCGATCAGAAATCCGCACGAGGCCTCCGATCAAGTGCTACATTAGCGTATTCATCTGCTTCACTTCTAAGGCTATACACATGGAGCTCGTAAAGGATTTGACCACCGCATCGTTTCTAGGCGCACTAAAGCGTTTTTACTTCCACTCGAGGAAGGCCAAGTCAAATTTGGTCGGACAATGCGACAAACTTCGTTGGGGCCAAGAACGAGCTTCTGGACTTAAAAAAGCTTTGTCTGAGCGAACCGCATATGAAGGAGGTCCATGAATCCTGCTTGGCTGACTCGATCGACTGGCGCTTCATCCCACCACGCTCTCCGCATTTTGGCGGGTTGTGGGAAGCGGCCGTGAAGACCGCAAAATATCACCTGTACCTGGACCATCTGTGCTTAGCTTCGACGAGCTGCGTACTCTGATCTGTCAGATCACTGCAATTGTTAACTCTCGCCCTTTGCTCTCGCTTTCAGAAAATCCTGATGATTTAGACGTTTTGACTCCTGCTCATCTGCTTCTAGGCGGCCCCCATGAGCAAATCCTCGAGCCTGACCTAACGAAGCTGAACTACAATCGTCTGGATGGCTGACAGCGGGTCACCCAACTACAACAAATATTTTGGAGCCGTTGGCGCGAAGAGTATCTCACTCTTTTGCAAGAGCGCGCGAAGTGGCGTACCTCCGCGCAAAACATCTGCAAGAACGATCTCGTTCTGGTGAAGGACGAAAATCTTCCTCCAATGCGTTGGCCACTGGCTAGAGTGGTCGATGTCGTTATGGGCAAGGACGGAGTGTGTCGCGTCGCTGACCTGAAGACATCCTCAGGAAACATCAGGAGGGCCGTCACTCGGCTATGTTTGCTGCCCCTAAGGAATCTGTTGAGAGACTAGCTCCCAACGGGGGTATGTTCGGGCCAGCCGCCGAAGAATAACCGTAATATTAAGCATTATTATTGTATGAGCAGAGAGAGCCGCCTATGTTGTAAAACGTTGACTTTCTGCAGAGCTGCTGCGCTCTCCCGCTAAAGGGGCTCTCTGCCGCCGCCACTTCGGCAATTACTTTGATCTGCTGCCGCCACTTCGGCAATCATTTTGATCTAACGCCGTCGTCTTTTTTTAGTTCTATGCTAACCCCTCTGCGCATTGGTTGCATATCGATCTCGCATAAATTTTATCTGGCCATAGCAAGCAATCGGCTTCCGCTAAGCCACCAAGATTAAAAACGAATTATAAAGTTTAACCCAAACTCTCTTTTCATTTGAAAAAAATAGGTGCCAAAAAAGCTTGGCATCTCAAACACGAAACTAAAAGAAAATTATGCTAGAGGATGCATCAAGCTCGTTTGATGGCACGAGCAATTTACACCTTAAAAATTGCAATCTAAACTCTCAGCTCAAGCTTAGTAAAAAAGAAATCGCAGCTGTCTACGACCTGTCATTGTTCATAGCATCTACCTATGTGAAGCCATGACTTGAAAGTTCCTCGGCTGTGAAAGCACCGTATCAGGATTTATGCTTTTTAAAATCATTGAAAGAATATGAAAGTATTTATAAAGCTATATCAAAAGCAGCTTTGAAGAAATTTTGTCATCATTTATCGTATCTACATGACGACGTTCCTTTTGATGTAAAGGAAAGAATGGTCAGGAATTTGACTACAAAAAATAGATTCAGTTTAGAAAAACGATATTTACCATCGATGGAAGATCTTAACGGTGCACTTTTTGGTAAGTAATATTAAAACCATTTAGTATTAACTAAAATATGCATTTTTTTGTTTTCATAATTTAGTGTACATAATTTGAATTTTGCTCTGGTTCGTTGCTTTGACTTACAGTATTTTATGGTATTAACACTTTTTAATGAAGCTTGTCACCTAACATCAAGACAACTGTAATTTTGAATACCCTCATGCGGTATACGAATGTAATAAACTGATATATTTATGTAAATATGTATGTACATAAGATATTTCATAATTGAATTAGAAAATGTATGGGTATTGTCCATGAGAGTATTCAAGGTGCGACCGGCATCTAAATTTTTGCTTTGCAGATTCCCGTCGGAAAGCGCGCGATTGACAATTGCTTCGAAATATATGTAAAACCAATTCCATATATATGAATGCATATTTATTTTAGTATATATATATTTCTTTTCTTATATCGTATATTTGGATACATTATTTTAGTTGTAATAAAGTCGAGAACCGACGGCGTTTACAAAATTTTTCTAATTTATAATCAACCTGTTTAAAATAAGGAAATAAATGTGTAATTACATATATTAATGTAATATTTTATATTTTTTAGTATAAATCAAACAAATAACAGCTTTTATATTATTTCCGGCGCCCTAGTGTTCCATACCCCCACCCCCTGCCCATTCTTCATTTATTTTGTGGCGGTAGGTCAGCTCATCAAAAGACCCAAAACAAGAACCAAACTCAAATTTCAGCTCTAGCGGCCAGCAATACTAAACACACACACGCAAAGTTCGTGAGAATGCATGTGCACCCATACACTAAAACATGCTGGAGAAAAAACAGAACAAGACTTGAGAGAGTTCAAAAAATCTGAAAAAAGCATACAATCACATATTTTTGTCGAAACATATTGCGTGTGTACTAACACATGCAAAGATGTTCTCTGGGTTCTCTCATGATGACGCGTCGGTACTCTGGGGTACTATGCGCGCTAGCCAGTGTGTGACGCATTCGTGGTATGAACTGGCACATCTATATACTGTATGGTTAGTGATGTTAGTTAGTCTACCATCCATTTTGGATGTTCCTAAACCGCACGTTTCTATGCGATACTTAGCCGATGGTTTTCAAATGCAACCCTAAAACGCAATGAATGGCAATAAAAAATAGTTCGCGCCTAGACATATTTCAAATCTTAATTCGAATTTTAAATCGTTGAAAACTAAAAAAAGAAAAAAAACAACAGACACAATACAAAATGGAGAGACCTGAAATTGGTGGTAATAAGGTATATATGTACCTTATTGGTACATAGGTGGTACATATGTACATATGTATTTGCTTTCTTTTTTTATGAGTATTTTGCAGCCATTAAATAAACAAACAATACACGTAAGTCGAAATAGACTGCATATATTGATAATCTCGCTACAAACATTTGACGGATTCGCGGATGTCCCGAAATAATTTCGTTAATGTCGACCGGGACAGATCCAACTACGGCTCTAGTATTATTTCTGCAACCAAGGCGCCGCATCAAAGCGGATTAAACTGGAAAACCTGGAGGAGATTGTACGGAAAATGCTTGAAGTCCAGAAGGACCAGCAGAAATTACAGAATGAGCACCAGGAAACAAAGCGAGAGATACTCCAGCAAATTGCGAGCAGCCAAGGCCAAACCAACTTCCAAACAGAGCTGCTGCAATTTTTAAGGGAGTCCAAAGAGTAATGCTTATTGTACATATATGGATTGTTTTATCATAGTCAATAATATAGCCAATTTACTAATTTAAAATTGTGAAAATTTCACATTTCAGAACAAAACTTTGTAATTTTATGCTCATCAGCTGCTTTTTGACGGATGGTAGATGGTGGATGGTGGATGGTGCCAGTGTGAATCGGAGCTTCACATCTGTCAAAAAATCCCACCGTTCCCCCGGGATGTGCTCAGTGTGCAGAGCCTATAACCATACAGTCTATAGATGTGCCAGTTCATACAACGAACATTTCACACAGCGAACACAGAAAACTAAATCCCAGGGTCTTTGGCTCTGGCGTTCGGCTACCGCCGCGTCATCATGAGCCAGCCAGCAGAGCAACGCTTTGCATGTGTTAGTATATTCTCATCGGATTGTTAAATATACATACATATGTAAACAAAATTCCAAATATATGTATCTGTCGCAGATTTAATAAGAAGTTGGAAATTTGTATCGTTTAATAAATAAAGAGAAAGGAGGATGGAACAAGAGATGGTTTGGTGGATTTATTATTATTATTATTTTAAATTTTTTTTTTAAAGTATTAGCTGCTTGTTTGGTTTGGATACGCAGTTTTTATCTCTTATTGTTGTGCTCAGTTACTACAAATTTTCATTTTCTTTGAACCCCATTGGTACCATTAGCTTAGATAAGAGATCAACATCGTTTCAGTAAAAGTGACAAGCGGATTGATTGAGTCCGTAAGCACTCATTATTGCATCAAACCAACAAGAATTTAAAAAAAATTGCATTTTTAGCTAAAATGCCACATGGTGCAACATTTTCTGAGGAAGAACAGGGAAGGATCAAGAGAATGAAATTTGCCGGCATAAAAACGGGTCGAATAGCTTCGCTAATGAATCGACAACGAAATACTGGCAGGCTCCGTTTTTCATTTACTTTTGCGGATTACGTTTTCACCCAAAACGTTTCGTTTTCGTTTTAAGGTGCTCCAGTTTTCACATATTTTTGTTATCGATATGATACATTTTAAAGTCCGAATTAAATTGGGCGGGAAACAGCTATGCTCACCCAGATGTTCTGTTAAGCGCATGTTACAAGCACAGTCTGAGCTGTTACATGCACATTTGTGCTGTTATGCGCAAAAATTTATTTCTTGCCAACGTTCCGATAACCAAATCGGAATGCGTCAGCTGCTTACACCAAAACGAAATTTGTTGTTGCTGTGGCCAATTTTGTCCGAACCAAATTTGAGGTTGGGTTAAAATAAAATTATTTATAAAGAAAGCACAAGTTAAATTACCCTGATATAGGTATCAAGTTTATGTTAATGCATCAATAAGTCATCTATTTTTTTCCTTTTGCAATTAAGGTTCGTTTTGTTGTATAAAAAGCCGTTTACTTTTCATTTCGTCAACGAAAATGTTTTCGTTTTGAAAACGAAGAAATCTTTCGGAATGGGAAAAAGAGAGCCCCAATTTATGTGATTTCAAAAGTAAATCGGAAAACTTTTGTGAAAGTGAAAAACGGAGCCTGGCTGACTATTTCAAAATTTTTAGTAGATCCAGACGGTTACCGCATAAATCGTCGGCTTGGCCAAGTATCAACCATAAGAAAATGTACAAAACGGCACTTGCGGCAGTTTGCAACTGAAGACTTAACAACAAGTCTGCAACAAAATCAAGGCAGAACTCGGATTAACAATCCCCAGACACAATCCCTTACATATCAAAAGAAAGTTGGCAAACTCCGCTTAACTAAACGTCAAAAAGATGCGCGCATGTCGTTTTTGAAAAACACAAGTACTGGGACCACGAACTAGAAAATGTAATTTTTAGTGATGAAAAAAAAATTGAATTTAGACGGTTCAGATGTCCATCATAAATATTGGATGTATCCGCGTCATCCACGAGCAACTTATTACAACCGGACCCATGTTGGTGGATCGATTATGATATGGGCTGCCTTTAGTGCTAAAGGGAAGTCTCCAATATGTTTTATATCCGACCGGATGAATGCTCAAGCATATAAGTTATCCGATCCAGCCGGATACCCCTCCCTCTGCATTTGGTTCTCGACCCTACAGCAGGTCAATGAGCTTAAACATTTTCATATGAACCAAATACAGCACATGCCTCGTCGCGTAATAGAACACGAGAGTTGCAGCGTTGACAGAGACACTTGCCCAGACGGCCCAACAACAACTATGGGGCCGTGGAACGTGGGAAACTGCCGCTGCTCAACATAACACCGGTGCGTGTGCCATGTCAGCAGATTAATGCACCGGCGACTGCGCAGCCGGCGACCGGGGACTTAATATTAAGACTTTCATTTTTGTGTAAATTCAGATTCTCTTAGACCTCCAACGAGGAACAATAAATCTCGCTTCGACGAGTAAATAATAAATACTACAATAAACGTCGATTCTACTTATCTTATACAGACTTGGTAGATAGTGAACTTTTTTTAATTTGCTGAGCATTTCCATGGTGATTAATGGACATTTCAGCACGATAATACGCCAATTCATGTTATTTTTAGACCCACAATAAACCGTTGATGAAGTGGGCAGCAATGAGTCTGGACTTAAATCCAATTGAGTATCAGTGGGGTTTCATTGCAGAAAAAGTGTATGCCTTTACAATGCAGTACGACAACTTGAAGGACTTAAAACAAGCGATCGTTGCCAAATTGGACAATATTGAGGTATTATCTCTACAAAACTTGGCAGGTTCAATGTAGCGTAGGCTGCAGAAGCTTCAGGAGTATAAGGCCAACTCCAATAATTATTAATAGAGTTAATTTTCCTTTAAACTTTTTCCTTGGAACGGTTTTTCGATAGAAAATATATATGGCTGATATAGCTATTTTCTATGTGAAAAATATAAAATTATTATTATTTTTTTTTTTAAAATGTTTATTGCTTTTTTCTGCATTTTTGTTTTGAGCTTATTAACAGCTAACCCAATAAAAATATAAAATAAATCAAGAAAATAGGTGCTGAAAAAAAAGTATTTTAAAGCAATGCACATATGGGCATTTCCGCGGTCACTCACACGACTTTCGGAAGTAAAAGAAAATTTTAAATGTTAAATAAATCAAACAAAACTAAATTTTCTACCCTTCACCACCAATAATTTTGGTGACCAATTTTTCAAATAGACATGGCTTTAGACATTAATGCTAATAATCGGCAAACTCTGCGAATTGTGTGCAAATTTTGAACTATAAATATTTTTGACATAAATAAGGAATATGACGCTTTATTATTAGACTTATGATTTTTCAAAATTTGGCCTGTCCTTTTTTTCGAAGGATTCTTCTGGGTCACTCACGCGACATTTTTTACAATGCAGTTTTGTGTGCAGTTATATATATAATAATAGTCACTTACGGTTTCTCACACGACAAACTTTCGCAATGAATAAAAAATAAATTATTGGAAAAAATGTATTTAATTTTATTTTACTGATTGTTGAACCAATATCACGTAAACTACAAATTTGCGTCCACTCTTATCAATAAATGCAAAAGTTTTGACAACTTATGCTGTTTTCGGTCACTCACGCGACAAAAGAAGATCACATTTAAGATTAGCACAAATACGGTTAATTCGTGCTCTGCTGTCTCTCCTTGTAATTTTTACCGTAACTTCACTTATATCTAAGTACAATTAAAGAAGAGAAGCTCTACGGTAAGAGAACTCTAAATGTAGTAAATATTTTAACGAAATAAGCCTATAAAACGTACCCAATGCAAGATACATACAAACTCAACTTCGCATACAATTATTTTTTACATATGAACTTTTATTCACTCCCTGCAGTACCAGCAGTGAGCGATGACGAATGTCATCTACAATGTCATCTAGGCGTTGACGCCAGCCAAATCGAACCCTTTGTTTTTTTTTTTTTCTTTCTTTTCCGCGCGTGCCAAACGTAATTCGGTTCTGCCGACCGTGCGCAGTAGCAGAGAACTTCGTTTTATCTTTTCGTCTCCTTTGCGCCTGCGTCGACAGAACTCTTTTTTTTTCTTCGCTTTACATTTGCTATTTGCAATCGACTAATTGTGCGCAAACGAAGTGAAATAAAGTGCTGTGATTATTATTAATATCAGGTAAGTGCAGTTTTTAAATAATTAATAATATGTGTTGTGCGCGTGTTAAATAAAGAAAATTCAATTGTATAAAAGGTTAAATTTATGAAAAAACTGTGTTCAAATTATATTAATGTTTCGCTGCATTCACATTATATTTCTTTATTCTTCTCTTATGCTCTGGAATAAAAGAAGAATAAAGAAATAGAATGTAAATCCGTATTAGCGAATTAAATTGTTATAATCTGCGGTGGGCACGAAATTGCAATTTGTGAGCAGTCCAGCAGCAAAACAAACAACAAAAGAAAACCAACAAAAAAAAGTAACCCTTATTTGTGCGGCTTGGCTCTAGCAGGTAAATTTTTTTGCGCGTGTTTTGTTTTGTTGTTGGAGGAAATGAACAGCCCACCGCTGACCTACAGTGAACATTCTTGTTTTGTTGAAACAAACAACCGATTTAAAAATCGAACAAATTCTTTCTTTTTATAAAATTGTTTAAAAAAAACCTTAAAAAAACATAATAATTAATTAATTAACATATCCATATTATTTCAGCGGCGGTGAAGATGAAAATACCCAACGAGCCAGCAGATAAAGTGATTAGGAAGGCTATTCACAATATTAAGAATAACTATTTTCAAAAGGGCGCAAGGGACAAAATACAAAGCTCTGGCATCCTTAGACAATAATTAATAATAATTTTTAATAAATAAAACTAATTGAAAAAATAAACAATTGAATGTATTACTTTTTTATATTAAATGCATGATTTTTCGGGAAAAATCATCACTTATAAAATGCATGATTTTTCGGCAAAAATCATCGCTTATTAAGTGCATGATTTTTCGGCAATGCTCGATGACAGTGTCATCGGTTATGCCCTAGGACATCTCCATGTTAAAGTAAGCTGCTCAGCGTATGGTCCGGTCATCAACTATGTCATCGGGGGTAGTGACGCGGTCATCGACGTGTCAGCAGCTGAGTCATTGATGACCCGTACTGCAGGGCTATTTTAACCCAAAACGAGGGGGAATGTTGTGAGTTGCTGCTGCGACCGCAACTCTACATGTATACCCGATACATAGTCAGTATGGCTCTATTATTGAACGGCGCTAATATTGAACGATACGACAAAGAGTGCGTGCGAGAGAGACAGAAAATCAGTCTGAACGTGTAGTCGGGCGCTGCGTAGAGACCGAATTTTGATTTTTTACTTTTGGCTATAATAATAATCCGATCTGATCAAAATTCGGCAATTTGGTAGATATGGTCATTCTCTATAATTGTGGGTTTAATTTTCTCGTATCTTCAAAATTGTGGATGCGACAGATTTTCGTCTTTTGCGGGGACGGAAGGAGGTGGGGTGAAATTTTGAAACAAACTCGTCAAGGTTGGATATCATAGGAATGTGGATAAAAAATCTGGTTGCTCTAGCTCTTATAGTCTCTGCGATCTAGGCGCTAATTTTTTGCGCTATGCAGAGCCGGCTATGATACGTGTGTGTTAGAGAGAGACAGGGCGAGAAAAAATGAAATTGTTTTCTTCATTCTGGCTATAATAATAATACGATCCAATTCAGATTCAGCAGTCTAGAAGATATAGTCATTCTCTACGATTCTGCGTTTTAGGTTTTCTTGTATCTTTAAAATTGTGGATGCCACAGATTTTCGTCCTTTGTGGGGGCGGAAGTGGGCGGGGCGAAGTTTTGAAATACAATTGTAGCAGTGACATATCACAGAAGTCTGGATACAAAACGTCGTTGCTCTAGCTCTTATAGTCTTTGAGCACTAGGCGCTGATAGGGACGGACAGACGGACAGACAGACATGGCTCAATCGACTCGGCTATTGATGCTGATCAAGAATATATATACTTTATGGGGTCGGAAACGCTTACCACAAATCTAATATACCCCAATACTCATTTTGAGTATCGGGTATAATAATGAACGAGGGGGAACGTTGTGAGCCGCGGCTCTACTTTATACCCGGTACTCAGTCAGTATATAGGTGAGTTTATGATCTATGTAAGTTATAAAATATATTTTATACGTAAACGCCGCTCGAATTAGCTCCCAATTTATTACAATAAATTGGTACCCAGGGAACACCACGGGGAGGCCATCACGATGCAATGGGGTCACTCTAGCCAAAATATAATCTTGGGGACCTACGAGTCGACTTGAGCTGCTTTTAAACGCATTTTTAAGCTCCATATTCCCAAAAAAAAAAAAAAAGGATTCCAATCCTTCATAAAAAATATCTAGACTAACATGAATACCTACATACATAGAAATTATTAATAATAAACCTATTTAATACAAACTTAATTAACAAAATAAAACGGATAAAAATAAAAAAGTTTTAACAAAAGTAAAGATTAAAGTAATAATATAATTAAGAATACGGATAAATAATACAAAATATTAAATATTTACACTAATGTCTGATTACCAAAAAAATCGAATCTTCTGCCTCTCTAACATTAACTAAAATTCCACTATGATAACTATAGATTGTCTCAAAGGTGCGCGCGGTGGCCCTGCTATCGGAAATGTTTGAAAACGCCCAGTCAATATGCGTATCGCAATTGGTTGTGGAAGAGTCCAAGTCTAACAATGACCTACAATTCCTTTCTGAAAGAAATTCATAAATTTTCTTACAACAGCCTGAAAGGGAACGAAGGCATAAATTAAAATCTCCTAACACTACGGAATTTCTATCTAAAAACGGATACCGTTGAAATAAGACCTCAAATTCTGCTTCGAACTTTCGCAACGGATATGTGGGGGTTCTGTAAATAACAATAAAACCGGCAGATTTGTAATTTAACAAAGCAGACTCGAACACTGGAGATGCTAAGTTCCCTGGCAGTTGCCAAAGACCACCATATAAACATTGGTCGCAGTACATTTGGATAGATTCTTCACAAACTTATTCCGTTGATGGACAGGCTGTTATGTGTTGAGTTCATTTCGTTGCAGATGAATAATCAACAATTGCAACAATCATATGAATATTTCTATCGGAACTTTAAATTGCCTCGGATTGGTGCTTGTGTGGATGGAACTCACATCAGAATACTAAATACTGTACAAAACCACTCCGTGTTCTATAATAGGAAAGGATTTTATAGCATGAATACCATGGTGGTGTTTAACTGCAACATGGAGATAATTGCTATTGATGCCACGCACCCTGGTTCCTGCCATGACTCCTTCATTTGGAATCACTCCCCTGCTAGGGAATATTTATCCACGACCATTAATGGGTTTGTTTTGGCTGATTCGGGCTACGCTCTAGAGAGTTTTGTTCTGACTCCTTATAGGAGCGCGGAGATAGCCACCTATCAGCACAGATTCAACATAAAGCATACTGGAGCACGAAATATTATCGAACGCACCATTGGAGTCCTTAAAAGCCGTTTCCGTTGCTTGCAAGGCACTTTAAATTACCCACCAATATTTTGTTGCCAAATTATAAATGTATGCTGTGCCCTGCACAATATTTGTAGAAGACGTAATGTCTTAATCGAGGATGATGTTCGATTTGACGACCCTCTAGACACTGAAAATGAATTCGACGACACTGAAAATAATGAATCATCTATACGCGATGAAATAGCTCAGGCCATTCCTCATTAAAATGCAAAATTTTTCATATGTTTTCTTCTATATATCATTCGATATTCTTTATACCTAATAAAGCTATGTTTCACAATAAACGAATAGTAGGAAACTAATTATTTCGAAAATTTGTCCAAAATTTGGCTAAATTTGTTTAAAAGCGCCTTTTGGACCTCGAGCTTCTCCTTCTCTAACGCTTCCATTCTTTCGAAATGTTCCGATATTTTGGTGGACATTGTCGACATTTCATTCAGCTGAGCAGCGCAGAGATCGTTGAGGTCCATTGTCTGGTCTAGTTCGACGGCGCTTCGGCATGAGCTCCTCCTTCTCTGAGGGTTCGTCCTTCTCTGAGGGTTTCTCCTCAATGGGGCCTTCCAACACGCATTTAACCCCAGTGTCGGCCTCCTTGGTCGTACGGGGGGGGGAAGTCCATACGCAGGCCCACCTACTCCTTCCACCATTTCATAGAGGCCACATAGCTTTGCCACTTCCTCCTCCAATTCCCCTAGCGAATGCTGTGCGTAGGGCCCTCCGCCTGTAGCTCGAGTTTGCAATTTCTTCTTGGCCAGCTTCTTGTGGATGTTCGTCTTCCAATCTGCCCAAACCTGAAATTGTAGAATTGAATATAGTAGTGTGCTACCTTTTTTTGTGCAATACATACCTTTTTCCAACCCAATGCGTCCTTGATTGGCGGCCCACTTGGCATCGACAACAACTCGGTCGCCCTTCACAAATCTGTTTGCCAAGTCCGGGTTGTCTTTCATGAAACCCACCAGGATTTCATCTTGAAGAGATGATTTATGCTTTCCCCTGGATATAAAGAACAAAGCGGTAATTTTGAAATAAAAAACTAATTTGCTGCACTTACATATTGAAGTCCGAATTAAATTGGGCGGGAAACAGCTGTGCTCACCCAGATGTTCTGTTAAGCGCATGTTACAAGCACAGTCTGAGCTGTTACATGCACATTTGTGCTGTTATGCGCAAAAATTTATTTCTTGCCAACGTTCCGATAACCAAATCGGAATGCGTCAGCTGCTTACACCAAAACGAAATTTGTTGTTGCTGTGGCCAATTTTGTCCGAACCAAATTTGAGGTTGGGTTAAAATAAAATTATTTATAAAGAAAGCACAAGTTAAATTACCCTGATATAGGTATCAAGTTTATGTTAATGCATCAATAAGTCATCTATTTTTTTTCTTTTGCAATTAAGGTTCGTTTTGTTGTATAAAAAGCCGTTTACTTTTCATTTCGTCAACGAAAATGTTTTCGTTTTGAAAACGAAGAAATCTTTCGGAATGGGAAAAAGAGAGCCCCAATTTATGTGATTTCAAAAGTAAATCGGAAAACTTTTGTGAAAGTGAAAAACGGAGCCTGGCTGACTATTTCAAAATTTTTAGTAGATCCAGACGGTTACCGCATAAATCGTCGGCTTGGCCAAGTATCAACCATAAGAAAATGTACAAAACGGCACTTGCGGCAGTTTGCAACTGAAGACTTAACAACAAGTCTGCAACAAAATCAAGGCAGAACTCGGATTAACAATCCCCAGACACAATCCCTTACATATCAAAAGAAAGTTGGCAAACTCCGCTTAACTAAACGTCAAAAAGATGCGCGCATGTCGTTTTTGAAAAACACAAGTACTGGGACCACGAACTAGAAAATGTAATTTTTAGTGAAAAAAAAAAAATTGAATTTAGACGGTTCAGATGTCCATCATAAATATTGGATGTATCCGCGTCATCCACGAGCAACTTATTACAACCGGACCCATGTTGGTGGATCGATTATGATATGGGCTGCCTTTAGTGCTAAAGGGAAGTCTCCAATATGTTTTATATCCGACCGGATGAATGCTCAAGCATATAAGTTATCCGATCCAGCCGGATACCCCTCCCTCTGCATTTGGTTCTCGACCCTACAGCAGGTCAATGAGCTTAAACATTTTCATATGAACCAAATACAGCACATGCCTCGTCGCGTAATAGAACACGAGAGTTGCAGCGTTGACAGAGACATTGCCCAGACGGCCCAACAACAACTATGGGGCCGTGGAACGTGGGAAACTGCCGCTGCTCAACATAACACCGGTGCGTGTGCCATGTCAGCAGATTAATGCACCGGCGACTGCGCAGCCGGCGACCGGGGACTTAATATTAAGACTTTCATTTTGTGTAAATTCAGATTCTCTTAGACCTCCAACGAGGAACAATAAATCTCGCTTCGACGAGTAAATAATAAATACTACAATAAACGTCGATTCTACTTAACTTATACAGACTTGGTAGATAGTGAACTTTTTTTAATTTGCTGAGCATTTCCATGGTGATTAATGGACATTTCAGCACGATAATACGCCAATTCATGTTATTTTTAGACCCACAATAAACCGTTGATGAAGTGGGCAGCAATGAGTCTGGACTTAAATCCAATTGAGTATCAGTGGGGTTTCCCATTGCAGAAAAAGTGTATGCCTTTACAATGCAGTACGACAACTTGAAGGACTTAAAACAAGCGATCGTTGCCAAATTGGACAATATTGAGGTATTATCTCTACAAAACTTGGCAGGTTCAATGTAGCGTAGGCTGCAGAAGCTTCAGGAGTATAAGGCCAACTCCAATAATTATTAATAGAGTTAATTTTCCTTTAAACTTTTTTCCTTGGAACGGTTTTTCGATAGAAAATATATATGGCTGATATAGCTATTTTCTATGTGAAAAATATAAAATTATTATTATTTTTTATTTAAAAAATGTATATTGCTTTTTTTCTGCATTTTTGTTTTGAGCTTATTAACAGCTAACCCAATAAAAATATAAAATAAATCAAGAAAATAGGTGCTGAAAAAAAAGTATTTTAAAGCAATGCACATATGGGCATTTCCGCGGTCACTCACACGACTTTCGGAAGTAAAAGAAAATTTTAAATGTTAAATAAATCAAACAAAACTAAATTTTCTACCCTTCACCACCAATAATTTTGGTGACCAATTTTTCAAATAGACATGGCTTTAGACATTAATGCTAATAATCGGCAAACTCTGCGAATTGTGTGCAAATTTTGAACTATAAATATTTTTGACATAAATAAGGAATATGACGCTTTATTATTAGACTTATGATTTTTCAAAATTTGGCCTGTCCTTTTTTTTCGAAGGATTCTTCTGGGTCACTCACGCGACATTTTTTACAATGCAGTTTTGTGTGCAGTTATATATATAATAATAGTCACTTACGGTTTCTCACACGACAAACTTTCGCAATGAATAAAAAATAAATTATTGGAAAAAAATGTATTTAATTTTATTTTACTGATTGTTGAACCAATATCACGTAAACTACAAATTTGCGTCCACTCTTATCAATAAATGCAAAAGTTTTGACAACTTATGCTGTTTTTCGGTCACTCACGCGACAAAAGAAGATCACATTTAAGATTAGCACAAATACGGTTAATTCGTGCTCTGCTGTCTCTCCTTGTAATTTTTACCGTAACTTCACTTATCTAAGTACAATTAAAGAAGAGAAGCTCTACGGTAAGAGAACTCTAAATGTAGTAAATATTTTAACGAAATAAGCCTATAAAACGTACCCAATGCAAGATACATACAAACTCAACTTCGCATACAATTATTTTTTACATATGAACTTTTATTCACTCCCTGCAGTACCAGCAGTGAGCGATGACGAATGTCATCTACAATGTCATCTAGGCGTTGACGCCAGCCAAATCGAACCCTTTGTTTTTTTTTTTGTTTCTTTCTTTTCCGCGCGTGCCAAACGTAATTCGGTTCTGCCGACCGTGCGCAGTAGCAGAGAACTTCGTTTTATCTTTTCGTCTCCTTTGCGCCTGCGTCGACAGAACTCTTTTTCTTTCTTCGCTTTACATTTGCTATTTGCAATCGACTAATTGTGCGCAAACGAAGTGAAATAAAGTGCTGTGATTATTATTAATATCAGGTAAGTGCAGTTTTTAAATAATTAATAATATGTGTTGTGCGCGTGTTAAATAAAGAAAATTCAATTGTATAAAAGGTTAAATTTATGAAAAAACTGTGTTCAAATTATATTAATGTTTCGCTGCATTCACATTATATTTCTTTATTCTTCTCTTATGCTCTGGAATAAAAGAAGAATAAAGAAATAGAATGTAAATCCGTATTAGCGAATTAAATTGTTATAATCTGCGGTGGGCACGAAATTGCAATTTGTGAGCAGTCCAGCAGCAAAACAAACAACAAAAGAAAACCAACAAAAAGTAACCCTTATTTGTGCGGCTTGGCTCTAGCAGGTAAATTTTTTTTGCGCGTGTTTTGTTTTTGTTGTTGGAGGAAATGAACAGCCCACCGCTGACCTACAGTGAACATTCTTGTTTTTGTTGAAACAAACAACCGATTTAAAAATCGAACAAATTCTTTCTTTTTATAAAATTGTTTAAAAAAAACTTAAAAAAAAACATAATAATTAATTAATTAACATATCCATATTATTTCAGCGGCGGTGAAGATGAAAATACCCAACGAGCCAGCAGATAAAGTGATTAGGAAGGCTATTCACAATATTAAGAATAACTATTTTCAAAAGGGCGCAAGGGACAAAAAATACAAAGCTCTGGCATCCTTAGACAATAATTAATAATAATTTTTAATAAATAAAACTAATTGAAAAAATAAACAATTGAATGTATTACTTTTTTATATTAAATGCATGATTTTTCGGGAAAAATCATCACTTATAAAATGCATGATTTTTCGGCAAAAATCATCGCTTATTAAGTGCATGATTTTTCGGCAATGCTCGATGACAGTGTCATCGGTTATGCCCTAGGACATCTCCATGTTAAAGTAAGCTGCTCAGCGTATGGTCCGGTCATCAACTATGTCATCGGGGGTAGTGACGCGGTCATCGACGTGTCAGCAGCTGAGTCATTGATGACCCGTACTGCAGGGCTATTTTAACCCAAAACGAGGGGAATGTTGTGAGTTGCTGCTGCGACCGCAACTCTACATGTATACCCGATACATAGTCAGTATGGCTCTATTATTGAACGGCGCTAATATTGAACGATACGACAAAGAGTGCGTGCGAGAGAGACAGAAAATCAGTCTGAACGTGTAGTCGGGCGCTGCGTAGAGACCGAATTTTGATTTTTTACTTTTGGCTATAATAATAATCCGATCTGATCAAAATTCGGCAATTTGGTAGATATGGTCATTCTCTATAATTGTGGGTTTAATTTTCTCGTATCTTCAAAATTGTGGATGCGACAGATTTTCGTCTTTTGCGGGGACGGAAGGAGGTGGGGTGAAATTTTGAAACAAACTCGTCAAGGTTGGATATCATAGGAATGTGGATAAAAAATCTGGTTGCTCTAGCTCTTATAGTCTCTGCGATCTAGGCGCTAATTTTTTGCGCTATGCAGAGCCGGCTATGATACGTGTGTGTTAGAGAGAGACAGGGCGAGAAAAAATGAAATTGTTTTCTTCATTCTGGCTATAATAATAATACGATCCAATTCAGATTCAGCAGTCTAGAAGATATAGTCATTCTCTACGATTCTGCGTTTTAGGTTTTCTTGTATCTTTAAAATTGTGGATGCCACAGATTTTCGTCCTTTGTGGGGGCGGAAGTGGGCGGGGCGAAGTTTTGAAATACAATTGTAGCAGTGACATATCACAGAAGTCTGGATACAAAACGTCGTTGCTCTAGCTCTTATAGTCTTTGAGCACTAGGCGCTGATAGGGACGGACAGACGGACAGACAGACATGGCTCAATCGACTCGGCTATTGATGCTGATCAAGAATATATATACTTTATGGGGTCGGAAACGCTTACCACAAATCTAATATACCCCAATACTCATTTTGAGTATCGGGTATAATAATGAACGAGGGGGAACGTTGTGAGCCGCGGCTCTACTTTATACCCGGTACTCAGTCAGTATATAGGTGAGTTTATGATCTATGTAAGTTATAAAATATATTTTATACGTAAACGCCGCTCGAATTAGCTCCCAATTTATTACAATAAATTGGTACCCAGGGAACACCACGGGGAGGCCATCACGATGCAATGGGGTCACTCTAGCCAAAATATAATCTTGGGGACCTACGAGTCGACTTGAGCTGCTTTTAAACGCATTTTTAAGCTCCATATTCCCCAAAAATTAAAAAAAGGATTCCAATCCTTCATAAAAAATATCTAGACTAACATGAATACCTACATACATAGAAATTATTAATAATAAACCTATTTAATACAAACTTAATTAACAAAATAAAACGGATAAAAATAAAAAGTTTTAACAAAAGTAAAGATTAAAGTAATAATATAATTAAGAATACGGATAAATAATACAAAATATTAAATATTTACACTAATGTCTGATTACCAAAAAAATCGAATCTTCTGCCTCTCTAACATTAACTAAAATTCCACTATGATAACTATAGATTGTCTCAAAGGTGCGCGCGGTGGCCCTGCTATCGGAAATGTTTGAAAACGCCCAGTCAATATGCGTATCGCAATTGGTTGTGGAAGAGTCCAAGTCTAACAATGACCTACAATTCCTTTCTGAAAGAAATTCATAAATTTTCTTACAACAGCCTGAAAGGGAACGAAGGCATAAATTAAAATCTCCTAACACTACGGAATTTCTATCTAAAAACGGATACCGTTGAAATAAGACCTCAAATTCTGCTTCGAACTTTCGCAACGGATATGTGGGGGTTCTGTAAATAACAATAAAACCGGCAGATTTGTAATTTAACAAAGCAGACTCGAACACTGGAGATGCTAAGTTCCCTGGCAGTTGCCAAAGACCACCATATAAACATTGGTCGCAGTACATTTGGATAGATTCTTCACAAACTTATTCCGTTGATGGACAGGCTGTTATGTGTTGAGTTCATTTCGTTGCAGATGAATAATCAACAATTGCAACAATCATATGAATATTTCTATCGGAACTTTAAATTGCCTCGGATTGGTGCTTGTGTGGATGGAACTCACATCAGAATACTAAATACTGTACAAAACCACTCCGTGTTCTATAATAGGAAAGGATTTTATAGCATGAATACCATGGTGGTGTTTAACTGCAACATGGAGATAATTGCTATTGATGCCACGCACCCTGGTTCCTGCCATGACTCCTTCATTTGGAATCACTCCCCTGCTAGGGAATATTTATCCACGACCATTAATGGGTTTGTTTTGGCTGATTCGGGCTACGCTCTAGAGAGTTTTGTTCTGACTCCTTATAGGAGCGCGGAGATAGCCACCTATCAGCACAGATTCAACATAAAGCATACTGGAGCACGAAATATTATCGAACGCACCATTGGAGTCCTTAAAAGCCGTTTCCGTTGCTTGCAAGGCACTTTAAATTACCCACCAATATTTTGTTGCCAAATTATAAATGTATGCTGTGCCCTGCACAATATTTGTAGAAGACGTAATGTCTTAATCGAGGATGATGTTCGATTTGACGACCCTCTAGACACTGAAAATGAATTCGACGACACTGAAAATAATGAATCATCTATACGCGATGAAATAGCTCAGGCCATTCCTCATTAAAATGCAAAATTTTTCATATGTTTTCTTCTATATATCATTCGATATTCTTTATACCTAATAAAGCTATGTTTCACAATAAACGAATAGTAGGAAACTAATTATTTCGAAAAATTTGTCCAAAATTTGGCTAAATTTGTTTAAAAGCGCCTTTTGGACCTCGAGCTTCTCCTTCTCTAACGCTTCCATTCTTTCGAAATGTTCCGATATTTTGGTGGACATTGTCGACATTTCATTCAGCTGAGCAGCGCAGAGATCGTTGAGGTCCATTGTCTGGTCTAGTTCGACGGCGCTTCGGCATGAGCTCCTCCTTCTCTGAGGGTTCGTCCTTCTCTGAGGGTTTCTCCTCAATGGGGCCTTCCAACACGCATTTAACCCCAGTGTCGGCCTCCTTGGTCGTACGGGGGGGAAGTCCATACGCAGGCCCACCTACTCCTTCCACCATTTCATAGAGGCCACATAGCTTTGCCACTTCCTCCTCCAATTCCCCTAGCGAATGCTGTGCGTAGGGCCCTCCGCCTGTAGCTCGAGTTTGCAATTTCTTCTTGGCCAGCTTCTTGTGGATGTTCGTCTTCCAATCTGCCCAAACCTGAAATTGTAGAATTGAATATAGTAGTGTGCTACCTTTTTTTGTGCAATACATACCTTTTTCCAACCCAATGCGTCCTTGATTGGCGGCCCACTTGGCATCGACAACAACTCGGTCGCCCTTCACAAATCTGTTTGCCAAGTCCGGGTTGTCTTTCATGAAACCCACCAGGATTTCATCTTGAAGAGATGATTTATGCTTTCCCCTGGATATAAAGAACAAAGCGGTAATTTTGAAATAAAAAACTAATTTGCTGCACTTACATATTGAAGTCCGAATTAAATTAGGCGGGAAACAGCTGTGCTCACCCAGATGTTCTGTTAAGCGCATGTTACAAGCACAGTCTGAGCTGTTACATGCACATTTGTGCTGTTATGCGCAAAAATGTATTTCTTGCCAACGTCGGACTGCGTCAGCTGTTTACACCAAAACGAAAGCTGTTGTTGCCCTGGGCAATTTTTTCCGAGCCAAATTTGAGGTTGGGTTACAAAAGAATTATTTATAAAGAGAGCACAAGTTAAATTACCCTGATATATGTAGGTGTCAAGTTTATGGTAATGCATCAATAAGTCATCTATTTTTTTTTTATTTTGCAATTAAGGTTCGTTTTGTTGTATAAAAAGCCGTTTACTTTTCATTTCGTCAACGATGTTTTCGTTTTGAAAACGAAGAAATCTTACGGAATGGGAAAACGGGAGCCCCCATTTATGTGTTTTCAAAAGTAAATCTGAAAACTTTTGTGAAAGTGAAAAACGGAGCCTGGCTGATTATGTAATCACCTAATAGGCTCTGCACACTGAGCACATCCCGGGGAACGGTGGGATTTTTTGACAGATGTGAAACCCGGAAAGCCTGCTATTCACTAAATTAAAACTAATTTCAAAATATATCCTAAATTCAGAGAAGATCCACAAAATTAAACAATTACAATCACAATAAAATATCACAACAGAATTGGATCATGAAATGTATAATGTGCTGTCATTAGAATCAACAACAATAAACAAAAACCTAACATATAAAATTAGAATCCCAATTTTATCACAAGAACAATACCAATTGTACCGTCTAATACCTTTGCCATTCAATAACACAAAATTTGTAATTCTTCCACAACACATTACTAAAAATTAGCTAGAAATTAAGATATTAAATTCACCTTGTATTAAACTGGGCGAATTACATGTATGCGAAACCCCGACTGCACCAACCAATCCAGATTGCTTATTCAACCTACTCAACAACAACAAAGCAACTTGCAATATTATCGACGACGGACACCAACCACAAATCTTCGTGCCAATAAAAGGACTACTGCTCATCTTCAATGCCTACTTCTGATTGCATGTCTGACAAGACCTTCAGCGGTTCCATCGTCATCCACTACGAGAACTTCTCAATCTCCGCGGACGGCATCAAATACGTCGACGCCGCCACCACCATAACTGACAGAATCGAAATCAACATGCCAAATATTCACAACTTAACGACAATAGCCTCAACTAAGGAATTGAACCTTCAGGATCTACACCTAAGCGATCTGGAGAACAGGCTGGAAGTAATTCGGTTAAGCCACAGCCACAACCCTCGCATGGATCTTCAAACGGAAAGCGATAATCTTCACACCCACCAGCCTGGACTTCGTTGTCACTCCTGCCACGCCTTCGTTGGCCATGCGCTCATTATGGCCGTCGTTCCAAGTTAGGGGGGGAGGAGTTACCGATAACGGTTCTACAGCACACCCAACTAAATCCCCTCGGACATTGTCAATATCCCACTGAACGACTATGTTATTCAACCCGGACATTACTTTGTCCATCACGACACTTTGGCTTTCGCACTACTTTATCTATCGCCACACACTCGAGATGCAATGTAAACAACATTGAATCTGGGACCCGACATCCGAGTAATGCCGATTCGGCGGCTTCGCAATACATTTGCGCTTCACAACATTATATACGTATGCCTCTTATATACTAAGCCACAGAGCCTCTGCGAAGGCTTCTTAAGAATAGAACGAAATAAACACACTTCACTTCGTTTTTGAACTTAAAACCAAGCAGTAAGACTTTATTCAGATTCAAAAAGCAATTATTGGCAAAGACAAAACTATAAACCCATACAAGAACACCCAGGATCATCTGGAAGAACCAGGAAAAACTGGTAATTCCTTCGCTTAAGACTGTGCCTTCGACTTCAAAAACGACAATACCAACAACAACTCATTGCTATTATAAAAGCTCCCCCTCTCCCAGCCGAAAAGTACGCAAAACGCTAATGGAATGCAAATACAGACTGGATTCGATCGCTATGTGCAAATAAAAAGAATATTGAGCCCTCAAGCAACTAACCCAAATGCCTGAAAAATAAATGCCTGTGCTAAATAAGGCGCAAACCAAAAATGGATTAGCGATTCTTAATGACCCAAAAGAAGATGATGATAACGCTCAAACACCTAAGGCTAAGCAATTAAAGCCTCCACCTATATATCTGCGTCAGGTAAATTGTACTGAATCGGCTAAAAACTAAATAAAATAAACAAAAATACAGGTCAATGACGAACACAACTGTCTGAAAAAATGAATTACTATACCTACCCACTTAAAAGTAGCAAAGGATTACAGGTGTTTATCAAAGGAATCGAATCAAAAGTTCCAGTCAGTGAGATAATAGCTGGACTTGAGGATAATGGCTTTAAAGTCAAAGTGGCTATGAAACCATTGTTCAAGGTAAAACTGACGTTCACCCAATCTACAAGCTCCAATATCTACTGCACCGCAGAATATCCTTTGAGGAACCGCAAAAACGAAATGGATGCGACCAATGCACAAATTGCCAACTGCCCTACGCGCAGTCTGCGGTGCCTGCGAGGATGTAATTGGCATGTAATTGCCCATTCGAGGGCGAAGAGGACATACAACATTTGCACAGCTCGCAATTATTGATAAAGTCTTTTATAATATAAACGTCGAGCTAGTTCTAACGTCTTATTGATCTCACTGTGAGAAGCTATTGAATGTTCGTGGCCTTGCTTAAGCACCTCTGTCACCAGAGCTTTGGGAACCCAAAGTTTCCAGCACATGTCGTCGCTAATTTTATCACTAGCGGCGTGTTGACGCACATTACCGCTGCTAAACACTGTTTTCCTGTCACATAATAATTACGTTGATATTGGCTTAGTTGATATTGATATTGGCGAGACATAAAGGCGATGGGCGATAACTTCTGAACGAAGTTAGAAATTTAGATAGTTTGCAAAACAAGTTTTTCTATAGAACTGCCTATGCAACTGACCATATTTTTAAAAAGTTTTCCTAAGAAGGAATGCACCTAATAAAAGATATTGAAAACAGAATTATACGTTACATAGTTTACTTTTTTTCCACCTGAAACATGCAGTATGCGAATAAAAGTTGAATACTTTTGGCACACTTTTTAACAATTTTAAACTTTGAGTGCTCATATCTTTTAAACTAAAAGCCCAATTATTTTGAAAATTATATTTTTAAAAGTTCTGCGTATTATTGCGTATTTGATGCGTATATTAATTTTATCCAATTTTATCGCTCAAAAAAAATCTTCTACTTTTGCCTCCTCTTTTCGGCTGATTTCCCACTTTGCGGTACCAACCAGTGAGGCCTAAAATCCTACGGCTAATGGTAAGCCTAATGGTCAAACCAGCTTTTCGTAGTCGGGCGGGCACTTGAGGACTTGAATGTGCTGCTCAAATGATTCGGATATCTCCAACAAATCGTCCAGATTAATAAATATTTCGTTCCGTAGCGATGGCGGTATCACCTTATCCATCAGCTTGGACATCGTTTGGGGTGCACTACATAATCCAAAGTGTATTATAATACAAAGGACGCCCTTGTATAGTTAACGCCGTTTTTTCACGCGCGCTTACTCAGCTCGAGGAAGACAAAAAAGAGTGCCGTCGATCAGAGGCATGGAATAAGCGTTCTTTACCGTGACTCTCTGTATCTCTGTACTGGATGACTTATTTGCTAAAAAACAGCTAGCATCTTACAACTAGACCAAAAGGCTATGCCCAGATATAATTCTTGCGCTATGGATGGGACTACGAAAAATTTCAATAGTTTCATCTTGCCTTGAAAACACAGGTCTGCTTGGTTCGGGCTTTTATACGATATTTAAAATCTTCCACCAACATGGGCGAATTTCCGGAAAAACACACCATCCATCCTGCGATTATTTGTCCAATCATATCTGGTCGTAGTCTTGCTATCTGTTGGGATTCCTATGGGGTTCGGAGTCGTTAGCCTGATTTATTTGGACAACTGTTCAAAGCTAGCATGATTGTTGCACCGACCTCAGTTGTACCAACGAATGGTAAATTTTCAGTATGCGCAGCTGGATCGGCTGTCAAAGATAGCAAGATATATTTTATTAGGTGTTTTCATTCTTATCCATACGCAATAGAAAACTGGACCCTTTTTCCAATCCATCTTAATTTTGGGCTGTTTTTCCACTTTGACTTGACTTTATAAGAATAGAAGCCGTCAGCCATCGGGTGCTACAGGGTGATAAATGGATGACGAAAAAGGGTTTTGGGGTTCATGGCTTGCCCTGAATCCAAGGCGGCTGTGCTTCACGCCCTAGAATACAGGGGGTCACGAGCGAATCGGCACCCGCCGTAACTGTACACACCGGTGGAAGTGCGACTATACTCTCCCCGTGAGGGTGGCTGGAAACAGGTACTGCAAAGAGCTCGGTACTCCTCTTAAAGTGCCGGAGGGAAAAGACCATCCCTCTACAACCGCATCTAGGAAACCAGTGCCTAAAACGACGGGGAAGGAGACTAAGTCGGTCCACCGTCTCGAGGCAGCAAGCGCTGCGAGGAGAGGTCCGAAAAGCCAATCGGGTCAATCCACGTCGGGGGGCCCCAAGGGTGACCAGGTTACCCGACCCGTCAGCGGAGATAAGTTGTCCGCCAGCGGAGATAAAATGTCCGCAAGGGGAGAAAAGTTTTCCGCCAGCGGAGAAACGTTGTTCGTCAGCGGAGATAAGATGTCCGGAAGGGGAGAAAAGTTTTCCGCCAACGGAGATAAGTTTTCCGCCAGCAGAGATAAGTTTTCCGCCAGCGGAGAAACGTTGTTCGTCAGCGGAGATAAGTTGTCCATGGTGACTACCATACAGAGCGATATCGCGGCTGGCAAACGCCTTGGGACCGGGGAACCCTTGACAACCCCGGCAGGTGGCGCTTCTGCCTCGAAAGAGAGGCCAAAGTTTCAGGACAAGAGACAACGATGACCCGGTGTTCCTGGTGTCTGCCCAAGGAATTGAATCGCGGCAATGGGCCAAAACGGTTCTACCAGACTACCAGCCTGCCAAAGCTGGCAAGGCGCAGCCAAGGCCCCAAGTAAGCGGCAACGCTCGGCGGAAGACACTACCACGCAAGACCAACAGGCCAAGAGGACGAAAATCCCTCATTGGAGTCATAGACAGGGGCTCCAAAGATGGGCAGATTCCTCGAGACAAGTGGCACATCGTAGAAAACGAGCTCCAGGAAAAACCCTCATTGGAGTCATAGACAGGGGCTCCAAAGATGGGCAGATTCCTCGAGACAAGTGGCACCTCGTAGAAAACGAGCTCCAGGACCGCTTCCTTCAGGAGTTGGAGGAGAATGGAGGATCACCGCCCAAGTGTGAGGACGCCGAGTGGCACCAAGGCAGAGTGAAAGCCATCGCCTGCCAAGATGCTCGCTCGATGACCCTCTACAAGAAGGCGGTCGCATCGCTCAAAGAGGTCTACCCAGGAGCCAAGCTGGAAGCCGTTAAATGGGAGGACATCTTCAGCAAACCGAGGGCTAGAAAATGGGTCTCGGCGAAGTCTACAGAGCCGGAAAAGATTCTCCGGATTCTGCAGGTCTGCAGCCCCCACCTTCCTACAGCCGATTGGAAGGTAGCCAAGGTAGAGGAAGGCAATGGACAGAGGCGCCAAGTCATCCTCGTCCTGAACGAGGAGTCAGTAAGGCTTCACAACGATACGGAGGGTACTGTGGACTATGGCTACAAAAAGGTAGTCGTAGTCCCGCACAAATCCGACTCTAAGGCCATGCAACCGGAGGTCGAGCCAGACCTGGAGCCCCCGGAGACTTCGAGCGTGGAGGTCAAGCCTGCGATGTCGGACGTAGCATCAGTGGTATATCCACTGGATGGCTACGTGTCCGACGAAAGCGACCTTGCAAGGGGTCTCAAGCTCATCGAGGTCGGGGAGGAGTTGGACTCTTCAGAAGGCGACCACGACAAAATCCACTGCAGGAGTATCAGCGACATTCCTGAGGATCACCTCCACCATTGTAAGGCAGCATGCGCTGCTCTCTTGCTCCACCTATTGTAAGGAAGTTCTCAGGCCGAGGTACAGCTTCTCAGTCTGTCCAGGGCCCGGTCCTTCCCCACAGCAAAATTTGTTGTGTGAGGACCTAAGGGGAGAGCCGCTCGTGGCGAAAGCTCGCCCGTGGGGTGGATCGTGGGACGGTCGGGCCTGGCCCGGCCACGAGGCGTGGGTGAAGCCGTGCTTGGGAGCTGCAGAGACGTGCGTTGGGGGTCATGTGTGGCGGGAGAAGAGGTTTGGATCAGGGATCGGAAGGTTATGGGAGAGGGGAGCCCAGCTTAGCAGATGCCGCATGATCCACGACTCACATCTGCGTCGCCAGGTCCCCAGGGCGAGGGTGTAGGAGAGGGAACCCAGCTTTGCGAATGCCGCGTGAATCCACGACTCACATCCAGCATCGCCGGGTCCCCAGGGGAGAAAGGTATAGGAGAGGGAAAACCTAGCTTGGTGAATGCCGCATGATCCACGACTCACATCCACTTCGCCGGGTCCCCAGGCGGAAAAGGTACAGGAGAGGAAAAACCCAGCTTGGTGAATGCCGCATGATCCACGACTCACATCCACTTCGCCGGGCCTCCCGGGAAAAGGGAAGAGAGGGGGAGGGGGAGTGAGTGACTCCTACGGGCGAATGTTCTGAGACAGGTGGGTTGAGGTTGGTGTCTTTATTGTTTTCGGATCATTTCCCTACTTAAAATCCCGCGCCTGCAGCGGGGAAATAAACTTAAAAAAAATATATTAAACAACATGTGGGCATAGATATGTAAAACAACTGCGGGAATGTTCTGCTTATACCTGCCTACTGCACCGATCTGTTCCCCCCAGAGCTCACATACGTGAGGTGGCTCACCCTTGTTTCCCTTCTTTGGGGTCCTGGTATCCCGCGGCGGGTCCTCGTCACTTCGGTGGCTTCCTCTTGTACACGGCGTTTTATTCCCTGGTCGGGCGACAGGCTTATTGTGTACACTTTTTTCCTACACGGCGCGGTCGCGGCTTATTTTCGTACATCCATTTTGGCTTCCGCCGCACAACCGGTCTTGCTCAGCCCTCGGAGATCACTCTCGAGCTTGGCCCGCGCTGGACCGTGCCAGGCCTCGGCTTTTCTTTTTGGCAGCTTCTCTGCCGCTTCGCTGCTGCGCAGCTTTCGGCTGCCGGCCTCGGCTGCGTGGGTGTATGGATGCTTCGCCGTCGGCTCTCTTCCTCGGCTGCGTGGGCGTAAGACCGATCAGCGGCTTCTCTGCCGCTTCGCTCTCTTTCACGCTGTTTCTTTTCGTTTGCGTATGGCCGTTCTCTCTCTTGCTTTGGCTGCGTGGGCGTAAGAGCGATCAGCGGCTCTGTCCGTTTCCCTCTCTTTCATGTTGGTTCTCTTTGCTGCGTGGCCGTAGTATGCGTCGTAGTATTTCGTGTTGGTTCTCTTGCTTTGGCTGAGTACTTTTCCCTCTCTTTCATGCTGGTTCTCTTTGTTTGTGAAGGTTTGTGCCTTCACACTATTTATTTATTTATTTATTTTCATGCTCTATCCTAGCGCTACTAGTTTACACTTATGTTTATTGCGCAAGTCACCTTTCGAATTTGTGTAGGAAGATATTTACTTAAAACTAATAAAAAAATTTAAAGAAGCTTACGTTATTCTTATAATTTAAATTTAACATCATGTTTTACTGTTTTATTACATTTTTAAATTTAGTTTATTTGTTCTATTTTATTTTCTTCTCTTTTTTTAAGTGGATTTGTTAATTTAATTTGATTGATTTCCTAAGAGTTTTTTAACATTAAAGTGAAATTGAGTTGCGCTCTTAATGGTTTTGATGCTATGGGGAAGATTATTCCATAAGCGGATAGCGTTAATGAAGAACTGCCTATTCGAGCAAAGCGTTTGAATTCGAGGGCATAGGTAATTGTTTGTTCTTTGTGATGTAGCGGGCGTAAATTTGCGGTAAAGGTAAATTGGTTCTTGGGTGTTCACAATTTTATGAAAGTATACTAAGGTTTTAAAATTTATCCATGAAGTCAAGTTGACGTCAAGTATTTTCCAGGACAGGTGTAAAACATGGTCAAAACTTCTTAAATTAAAAACATAACGGACAATTGAATTAAAGCCTACTACTAATGTGCGCAAGTCACGAGCGTCACAATGACCAAAAATTTCTACACCATAAAAGAGAGTGGGGATGAGAATGACTTTAGCAATTAATAGTCTTATTTCTACTGGCAAAAAAGTTTTAGATGCTGAGAGCTGACGCAACAGACCATATGTACGTCCAGTTGCCTTTGATATATGTTTACTCCATGACAGAGTACTACTGAATTTTATCCCCAGATTAACTGCACAGTCTTCGCAGGAAATAGGTGTAGTGCCTATGTATACATTGTCGAGATTTTTTTGTATCTGTTGCGTGACCTTCCATCTATGGCGGCGATGATTTGTTTATTTGATCGTAATTATGAAGTCTAGTGTAAGTTAGGCTAGGGCAAAGCGGGAGCGCAATAAAAGCTCGCTCTCTCGCTCTTGGCGAATTCGCCCCGCTTTGCAACGTAGGTTAGCTCGAGTAAGAGATTCAAATTGTGAAGAAAATATAGTTGTTCGCTAACATTGAAGGAGATCGAGCGTATTCATTTTCGCCCCGCCAAATAAATAATTAAATTACAGCCACCCAAAGTTTTCGGTTATTTTCATTTAGAAAAACTCTTCTAATTTTTCATGACGCCCCCGGGTGGACTGTAAAGTTAATTATAGGCAACAACAATAAGTGACAGTGACACAAGAAATTACAGTATATGCAAACATAATCGTTGCCCGCGTCGTGGTGTGTGTGTCCAACCAATCAATTTGCATAATATCATCGCGTCGGTCGCGCCAATAATACTTTTTGTGCAAATTTCTGCTACCGCCGAGGGATGCCCTGCGATAAAGCCAGGAAAGTAGCAGTTGGATTCAAAGATCCAAAAGAGGAATCAGAGGTATTTGTGCAGAAAATTGAAGGCTGAGCAAAAGACATTCAGATCTCTCTTTGAAGTGCCTTGTGCTGAAAACATTGCACATCGCCTTCAATTCTAGGCACAGAAGTATGATATACATATAATAGAGCTTGATTGCATGCATTTTATTAGTAATTGCATATAAATATAACTAAACACACATAAATACATACATATCGACACATACAGACATATGTGAACCGCTATTTGGACGCAAGAGTTATATGTACATACATCTATCGTTTACTGCAATCACTGTCGCCCTTCCCCCCCTTTATTTTGTTCTACCTTTCTCGTCGTTAGAACCTCACCAGAAGGTTTGTTCGTTCGTTCACCCAAGCCACGGCGTATAGAAAGTATCCACACATACATACAAGCAGCAGCACCGGTGCATTATTTCGTTTTCGCTTCTCCACTAATAATAATAAATAAATAAATAAAAATAATATAGTGGTTTGTCGCGTAAAATCTACATATGTACATAAGTATTATGGCAGAAAACAGTAAATCCACTCTTGAAGACTTAAAGATTAAGCTGAAAAGTCGAGTAAAAAGCATTCGCCGCTTATAGGATCGATTAGATCAAGAATCGATTCCTTTGCAATTACCGGAATTACAATGTAGATTAGATTGTTTGAATGCTTCAATTGAAAAGGCCAACCATTTTCAAGAGCAAATCGAGGACATAACAGGTGATGATGCATATGCAGCCGAGTTGGAAGAGCTGACTATTGTAACCAAGGGAAAGATAATGTCGCTTATCGCCGCCTTTGATGCAGCAAGCGAGACGAAGCCAGTGTCTTCTTCAGCCCCAACTCATGCTGGACTTCCGAAATTGGCATTACCCAAATTTAGTGGTAAACACTCGGAGTTCAAAAATTTCATTAGCCTTTTCGAGAGACTAGTCCATAGCGACAATAGCATACCGGTGATCGAAAAATTTAATCATTTGATTTCGTGCCTCTCTGATGAAGCATTAGGAATAATAAAGGTGTTCCAAGTTACCGAGGCCAATTATGAAAAGGCCATGGCTGGCCTAAGACGAGTATATGACAACGAGTATTTGATTTTCACGAATAATATATCCACATTGTTCAATCTTCCGAGAATATCGCATCAGTCCGCATCGTCTCTAAGAAATCTAACCGATATTGCTTCGTCGATTTACGGATCGTTACTGTCGATCGGAGACGATACAAAAATTTCGAATGCAATGCTCATTCATCTCGTTTTGAACAGAGTCGACCCAGTGACGACACAAAAGTGGGATGAACAGCTTACTTATGAGAAGTTGCCGCGTTGGTCCGACCTTGAGAAAGTCTTGAATTGCTGATACCAGCATCTGTCTTCTGAAGAATCGACAAAACAAGGCAAGACAAAGTCATGCCAACCAAGCAATATAATCGCAGTTCAAAGTTCTGCATTAATTGTCTGCGAAAAGGCCACGCTGTTGTAAAATGCAAAGCCAATAAATGTCGAGTGTGCAGCCGCTCACATCATACATTATTGCATCGATACACAGTGTCGGCTAATAGTCTCGCGTTGTCACCACCCCAAGAGAGTACTTCTCCTCCATCAAATCAGAATCAACCTTCCACGTCACATGTTCTGCATGCGACAGCGTTGGACAGGGTAATTCTGGTTACGTTGATCGTAAGCGTCCGAACTAAGAGCGGTGAACACATTCTGGCCAGAGCTCTGCTCGACTCTGGATCACAAACAAATTTCATTGCCGAGGACCTCGCTAATCGCTTACAGATCCGTAGAGAGGAGTCTTGTATTAACTTGCTTGGAATTGGTGAATCTAATTCTCAAGTAAAGGATAAAATACACACAGTGGTGAAGTCGCGAATAAATGGTAGTGAGTTCTCCTTTGATTTTTGGATCCTGAAATCAATTTCAGGTTATCACCCTGACCAGTCAGTGAATGTGACTGACTGGCGAGTCCCAGAGAACCTACCACTGGCAGACCCTTATTTCTATAAGCCACAAAGAATAGATATGCTAATTGGAGCAGAATCGTTCTTTGAATTTTTAGCTGTTGGTCAAATTAAACAAGGTCCTGACTTTCCAACTCTTGAGAAAACCCTTCTTGGTTGGGTTGTGTCGAGAAAATATGTTTCCAGGAGTTCTGCTCCCCAAATTACAAACAGTTTGAGTTGCAGTGAAGAGTTGCTAGTATCCATCGATAGGACCTTGAAAAAGTTTTGGTCACTGGAAGAAATGCCATCTACCAAGAAAATTGCCACACCTGAGCACAAGCTATGTGAAGAACACAATCGTAAGACGACTCAGGTACTATCATCAGGTCGGTTCCAAGTAAGGCTCCCGTTTAAATCAGATCCAAATTGTTTAGGCAACTCCTTTGAGGTTGCTAAACGGCGGCTTTTGTCGCTTGAAAGACGATAGCATCGTGACCCTCAGTTGAAGAAAATGTACTTGGAATTCATGGAAGAGTACCTCTCCTCAGGTCATATGTCTCCTACTGACGATGCCTTTAAGTTCAAAATTGACAATTCAGTTATGGGTCTCCGAGCGACAAAACGGAACATACTATCGGTGACATCAAAGTTGTTTGACCCCCTTGGTTTGTTAAGTCCTATCGTCATAAAAGGCAAGATCCTATTGCAGGAGCTTTGGCTTAACAAACTAGATTAGGATGAGTCGATCCCGCTGCATTTGGAAACAGCGTGGAATAGGTTGAAAAATACACTATCTCAATTGGAAGACATATCCATATCTCGGTTTGTGTATTCCGATCCGATGTCACCGGTTCAAATACATGCCTTTGCTGACGCCTCCATGAGAGCCTATGGAGCGTGCGTCTATATACGTAGCAGAACTGCAGAAGGTTTAAAAATATCATTGTTCCAAAGTATCCAAAGTAGCGCCGCTCAAGACCAAAACGCTCCCAAGGCTTGAGTTATGTGCCGCTCACCTTCTCGCAGATCTCTGTCGCAGAATCAAGCCTCTATTAAACGTGCCCATTGAACGAGTCGCTTATTGGTCGGATTCAGAGGTAACTCTTCATTGGATCCGGTCTCATCCATCGTCGTTGTCGACTTTCGTTTCGAATAGAGTAGCTGAGATTCAAGAGTGGTCAGATGATGCTACGTGGCGGCATGTACCCACGAAACAGAACCCAGCTGATATTGTCTCAAGAGGTTGTGACGTCGACGAAATCGTTCAGTCAATTTGGTTCGAAGGACCATCATTTCTGAAAGAGGAAGAAGAAAACTGGCCCAAGAAAGCTCATTTCGAACACTCCGCTGATCTTCAGCTGGAAAAGAGGAAGACTGCGGTCGATCTGACCGGAGCTGTTATATGTCATCGAGGGATTCTCGTCACACCTCAAACTGCTTAGAGTCTTCGTGTATGTGTTCCGCTTTATAAGAAAATGTAAAGACCCAAGCCTAAATTTCGAAAAAACTATCTCACCGACCGAATACAATGAAGCCTTTTATAAAATTGTCGAAATCGTCCAGCATCACGAGTATCAAGGAGAAATCGAAAAGGTTAGGAAAGGATCTACAATTGGTCCTAGTCTTCAGCGGTTGAACCCATTCATCCATGAAGACACAGGGACTTGGTGCAACTTTTCGTTGTTGCGAGTGGGGGGGCGACTAGCCAAAGCTCCTATATCATACGATGCCAAGTTTCCTCTGCTTTTGACTAAGCGCTCGCAATTCTATATTCTCATCTGCACCATTCGAATTTTCATGTCGGCCCACGAGCACTTGTGAGCATCCTTCGACAGAGCGTTTGGATAGTGAACGCTCAGGAGGTCTGCCGTCAGACAGTTCGATCGTGTATGCGCTGTTTTAAATGCAAGCCGCGATTGCTGACGCAACTCATGGGGAATTTACCCGCAGATCGACTCCGTGCTCTCCGCCCATTTTCAATTTGCGGCGTTGATTTTTGTGGACCAGTGCACACGACATTGAAAATTCGCGGAAAGCCCCCATACAAGTCATACATTGCGCTTTTTGTTTGTTTTGCGTCCAAGGCGGTTCACCTAGAAGTAGTTTCCGATCTAACCACTGACTGTTTTTTGTTGGCTTTCCAAAGGTTCGTCGGGCGCCGAGGATATCCCCAAGTCGTCCATTGCGACAACGGGACGAACTTCGTCGGAGCGAGCCGCCATCTCAGCGCTCTGCGGATCAGGCTCAAGGAGCAGGGAGACGCAATTCGCGACTTCGCGTCAAAAAACGGATGCGAATTTGCGTTCATACCGCCGCGAGCTCCTCACATGGGAGGGCTATGGGAGGCAGGTGTAAAAACTGCCAAGAGCCTACTCCTACGGGTGGTAGGCAGCGCGCTCCTAGCCGCCGAAGAGCTCGCCACAGTCCTCGTCGGCATCGAGGCCATAATGAACTCGAGGCCGCTGGGAGCCATCAGCCAAGATCCAAGCGACGGCGAGGCCCTAACACCCGGGCACCTGCTGATAGGCGGGTCGCTCATCGCCCCCCCAGCACTGCGGACTCCGGACCAGGAGAGACTCAGTTGATTGCGGCGATGGCGACTTGTCTCGTCAGTCAAGCAAGCGTTTTGGCAGCGATGGTCCCGCGAGTATATCCTGGGGTAGCAAATTCGGGGCAAATGGCACCAGCGGCAACCGAACCTCGAGGAAGGAGACCTCGTCATCGTGGCCGAGGACAATCTGCCGCCGCAGGATTTTTTTTTTGGCTCGTGGGGAGGGTCATTGCCATGCACAAAGGAGAGGACGGCATGGTCAGGGTCGTCGAAATAAGAACTAGCACTGGAGCGATTTTTCGGCGGGCCATACACAAGTTGGCGCCGCTCCCAATGTGTTGAAGCCGTGCAGGCCTTCACCGGGGCCGGTGTTGCGTGACCTTCCATTAATGGCGGCGATTATTTGTTTATTTGATCGTAATTATGAAGTCTAGTGTAAGTTAGGCTAGGGCAAAGCGGGAGCGCAATATAAGCTCGCTCTCTCGCTCTTGGCGAATTCGCCCCGCTTTGCCAACGTAGGTTAGCTCGAGTAAGAGATTTGAATTGTGAAGAAAATATAGTTGTTCGCTAATATTGAAGGAGATCGAGCGTATTCATTTTCGCCCCGCCAAATAAATAATTAAATTACAGCCACCCAAAGTTTTCGGTTATTTTCATTTAGAAAAACTCTTCTAATTTTTCAGTATCAATCAGTTTTTTGGCAATTACAATACATTTTGAATTTTTACGATTTATTCCCAGGTCTTTCTCTTTTGCCCATTTCTCAATTAAGGAAAGAATTTTGTTAGACGTATTGACACAACGATTTATTTCATTAACGGGACTATTTACATAATTTTGGACGTCATCAGCATATATATGTACACAGTCAGACAAGACACTGGGTAGATCATCAACATATATGGAAAACAATAAGGGGCCTAGCACTGATCCCTGAGGGACTCCCCGTGTAAAAACCCTAAAAGTGGAACCATATGTACCGGATACTACTGCCTGCAATCTATTTGTTAGATACGATTTAACAAAATTGACCGCAGTCCCAGAGAAGTTGAATAAGTTGGTCAGTTTTGTGCAAAGAATATTATGATTAAATGAGTCGAACGCCTTACTGTGGTCGAGAGGTGTTAAAAATGTAACACAGTTCTTATCGAGTTGCTGTCGAATGTCTTCGACAATATCCGTTATAGCGCTTACACTACTTTTTTTCGAAAACCTGACTGATTGTGGTTTAATAACGAGTTTTCAATCTGTAAGGACATGAGATTTTCTAGAACTTTTGAGAGGAACGGAATTTACATGGGCC